>OY997594.1:55621674-56821674 GCA_963921825.1 Erodium maritimum
GTTTGCAGACGACTCCCTCATGTTCCTTCAAGCCGAGCCAATTACAACTGCCAATGTGAGAATCATCCCTCAAGCCTTTCACCATGCTTCAGGTTTGGAGATCAATTTTTCTAAGTCTAAACGAGTGCTTCTCAATGCGACTGCTCTAGAGGAACAGAATCTGGCCTCAATTTTAGGCTGTGATATTGGCTCCCTACCCTGCGCATATCTTGGCTTCAAATTAGGTGCTAACGCCAATCTCACCTCGACTTGAAAGCCTGTTGTGGAAAAGTTCCAAAGAGCTCTTGCAAGATGGAATTCAAAGCTCCTCTCTCAGGGTGGTAGACTGACTTTAATTCAATCGCATCTTTTGCCTCTCCCTGTATTCTAAATATCGCTCTATCGAGCCCCAAAATCTACAATAGCGGATCTGGAACGAATCATGCGATCCTTCCTTTGGGGTGCCAAGCCGGGTAAGAAGCCTTTTTGCAAAGTGCCTTGGGAAATTGTCTCCCAACCCAAATCCTCTGGGGGCCTGGGTATTAAAAGACTTGAGGATTTCAATATCAGCCTCCTTTTTAAATGGCTTTGGAGGTTTGCAGTTGAGCCTGATTCTCTATGGAAGATGCTAGTTTGCGATCTTAATGGTTGGCATGCTGATTCGTGGGATCTCTCTCAACTTCGGGTGGCCCGGCCTTCGCCCATCATAGCTCAAATTCTGAATCTCTTTCGGGAAGACAGGGTCTCCTCCCTCTTCGGCCCCTCTGGTTTCAAATGGACTTTGGGTACAGGTCGTCGCATCAAGTTCTGGACGGATTGCTGGTGCTCTCTTGAGCCTCTATCCTCTCTTTTTCCCAGGTTCTTTGAACGGGCAACGAATAAAGAAGCACTTGTAGCTGACCTTTGGGTTTCAAACTGTTGGGCCTCTCCTCGCAGAATCGCGCCTAGGGGTCGTGCTCGGAGCCTCCTATCTAGTCTTCTTCTCCATGTCAATCAGCTAAAGTCGTCGTCAAGGCCGGACGAAACTGCTTGATGCTATAATCAGACATCCTTTAAAGTAAAAGATTGCTACTTAGCAATTTGTAGGGGCTCTTTCTCCCCCAAGTCAGCCTGGGCTCCGATTCTATGGAAAGCAAAATTGCCCCCCAAAGTCGCCCTCTTCGGCTGTCTGGTTAGTTGCATTTGATGCAGTTCCTTCTAAATCGTTTCTTGAAGAGCGAGGGATCTCTATCTCCTAAGGTTGCACTGGGTCCGACTCCTCTTCATTGGCATGTGGTACCCCTGGCTCTCTCGTCCATCTTTGAAAAATCCAAGCACTTAAGCTTCTTGCTCCTATTGACCGAAAACCCTTTGATCAAGCCCTCGGTTTTTCTACTTTGATCGAAGAACCCTCTTTCATATTTTTCATTGATAAAAAAAAGCTTGAAAAAATTCAACAGCATGAACAAATTGTAACATAATTGAAAAGGAAACTTCACGTTATATCCCTTTTTGTTCCAAGTATTAAAAAGTGAAGTTGGACAAGGCATCTTCCTCCTGTATTTCATGGAGTGGATGGATAAAAATAAATTATCAGTCTCGATGAAACCTTCCATCACAACAATTAATTAATAGCAAGATCTGGATTACTTGTCAGTCTTATTCTTCCATCACAATAATCAATTAATAACAAGATGCTGTATGATTAGGATGAGGATGAGGATTACACATATAATAAATTATACTTTTACATAACGCTAAAGAAACATGTAAAGCCAACCCTTAATCAAAGTGCATCAACCACTCTCCTCCCGATCAGCTATAATCCTCACAACAGGTTAACTCTCTCCAATCTCTCATCAGATTGCAGATCTCAAGTATGTAAATATCTTGCTCAATCAACTATGGTTTTGAAGTTTCTTTAGCAACAACTCTGAACTACTCATTATATTTCCTATTCCTGTCTGGGCTTGCTTATTCTTGATAGTCTTATTGGTTTGAATTAATAGAACGAGTAAAGGCCACATGGCTAGTGAGGCACCGAGCTGGGCAGATCAATGGGGCGCCGGAGGGATAGGTGCCATGGAAGACGAGCACGACAGTCCCAACAAAAAGGACAGCAAGAAGAAGAAGGCCGGCAACAATGGGATAGCCAAAGTTAAAGGCATAGCAACTGTTGGAGCACTCAAAGTCAAGTGTGGAACAGCAGCCGGAGTCAAATGGATCAAGACAAAGTGCCAGAAGAAAGGATCGCCTTCTTCCAAGTAATGAGCCATAATCACCCCTTAGCCCTACAAGTACAAACCATGTGTTTAACTGTGCCTTGAGATTTCAATATATGTATCATACAGCTTCTTGGTATTTCTGAAACCTACTTTTTAGTATCAGTGAGATTTATTTGTTGCATCCTACTCCAAAACCATTAAGGAATGATCAAATGAAACTTACCTCCTATGTTCAAACTCATGCTTTGAAATCACACATAAAAAACCCAGGAAATAACATATATATATATAAATCATAGGATAACCAACGTGCTTAGTCCGAATGGATGACAAAGTAATCTATAGCAGATTGGACATGTCGATCTAGCAAGCAAGTCTCAAAAGGGACACTTGTGCATTCATATACAATTCCTAAGTGCTTATTTACACAATAGGGTGCTTAGAACCCAAAGGTGTTCTCTCCACTGTAGGTCATGTAAAGAAAGCCATCTTCATCTTTGTTCTCTTCATAAATTGCAGACATCATAGCAGCTGCAGTAAGAAACCAAAAGCAAATGATATTAGAAACAAGACATTGAAGAAAAAAGCAATGCAATACATGAAGATAATAGAATGCTAGTTGCTCACCAGTGGAGGGCAAAGTGTTATTGACAAAAACAAATATAGCCTTCTCAGCACTAAGCTTAATCCTTTTCCGGACAACATAAACAAACTGTCCCACAGTCAAATCAGCTGGAACAAGGTATCTGCAATAATGACAAGCATGTGGCTAAGTAAATGTCCAGAAGCATATGCTATTGGTTAAGTAGAGCTTGTGAAGTTCTTTAAATTCAGACACTTTCTTTATTTCAGTAAGGAAGCTGCAAACCTTCAAATTAAAACCATGCAAGTTTGGAAGGGATATAAAAAAAACATACATAGCCAAGAACACAAAAGTTTGGAAGAAGGGGAAATGCTTTATAAACTAGGGCAAGATTATCCAGTGACCTATAAATTATTTGAATTGATAAGACTGCAACTATTAGCCATGGTGATCACAAACAATACAGTGCCATTCTCAATATGATTTAAGCTCAACAGAAGTGCAAACTTTAACATGCTATATCACCTTGCTGTCACATCACTACCCCACTTTCCATCGCCAATGTATGCTATAACCAATTATTCTAGTATCAAAATCATTTTTTTAAAGCTGAACTACATTTGACACCAAACCAGTGGTTGAGGACCCAAGCACATGACCACTTGGCCAAGTAGGAATTCATGTTTAAATAGTTATGATGAAACAATTTAAGTGGAATGTGATGTAGGGATAACATTATACTTATTTAAACACTAACAATTTTACACAAAAAAGGATGGTAAAACACAGGTGGTCATGTGGGACTAGTGAAAGAGTTGCAATGTTATCGAGACCAGATTTTAAGGGCAAAAAGAAACTAGGAAAAAAAAAGTTATTTGCAAGGAAAAGACACTGACTTCTTCTTATCAATGTCAGGAATGTCACTCCTCTCAGCCTTCTCCACAATCACCTGCACAGAACACCCAATTAGAAATCAAGTATATGCATCTTACTATCCAAGCCAATGTGTTGATTGATGAATTTCTTACCGGTATTCTATCTGGGTATTTCTCTCTGATGCGTCCAGCTTCTGCCTGCCTCCTTTCTGATAAGCAAAATCACCACGTCACAATAAAACAGATATAGTAAATCCCATTTGTTCTGACCACAAATAACTCGAACGGGTAAGTGGGATATCCACTACAGAAATGAATATGGAAATAACTCAGGACATAATTGACCCATTCTTATACACTTCATATTATGAATAAAAGCATAGCCAATTAACAATTTGAAACAGTCATCCAAACTGAACCATACTAAAACTTCTTTTTTCGAAAGAAAGAAAAAGACTAGACCAAATAAAAATGATCCAAGAAGCAAACAATTTTTCATGTAAAAAGCTAACTTTGGGCCAGAACTTTAACCAGCAATAGCAACACTAATAATAAGAGTATAAAAAAAAGTATCATGATCATGATATAAATTTATAATCTGCTGAAAACTTAAAACCACAGAGACCACACAGCATAATTAAATTGGCCTATTAGATCATTAAAGTTCCAGGATAGGCTCCATTCCCATCAGGAGATGGTTTATATATACACACCAAAAATACAATCTTTATAGAGTGATATGAATCAGAAGGAGAGCCTGAGCATCACAATTTTAATCAATTAAATCAATACAGCTCTTCTATGCACATCAAGCCAAAAATTTATTACTTCACACCAAAAATCAAAACTTTATCTTTCATTTTTAGAAATGCCTTAAATGTCATATACCATCAACTCCAAATTAGAGTTAAGCATAAAACCCCAAAAATTTCAATCAAAGATCCAAGACAGCTTTTTCTAAATTTAGCAGCCCCAAATTCATCACTTGAAAAAACAAGGAAAACTTAATCACCAATTTTAGAAGTACCCATATAATCGATCCCTCCTAATTCAATTCGATCATAAACCCCAGAATTAATAAAAATCAATACACACCATACAACCACTGAACCACACAATCTGAATAAGAAGACATAACAAACACCGACAAAACAATCTCAGAAGATTTCAAATCCACAACAAGAGGCACGCGCGCAGAACATAACAATTCATTTCCCCCAAAATATGCGATCTTTCAGATGAGAAAATGACTCTACCCATAGGGTGCTCGAGCTTGAAGGAGCTTTTGGCCATGACAACAACAGAGTTACGATTACTCTGCAAATTGCAAACACCGAAACGTTATTCACCACCCAAGAATCTTCTCTCACCAAAGAATAGAAGAAATGAAGAACACAAAAATAGCATCAATTTCTTAAATAACAAAGAAACATACAGATCAGGGAATTGGGGAAACAAACACCAGATTTTGCTTGATTGAAGGACCAAAAAGGGTCAAATGAGAAAGAAGAATTTTAGGGAAATCGGGTACTTAAGAATAAAGAGGGGAGACTTGTTAGGGTTTTGTTCGTAATGCCAACACGAAACGTGTACAAGGGACCTACGAGAGACTGAGTTACCTCCCTTCCAAGAAAACCACAGTATGTCACCGTGCGTGTGCAGCTTGCTTTCCGCAAAAACGACACCGCTCGGTATATGGTAAAGGATGACTCCTAAGTCCTAACACTATGACTTGTAGGTTTTGAAAAAGCTCTCTGTTCACCTCTTCGTGAGGTTCTTATTTTCCCTAGCCGGGGTCTCGATGCGCCGTCCTCGCCATCGTCGATCCCGTCTGCGTCCTCGTCATCGCCGACCCCGTCTGCGTCATCGCCTTTGCTCGACGTCCAGTGCTCCCGTCGTCCTAGCCTGGTCGTTTCCTCTCCGCTCCCCGACGGTCCTTATCGGGACCGTCCTTCCGCGGTACTTCCGACGACTCCGTCGTCGTCCCTCGTTGTCTCAACCCCTCTCTATATCGGATCTGATCGCTCCTTGCCGGGTTCAATCGGAAATGACATCCACCAACCAGATCCACCCCGTCGTCGACGAACATCACCAGCAACAGGCCCCCGAACTGGTAGGGTTCCTGTCCGGCGCCACCTTCACGCCGTAATCCGATGCAGATCCCTCTCGCCCTCTACCGAACCACCGACGGTCGGCCGGTCCCCTGGCCCTGCAGGACAAGCCAGGCACGCACCTGACTGCAACCGCGGCTTCTGAGGCTCCGATGGCCGTCTTGGCTCAGGGTGAAAGCCGACTGGAAGTGGGGGATGCTCGGACGGACCTGCCGTCCCGTTCTCGGCCATAGCCACCGACGGTGGTACCTAGATATCGTCCTCCGACATATCGGATACCGGACACGAGTCCTCGACCAGCCAGCGGATCTGGGTTGGGTGTACGTCAACCTGAAGTAAACTCGATCCGGATCTCCCCGGTCCCGGATTGGGAGGATGACGATGACGAGGTGGTGGTTTCGGAGGAAGGGGTCCCGGCTTTCACCAAGGGCACGTACCAGTTCTCCCTGGCAGCTCGGGTTGTAGGGGACCGGATCCACAATCAGAACGTTGTCTGTGCGATGATGTTACAGAAGTGGAAGGTGAATGGAATGCAGGTGGAATTCATGTCCCCAGAGGTCACAGGTTATCATTTCCCTTCCGCAAAGACGATGGAAAATATCTGTCATAGGGGCCCCTGGAGTTTCAAGGGTTTCCCCCTTCTGTTGGAGCCACTCAGGCAATATGTCCCGGCCAATGAGATTGAATTTCGTCATGTGGAGCTTGGTGTCAGGGCGTTGAACGTCCTAGTGGGAGCCAGGAATTCATACATTCGCGGCCTCATTGCAGATAGTATTGACACTCAAATGCTATCGGCTCTGATTCCATTGGCTAGGCGGGAGGATATGGTTTTATGGCTGCGAGTCCGAATGGAGTTGAACCGACCTCTACGGAGAAGACTACGACTCAGATTTCCAGGTACCACATCCTTCGCTGTGATTGACCTGCAATATGAGAGGCTAGCGGATTTCTGTCGTAGGTGTGGATTGCTAACCCACAGAATTACGGGATGTACGACTCAGTTGCCGGGTATTGGTCGTGAAGAGGTCCGGTACGAACCGTCTATCTTGGCCCCAAGGCAGATGGATGTGGATCGGCTGCTGAGGACGGTATGGAATATACCCCCCCCCCCCCCGGTGACACACCCGACTACTACTTACCTGTTGAATGATCTGTCCCTGAATCTGCTGATTCGATCCATGGAAATTGTTATGGGAGAAAGTCTCCCCGGCGCAGACATCTCAAAGTCTGACAATCTGGCTAGGGTTACCCCAGGAGGGGCAACCAATGAAATGCAGGAGGGAGGGCGTCGAGTCTATAGAGGGCCCCCGGGTTTCACAAAGCCTGACAATTTGGCTAACGTCCACCCTCCTACTGATCCTGTTGACCGAGCTGAGCCCGGAGCTACTGTAGTGACCCGGGAGGGGAAGGAGAAAGATCCCCAGTGGAAGGAGAAAGATCCCCAAGCAGGACTGGGGAAAGGGGGGCCCAGTCGAGGAAAGGTTAAGCTGACTACCCTGAAGACTAGGAGCGGGTCATTGTATGCTCGTCCTCCGGATTCGTCGCTGGATGATCCAACCCTCCAACCAGACATCGTGTGGCCGGTATACAAGGAAGGGGATAGGGAAGAGCAGACGGAGCAAAACAGCCTCCGATGCAGGAATGACCCGACCCGGCAGGGGTGGGTAGAGTCGCCCTCGGACTATACCTACAGACCCGGGACAGCCAGTGCTGGGAGGTCCCGGGCAGCCTGCAACTTCAGCAAAGTATTTTTATCTGTTTTCTTGTTATATGAATTATTTTTGGAACAATTTATTTCCTGCTTGTTTAGGACCTTTTACTTTATGTCTCGTTGTTTTGAGACGATGGTAAGGAGTTGTCTTGAGTTTGTGTCCACGATTTCAAGTGGGCTATTATTATGGGTCCATGAGCGCCGGCCTTCTACGGTCGGCTAGGACATACATCTAGAACCCGGAGCGGTCACGCCTCGTCCTGTTTGATTACCTATTGGTATTTATGAAAGTCTCCGGTTACCCATTTCAAAAAAAAATGACTTGTAGGTTTTTTTTGGACTGCAAGGATGACTTGAAGGTTTTCTTAATATATAATGTGATAACTTTATTGATTATAGTCTTCAATATATACATATACATATATAAATATATATATATAGGGTCACGCTTACTTGTTACCCAAATCTAGACCATTGAATTATGAAACCTAATGTTTGCAGATTTTCTGCTTCAATTATCCACAAACTAAATAGAAAAATACCAAAAGGGTAGTTTGGTAAGCCCATCTGCTCTATTTTATTATCTGCTCTATTTTATTACCGCGGAATTAATATTTTACTGTCCAAATCTGATTTTTTTAATATTTATTTTTTTCAAAAAAATAATATTTTTTAGTTTAAATTTTCGACCGTTCGGATGTTCGTATCCGAGTTACAAATTTTTAAACTCAATACAGAATTCCATAGCCGATATTACAGAATTTTATAGACAATGTTACAAATTTTTGTATCTGAATTACAGATTTTTATAGTCGAGGTTACAGATTTTGAAACTCAATACATAATTTTGTAACTTATGTTACAAAATCTTATAAACAAAGTTACAAATACAACGAACCCAAATTTAGAAGTTTTATGTTGGTGTTACAGATATCTAATCTCAAAATTACATAATTACAACGAACCCAGAAATTTTACAGATATCTACACTTACAATTACAGAATAATATACCTTTTGTTACAAAAAAATTAATCTTGAAATTACAGAAACAAATAAGACTTTAACCATGTCTAAAACTACAAATTAAGACTTTAAAATGTTACAAATTACTACACCATCAATTACATATACACCCAATTTTGAACAATAGTGTTACAAAATTTGAGCACACATGTTACAGAAATTTATAAGGAAAATTCCAAAAAATCTCAAAAAATATTCCTACCCAGATCTGGTTTCAAAAACCTACCCCAAAAAATTAAAGTAAAAAAAATCTACCCATGCAATTACAAAACCTATAATCAAAATTGCCTTCAGTCAGACTCTAAATCCAGTTGCAGGGCCGGCCATTGGAAAGATCCCGGAAGCTGACCACCTGCAGATCAAAGAAATTTTAGAAATTTATGTAACCCTAACAATACCAGAAGAAAAATGTGATGTTGTAAGTTCAAGCAAAGCATATAAATAATGTTGACCAACAATTATTTCAAAACAAAAGGGACTGAGATGGGTGGAGCAAACCCAGAGGTGGGTTAGGAGAGAAAGGCTTGGTGGTGAACTCAAAGGCTCACAACGGTGAACTCACAGCACGGTGGTAGATCATCACAGTGGCAGATCGGCGAGGAAGACAGATATGTCGTGGCTGCTTGGCTGGTGGCAGATCAAAGCACGACCTCTTCATTGGAGTGCCACGACTTCACCACGAGGAAGGTACGGTTGAACACATCGCGACGACGTGAACCTCTCAGAGGAACTATTAGAAAAAATTGGAGAGAAGTCGAGATCGAACCTGAGAGCATGAGGAACTATCAGAGGCAGAGCACGGCGGCGGCTTCGCAAACTCGTCGGAGCGCGGAGGGTTTAGGAACGGCTGAAGCTTGCTCCACGGAGAGTTGGACGGCGGCAGTTGTGGCATGTCTTGGGGGTGAGAGGGTGAGGAGAGGGAGCTATATGACAGAGACGATGTTGTGAGGTGCTTTTAGGGTTAGATAAAATATGTAGGTGGAAATGACACATTAGCCCTCTTGTTGTGTTAGATTACTAAAAAGAAATTAAAGTTAGTGTTTATTACGGTTATGTGCCACTATCTCTATAGCCTTTGGATCGACTTGATCTAATGGTCCACAATAAGGTAATAGGTAACAACTTAAGGATGGGGTAACACGTTAGGTGTTCCTATATATATATATATATATATATATATCGGGTGGCTATCCAGTAAAAACCCTCCTTATTGTGCAAACTACGAACCAATCTAAGCCACAAGATGCGGTCAAAGTGACGTCAGCAGAGCGCGCGCGATGCTGACACGTGGCAGATGCGCGCGCGCCTCTGCCCGCGCGCGTGAGCGTGTTGACCACGCGCGCGCACGGTGCTAATAGTTTGGCGCGCACAGTGCTAATAGGCCAACCTATTAGCATTGTGCGCCCAAACTATTAGCACCGTGCGCGCCACGTGTCAGCACTGTGCGCGCGCCCACGTGTCAGCACCTGGTGAGTTCGTAGTTTGCACAATAAGGGATGGTTTTTACCTGATACCAATCATATATATATATATATATATATATATATATATATATGGAAAATATGAAAAGGGTGAGACAGACTCTGAATTCGTAGATTTTTTTTACTTTAATCCCTACAACGAAAATATCGGATTAATTTCATAAAAATAAAAATGGGGGAGGTCCTTAGAACAATAAAGGCTTACCTGTTTCACACAACAGTCATTTTCTGACTGACCCGAAGACGGATGTGGTTTCAACTGTATGGCAGTAGAGATGAAATGAGCATTTAGTGAGAATACTAAGAAATGAGGGAAACGGTTTGTTGGAAGTGTGTCGACTATGGCAGGGCTAGGTGTGCATCCTCATACACACCTCGTAGCTAATTGGCCTACTCAATGATCCTGGAGAGTCTGCTTGGCAAACATCACCTTGGATTTTTTTGGGGTATCAGGTTCATTCGCTTGGATGGGTACGTCCAGACTCCTTTTCTTTTGCACCGAAAGAGGGGTGGTCACCATTGCATCCAGGAGGCGGAATTTAATGGCACCCTTCTACGATTGACCAATGGTCGTGGTGGAGGGGTGGCCACCAGGGCTTGGCGGTTCCTTTTACCATCCAGGATTGAGACTTGTTAAGTAAGAGGTTCCACGTCGCAGTTGCCTCGCTCGGTCCTAATCCCACGGATGTGGAAGGTGGAGGGTTGGAACGGTGAGGCACATGCATTCGGATCCACTTGTGTGTCGGTGTTGTAGGTATAAGATCTTGTACCGGGTTAGAGGATTGGAGACCTAACGGGAGAAATCCTAAAGGAACAATCGCCCTAGGTGTTGGAAGGAGGGGATTCGAATCCAGTCCTTGGCGAGGGGAGCTTCACATCGCGATGGGGTCCAACCAGTCCCTACGAACCCCTCTACGTAAATTGGAAAGTTCTGGAGCCTTAAGAGATATATCAAAATGGTAGATCTCCATGGGATCCATGAGGTCCCTCCGAGGACATTCCACTCCCTAATGGCCTATACATCCATAGTTGAAGTAGTAGTCTGGAAGACGCACATATGCAGTCGAACACGAATCGGTATTTGATGTCCTTCAACAAGGATACGCTCCGTTCGACGAAGGGGCGTGGCCAGTTCCTTCCACAACCGTACACCAAGAGTGTCTCTTCATGCGAGAACTGATTGGTCCATGCAGACCTCCACAAACTCGCCAAGGGCTTCCCTCCACTTGGAAAGTCGTCTCATCCATAAGTCCGTCCTAGGGTAGGTTGGACACTAAGGCCAAAATCTGGAGTTTGGCAAAGGACAAGGTGACCGGATTGATTCTTGGTTGGATATCCTCCAAAATCAAAGGAACATGGTAGAAAGACCAAGGTTATCCTCTCTTGATCTTATTCTTTTCCTCCTTGGATGAAATAGAAGCCGAAAATGCCTCATCTCAGGTCCTTAATGACAAGACTGGTATGGGGCCAGACCTTTTGCATTAAGCCCTCCATGGAGCCTCGATCACAGTTGCATGTCGTGAAGAGGCGTCCCGCCAGACCAAAGGTCGTGTGTCTATGGTTGTGATTTGTTGTTGGATTCCTTGGGATATAGACTACTCAGTCCTCTTCTTGTTCCATCTTGAGGGCGTTGAATCCCTCTTGAAGGGCCAATAGTGCCTCCATCGAAGGGTGAGCGTCATATATTGGGGTTTCCTCACCAGGTGGGGCGGTCCGGTCTGATGTTGGTGGAGTGGTTTCAGCGATTCCCGTCGGCTCTTGGGGTTCGTTAGACAGGGAGATGGTGATAGTGGAAGGAAGGATCTCGTTGGTCCGATAGCTATCCATGTGGGCCTGATATCATCAGATTGTTGGTCGGATAGATCGGAAGAGGACTTACAGTACTCGAAAGAAACTGATTGGACGGTTGAGATAGATCCTTTAATGAAAAGGGTCGACCTAGGCGAAAGTCATGCAGTGCAACCGACAAGGCGACCAGGTAGTGGTCGGAGGGGAAGAGGAGAGTCTCGATGAGCTTTTTCCCTTGTTCGTGATGGCTTGCTAAAGTCACTAGAATAGGCCAGGGGCATGCAGGGAGGGGTCACAGGGATCGAGTTTGTGTGGGGGAACACATGGGTGGAATCGAGTTGTCGGTAGCATCGAGGCAAGGGGAAATGGGATCATGGATGGTTTTATGGATCATGATTAAAGAGATGACGACGACGACAGGTGAGAGATCGGAAATAAGCGACGCACGTAGGGGAGATAAAGAGAGAGAGAGAGAGAGAGAAAAAGAGAGGGGGGGGGGGGGGAAGTGAGAAAAAACTAAAAGCAACTTTTACTATGATTTGTAGGTTGATATTATGAAATAGTATTAAGGACGCATATCTTTTTTGAACAGAAAGATTCGTTAATAAATTTTACACATCGAACAAAACAAGTATTACATTTGCTAGTCATTTTCGGTGTTTAAGGGTCGACCAGTGAGTTGAATAGCTCTCGAAAAGGGAGATGAAATGCCTAAATAAAAAACAAATACTAGGTCGATCTTTCTTATCGATTTTCCGAAAAGATCAACCGATAAAGAGACCCGACCGGACACGTACCATAAGCATGAGCTACACCTACAAGAGATTTAAGATTCCGGTAGAGATCTAAGATTTTAGAGAGTGGCTGATCTTGGTAAAGGAGGGCAGCAGAGGAGAGAGTATATTGATGGACGGCGGTGGATGGAGGAGCTCGGGAGCTCGCCGGATCTGGCCCGAAACCACCCCAACAAGAGGAACGTCGATAGATAGCTGACTGAGGAGGGACAACCGGAGTAGATCTCGGGGAGGAGAGCAGCTTTCTAGGGGGAAGTTCTTGACGATAATTAAGGAATGAGGAGGAGGAAGAGAACAAGAGGAGGTAGAGGTTTTCGGTAGCTCTAATAGCCGCCAACAACAGTTTATGCAAGCTGAGGAGGTTCTCTCATTTATAGAGAGACTTTTTCGATTATATTAACTTATTCACGTTTTTAGATGCATATGTTAATACAATAGATGTCTATGCTCATTGATGTACTAATATATTGTAGAAACAATAATGATCTAGAATCTTAGTGAATTCTCTAGCCTCCATTCTGCTCTAATGATGCCCCAGTCACCTGTGAGCATGCAACCATATTGTCCTCTACTACCACGCTATTGGTGATGCCTCATCATCCTTCTAATGAACTTATTAGATGAAAGAGGAATCACAATCTTACAAAAAAGTGAATGCTTGCCTTTACTCTCCAAAATGATATCTCCTCGATGATAATCATATATTGTTGGATATTCTTGCCTTATCGAGTGATCAGATTCTCCACAAAGATCCCTACCCAATGTCGACTCACCCCTCTGGCCATGGAAGATCGTCCACGACAGCTCCCCTCCACCAAGGTGGCTCATCCATTACGCCTCCCCTCCGCGGTGGCTCGTCCACGACGATTCCTCTCCATGGGGACTCGTCCACAATGTTTACTCCCTACAACGGGCCCTCCCTAATGACTACTCCATCACGTCTTCTTGCCTCTATTGCACTAAGTCAGGTGTTGTCCCTAGATGAACTTCATGAAGGCTTATATACATGTGCAATTGGGTAGGAAGAGTATGCAATGATCGAGGTTCCGTATGAGTCGGTGGAAAAGGGCTCCCCGGTCTACCCATTTTATGGTATAGTCGGACGCCTCCTCACGACTCGGTCGTACAATAGGTTGTTGATACTTTAGGTCATATTGAAGGCTTGCAGGGCAACCTCGAAATGACTAAAGGTCATAAGCTGGGCCTTGATGTATCTACCTTCTACTTTTCCTTCCAAGCATCCAAAGACAAGGTCCGACGGGAGGAACCGTGGTGTTTACTCTGGGAAGCCCTCATTGTCTCCGACTTACCGATGTAGAGGACTATGGGAGTATCCCTCTTTTACAATATCCATTTGTGGGCGTATGCGAGGGACATCCGTCTAAGTTCATGACGGAGGCCACAAGGACTCTAGCGGCCAGCTCTCTAGAATCTTGTGTCAAGGTCTGAACGGATGTCTAGGGCCTCTGATAGGAAGGGGATTCGATTTTGGTTCTGGACAAACCGGGATAACCCCCTCGCCAAACCATGGTCCTCAAATTCTGTGAATTCCTGCAACAAGTGCTTATCAGGCTTTAGTATGAGCGCCTCGCTATGTTCTTCTTTAACAATGGCCACTTGGGCCATCTAGTTCACGAATGTTCATTTTCTACACCCGGGATATCCATAGTTGCTGATCAGAATAGGGGGTTGTGGTACCACTTCAGCACGAATGGGAAACTCCACAAACTTCTCTTGTCAAGGTATTGACCCTACAAAAATACCCCTAGGATTCGGCCCGATAAGGTTATATGGCCATGTACCACTACTAACATCCAATGTCTTGCCAAACAACTCAGTGTACCTTTGGCGGGAACCACCCACCTAGCTAGCTCATCCTAGGTCAGAAACCGAGGAAGGTATGTCTTGGATACATATGACATCCTCCTGACCCACAATTAGACGGGACATACACCATTTGGGTCCTGCTCTCCCCAGAACCAAGATGGACACGTACTATAAAGGCCTTGGATATAGAGCCATGCCCTACATGGCCCCTACCCCCACCCATCATAAATCCTCTATTGGGGAAATTGGCTCTCAAAGGAGCACGGTAGGGTGACAAAAGGAAGTGTCCTATGACATTGAGCTAAAGAAGATCGTAGCAAGGAAGAGGGCATTGATGCTAACCAACACAACTCTTGTAGAAGAATTTCATGAACATTGGGCGATATCTAGTAAGAACCCGTGTCGGGGTCAATGAGTGGCCCTATGGGATACGAGGTGCTGGGGAGGAAAAGCCTCAAGACCCCTCGTTTAAAATCCGTCAACCATTATCCTCCATCAATTGATGGATCCCTAGTCTACCAGTGCACCCCTCACAGAGAGCAACGTACCCCTTCTAGGATCAAGCAATAGTTAGGTAATCTAGTATGTACCATCTCAAGACACAATTGATTACCACAAAAGCTATAGTTTACTTATTTTACCAATGACTACATTTATTAAAGCCGTTATACTAATAGAATCAGAGATGTAGGGTTACCTACGGGTAATGTCTATGCTCATTTCCTGTTTCCTTCTTCGATGTTTTACTTCCTATAAGTTTAATACAATTTGGTACTTTTTGCTCAACATAATTAAAATCGTCCATTTATCCATTTAATTTTGTTAGGGTTTAATATTTATTTTCTTGAAACAACGAAATTGACCCTCTGTTCAAACCCTAAAACCCCAACCCTGAACCCAATCCTAATTCCAACCCTAAATATTTTCTTCAGTAAAAATTGAATTAATTTGGAAATATTGTTTAGATAATAAAATAAACAAAAATATGTCTTTTAAGGCGATAAAGGCTCGTCTTCTCCAACGACGATCATCCCACGTCTTCTCTAGCGAGGGATTTGTGCTCTTATTCGAACAATGAAAGATGAATCTAGGAGGGAGAACGGGAGTGATGGGTTCGAGGAGAGGAGGGACGTAGCTCGGAAATCGTATACCTGAAATTTCTCAAATCTGCAAATCTAGCGATGATGGCTCCTCATTCCGGCGAAGGCTAGCATTCGTGAAGCATGCTCCACCAACTTCTCACAAAAATGTGAATATTTTATTTTGTATCTAGAATTGAAATACAATTGGAATCAATTAACGAAAAGACCATCGCTTTCTAAGCAATATCCAGACAAAAAAGTAGTAATTTTTTTTTTCGATTTCAGGGTAGTTTAGTCAATATCTTATGTGGATTTTGTGAAATTGATCATGAGATTGTTCGTATTTCTCAAATCAAAATCATTGTTATGTGTTTTACTTATAGTTATGTTGTATTATTGCTTGTCATGTGCTTCCATGACATAATAATCATCATGAGGCATATGGTGATCATGAGTCTTATGTTCCCTAAAAAAAATGAATGGTGTTTGTAATGGTAATGTCTTAATGGTGCATGTGATGATAATACATTGAGTTACACATGTGCTTCACTTGTCAGTGTTTTTTCCTTACAATCAGATCAGCCTAAGTTATACATGTGCGCCATCACAACTCTATTTGCCGAAATGAGTTTCGTCTAGACTCAAAAATACCAAATTCATGTGTTGATAAGAGGGTGAATGAGAGTTTGGTTGATTAATGTTGTTTGAAAACTTCCATACTCTAGCTCTTCCCAATTTATTATATTTCAAAATCATGATTGTGTGGTAAGAAATTGAGAGTTTATGTTGTTTGATAATTAATAGCTCGATGAGACAATGAATTGCATGAATTGTGTATTTTGGAAGCCAATTTCTAGAATTGATTTAGTTGAGAAACAGACCTAACTAGGAGATTTGAAAATTTAAATGTATGCTTGATTAGTTGAATGTATGTTTAATTAATTCATTGTGTTTTTAATTTGATTTAAGTACCTAGGAAAGGAAATTATAGTGGATGTGAAGTATTTAACATCTAGATTAATTAGGAGGCGATTTCCCAGTGTCGATTAATGAACATTAGATCAAGTCTTAACTCCATTCGTGTGATAGAACTGACTTGTCAATTAAAATTGTGATTATTGTTCGTGGTCTCCCTAGACTAGTCAAGGTAGGAAGGTGAGGTGCAGTCTGGGGTGACGCCACAGACCAAGATGCATAATTGGAATGTGTCGTAATCCTATCTTGGGACTTAATGTAGTTGTCACGTGCTGGGGTAGAACTTATTCCCCTTACCACCGGGTTGACAATTATCGAAGATCCATATCAACACTGATATTTAGAAAGAGGGAATTGTGCTTAATTGGGTAGTTCCATTATCCTACCCTTTATGTAAGTGTATGAGTGCATTGCAATGAGTCCTAGATCTCGCATACCCTTGATTCAGATTAGATTCTTTACTTTATTTTTCAAGGTAATCTTGGGCAGTGTATACTTCATTAGGCGGATATCTATTAGGGCCTTAAGGGGGTTACGACATTTCTTATAAGTGTTGGGGATTTGTCAGTGCACTGACAATTTGTCTCTGTTATGGTTATGAGTACTTGAGGTGTTTTGCGTGAGTTTCTATTGAGATTCTCGGTCCTTACTTCAGTCGAGTCGTGAGACCATCCAGAGAGTTAGTTACAAACACCACACCAAAACTGAAATATAACTCAATCTTCATATATTATGATCGCCTACATGTCCATAGCATTCCTTGACTTGACTTGTATTTATGCCCTTCCAAAGTAGTAACTAACTCCTCTCCAACCGCTCTTTAGTAGCATCTCTAGAGATAGTCAATTCTTACTATCAACTCATACTTTACGAGAAACTTATGTGAGCAAATGGGAGATTGTAATCAAAGTTACATTTGGGTAGTGACAACTCTCGTCTAAAGTGATCTTAGATAAGGAAACCTGATAACTTGATGTGCTTAAATTATTGAATGCACCTTAGGATGAATCCAATTCCATCTCCATGTAGTTTTGACGCATTGAATTCTATAGATGTAAATAATGAGTGTATAGTTGTAGAAAATAGTTCACAAACTCTTGTTGAACCAAATCTTCCCATAATACCCATAGAGTTGGCTGACAGATCTATCAGATATCCAAGGGGTACTATGGAAGATGCTCTCAAGAGAGGGGTTGACTTGAATCTCCCATTGATTTTATTTTGGTAGACATCGAGAATGATGTCGAAATTCCCTTTAGTGTGGGAGATTCATTTTTTGATTCTAGCAAATCAACTCTATATGTTCAACCCATCCCATTGGTTTTAAATTTAATAATGAGCATAGAGTTGTTAATATTAAGCATGAATTTTGTGATGCATTTGCTACTCCTCATACCTTGTTTGTGGACTATTATTCTATTTTGGTATATGCTATTGACCCTTGTGGACAGGTGCATTTTCAAATTCATAGGATCCATATCCCTATCAAGTTATGCCAAGATGAACTTGATCATAATTATTCTATTAAGGCAAGCTTGATGATGTTGGCCTTGAGTTTGGAGCTCCTACAAAACTCAAGGAAAATGTTCTTATGCTACATTATGTACCTTCTCCCGCCTTTTTATCTACACTTGAAGAGGAGGACGCAATGGAAGTATGAGACGTTTGGGAGGCCTCCTGATTGAGCCTCCTACCCGTCGAGCAAATGACGTTAAACAAATGCGCTTGTTGGGAGGCAACCTAATATCCCTACCCCTCTTTGTTTTGTATATGTTATGTTTTGCTCTTATTTTCTAACTATTTGTGCAAGTTGCTAGCCTCCAAAACTCCTTAAGACGATTCCCTCCATTTTATCCCCTTTTCGATCAAAGAACCTAAAAAACACAATAGAGACAAAGTACCAGTAAAGAGAGAAAATTGGACCAAATTATACAACCCCGGGACTAAAAATCTAAAGAATATGGGATAAAAACATTCAAAATTGATATATTTTATGTCCACATCAAGTAACCCCAATTGTCTTTTATTGAAACTCTACTGAGCTAACAGTTCAATTTACTTCTTTCATAGGACAACTTAGTGAAGTCCAAAGAAATCATTTGAAGGATTTTTTTAATACCTCATATATCACCAATACGTTTGCTGGTATATCAACCCTTCATCAAGGCCTTCGTAATATTTCCTCCCCTAGGATTATAGATTTAGGAGCTACCAATCATATTACATGTGATGCTATTTTATTATCCAACACTTGGAACCAAAATCATTTCTCATATGTGGAGATGGCGAATAGAGAGAGTGATTTTGTAAGTGTCGTCGAACAAGTGATCCTTGATCGTTCATTAACACTCTATCGTGTGTTTTTCGTCGTTAGTCCTTTTTAATTTTCTCTAAGTCAGTCATGTTACTCGTGACCTCAATTGCGCGCTAGTTATTTACTTAGAGTGTTGTGTGATACAAGATTTATCATCGAGAAATTTGATTGGAACAGGTAGGGTGCAGAATGGCCTCTACTATTGGGAACCAACGACGGAAGAAAATTCGTTATTGACTCATGGAAACAATGATACACAACTTTGGTATCAACGTTTGGGACACATGTCGGTATCCCGATTACCTCTAGTCCTAAATCTATCTATGAACTTCAGAAAACATGGACTAGGTGTATGTTATGCTTGCTGTAGGGCTAAGAAAACTCGATTGGCCTTTTCAGTTCACACAAATAAAACCAGCCGTATTTTTAAACTCATTCATTGTGACATTTAGGGCCCATACCACACACCCTCACTCTCGGGATGTCATTTCTTCCTCTCAATCTTTGATGTTTTTAGCAGGTCCACTTGGGTGTACTTAATGAAGAATAATTTATAGGTAAAGACGAACATCCTTCGTTTCTTGAATTCGGCGACATGTCAGTTTGGTGTTCAAGTCAAGTGTCTCTACACTTATGGGGGTAAGTAATTTCAACACCATGAGTTAACAGCTCACTATCATAACACCATCATGGAATTTCAAAACAACTGTCTCAATACTCCTCAGCAGAATGACGTCGTAGAAAAGAAACATCGACATCTTCTCGAGGTTGCGCGGACCTTGCATTTTCAAGCCAGACTTCCATTACATTTTTTGGGAGAATGTGCACTCACAATAGCTTATTAGATCAACCGGATGCCGCTCCCAGTCCTTGGTAACAAAACCCATTTTGAGATGCTTTTTGGGAAGAAATCGGGGTATGACCTCCTCCAAAGTTTTGGTTACCTCTGCTACATACACTGATAAACGGGAAATTTTTTTGCCTCGCAATCTCGACTTGGCCTACTTGTTGGATACACAAGAGGGAAGGAAGCGTATTGCATATACGATCTTGAAAGTCAGGCGATTGTTGAATCACGAGATGTACAATTTTGAGAATATTTTCCCAGGTGATTAGTTCACAAACACATAATCGGGTCATGAGGTCTCACATTTTCCACCTTCCGTATTGCCTGACACAAGATTTCTACCCGACATCCATGCTCCATCATATGTGCCATCCTCTTCGCCCCTATTTATGATCAGGTTGATGATATCATTAATGGGATTGTGGAATAACCACCCCTTACCACAAAGCGTGCACAGAAGATCTCCACGTGCTTGAGTGCACATAACTATACTTTATCGCTCTCCTTCACACCGTCTGATTCTGCCACGTCCCACACCGCTCCATCAGTATACTCAATGGTTGATCCTCCCATTCACACAATTTTATATGATAAATTGTCACCAACTCACTATGCCTTTCTAGCTTCCATCCCCACTATCGATGAGCCACACACATTTCAGCAGGAAATTAAGCATGAGCATTGGCGAGGTTCCATGGCACAAGAAATTGCAGTTGTTGAACGAAATCATACTTGGACTTCAACAGAGCTTTCCCCATGAAAGCATGCCATTGACTCTAAATGGGTATACAAAGTGAAGTACCGTCCAGATGGGAAAATCAAACGTTACAAGGCTCGTGCCGTTGGGAAGGGTTACACTCAAGTGGAAGGGGTTCACTACACGGACACTTTTGCCCCCGTAGTGAAAATGGTCACTATTCGATGCATACTCGCCATTGCAGCCACTAGTAAATGGTCGTTGTACCAACTCAATGTCAACAATTCATTCCTTCATGGGGATCTACATGAAGAGGTCTACATGAAAGTTCCAAATGGTTTCTTTAAACAAGGGAAGCATCGGGTTTGTCGCCTTCACAAATCGCTCTATGGTCTTAAACAGGCATCCCATAACTGGTACAAAAAATTCACAGAATCCATCATCTCACTTAGTTCAAAACTATCAATTGCTGATCATTCTCTCTTCACCTTCGTTGCTCTTAGCTCATTTGTTGCGGTCCTCATCTACGTGGATGATGTTGTCATTACCAGCATAGATGGACCGCATATTCAACAACTCAAAGATCATTTGAACAACCAATTCAAAATCAAGGATTTGGGAACCTTAAAATAGTTACTAGGTCTCGAAGTGGCTTGCTCGGCTTTAGGGATCGCCTTATCACAGAGAAAATATATCCTTGACATCTTGGCTGATAGTGGCTTTACTAGTTGTAAAATGACATTTTCCCACTCGTTCAACAACATCCTCTCTCGGTAGATACCAAACCTCTTTGTCAAGATAGTGGTCAATATTGTCACGCCCAAATCCGGTTTTAACCGGACTCGAGACGTGAACTAAAACAATAATAAGTTTAGATGAAAGTAAAGCCAAAACAAGTCTCAATTAGTAGTTTAAAACTCTAAACAACGTCGCGAGTCACAGTTCAGTAAAAACAACGGTAAAACAATAGAGAAGATAACGGTACGTCTCTAGACTACTAGCCTAGAACCCTCGCAAGCTCCCAAGCGTCGATCATTAGGGCATACTAGTACTCACCACCACGGGTAACCGTTCAATTAGGGCATACTAGTACATCACACAACTAATTTTCAACACGGAACTCGGAACCACAATCCTCAACTCAAGACCAAACCACACTCACAAACATACTCACACGAACAAGCACAAACTGCAACCACAACACTTAACAGATCAACAAACAGCGTAAATAGTAAATCACACACACGTCCCGTACCAAGCCAACAGCACGCACATCACACACAGCAGACCCACACAAACGTAGTACAACCAATCCAACATCTCCGGCTATCACAACCCGTTCCATTTATGTCGTACCGGATCACGAAGCCTCGGTCCTGACATCTTCCCGTCACGTAGACTCGGGGTAACATACCAGACCGGAAATCCCTCAGTCGGACGTCTTCCTGTCACGTAGACTCAGGGCCTCACGTACAACGGACCGGCACATACCCCGGTCATAGGTCCTCCCATCGCAGAGACTCGGGATAACAGTCACACCGTCCTCGTCCTCAATACTCTACACCGGCATACTCTCTCAGTGTAGGTATCATTTCGGACACACAACTCCTCGTGGAACAAACATCAAGATAATATCACACATCACAATGCCATAAATTCAAACCCGGCTTACCAAGCACACAATCTTACCAAAACCAGTCACGTCGGTCTATCATCCATCCGACCATATCACAACCAAAGGTTCACGTCAATCACACGCATGGCACACTTGCCCATAGATAACCACACATAATACACCGAGTAATATCACGACATGCTTCTCGATCTAACATACTTAAATCACTCATCGTGCATTTCAACCAAAAACAGGGCAATTCAATCAACACACAACCTAGGGGCTCGCCAAGGCCCGCATGCATTTCTACCAGCACAACAATCCCAAAATTACGGCTCGACATGGCACGTAAGCTATCCCTCGATTCACTCGTTCCTCACATCCTAATCATGCAGTTCTAACAGTTCAAATTAAGTAAAAACGACCTATAGGCATACTAGTAACTTTTTGCAATTGAACCAGTATCCGCTACGTTCCCTACCTCAAGACGAACCGACAGCTACGTCTTCTAGCTGCTGACGTCATGGCCTAACTTCGGTCTTCTCGGGCGAAGTCCAAGTCTGATTTTAATAGGTAAAACTTACAATTAGTTCCGATACAGTCAAAATAAATTCAACAGTTGTCTTTTAAACTCGAGCGGGCTAAAAGCGGGATTATACGACGAATCGGGTTCAAGCACCCGAGCCCCGAGCACAGAACCCGATGCACATTTCTCGAGGCACGGTTCCCAATGCACGGATCCTAGGGCACAGTTTCCGGGGCACAGATCCCGAGACACTGATCCCGATGCATGGGTTTCGAGGCACGTTTCCCGAGGTGTCCAATTCCCGCTTTTAATCCCATCCTAAGTCCGTTTAACAGTCCGATTTAAACGTCCCACATCCTCGTAACGGTTCGACAGTTCAAGGTTCTAATTTTTTATCGATCCGGTAATTCCGTCATCCAAGCGTTCCAGTTCGATCAACAGTCCAAAAGTCCTTTTTAAATCATATCTGATTTTTTTTAATTTAATTTTCGTTTCAAAACCTTTCTTTTATTTTCTTTTCTTTAATTTCAATTCCGATAATTTCTGTCTCAAAACAGACTGTCCAGAATAAAAACGCATAAGGAAAAAGAAACGAAAGGGAGGAAGAAGTCTCGGGTCAGAAACCGACCGACCACCGCAAGAACGTCGCCGCCCGAGGCCTCATCGTAGGGAAAAGAACGACGGGAGGGTCACGGTTGCAGCCGTGGGAGTGGCGGAGCACGGCGAGGATTTCACCTCAGATCCGGACCGAAGGGCGAGGGTCTCAACAGAGCAGCGGCGGTCCGAAACGACGGCGGCGGTTTGGTGTCGGTGTCCTCCTTCGCCGGCGAGCCAGACGGTGGATGGCGGGCTAGATCTTGAGGACTCCGCGGGTCTCCTCGTAGAAGAGGCCGCTGAAGCATTTGACGCCTTCACGGCGAGCCAGACGGGCACGGAGAAGAAGGAAGGTGGAGTGAGAGGTCGGGGGAGAGGGAGGGAAGGGAGGAGAGGGAGAGATGTGGAAAGGGAGAGATGTGGAAAGGGGCGGAGGTCGGAACCGAGAGAGGGAATCGAGAGGTTGGGGACGGCGCTGCTGAAGGATTGGGCCAAAAACCCTAAAATTGAGGTTAAATAACACGGGCTGGCTTAAACGGGCCTCATGTCGAAGTTGGTCCGCTCGGCCCAAAGGGAGAAGGGGATCCGAAAGGGGGCGGGTCTGGCCTGGCCGAGTTTACTGGTCGGGTCTGGTCCGACCCGGTCCGACACTTTACCTTTTTTTTAAACGAATTAAAAATTAAACCAAAATTCAACCCCGACATTACCACGCAATTAAATAAAAAAACTTAGCCTTTTTAACCGGGGCGGTCTTTACAAATATCGTCATTTGGTCGGTTGTTTATTGTACCTAACTATTACTCGACCAAATATTAGTTATACGGTACACATTTTGAGTCAGGTCATCCATGCTCCTTGGTAACCACACCTAGATGCGATGTTTCATGTCCTACGCTACCTCAAGAGCAGACCACGGCAAGGGTTATTTTTCTCAACCGAAAACACTCTCACCCTACGAGCATATTATGATGTTGATTAGACAGGATACTGCGACACTCAGAAATCCACCACCGGTTATATAATGTTCATCGGGTTATCTACAATCATTTGACAATCAAAGAAATAAGCTGTAGTGTCTTGTTCGTTGGTAGAAGCCGAATATAGAGCCATGAGGACTACTAACCGAGAGATAGTTTGCTGTGCCAGCTTCTCACTGATCTTCAGATACAACACCATATGATCGTTACGCTCTTTTGTGATCATCATGCAGCTATTCACATTGTTTCAAATCCAGTCTTTTATGAACGAACAAAGCACATAGAGAATAGAGATCGATTGCCATTTTGTGCGCCAACAATTCCAGGCAGGAGTCCCACGACCTCAACCAATTTCTAGCCGACACCAGGTTGCAAATATCTTCACCAAAGGTTTGGGATGAGATCGCTTTCATAAGCTTCTCTGCAAGTTGGGCATTTCTAACATCTAAGCTCCAACTTCAAGACGAGTATTGACGGTATTTTAGGATAAGATCAATTTAGATCCTAATCACAAGTCAATCATATACTCGTTTACTCAAACCTTAGAAACGGGTGAGCAGGCCTCCCAAACACTTTGCGGAGTTTTATACCATTCAGGGAAAATCACGGAATCGTTCTTTAGAACGGGAAAGACGCGTTCGTCCCCCCGACATTGGGAAACAGGTTGAACAAGGAAAACTTCAGGCCGGAAAAGATGCTTGGATTACAGTTCGTGAATTAGCTGCCAAGTTGAAGACTCGTCTTTGATCGGGAGGCGAGATTGACGGCTACCGTTTCTGTTTTCCGTTTTCCTTTGTCTGTTTTTCGTTTTTCCTGTTTCGTTTTTAGGAAAAAGGCTAGGCCTTTTAACTCCCCTAATGGAGTTCCTTTGTAATTATTGGCTTTTCTCATGTACCTTCTTGATGCAGGCATTCCGGTTTCTTTCAGGAATCGGTCTTATTAATAAATTTTCGAGCTTATAAAAAAAATACACTCGTTTCCTTATTTGTGGATAATGTATTTACTGTCATATCTCTATTCCCTTTCTACTAGGTGTATACTTCTTGTATAAATATGTGATAAATTGTGATTATTAAAACAATAAGTTGGGATACAATTCAATATATCCACTTTTACAAGACGAGAGAGGTGGGGAGTTTCAGAGGGGAGAAAGTAACGATTGTTGAACGCATTGGGACACCGGAGGAGGAAGGACGCCAACAATGATGTGGACGATGGGTGAGATCCAAACAGGGACTCACCACGAATCCATAGGAGAAGACATTCTTTTGATTTGAAATTAGTCCGATTTGATTTTAGTCCACCATATGCTTAGCTATCATTCATGGTATAATACTCAATCTATTAATTAAATTTTACTTTTTTTTATAAGCTCGAAAATTTATTAATAAGACCGAATCCAAAAGACCGGAATGCCCTGTTCAAGAAGAACAGGGAAAAAGAGAACGATTACAAAGGAGCTCCAATGAGGAGGAGATAAAAGGTCAAACCTTTTCCTAAAAACGAAACAGGGAACACAACCAAAATAAGAACCCTTCCAATCCTCGCTTCCGAAGTCAGAGACGATCGTTCGCTTCTTTCTTCTTAGAAACCAACTCACGGACTTTAGTCCATGCGTTAGTCCCATGAGACGAGGCTGCCAATTAAGAGTTCCCTTTTCGGCCTTGCTCAACCTGTTTCCCAATATCGACAGGCCGAACGAATCTTTCTCGATCCAAAGAGCGATTCCTTGACTTACACTTAATGGTATAAAAATCCGATAAATGTTTGGGAGGTCGACTCACTCGTTTCGCAGGCTTGAGTAGGACCTCCTTCCAACTACCTATATCTTCATCGGATCCCGAATCTATCGACCCATTACTCGGCCCATGGAATACTGCCCCACCAGCTTCAAGCCCAATCTTCACCAAGCCCGAAACGTGTGCATGAGCTGCAGATTCTGCAGATTCTTTCACTTGGGCTGCATTGGGCCGGTCCAACAGCTCTTGAAACTGGACCTCATTTGCGAGAGCGTCATCCTTCTCTCCACAAGGAAACGTAGCCAAACAATCTGAGGCGTGATTCTCGGCGACGTAATCCCCACCCAAAGCGTGATTTTCGTCGGCATGATTTCCACCAGATTTTACGATATCAATTGTAGATTCGCGAATTGACTTTTCAAAATTCAAAACCTCTTGAATGGTCACAGATTGCTCCCCGATACTTCTCCCAGTCTGTTCGCCGGAGTGCATCACCGACTCACCACTCCGACGCTCATCCGATCGGGGACACGATCTCTTTTCACCAGAGACAGCTACAGCTTCACGCGAAGCAACTTCAAACTCCGACGCGCCCTGAGTCGAAAGCTCGAATGTACTCTGTTTTGAGTTCATCTCCGTGTCTTCAACAGGGGGTGTATGACAATGCTCTAAATCGCCATGAACGTCCATCTTTGCTGCACCATCAATCAGCAACATGTCATCTATGCGTTTGGAACCAGAAGAAGGAAGGACGCCCAATTGACCATCGTCTTCTCCTTTCCCTCTAAGCACTTTCCTGCTTCTGGCCATAGCGACTAACAAAATAAAACCATTCAGTTTCATCCCATTCATACACTCTACAGCCTTAAGAAGCGATTCATTTTCCTTAAACCGCACAAATCCGTACAACTGATAATTACGGTTTGGGCGACTAAGAGCAACCGATGAAACTATCTCCCCAAATGGTGAGAACGTGTTTTTGACCCAATTTGCAGTGGTTCCATACGGGACATTGCAGACGAACACTTCGTCTTCAACCAAGCTTCTCTGATATCTGGATCCAGGCAGCGTTCCGGAACCAAAGTCACCAACTCGCTGCTCCCGTTTCATACCACGCCTCCGTCGGCCATGACCAAGTTTTTTCACAGGCTTCGTGTCCTTCTTCTCACCCGGTAGCACAACATCCGTCTTTACAACGGGAGCTGAAACGCCACTGGTATGAACTGAATCCCGAGCATGCCTCTGAGTTCGTCGCTTCTTCCCCATCGAACTTGTCTTCTGAGCTTGAACCCCAGCCCTCAAGGTCGGGCAATCCTTCATTGCCGGATACTCAGCCATGAGTTCTGAACCGAAGGAGAAGAGGGAGAGCATTGTCTTCCAAAACGACTGATAAATGTTACCGGTTTATACTTAATTAAAGTTTACTTGATTAAAAAGTTAAAGAGTTAAAATTCTCACTCTGAAAATTATATATTTATTAGATTTGGAGTGTTTACTTAACCTTGAATGGTAATTGCAGTACAAAAGGGAATGGGAATAGGTTGTTGGAGAAAGTTTGAATTCAACGAGAGTGATGGGTAGGGTTTGGTGTTTCATTAAATAGGAAGAGTAATTAAGAGAGAAGAGCATATGTGAGAAGAGCATGGGCATGAGCATGAGCATGAGGGAGAGGGACAACACATAGCTCTTGGGAGAGACAGATAGAAACATTCATGTGTCCTACTTTCTTACTATCTTTATTTCTCTACCTTCTACATCTTCTTGTACCATGCTAAATATCTATTATACCCTTTGTTTCATTTTTCTTTTAATATTACCAAGTTACTATATATCATTTGTCTTTTACACAATACTGTTTATTTATATGCTATAAATAAGCAATCTATGGCTCACCAAAAAAAACTTGAAATTGTAGAATAAATTATGCACATATTTAACCACACAAATATTATGTAGCCGGGTTTGATTTTCATGATTACTTGGTCAGAATTGCCCATAAGAAATCATATAGTCGAATGTGAAATTTAGGTGGGGAAAGTAAAGAATGGGAGAATAGTAATTGGAGTAGGAGTACAATTATTTTAATGGTCCCCTCAACAATCCTACCAACCAGATTTGCATGTTTAAAGCTTTGTCTTTGATTTCAAGGCCTCCCTTTTTATTTTGAATTTGACTCCATCCCTCTTCCTCTGTATATATTTATTTAACACATATCTTTTTCATTTGGTCATTATGTATTTAAAGCTCTCATTTCTCAAAAAAGAAAAATGGTATGCAAAGCTTTTAGGTGTTAAAACCCATCCATCATCACTGTGCTGGGAATGGGATAATGGGTATGAATCTTGGCTTTCTGACAATTACCTCTGTAGGTCTCAAGTAAACTAGTCATTCTGAGTCAATCCTTAATTTAAGCAAAGTCCATTAAGCTGAGCTTTGTATCACCTGATTAAGGAAACTTGTGTATGAAGCAACAAGGCAAAACAGCAGTACCAAATAGTACTACTTGCTACTATTCTATTGTAGTAAAGGTGTTGCATTTTGATGCTTCCTTTTAGTTAAGCCACTAATTTTGGGTGCAAAACGGATGATTTATGAAGATTCGAAAAAGGGTCCAACCCAAACAGAGTGGAATTGAAATGGTGGTGTGGGTATGGATCATAATAAATACCATACTGATATGTTGTTGAAGAGCTCTTTCTCTGTAGAGGCATTGCCTCTGAAAATGCTGTGTAGCTTTTTCATTGTTTTGTTTCTTTCTTGTATCCTTACAGAGAAACTTTTAATGCACCAACCTCTTGTTTGTTTTGCGGTTGGTGCCCAATTCAATGCCCTCTCTCTCTCTCTCTCTCTACTAAACACTCCAGATTCTCTCCCTCTATCACCTCTTCTTCATCCATATTAATCTTCATCACTCCCAACCCTGCATATCCCATCTTGTTTTACTCTAGTTTCCAACTTCACTTTCTTTGCTTCTTTCTCTACATGTATACATTCTCGATTCAAATGCTTTCATGTTTGCTAATTCTGCAGGTGTGAGAGAACAAGTTTGAGTGATGATGATCATCAGTGTATAGGCGAGATGTTGGTGCGGTTCAATTAGAAAGCTGTGCTCTTAATGGTAAGAGCTCCGTTGTTTGATTGAGCCGTGCCAATATCACGCCTATGTGATCACCCTTGATCTCTTCCTCAGCATAACTCATATCCTAAGGTAATAACATCAATCCCTTTCATTTCGTGTTTGCTTTCGTTATTGGTTTGGAAGAACCTGCTGATAATCTTTGCTACAAGTACCAGCCATGTTTCATCTCAAAATGAAGTTTCATGGGAGTGTATATGTTGCATGGCTAAAGGGGCTTCACTGTGTATTATGAAGGGCTGTAGCAATGGCAGGGAACTTACACAATGATACAAAAGCCCTCAAACCATCAAAAGAATGGGATTTGTGAGTGTGACTCTCTCTCTTTCATTATTTTGTTTCTTAAACTACCAAGTTTTATCTCAGCCAAAACATCTACTTACTCTATTCTTTTTCACTATTCTAATTTCATCATCACAAGTGCTAACCATGTTTCAGAAACTTGCCTTCCACACATCACCCTCGCCCTCTCCGCACCTCTGATGAACGTCCATGATCCTCTCAGGAGCGCTGCAAATCCCACTACATCTCCAATCGTATGAAGCAATGCACACATTTCCAGCATGAGCTTTCCATTCACACTCTGGAGATGAAAACAGTAACATATGACTTTGTTGTCAGAGCACAACTACATATGAAAAATCAAGATGAATGTGTGTGTGTGTTTACCAGGTGGGGTGCCACAGCACATCCTCCTATCATCAATGTGCTCCACATCCAGACCAATGAGCCATGACCCAAGCGAAACATCCTCGTTAGCATATTTGTGCAGCACTTGCCTATGGTGTTTTCAGATTAAAAAAATTCTCAACAATGGAGAAATAATATCCCATCATGGGTATTTGGTGGCTACACTTATCTGTTTACTTACTGGTTTGTTGAGATGTAAACTGCCAAATCTTTTGAAATAGCATATAGTTGTCCTGTTGCATGACGAAAATAATTGTTCCCAACATCACCAAATTTCCAGTGCTCTGGTTCAAAATACTTTCTCCACCTATTTCATTTCATGAAAAAAAGGCTTAAGAACCAAATATTTGTGTTTGTTCAATGATATATAGACAAATAAAAGATTATAAGACTCATGCATACTTTTGAGAAAGAACATGGCCAGACTTCATACAGCCAAGATAGACCCGAGGTTTCAGACGGTGTGAAGCTAATGTCGTTCCAAGAGTTGCTGTATTATCAAAATTAGGCAAGCTCAATGACATGGTAATATATGACTCCACCTTGTTAAGTATCAAACAAAAAAAAGCATTATCGACAAACAGCAGCTATGCATTGATATAAACAGTCCAAATATGGTTGCCTGAACTCTTACATAGGGCTTCATTCTTTTCTTTTGACTTGGGTATACTAAGAAAGAAGAAACATATGAGGACAGCTGGATTTCTTTACCTAAATTTACATGAATATCATCATCAACTTTGATATAAAACTCCGCATCCCATAAAGCAACTGCAGTAGAAAAATAGGTCTTTGTCTTGGCTGACAATTCCAGATAGCCCTCAACATGATCCTTTTCACATATAGTTCAAATTTAAGTTTGTTGTGGCAAAAGAGAAAGATAATGAGCACAAACTACAAAGAAATAAGAGTAACATGAAGAAGAATCATTACCAGCCTCAAGAAGTCTCCATACATTGTTTCCTCTGCTTCTATAGATTTGTCAAGAATTCCACCAGGTGTAGCACTGAGAACAGAAAATAGGAAGTTAATTGATATATAAGTTAACTGCAAATAAAAATATGTTTAGATGCATATGCATCATATACTAAAGATGAGCAAACCAGGTTTCTAGCATAAGCTTTCAAAGATTCAAACAATGTTAAGCAGAAGAATTTTATTAAAACCCACCTGTGACCTATGACAAATCGTATCACTATCCCCTTCTCTTCCTCCAGCTTCTTTCTTTTCTCCCCTTTTTTGACCAATTGAGAATGATTGATCATAGATCAGATACAGAAGCAAGTTTAGTATAGTGGAAGACTGAAAGAAAGAGGAAAAATTAATAGCAAGTTAAAGGTAAGTGCAAAACTAGTTCATGCACCTTGAGGCATCCAAGTTGCCCGAACTGAATCTCTTCGTTTCCTGCTACTAAAAGCAGTATTGATTCCTATAACCATAAAGTATTTTCTTTTTGCTGCTTCAACAGTCTTCAAGCTTCCTGATAAAGGTGAGCTCTTTACTGTAGTTTGAAATTCCATCTCTATATTTGATTTTGTTTCATCCAGCTTCCTGCATTTCATGAAGAGCAATAACTAACTCAGCATTTAGGTGACACACCAAGTTAAGTAATTAAGCATCAGCTTTTTGTTTACTGAATTTGATGCGTGCTACTCAAAACTTGCTCCAGATTGTTCTCAGATCCATGTTTAGCAACCTTCAGAAGGAGGCAGAAAGAGAATTAGCAATTAAATGCAAGTCACATTGAAGATACACATTTTGAATTAATAAGACATTGAATACTCACAAGATTTAGATTCAAATCCGTCTTAGAAACTATGCTAGTTTGTTCATCTTGAACTCTTGATGTCCTTGCTATGCCTTTGGGCTCAGGGGCCATCCACATCCTGATCCCAAAACCTCATTAAAATGGCATCAATGTTACACAACCAAGAATGTCCTTCAACATGTTATTAAGTAGAGTACTTTGCATCCAAATAAAATGAGAGCAACTTGTTAAGGAATGATCTCAAGTAGTTGGAACATATAATATGTATTGATCCATGTAAGAGAGTCACACAACATAACTGAGAATCATTCTAGTAAGAGAATACAGAAACAAAAAACTGACTAGAGGTGAAGAGTAGATGCTTTCATCATTCACAAGTCACAAGTCCCCCCACTTTAGAAAAGCTAAATTTTAATTCAAGAATAACTTTTGGCAGTCTGGGTTTTGTACATAAGATCAAGAAAATCAATCTCACCATAATGCCAGCACATCTTCATTGTTGGAAAAGAAATCATCAAAAGACAATGATGGATTACAAAGGCCCTATTTGTTGTTTTAAATTACAGAAAAAGTAATAAACAGACAATGCCAAGCCACATTTCATGAAATCATGTTCCTAATCATGAACAGCAAAAAAATTATAATTGCAGTGAGCCCAAAGCACGATCAATGACAATCCTCCAATTCACAAAAACAAAAGTCAGTATTAAGTAATGAGTCAAGAGCCCAAACTCAAAACAACACCTAATGTTGCAACTAAAGTGACACCCACAAGACCCAAATGCGCAATTAAGCCACTTGAGAAAGAAGAGATTGAAAATTTCCTCAAAGCAAGAGAAACCCAGTTGAGCAAATACCTGTTAGTGAACAACATTCCAGCACAGAAGCTACTTAGACAAAGCAAAAGAGCCCAGTTCCTAGAAACAACACTCCTCGTACTCAACTCCCCTCCTTTACCCTTGAGAGACATTTCTTCTGATTAATGTCTCTTCACTCTTTGGCCTACAAAGAGCAGCAGAGGGAAAAGGAACATCAGAATCAAAACCCAGAGGCAAAATTGTAAAAAACACGAGCTTTATACAGTGCACAGAGGGCTCGCAGGTTTGTTGACACACACTCTTCTCCTCCTCCTCAGGGAAGAGAGGTGTACAGAAGTTGAGGAAGACACACCAACTGCCCTCTAAATACTCCAAATTACCAAACCGTCCTCTTCAACCCTTAATCAGTCTTAATTATACTATAAACTCATGCCTCCTTTAACGGTTTTTATACCGTTTTGTTTCGTTTCATTTGAAGCGCTAGTTGAAGTCTTGATTAAGGTTAGAGTTAATTGTTTTAAAACCTTACACCTCCAGTTTAAGGTACTGAAAATGACCTCTCAAAGTGCCTAAAAAAAGAGTAACCGTATTGTGGACTATGACTCAAAAATTGTCCACTAGTTCGTTACTTTCCAAGGAAAGGGTTAATTAATCTAAGAGTAATTACAAAACTGAAGTCAACACTATATTTACCCTCTTAAGTCTTTAAGTACATTAAACTGATTTGTATGGTAACTTGTCGTGTAACGTTTTAATTGCTAAGCGTGGTTAAATTCAGTTAATCACTCTGACTTTAATGATACTTGTTACTTACAGCTATAGCCAAGTCAGGTTGCTATTTTTTCACACGGTTTAGTTGTCTACAAAAGGCAATAGACTTCTTTTTCAGGGGTAAAATTAACATGTTTAAGATAAACGGTAGTACTTGATACAATGTACACTTTTTTTTATTACAATAGTACGAATGCATGTATATATACTTCAGCTATCACGTATCTAGACTATTAAATGTGTAGACGAATCATGTGAACCTTGTGGTTATTCTTACGTTTTATTTGAAAATTTCAAGTTATATCATTTGAATAACGTGACATATTTTGGTTACTTTAAAAACGGATCTATATTATGTGATATTATATATACATTTTAAAAGTTATTAGGGGTATAAGATAATTTTAATAAGTTTCACGTTTGTAATATTTCGTAAAGGTTTTTCATGTATTACCTCAGACTAATTTTTACTTATATATTTATATTTTTAAAAAGGGGAAAGTATACATAACGGTACTTGCGGTACCTAATTATCGTTTTTTTTAGATCACCCATTAACTATTTTTTGTGATATTGTACTCCTCTAACTTTTTTTTTCATTTTACTTTTTTCCATTCAAAAACAAACGGAAAACGAGCATGTACAAGACACATGTTATATTTTATAAAAGTCCCCAAATTACGCTTACTTAGATAACTCTAAGATAAACCTTGTCATCTCTCATTCTTACTTAGTCTCTCCTCTCAATCTCAACCTCTCTCTAAACTTCTACTTGCCAGACCTCCACCTTCCCCTAACCACGACAAGCACCTTCCTCTACTTCTACGCCACGTCCACCGTTCAGGTCCATCATGTCAAGCTCCAACACAGCTCTACTCCGGCCACTACGAGGGCTTCTCGGGCCATGTGGTCAATCTCACGTGCCAGCGTTCAGTTTTCGACCTCAACTCCGTCGATCTGGTAGTGCACAAAGAAAGTGAGGTGTTATACTGTGCTGTTAGGGATTTGGGTTTGATCTTTTAGATTTGTTGGGTTTTGGTTTTAATTTTTCAAATATGTTGGGTTTGGGGTTTGATTTTTCAGATCTATTGGGGTTGATTTTTCAATTTTGTTTCTTCGGATTCCATTTTTACTACCCTATAATTTTTCCACCTCTCTATCCTAAAGTTTAATTTGTATAACTTTAATACCCTCCGTTAATTTTGCATCTATTTTTGAAGAGAAAATAATCATGTGCCTGATACTTGACCTAAGTATTTTTTAAATGACCTTTGGTCTCTTAAAACCCTAACACCCTCTTTCCATCTTTTGTTCATCTCCTTGCCGCACACCACCATCAACCATCTGCCATTACTCCATCGTTGTCGGTGTTGATTATCCGATTTTCACTTGAATCTTCCTCAAACCCTCCTGACCTAGTTGGTGTCGCTCAATACGCCGACGGAGACGCCGCCGCTGCGAATATCCGTCCCCAACACCCCGACACAATCCCAATCGCACGGATCCAAGTCCAGGAAGCTCCCTTCTCCATCCCCTTCACGATCCATGCCTTCCCCACTCGCGGAGAAATGACGATTCTTTTTACGGTGGCGAGGGGCACGTTAGTCTTAGCAAACTTCAGCATCGTCACTGGAAACACCAGGGCCGTTTTATCTTCCACATACTTAGATCCGATGATCTCAACTTCCTCTATATAGCCAACGACTCTCATCTTTGCTCTCATTTGTAAACCTTTTTAGCTCATCCTTAAGTCCATAACAAAATCCCAATAGTTTAAAGTTTGGATATCATCTCCCTGTACCTTGTTCCTTATATTTAAAATGCAAGCTAAATTTGGATATCAGACACACAAAGAAATTGAGAGTTTTGGATGTCAGACCGGAAGGAATTAGGGATTTTGGAGAAGATTAGGTATTTTTACAATATTTCAAGAATAAATATTAAATAATTTTGAAGAAAATAATATATATATATATATATATAATAAAATTTCTGAAATAAAATTTTTATATTTCTTTTTAGAATAAAATATGAATTTTATATATTTTTAAAATTAAAATATGATTTTTATCGTATTTTTAAAATTAAAATATGATTTATATATAATTAATTATTAATAAAAATAAATTATTCTAATGACACATTTTGAAAATTTGAAAGTTTATGAAGGATACTATTGTTATTTTACTATTTTTAAGTTCTGAAAATTCAATGGCATGCTTTTGAAGATTTAACTGTTAGTGAAGGGTATAATGGACTTTTTAAGTGTTTTGGACGGAAAAATGATAAAAATTAACGTTAGATACTAAACTGACACAAATAAAACTCTAGGGTACGAGATGAAGAAAAATAATTATAGAATAGTAAAAATAGAATTCAAAACTTTTAGGATATTTGTCATGCCCCAAATCCGGTTTTGACCGGACTTGAGACGTGAGCCAAAGATAATAATAATAAATGTGAATTTAAAATAAAGAGTTCCTCAAATAACCGTTCAAACCAATAATTCCGACCACAGGAGTCAACGCTCAAAATTCAAGTAAAGAAGTTTAGTACAAAAGAGAAAGTACGTCGCTAGACAACCAAAATCTAGGACTCTCGCAAAGCTCCCCAGCTCTAAGACGTCCTCTAAACCAACTCACGATCGAAGCCTGTAAAACAGTAATGAATGGGGTGTGAGCTTTCGCTCAGTAGGAAAAAGTAGTTAAGGGGATGAGCTATCTGCTCACCTCCACGGGTAACCGTCCAATTAGGGCATACTAGTAAGCACAACAACTAACGAAATAGTTAAACAAGTAACTAAAGATAACACTTGACCCACACTCGGGAGCAACCCGGATATCAAACTCAACACTGAACCGAACTCATACAAATATTCTCAACTATGCCCTTAATCACTGTCACCCCATCAATTCTCGATGGACAGCGACCACGGTTATCTCTTAACCTGCTCCGTCACCATAATTACTAAGTCAAGAATTATAAACGGTTAATCGACAACACGAATAGAAAACCAACGGGAACCCAACATTATCGATAATAGGACTAAGCTAAAGAACCATCCAAATATCAGAATATTATATTATTAAGACCACTACGAACGTCACTCAAACCCGATATCATGCAGACATAAGACACATACACCGTGATACTCCGATCACCACGCACAACTCAACAAATACATCATACCGGAATACACCCTTGGTCTAGATGTCTTCCCGGACACACATCATCGGGGTGAAGCAATACATCATACCGGAATACACCATCGGTCTAGATGTCTTTCCGGACACACAACATCGGGGTGAAACTGTCACGCCCCAAATCTGGTATTGACCGGACTCGAGACGTGAACCGGGATTTGTAGAGAAAACGATTTAAAATACATAATTAAATCCAAAACTGTAGATAGATATAAAAATAGTCAAGGTCTAAAAATCTAAGTCCTACGCTCAGTTAAATACAACAGTCGAAAATACAGTACGTCTCTAAGAAACATAAAATAAACTCGGGCCTCCGCTAGCTCCCAAGCTCTGCGTAACCCTCTAATCCAAATCATAGCTATCACCTGTAGAAAACATGGAAAGGGGTGAGCTTGACGCTCAGTAGGAGAATACACAACACTTGCCCCAATAAAGTAGTATTAGCACGTTTCCAAACTAACTTTTAACAATTTAAAGGAGAAGACGACAACGAGACATGTATCCCAAATTAAGCAACCTTCACTTTACTCAACCACAAACTATTCCGTAAATCCCCGTCCAAACACTTTCACGACCGACTCACGGATAACCCAAAGACGATACTTTCAATTACACGGGAAACCTCACACATGAATCTCATCATCAAACAATCACAATCAAGTCATTCGCAGTCACACGCAACTCATAACAATTGCACGGTCTCGGGAGCAACCCGCTCGGCCCGGTGTAGCCGCACGCAACTTCCCCAACACATAGTCGGGATAGGCGGTCGACCTTATCGCGGAACACAGCGTTTTACCGATACACGGAAGGCAGGGAAATCGCCTCTTCGCGGAACAACCTCATCGCGGAAACAACGTTTTACCGATACACGGAAGGCAGTGAAATCGCCTCTTCACGGCACAACCTCATCGCGGAACAACACATCGTTTTACCGAGTGCTAGACGGAAGGTAGGGAAACCACCTCTTCGCGGGACACAGCGTTTTACCGACTCTAGGTCGGAAGGTAGGGAAACCACCTTTCTTAGTAACCAGAGTACCACAATCACAATCAAAATCACAATCACAATCACATTCTATATTTACTCCTGTAACCGTCACGCACTTACCATCACTTACCGACACCACACTCAACGTGGTAACCCAACCGGCTTAGCCGGTATCTATTCCCCAAAGTCCACAACTCACATGTTACATAGATAGCATCAAATCGTTCAAGACCCTAATATGCATCACTAAGTTCACCTCTACTCGTTTTCATGTTCGTTATTTATTAACCGTTTAACAACACAGAGCACACAATCAAACACAATCAACAAACAATCCTACAGGCGCGACATGGCCTGATTCTACCAACACGGCATACCAACACCTACGGCACGACATGGCTCGTAGGTGGTTCACAATTTATAAGTCTATGCTAGTTAATCACATCCTATATGCGAGCTAGTTATTTATCCGGTTATTAGGTTTCCCTATATGCATTCTAGTACAACCGTAAAGAGGAGGTATCAAGGTATTTCCCTACCTCTCAATCTCTATCTGGATCTCCTAGCTGCTGACGTCCGGGCCTACCTCCGGTCTTCTCCACGATCGAGGTTAAAGCCTGATTTTAACAAATAAGGACTGTAATCAGTCCCGGTCCAGTCCGTAACAGTCCTCTAAATTATCAAGTAAGTCCTTTAATTTATCAACTTGGTCCTTTTAATTTACCTGATTTAAGTCTTTTAAAGTAATTAATTAATTAATTAAGCTGTCCGACCCGGCCCCGACCCGAGTCCGACCCGAATCCGGAAAACGGATCCAAATCTGACCTGGATCCGTGTCTGGACCCGAACCTAACCCGAGCCCGACCCAGACCTGGATCCAGGCCCGACCCAGACAAAATTCCAGGCCCGACTCAGACTCGAATCAAGGCCCAGTCTGTCCTATCCCGAGCCCAAGGCCCGTGTCTCGCCTTGGCCCAAGCCCAAGGCTCGGTCCTGGCCTGAGTTGGGAACGGAGGTGAGACGGGGCTAAGGTTCCGGTGAGTGAGGACGGCGGCAGGCGAGCTAGGGTGGGTTCTCAACGGCGTCAGGGAGGCTTGGAGTGACGAGGGAAGGTCGTTGGTGCAAAATCCAGGGCCTCTCCGTCCAGATCTGACGGCGTGAGAGCTTCGCCGGCGCGAAAAACCTCAGAACTGGAACTCGAGAGTTCTGGCGAGTCTCTCCAAACGATCTCGACCAAAACGAGCTCGTGCGCGCTCGATTCTCAGGGAAGGGACCAACGGGGATGGTGAATCAGGCCGGGAAAGGGCTCACCGTCTCCGGTTTCTTCTGTTGCAGGCGCGGCGAGGCTCGAACGAGGAGGGTGGCGTCGTTGGTGCGAAGGCGAGGAGGTTGAGGACGGAGAGGTTCGCTCTTTGACACGGGGGGTGTGAGGCGACGGAGTCTCGGCCGGTTTTGGCCGGAATCGAGACGTGAACTAAAGAAAAGTAAAAACAATAATAAATTTAAAAGTAAAAGTAAGTTAAACGAGATAAAAGTAGATTTAAACAACAGAAACCCCGAATTTAGTTCCAAAATAAACAACCCCGATAATCATAAGTCAATGTTTTAAATCCAATAGTTCCAAAATAAACAACCCCGATAATCATAAGTCAATGTTTTAAATCCAAAAGAAAGGGAGTTCGATCTAGTACAAAAGGTAAAGTACGTCACAAATAAATGTTAATCCCCGAACTCTCGATGAGCTCCCGAGCTCTAGGACGTCCTCTAGACCGAGTCACGATCGAAACCTGTAAAACAATAAAAACAGAGGGGGTGAGATTTCGCTCAGTAGGAAAAAGTAGTAATGGGATTGGACATCCGCTCCGTCACCATAATTACTAAGTCGAGAATTATAAACGGTTAATCGACAAAACGAATAGAAAATCAACGGGAACCCAACATTATCGATAATAGGACCAAGCTAAAGAACCATCCAAATATCAGAATATTATATTATTAAGACCACTACGAACGTCACTCAAACCTGATATCATGCAGACATAAGACACGTACACTGTGATACTCCAATCACCACGCACAACTCAACAAATACATCATACCGGAATACACCCTCGGTCTAGATGTCTTCCCGGACACACAACATCGAGGTGAAGCAATACATCATACCGGAATACACCATCGTTCTAGATGTCTTCCCGGACACACATCATCGGGGTGAAACACACATCATACCGGAATACCCGTCGGTCTAGATGTCTTCCCGGACACACAACATCGGGGTGAAACAATATACCAGAAACGCACATCGGTCTTCCCGGAAACGCACATCGGGGTAAACAAGTAATACATCATACCGGAAATGCACTATCGGCCTAGATGTCTTCCCGGAAACACTCCTCGGGGTAAGCAAACAATACACTCCCCGTTCCGTGCCCCTTAGAGGCCCGGCACCAGGACCGGACCGTTCCCCTCAGAGGCACGGCACCAGGCCCGGACCATGCCCCTCAGAGGGCCGGCACCAGGCCAGGACCGTGCCGCTCAGAGGGCCGATACCAAGCACGGACCGTGCCGCTCAGATGGCCGGTCAGAGGCCCTTTCAGTGCCAAATCTGGGCAGACACAACTTCTTCTTCCCCAACTTCGTTTTCCTGAAAATCTACTTCAACCACTCCATTTCTACCATCATTAAACTCCAAAATCAGTCACCAAAACCCCCAAACTTCATTACCCATAATGGGTTTCCTCCAAACATCACCCAACAATTGATTTCTAACCAAAACCTTCATTATTCTTCATCAAAACAACCATCTAACAACTAATTAAAAACCCGACAAGTTCATGAAATTTCTATGGAAACCCACAACCCCAAATTGATTGAAAGTAGGAGTTTAGAGGTTACTTACCTTGGAAATGGAGAGATGATGAAGATTGTGAGGTTTTTGAGAAGATTTGGTGAAGAACTTGCTCCAAGCTTTCCTCCTTTCCTCCCTTCTTCTTCCTCAAGTCAAGAAGCTTTTCCTTTCTCTCTCCCTTTGTGAAATTTCGGCTACAATGGTGTAAATGGGCTGAATTGCTCTCCAAAAATGGTCTTAAACCTAAGGTTGAGTTGACCAAAAGGCCCTCCCTTGCTCTTTCTTCTATTTTGGCACTTATAAGGGCAAATGGGTCATTAGAGACCCATTTCTTCTCCTCCAAGTCACCATGGACAAGTTTCCTAGTGGGGGCCACCTTGCCCTTAATAAAATCCAGCATCTTTAATTTAATTAGGTTTAGTCGATAATTAGCCTTAGTTTGACCCGAGTTTGAATTTTTTCGCAAAGATAGTCATTTGAAAGGAAACGACCCAACTAAGCTAACCGTAATGACGGCTAAGCTTTTTGGGTCCCGGAAATGTCCCGAATGACTCACAGAGTCTTCGGTTGACTTTTCCGGCCGAAAGTCAACTTTCGCCAAAATTCATCGGTTCGACCAGGATCGACCGGGGGTGAGCTTTCGCTCAGTAGGAAAAAGTAGTAACGGGATTGGACATCCGCTCCGTCACCATAATTACTAAGTCAAGAATTATAAACGGTTAATCGACAACACGAATAGAGAACCAACGGGAACCAACATTATCGATAATAGGACCAAGCTAAAGAACCATCCAAATATCAGAATATTATATTATTAAGACCAGTACGAACATCACTCAAACCCGTTATCATGCAGACATAAGACACGTACACCGTGATACTCCGATCACCACGCACAACTCAACAAATACATCATACCAGAATACACCCTCGGTCTAGATGTCTTCCCGGACACACAACATCGGGGTGAAGCAATACATCATACCAGAATACGACATCGGTCTAGAAGTCTTCCCGGACACAAAGCATCGGGGTGAAACACACATCATACCGGAATCCCCGTCGGCCTAGATGTCTTCCTAGACACACAACATCGGGGTGAAACAATATACCGGAAACGCACATCGGTCTTCCCGGAAACGCACATCGGGGTAAAAAAGTAGTACATCATACCGAAAACGCACTATCGGCCTAGATGTCTTCCCGGAAACACTCCTCGGGGTAAGCAAACAATACACCATACCGGAAACGCACATCGGCCTAGGTGTTTTCCCGGAAACGCACATCTGGGTAAGTAAACAATACATCACACACATATCGGACCGGCACACACCTCGATTGGGTATCTTCCCGTCGCACAGGGTACAAGACACACCGCACAACACTGTAACAAACATGTTCACCGAACTTATCATACCATCAAGGCTTACAAACACAACTTACCAAGTACACCACATCGGTCTATCATTCACCGAATCATATCACAAGACAACAATTTATACTACATTCAACACATTCATTCATCCAATCATAACACGAGATCATCATTTATGTCACATTCATCATATTCAAATAGCGTGCCATGATTCTTAAAGTAAACAAGGAATATACCATACATCGACATTTTAAAAACTATTAACCACAATCAATCACAACCAACACACAATCCTAAGGCCCAACATGGCCCCATGTGATTCTACAGCAAGACAATTCCCATAATTGGAAGCGGTTATTCTAGTTAATCATATCATATATGCAAACTAAGACTCTTCTGGTTATTAACATCCTATATGCATACTATTAGCATTCTTTAAATAAAAGCGGTAATTACTACTCTTCCCTACCTCAAGTGCTTTCCAAACGCTTAGTCACACGAACGCCTAGTAGTATCCTCCTCCGAGCTCGAGAATAAAGTCTAGGATCATAAATTAATACTATAATTAATAAGCATTCAAGGTCGGTTTTAATGTTAAATACGTAAATTGCCCCTAACGACAAAACTTGGGCCAAAAGGTAAATTGGGCCGGAACTAGGCCCAACTCGGGCAACCCACAAGCCCAGAACTCGGCCCGGTCCGCGCCCCTCAGAGGCTCGGTATCAGGCCCGGACCGTGTCATTCAAAGGGCCGACCAGAGGCCCTTTCAGTGCCAAATCTGGGCAGACACAACTTCTTCTTCCCCAACTTCGTTTTCCTGAAAATCTACTTCAACCACTCCATTTCTACCATCATTAAACTCCAAAATCAGTCACCAAAACCCCCAAACTTCATTACCCATAATGGGTTTCCTCCAAACATCACCCAACAATTGATTTCTAACCAAAACCTTCATTATTCTTCATCAAAACAACCATCTAACAACTAATTAAAAACCCGACAAGTTCATGAAATTTCTATGGAAACCCACAACCCCAAATTGATTGAAAGTAGGAGTTTAGAGGTTACTTACCTTGGAAATGGAGAGATGATGAAGATTGTGAGGTTTTTGAGAAGATTTGGTGAAGAACTTGCTCCAAGCTTCCTCATTTCCTCCCTTTCTTCTTCCTCAAGTCAAGAAGCTTTTCCTCTCTCTCTCCCTCTGTGAAATTTCGGCTACAATGGTGTAAATGGGCTGAATTGCTCTCCAAAAATGATCTTAAACCTAAGGTTGAGTTGACCAAAAGGCCCTCATTTGCTCTTTCTTTTATTTTGGCACTTATGCGGGCAAATGGGTCATTAGAGACCCATTTCTTCTCCTCCAAGCCACCATGGGCAAGTAAGAACATCCCCTGGTCGATCCCGGTCGAACCGGTGATTTTTGGTGAAAGTTGACTTCCGGCCGAAAAAAGTCAACCGAATACTCCAGGAGTCATTTGGGACCTTTCCGGGACCCAAAAAGCTTAGCCGTCGTTACAGTTAGCTTAGTTGGTCGTTTCCTTTCAAATGACTGTCTCTGCGAAAAAGTCAAACTCAGGTCAAACTAAGGCTAACTATCGACTAAACCTAATTAAATTAAAGGAGTTGGATTTTTTTAAGGGCAAGGTGGCCCCCAATAGGACACTTGTCCATGGTGGATTGGATGAGAAGAAATGGGTCTCTAATGACCCATTTGCCCTCATAAGTGCCAAAATAGAAGAAAGAGCAAGGGAGGGCCTTTTGGTCAATTCAACCTTAGGTTTAAGACCATTTTTTGGAGAGCAATTCAGCCCATTTACACCATTGTAGCCGAAATTTCACAAAGGGAGACAGAGAGGAAAAGCTTCTTGACTTGAGGAAGAAGAAAGGGAGGAAAGGAGGAAGCTTGGAGCAAGTTCTTCACCAAATCTTCTCAAAAACCTCACAATCTCAATATTTTTTGGGTTATGAGTTTTCATATAAATTGCATGAACTTGTTGGGTTTTGAGTTGTTAGTTGTTAGATGGTTGTTTTGATGAAGAATAGTTAAGGTTTTGGTTAGAAATCAATTGTTGGGTGATGTTTGGAGGAAACCCATTATGGGTAATGAAGTTGGGGGGTTTTGGTGACTGATTTTGGAGTTTAATGATGTTAGAAATGGATTTTTTGAAGTAGATTTTCGGGAAAACGAAGTTGGGGAAGAAGAAGTTGAGTCTGCCCAGATTTGGCACGGAAAGGGCCTCTGGCCGGCCCTCTGAGCGGCATGGTCCGTGCTTGGTACCGACCCTCTGAGCGGCACGATCCGGGCTCGGTACCGGCCCTCTAAGGGGCACGGTCCGGGTCCCAGACTGGCTCTCTGAGGGGCACGATCCGGGCCTGGTGCCGGGTCTATGAGGGGCACAGATCGGGCCGAGTTCTGGGCTTGTGGGCTGCCTGAGTTGGGCTTAGTTCCGGCCCAATTTACCTTTTGGCCCAAGTTTTGTCGTTAGGGGCAATTTACGTATTTCACATTAAAACCGACCTTGAATGTTTATTAATTATAGTATTAATTTATGAGCCTAGACTTTATTCTCGAGCTCGGAGGAGGATACTACTAGGCGTTCGTGTGACTAAGCGTTTGGAAAGCACTTGAGGTAGGGAAGAGTAGTAATTACCGTTTTTATTTAAAGAATGCTAATAGTATGCATATAGGACGTTAATAACCGGAAGAGTCTTAGCTTGCATATAGGATGTGATTGACTAGAATAACCGCTTTCAATTATGGGAATCGCCTTGCTGTAGAATCACATGTGGCCATGTCGGGCCTTAGGATTGTGTGTTGGTTGTGATCGATTGTGGTTAATAGTCATTAAAATGTCGATGTATAGTATAGTTCTTGTTTATTTTAAGAATCATGGCATGTTATTTGAATAAGATGAATGTGATATAAATGATGATCTCTTGTTATGATTGGATGAATGAATGTGTTAAATGTAGTATAAATTGTTGTCTTGTGATATGATCGGGTGAATGATAGACTGATGTGGTGTGCTTGGTAAGTTGTGATGGTAAGCCTTGATGGTATGATAAGTTCGGTGTACATGTTTGTTATAGCGTTGTGCGGTGTGACTTGTTTACCCCGATGTGCGTTTCCGGGAAGACACCTAGGCTGATGCGCGTTTCCGGTATGGTGTATTGTAGCTTACCCCGAGGTATGATGTACGTTTCCGGGAAGACCGATGTGCATTTCCGGTATATTGTTTCACCCCGATGTTGTGTGTCCGGGAAGACATCTAGACCGATGGGTGTTCCGGTATGATGTGTCGTTTCACCCCGATGTTGTGTGTCCGGGAAGACATCTAGACTGATGGGTATTCCGTTATGATGTGTGTTTCACCCCGATGTTATGTGTCCGGGAAGACATCTAGACCGATGGTGTATTCCGGTATGATGTATTGCTTCACCCCGATGATGTGTGTCCGGGAATACATCTAGAACGAGGGTGTATTCCGGTATGATGTATTTGTTGAGTTGTGTGTGGTGATCGGAGTATCACGGTGTACGTGTCTTATGTCTGCATAATATCGGGTTTGAGTGACGTTCGTACTGGTCTTAATAATATAATCTTCTGATATTTGGATGGTTCTTTAGCTTGGTCCTATTATCGATAATGTTGGGTTCCCGTTGGTTTTCTATTCGTGTTGTCGATTAACCGTTTTAATTCTTGACTTAGTAATTATGGTGACGGAGTGGATGTCCAATCTCGTTACTACTTTTTCCTACTGAGGAAAGCTCACCCCCTCTGTTTTTACTGTTTTACAGGTTTCGATCGTGAGTCGGTCTAGAGGAAGTCTCAGAGCTCGGGAGCTCATCGAGAGTCCGGGGATTAACACTTATTAGTGACGTACTTTACCTTTTGTACTAGATCGAACTCCCTTTCTTTTGGATTTAAAACATTGACTTATGATTATCGGGGTTGTTTATTTTGGAACTAAATTCGGAGTTTCTGTTGTTTAAATCTACTTTTATCTCGTTTAACTTACTTTTACTTTTAAATTTATTATTGTTTTTACTTTTCTTTAGTTCACGTCTCGAGTCCGGCCAAAACCGGATTTGGGGCGTGACAGACCACACGTACGAACTCGCACGACAATACACTGAACTCAGGTATAACTGTATTTCAAATCATAGAAGATCACATAGCAAGCATAAGTAATCACAGCAGCCAACATAGATCAACACATAGAGTAATATCATTAGCAATCACTGCCACCTATGGTATTCCAGAGCAATGCGTCGGCTTCCATGGCCCGGCTCACCATATCGTACCGAACTCGACATCGGCCTAGATATCTTCCCGGAACACAACATCGGGGTACAACTCATAATATAGCGGACCGGAATCCTCCGTCTGTCGGGTATATCTTCCCGTAGCACGGGGCACAAATCACATCACCCACACCATACCAGAACACTCATCGGTATAAACATTGCTCTGGAACACCCTCCTCGGCTCTAGATCCCCTGTACCGTAATCGCACATGTAGCACATGTATCGCACCGGAACCAATCCTCGGCCTGGATATCCTATACCGGAATCCTCCACGGTATAGATATCATACCGGAAGCCTCGGTCTAGATATCTATATCGGAACCATTCATCGATATAGATATGGGACCGGAACACACCGCCTCGGAACATATCGTGCCAGAACCGGCACAGCATCAGCCACGATATTGGATCGGAACAACATCCTCAAGCATATCACGCCGAACATATCACACCGGCATACCCTACCGAACAATCTTACCGAACACATCACATCGGTCTATCAATCACCCGATCATAGCACAAGGCAATAATTCACGCTAACATTCACCACGTTCTCATAGCATATTATGATCCATGATTCAACAACGGACATGCCACATACCAACCTTACATGTTACTAGTCACAACAAACACAACCAACACGCAATCCTACGAGCCCAATTAAGGACCCACATGTGATACTACAGCACAACAATTCCCACACTTACGAGCACGACCTGGCCCGCAAGTGGTTTCATCTTTATATGACTACGCTAGTTATTCACATCCTACATATGATTCTATAGTATATCGAGGATTCATAACCTATATGCATACTAGTAACTTTCCGCAATTAAACCGGTATTCGCTACTTTTCCCTACCTCAACCGCTATCTAAACGCGAACGATCACGAGTCGCCTAGTAGCCTCATCCGCCGTGCTCGGGAACAACGTCTAAGATTACAAGTAATACGAGAATTAATAATAACTCAAGTGTAGTTCAAAGAGAGAAATAACCAAATCAACCCCCAATTACTCATCTTGCCCAAAATGGGCCCGGAAGGCCCATTTTGCCCGGAAAAGGAAAAGTCCCTTGGGACTCCGAAAATTTCCCTTTTCGTTTCTATCATTCCTAATTAAATTTACTTGTTCCAACGCACTTGACGGAATCAAATTCCGATGTTCGGGCGTTCTAAAACCACAATTAAAGTTTCTAACTACAATTTCCGAAATTGCACGAACCACTTCCATAATTCGTTCCGGGCATGAATTATCGATCCGTGGTTCACCCAAGACCCCCCGAACACGACAACCCGCATCCCGGGCCGAGTGGGCCCCACGGTCACACGTGGACCATGGGTGGCCGGACCAGACCGGACCCGTGTGGCCGGTCGCGGTTCCGTGCTCTCCCTCCGGCTATGGCCGGTTATACCCCCCGGTGACCGGAAATCCCGGTGACCGTTCGGAGCTCCGACGAACCTCCGGTCGCCGGAAAAATACCCCATTTCTCCAAAAAGTTCCTAACAAGCTCTAGCTTCTCCAAAAATTTCATTTTTAAGTTCCAAAACCTCAAAACTAACCTCAATAACTCCAAAGTTTCAAGACCCATGGTGGGTTTCATCAAAACAACACAAACTCAATGGAATTTCATCAAACTCTTCCACTTTCTCTCCACAATCATCTATTTAACCATCAAAACCCCAAACCCATAACACTTAAGTCTTATTCAAGCAATTTCTACCAAAACCCACAACTAGAAATTTAACAAAAGGGAAGTTAAGTGCAAGATTACCTTAGGGAATGGGTAGATGTTGAAGAAAATGAGGTTTTTTGGGTAGAAGTCAAGTGAAAGGAGACATTTTTCTTCTCTTCTTCTCCTTTCTTCTTCTTCAAGTTATGGAGGTTTCAAGCTTTCTCTCTCTCTCTCTCTCTATAGAATTTGGCCAAGGTGAGAAAATGTGCTGAAAATTGCCCAAAAGTGGTCCTTATCCTAAAGGTAGAAATGTCTCTTTCGTCCTTTAACCCCTCTCTCTCTCTTTTGTCCACAAGTGAAAACCCAATGGTCTTTTCTCACCCTTTTCTTCCCCTCCAAGCCATCATGGACATGTGTCCATGTGGGTTCCACCTCTACCCAAAATATCTCATCTCAAATTAAATTAATTCGTTAAGACCCCTAATTAGACCTACTTTGACCCGGGTTTGACTTTTTCGCAAAAGTAGTCATTTGAAAGGAAATGACCCAACTAAGCTAACCGTAACAACGGCTAAATTTTTTGGGTCCCGGAAAGGTCCTGAATGACTCCCGGAGTCATCGGTTGACTTTTCCGGCGGAAAGTCATCGGTTGACTTTTCCGGCGGAAAGTCAACTTTCCCCAAATTTCACCGGTTCGACCGGTGTCGACCGGGGGCGGCTCTTACAATATTGAGATGAAATTAACTCTTATATGGGGCGGCAAATGCCAAAGGAAAGGGCATGTCAGGACAACGTTATACCCGGACTACCAAACTAAAGAAGGCTTTAGATCTATCTGGTATCTCTCTCAGGCAGTTGGAAGACGAGGATCATAGTGATGATGAGCAGGCGAGGGCTCTAAAGAAGCCCCGCCAGGGCCAATGAGAGGAACCCGGGAGGGGGGAAGGGGCAATAGCCCTATTCCCTTAGACCTGGGATGGATGGTGTGTGTTCGTCCCGAGAATAGTCTGGAAGCATTGGAGTTTTATTTTAATTTCAGTTTTCTTGTTTTCTGTTTAGTTTGGATTTCTGGACTTGGTTGATGGTTTGGATTTGTTTGATGGTTTGGCTTTCCCCTTGTTTTTGGGACAGTCACCTCAATTTCTTTTAGTGTCTCTGATGTCAAAACAGACTATTTCTACGGGTCCACGAGCGTTGGGTATCCTAGAGGGAACTCGGACTATATTCTGAAGCCTAGGACTTTGGTTCTTTTGTAATCGATATTAACAACAATACATTTTGATTTCTTTACCGTTTCAAAAAAAACTCTTATATGAATAAAAACAAACTAGTATATCAGTAGTCCAATCTTTCTTTCCTTTGCTGTCTGGAGTCAATGGTAAGCTTCTTCCACTTGTCATCCAAACGCATCAAATGGCAAACCAAGATGCACATTTATAAACTTTGGTTATGCTTCACTAATCATCTTCCTAATGTTAAAAGACGTACAGTTAATTAACAATAGTTGTCTTGAAAAGGGGTTTGGCATTGGGCATACCAACAAATGTAGTTCACTATGAGATAATGTAGTGTATTAGAGCTAATTACACTAAACAAATACATCTTAATGGAAGAGCCATTCACTAATCACCAAAACACATCACTTTTCTCTTATCTTACCATCAAAATAGATCACATCACTTGTACAATGCTTGATGTTACTCCAAGCAACTAAAATCACAGTTCAAATCTTGACAACATTATACATTTCAAAATTATGCTTATACATATGAGGAGTCTAATAAATAAGAACCCATTGAAGAGGGCCAATCATTCCCTTTTATGCATTATTGGTGGTCCCTTAGTCCCCCATGAATTGGGGATTTTCATGGATGGATAATTGTAAGGATCAATCAGAGGAAATTGCAATGTGATAAAGATGATATCTCCATTTAAGAGGTCACACAGTTCAATTCATGATGGTGCAATGTGGTTTGGGTTTTGAAGTTTATTGATTTGTAAAATCATTTATTAATATAAAGGAAAAAGAAAAGAATGCATGGCACAAAAACAGAAGAAGCCAAGAAAACAGATGAGAGATGATGAAAACTACAAATCCTTTCTTCTTCTCCTTTTCATATTCCCTGCAACAGGTAGCCTTCCATTTGCCCTAAATGGTCAATCTAGAGACTATGTGTTGTAGATACCTAAACATAACTTAACAGAACATACTCTAAGGTAAGGACCATAACTAATATAAATATATAAGCCAATGATTGGTGATGAGGAAGAGGAAGAGAAGATTGTTAATTACTGTTCTAAGAAGCCAGTTTTGGTCAAAACAGCATTCCTGACTTTGCTGAGGTCTCTTCCTTTGAGGGTCCTTCCTATACCTTCACACATGGAGAAGGATGAAATCTGAGTTCCTGCACGCTTTCTGGCCACCCATTCATGTGGAGGCACCAACTCATCATCACCATCATCTTCTTCAACAACACCATGATGGGGAGGAGGAGGAGGATCAACCCAGTTAGAGTTAGAGTCAGAGGCATTGTTGGGCCCATAAATCTTGGACCAATCAGGAATGAAGACAGGGGCTGAAGATTGTTGTTGCATGCTGGTTGTAGCAGAGATGGATCCTCCTCTTGGGATCTTTTTGGAAGCAGAGTGGTGGTGCCATGCAGAGGACCCACATGAAGAAGAAGAAGAAGAAGAACCAACCTTGCCCTTGTTCTTCTTGTTCTTCATCATCTTAGGACTTGAAGAAGAATTTGCAGCTTCTCTGTCCCTCACAACAGACCACACATCTTCTTCCCCAAACTCTTCACCATCATCATCAACTCCACCATAGCTCTTGCTCATCATCCCATATTGCCAATCTCCCATGCCTGCCTTTCTTGCTAGAGAGAGAGGAAAGAAGGATGTGCAGCAACATGGATCACTTCACTCAGTATAAATAGGAGATAAAGAAAAACTTTATTTTAAATAAACAAGAAGTTTTTTATATTATATAATGCAAGCTAAAGAGATAAATAGAAGGGTTTAATTCTTGGGAATCAAAAAGAGAAAGGGTGTAAGAGAATAACATCAGGAATCTACCTTGCCTTTGTTTGAATAGGCTCCAAAAGGAGCAGTGCTTTTCAAAGATTTCTGAAATTGGGCAATTTCATTGCATTAACCCCCAAAACCAGACAGGACAAAGCATATAAGAAGAAGGTTGTGAAAGTGCCTTTATGCATGTACCTCTCTTGTCACCTTAATACCTCCAATTTCAAAGCAAACCAAAAATGAAAACCACAGATTTGAAACCAACTCATACCCATTGCCATATGGCCATCACTGCAACTTCAGAGGGGAAACACAATAAAGGGCAGATGGGAGGACAGGGTTTGTGCATAAACCAGGCCTCAAATGGGAAATAAAAGCAGATGAAATAATGGGTTTTGCCAAGAATCTCAGTTCCTACTGTAAGTAGAGCCTGTGACTGAGATGGGTTTTATTGCAAAGATACAAAATCAGAAGCAGAGGGGCTCAGAGGAGACATTATTGAGCAAAATGAGAAACCAAAGAAGCATATTACCAAAGTCTCATCACCAGAGCATTTTTGCCAACTTTAGCATATATAAAAAAAAGAAGAAGCAAGTGCTGATGTGGCGCTTTCTAGATATGTGTAAGCTCTCATAATGATATATATATATTTTTTTTAAGTTTTGGGTCTAATCTAACACTAATATTTATGTAGCTCTGAGGGAAAAAGTTTAAGTTTTGATTGGCTGAGAGCTCACTGATTTCCACAACCTTATCCCCAGCTCTCTTTCCGCGTTATTTGCATACAAAGAGAGGAGCTCGGAGACAGCTGGTGTGGTGAGGGGTCTTCTCAAGCTCTCTATCTATATCAGTAAAAAAAAAAGGACTGTTGTGATAATGACTCAATATCATAGCATTAGCAGCTACTGTCATGGCTCTGTGTCTCTTTTGCTTCATGCACTAAAAAGAAGGGGAAATGAAAACCCATACAATTTGTTTTCTTATGCATTTGAAGATATAGAGAGCAAAGCTGTGTCTATGTTGTTAAGAGCTTTTGTGAGTTGTCATGGTTTTGGAGACAAATGCAATATTGCAGGTCATGATGATGGGTGATTAATTAACAACCCTATCTCTGTGGGACAAAACAAAAAGGGTGCGTTTTGGGTTACTCAAACTAATAGGACACCTCATCTCACATCCCAAAACCACCAAGTCCTTTCAAGCAGTTACTTTTTCTTCTTTCTCTTTTCATTTTCTGTACCAAAGCACCAGACTTGGTGTAAGAAGAGAAAAGAGACCTACAATTTCTCATCCAATCAGAGCAAATTAATTTCATGCCTTTGATTATTGCTCTCAACTACCTCCCTTCCCATTCTGTAAATATGTAACTAGACTTGTTTTGCTTGGACTATTGGACTTGGAGGTCACAAGAACTAACTTCAATGGTTTCATGTACCTTACTCCTATGAAACAGATCATTCAAATGATTTGATTGCTCTCATCTTTGTGAAGATGATGATACACAGTACATGTACACTATAGAGGGACCCAGGCTTTCTGTGTCCACACATTACATGTTTCCAATTTCAATGTAGGAAGTAAGGCTTTAGTTTGTTAATGGTTCTTATATATAATGGTGCATGTGAATGTGATTCAGTCAAAACCTCTGAGAGCTTTACAAGATGATGTTGTGTTGTGGTAACTATACAATACATGATCGTTCATGAGCAAGTGTAAGGGTGAGTGGAAGTTTGAATAATGATGTGGAAAGAGAGTTCCGATTCAGTGGTTAAAATTCAACTTACCAAAAAGCCTCCTAATCATTGTACAAAAGAAGCCATTTTCTGCCATTCAAAATTGATCTCATAGCTCAAAATCAAATGTGCTTTGCTTAGACTTTTAGTAGCTAGTTATATAAGCACACTTTCTCCCTTGTAGCTATTTTTACTTTTACCATGGCTCTTGAGCTCAGTTAAAAACTGTCCCTCCATTGAATGTGCACCCATAGAATTGAGAAGCAACTTTGATGGTTAAGCTTTTGCCATCACTAGTCACAGGAATGGCAGACCTGTCCCTTCTTGGGGAAAGTCAACTCAAGCACACTTGACATAGGAGAAGTGAAAATGATTAAAAACATTTGCTCTTGGTATTTATATGGCATAATCTAACACATACAAAGAAGCAAAGCTATAGTTTTCTTTACAGGAAAAGCATCCCAACCTCAACATTACCGCCTATCCATGTTCATTGCCGTGTTCAACTTCACTTGATCATCAACAGTGTACATAAAAATCATAAGGATGTACACAGCATATTCTATGTCAGATACCCAAATATTTCACAGACCAAAACCTTAATATGACCCACCTTTGGCTTTTTCCATCTATCTCTCCTTGAGGGATTTTATCACCTCCAATCCTTATATAACTCATGCTGTCACCCCCAATACAGATGGACAGCATTGTGGATTTGGATCCATAGAAACAACATGGTGTATGATCTGCAACCAAAGGAAGCATCAATGCATACATTGATTATTTCATTCTCAATCTCCGAAGAAGCTCAGGAGATTAACTTCTAAAACTCCCTCTTCCCAATTCTCTTTTATCCTCGAGTCTGGATACAGAAAGTGATGATTATCAACAACAAATTACAACTGATTACAAACACAGATGCACTATTCTGATCGGATGAGTTTTTTTGTAGCTACTAAGGATTTTGAAACAAATAATAACAAAACCTGTACAAGCTGGATGAGATTGAGTTTGCATCTCAGTTACTATGCCTAATCAGATCCTTGTTTTAATTTGCAAGCTGCGTGATAAAGCTCCATATAGTCAAGAGCAGGTCGGTTCCAAGACCAGTCTTGCTCCATCACTGTCTTGCATAATGAATTATACCAATCCCGGTTTTCATACCAAGCTGTAATTGCTCTGAAAAGTCAAACACAATAATCAATTCCATATCCAATTCAACTAATGAGTGGCAGGCCACATTGAGGAACATTTCAAGAAGAAAGAGTTTAGGATAAAGAGATGCAACTAGATTAAGAACTAGAACTAATGACCACAGTCCAGACAAAGTGGCCATGAAATAGGGTGTGACAACACCATGTTCTTTCATGCTGTAATTAAGTATCATACCAAGACTAATTTTTTATCAATGAATTGATACATACTCACCTATTAAGAGCATAATCAACACCAGCAGCATCAGCTCCATCAAAACTGAATCCATTTGGTTCAGTGCCATGTGCTTCTGCTCTCTCTTTATCATGATCAACGTCAAACACGGTGTCATACAGTCCTATGGGAAGAATCACAATGAAAACCAAAATAAATAAATATTTGTATGCTATTCCCCGGCTAAATCTTATATTTTTTTTATTTATCAGCAAAGCAAATTTAGATTGAAACCTCTTTTGAGGCGAAAGAGGAGAACAAAAGGCCTAGCTACAGACCATCACAAAAAAGAAAAACAAAAGACAAACCAACCAAGGAACAAGAACCAAAGAACCAACACCTAAAAGAGGAAGACCCAAACCAAGGGAACCGAAATAAAAACAGACCGATAACCTCAGCCGAACCCCAAGAAACACTCACACCAACCAAGACACAAACTAAGCAAAGCAACCACGAGAACAACACCAAAACACCACCCCTAACAGACACCAGAACAACCAAGCTACCAAGCCTCACAAGGAACAACCACTGCAAAAGGACCAGGCAGAAGAACCAGACCAGCAACTCACAACCAAAAAAGAAAAGGCTTAGCAACCAACTGCATCAGAAGCAGCAATATCCCTGAACACAAGACAAGCCACTAAGCCAAGCCACACCAAAGTTCCTACAAGCTAAAACCAAACCAGCCCCTAAAATTTTTAAACATAGTGTGTTGAATTCTAAAGTATTATTGATGATTCTTGATTTTTCGATCCCTTTATATAGGGATTAAGTCCATACTAAATAGGAAATTCAAATACTATACTAAACAACATAGGAAACCAAACTAAACTAGGAATTGGAAATAAACTAAATTCCAACAGCATAAATGTACTGTTTTTACTTATTTACTAGTTTCAAGGCAGAAGGCTCAGAACATCCAGATTATGCAAAGACCTCTTATTGAAGCATGTAATACTACACTTGTTGAGACGTGGTTACTCAGCTAGGCCACTCAAGCGAAATTTCATTAAAATAAACAATGTTCGATTACTACTTCTACCTTTTTGTAATATGAGATATGAAACATATAAATTCTTGACTCGAAAAAAAAGGGGACTATTGACTGATTAATAGGGGGTTTTTTTTATTTATATTTTTTTGCTATACCCAGTGCTGCTTCTGGACACAAACAGTTCCGCATGAAGAACACTTAGATGACAAAGGTGAAAGGAGACCTTTTGAGTTTTGAGCACCATGGAGTTTAAAGACATAAAACAACAGGAGGAAGAGAAAGCAATGAATCAGCCCCAAAATACTTTCTATTTCTATGAATGACAGAAGATTTAAAGTAAGTATTCACCTCCAGTTTTACGAACAACAGGTATAGAACCATATCTCATTGCTGTTAGTTGTGTCAGTCCACATGGCTCAAAAATTGAAGGGACAAGAATGAAATCGGCACCGGCATATATCTAGAACCAGATCCAAATCAGTTCACTACAAGCCATGTAAATCGTGAAGATGCACATAATTAAGTCATTTTTCAAGTTTAAAGGGAACATACCAAGTGAGAGAGTGGTTCATCATAAGTCAAACAAAGGCGAGCACGGTCACTGTGAGAAGAGTGCAGCTGATTTGCCAAATTAACAAAATCATTTTGGATACGAGGATCTGGGGCTGAACCTAGCAACACAACCTGCCATTGTACTTCCATTAGTGCTGATACTGTATAAATAAACTTCACACTGTGCGAAGATTTAAATAATAATGTAGAAGAAACTTCACATCAGAAAGCCTCTATGTACACACATGTAATGCACTGCATACACATTTTGTTGGGTAATATATTGATACGTGGAGGTTCAGTTCCATCTATGCTCAAATCTGAATGGCTAATCAGGTCTAATACACGGATAAGGTGTTTAGCTAGTTTCATTGTCAATGAGTAAGAAAATTCCAGGTAATCGAAATAACCTGTCCACCACGATCCAGTGTGCGCCAAATAGAGTGCTTGATAAGATGGATTCCTTTCTGATGAGTTAAGCGAGTAATGATTCCAACTAAAGGAAGGTCAGACACTTTTAGACCAAGCTTCCGTTGCAAAGCTTCTTTGGAAGCTCTCTTGCCTTCAATGACATTGTCAGAAGTGTAAGATACCTGCCATAACATGAATGACATATATTAGTTACAACGACATTATCAAACGAAATGATTGTTAGATTAACAAAATATAAGTGTGACTAAGCACAGATCACAGACAGAGAACAAGCCTTTTAAGGCCAGTCTTTGAGTCCAAAAGAAGTGGTGTAACAAAACTACAAGGGTGCATAAATTTCCCTCTGTAATGTGATCTTACTCATGAAAATGTTATGAGCCATACGGGCCGGTACAAGGAGGGATAAAGCCCACCAATAATGGCCGATTAAAGGAAAATTAGAACCTAGTAATTTATTTCCTTTTTTAATAGAAGTCCTTTAATTGGTTAAGTGTAATAGGAATAGGAAATTTGGTAGAGTATTCACCAGGTATGGTTGTATTAGGTTTTTGAGTTTTAGGTAACCTCCTTGGCTATATACGAGAGAAGAATAAAATAAGACGTTGAGAAAAATAAATCTGGTTTGGTGAGGTTTAATTGAGGTGTAAGCTCTCTCTAACGAGCTTTGGTTTTATTGAGGTGTAAGCTCTCTCTAACGAGCTTGTTACCACCACAATTGCGAGAGGGAAGAACTAAGGTTCACCGCCGCGAACCGAAGCTTCAACTCAGCAGCGTATTACGGCCCTATAACGCGATCCCATAGTCACGGTCCTAACAGAAAAGCAATAGACTGGAAATTTATGCCATTTGAAAATAAATAAATAAATAACCTATGGATGTCATTTTACTCAAATAGGAAGGACAGAAGACAACTTTTGACGATTTAAAGTATTCGAACAATAGATAGGTTTGAACACTAAGTTAATACAGTATGAAAATGTTGGAGATCCATAAGAAATTTGGATAAAGCTTCCCCATATTCCATTAACCCCTTTGTTCTTGAGACTTGATTTTCTCTGTGTTCATTGTCTTGCACTCTACCTCTACAGTCCATTTTGTTTTCCACCTATGAGAAGTAGTTACCTTTATCTTGCCATTTGTACAACCTACTCCCTGGAATTGGCAATTCCACAATGCTTCTCCAGCCAAATTTGAACAAAATCCATTCACCAGTTACCCAATGAATAATATCATTGATATGAGTAGAAGGTGAAAAGGAAAGAATCACCAATTCCTTTTCCTGGATAATAATGTTAAACTTACTCCAACCCAAAAGCTTAAGCTATTAGGTAAAGGGCCTAACTACTAAATCTGGTGGTCACTAAATCCACATTCACTCTTATGTGGGTCACATCAACACATAATAATAGTTCAGTAAATTCCTAAAATGTGATGCATGATGCGGGTGCATTTTAACACGTAAAAGGGCCACATTATATCGAATTATATAGGCTTTTGGTCCCGGTTTTCTATCATATATTTAGATTTAGTATAAATAATTGTTTTTCTCGGCGTGTTCGGTGTTTGATGCAAAACCGATGCATTTTGGGTGTTTTCGTGCTTGTGGACCGTCAAAGGGTCGATTTTGTTCGTTCTGAAATATATTCATGATTGGTCTTGTTTTGTAGGTCTTGAAAATAAGAAGTTTTTGGTGCAAGAACGAGATCAATCGGAGTTCAAACGAAGCCGAAGCGAGCAAAATAGCGAAAAAGGATAAGAAATGGAGCAGCAAACTGCCGCCTGACACGTGTCCGGTCCCGCAGTCGCCAGCCCACTCTCCACGCGCGACAGCTGGCGCCGCCAGCCGCCTTCCCTCCAGCCGGCCCCACCTGGGCGCGCGTGGCACCTCCGTCTGCTGCCACGTGGCGGCCTCCAGCCGCAACTTCCCCTGGTGCCGCCACGTGTCCACCCCTCAGCCGCCACTCGACCCCAAGCAGACACCTGTCTCTCAACCGCCGCCTCCCCAGCTCGCGCCACCTGTCCACCAAACAGCTACCCTCAGCTTCTCCTCTCCCATTTTGACACGTGTCCCCATCAGCTCTCTCTCCATTGCTAACCCTATTCCTAAAAGCAGCCGCACATCGAGAAAAGGGGGGCTTTCACCATTTTTACACAGAACACAGAGCTCCTCGACAAAGCACGAACCAGATAGTTTTCTTTTTTTATTTTTTTTATAGAATTAAATAGAGAGCTTTTTGTCTTAGATTATTTGTTGAAGATCAATTTTATTGGGTAAAGAACCATTGGAGATTTATTTGGGTGTTGATTGTTGGAGACAAGCTCCAATTTGTAGCTACACATGTGGGTTTCTTTTGGTGGATTTTCAAGAGGAGGAGGAGGAGGAGGAGGAGGAGGAGGAGGAGGAGGAGGAGGAGGAGGAGGGGAAGGGGAAGGAGAAGGGGAAGGAGAAGGAGAAGGAGAGCAACATTAGACAACTAATTCAGTGATTGTATCTCTACTTTCATCTTGATTATGAGTTTAATTGTTTGTTTCTTTTCATTCTTACATTTTCTCACCATGAACAACTAAACCCCCAATTTCTAGGGTTTTGGGTGATTAGAGTAGGGATTTCCATATTTTAAATGCTTCGATTGTGGTGTTGTTGATTTGTATTAGTGTCTATGATTGATTTGTGCTTAATGTTTTACCTCCCGTGTAGGCTTGGTAATTGTTTCGAATTAGGATTCGTCGCTCGAAAGAGGAGGATTCTAATTAAGTCAAAAATCGATCATAGGTTGGATTTAAATCCTAGCTAGAACTAGCGGGGTTAATACAATTGCAATAACTTTAGACTTGTTTGGTCGAAAGTTAGAAGTTGTCATAGAGCTTAACGCTTTGGGTCTTCCTACATCGTGATTCGAAAGAACTCGGTGGTTAGATTCCATTAGGGTCCGAATCGTTCGAAAGAAGTTAGGACTAGAGTCGAGACAACTCGTTGCCTCTAAAATAAATCGACATCGCTACAATCGAACGTGTTCAATTTTATGGAATGAACTCGATGAACCCGTGCCCTTGATCTCTCTTCACTTAATTCAAGATAAGAAACCTCTCTGTTAAATTATGTATTTTCTTTTTAGTCGTTATAGGTTTATTTTCCAAACATAAAAACTCGATTTTTACCGAAACAGTTTAGCTACGAACTTTCAATAGTAAGTGATTGTCTATTGCTCCTTTGGGCTCGATATTCCGGACTTCAAATCCGATTACTACTTGACAGCCGGTGCACTTGCCGTGCTCAAGTTTGCGTTTAAACCCGCAGGACGTCAAGTTTTATATGCACACAAGAGAGAAGCAAGAAACCTGCAAGCAGCAGCCCAATTCTACATAAATTGGGAGGCAAATGGCTGTGGTGCTGGAGGAGGCCATTAATTTGGTGGCTGAGAGGGCTATCTTATCATTTCACACATTGGCACAATTCTAAGAACACAAATACACATTGGGGCGAAATGTTTATGGTGCATTTGGTTGGCAAGAAATATAGTATTTGGGAGCAAGTATGATAATCCTTACACGACACTGAACCAAATAAAGTGTTTTGTTTTGTCATTGGCTTCTGTCCTCAAGTGCTGAATGGAATCTGAGACTGGATTTTGATCCTTGGATCGGCTTACTTGACAAATGACAATAATTGCTTCATTATATCTAGGAGGTTGAATGAATCTGTAAACTTCGGTCGAATTGTTTGACTCTGCTGATCTATGCTTGCTAGTTTACCTTGGTCTTGTTTGTTCATGAAGCCTCTCATATTTGGATCTTGATGGTTTCGGGATTCTGCTTTGGATTTACCCTTTTTTTGGTCTTTCTTGATTATCTAGCTTCTTTTGTTAAGAGTTTGAGTTGACTGTTATGATTTCAATTGATTTTAGCTTTATTTCCACCTATGAAACCATCTATACACTCATTGTTATCTTTATCATATATTTTCTTTGATGATAAAAGAAGACATAAACATGAGGAAATAATGAAGGGTAAGAGAGAATTTGCTTACAGGAATGAACTTGTCATTATATGGGTCCCATATATCCGGATCAATTCCATTCAATATACCATGGAACTTGTAAAGATGAGGAGCAATTGCAGGATTTCCAGAAACCTCCTTTGAGTAAGTGTGGGATACCTGAGCATATATAAGGATGGATTTCAATTGCATGTAAGTAACCAGTCAGATATAAAGTATCACGAGAATAACCTATTTCGCTTTTTTTTGTATAGACAAGGTTGCAGGATTCTATAATGAAGATAAAAACAAAGTGCAGGAATTATGGATACTTACAGTTGTAGCTTTATCAGTGTATGTCATGGCTTTTGCAATTAAGTGTGCCCCAAATTCAAGGTTATGAATTGTGAAAACAACTCGAGCTTTGCTAAGACCATAATGCCTATAATGGTCCTTAAACAACCACGCAGCTGGAGCACTAGACCAATCATGACAGTGAAGAATATCCTGAAAAGTGTAAGAGAATCAGCTAGAGTGATAAGGTTCAAAGGAATACATAGATCTCATGGTGCGTTTGTCTATATACATGAGGTATACATGACATAAGCGTCAAAAGCTAATTTAGGCATACACTCAGGATTTATACGAACTACTACTTTGCAGGAGAAAAACTATGCAATGAAATGGTATAATGCATGATTAAAATCAAAATAAATCATAAGCAACTTAAAACTACGAATCGAATTTCTGAACTTACAGGATGAAATCCACTTTGGAGTAGAAACTCAAGAGCAGCGTGACAAAAAAACCCAAATCTTTCCCCATCATTTTTGCAACCATATATGCAACCTCTCCAAAAGAATCTGCACAAGATAACGTGCATCAAGAAACCTCTTGAAAAAAGGTCGGTAAACTAGTTTAGCTCAATCAAACATTTATATTTTGAGACACGTCATAGAGAGAATATTATCATTGGGAAGACTGAATAACTCCAGCCAATGATATATGGTATACAGAATGAAGCAAAGTAATGAGCTTCAAACCCAACATGAAGATAATGTCTACAACATAAATATTCTTCAAGGTAAAATGGCTAAACAGTCAGAGTTTGATATCGAGTATAGAGAGCCCACGCTTACAAATGGATAAAGTAGGGGAATCGGTTAAGCTTTTACGTGCTAACAAGTATGTAACTGTTTCACTATGCAAAACATGAAAGAAGCCCCTGCTTCTTTTTTCCAGAAAGGATGTTTCCCTGACTTGAACCCATGACCTTACAGTGACAAAGTGGCAATCGTATTGTACTGAGCATAAGAGCCATGTGAGTATAAAATGTGATATTTCTTTAAGCAAAGCAATTATGTATAAATTATATCATTGCAGTGTAGCAACAAATACAGTGAGGAGTAAATACAAGTATAGAATTACCCGTTCTGAGGCTCCAGAAAGTAAACTGAAAGGCCCTCCACCTTTCCATTCCAGACTTTTATTTCAGTCCCACCCCAGCCAAAGCTTTTATGAAAATGGAAGTCTTTCACCTATGTCAGATCATGTGTGAAGTTTAACAAAGTGTACACTTCTGTGGTACAAAACCCAAGTGTTATACGTACATTTTTTAATGCACAAAGAGCAGTGGCAGCAGATACATAATAATGATCATAGCAATAAGCCAACAACCATACACATAACCAGATTTCCCCCAGCTCTTCCAGGGAACTAACAAAAATAGCCATGGGCATGTCTTGTTCACCAAGACAAGAAGCTAGAAAGCTAACATATTTGGACCTCAAAACAGAACCGCGGCACTAAAAAGAGATGAATTGACAGTGGTGAAGGAACAGAACTGAAACTTACACTGCTAAGGTTCATGCAGTCATACTTCGGAAGAATAATATCCACATTATGGTTTAATTCCTGAACCGCACGGGATAGACTTGTAACGACATCACCAAGGCCACCTACCTACAATACATTTTACAAATTATCAAGTGTGGACCTTTCACATACATAGGTCCAGCAACAGAAAGGAAGGTCAATATCCTCAATATGTTACCAAAACCTTTTAGTACTAGATATAAAAGCTGCATAAAGCATGAACTATGGTTAATGTTTATGTAATACAAATCTAAGGCAGAGATTTGTTAACGAAATTGAATTTAATTACAGACCAAAAGTAAAGGTTACCTTTGCAATGGGAGCCATTTCAACAGAAATATGCACAATGTTCATTGGTGGCTCCTTTGCAACTCCCCCAAACACAGGTATGTGGTAATCCATGCCATCTTTATTGTCAAAAACTCCACCATCTTCCCTCTCAGAAAATACAAAGTCCATCATGTATGCATCCAACGGAACCTTGACTGCAAAGGCACATTATCCATACAAATATGTATCAGATATCAGAGTAAATTAATTAACACGGGTAACAAAATTCCAGAGAGTAACAAAATTCAGAAAAATGGCGTTACTTTCTTTCTTTTTTTAGAGAGAAGATACAAGGCCATAAAATTTACAACCATGAATTCAAAAGACTCACTCTGTACTTATCACATACACATACACATAGATGCCTCACTCTTTTCTCAAATCCTATTAATCAATTGAAAACAGTAAAAAAAACTGAAATATTATTGATGAATCTTGTCTCTCAATGCAATGAGAGTATCCCTATATATAGGGATTAACTCTATACCAAAAAGGAAATACTAATACTAAACAATATAGGAAACCAAACTAAAGTAGGAATAGGAAATACTTGTAATTGGAAATAAACCAAACTCTAAAACTCCCCCACATGCAAGTCGGATAACGAGTCTTGCACGTGGACAGAGAATAAAATTCAAATTTCAACTTCATGTTGTTGCGTCACCACTGTGTTGTTGTTGCCGAAGACTAAGATTTTTTTCTTTTCAACACTCTCCCTCACGTGTAGGACTGGACATCTACATGTGTGCCATAACAATGGACCATAGCAGGAGTGTACGTCTGCTTATGGGCTTAAAAGTTAATATAGGGTGAAGGTGACAAATGGGATGGTACCCAATAACGACTTTTTAAAGTCTAAGACGATCTAGAGTCATTGGCTCATACCCTGGTTTTATGGACGCAATATCCAGCTTCGAGCAATTACATCATGTGGGAGCAAAATAAATTTACGTTAGTCATATAATGACGATGCAAAACAACTTCAAGCAACTACGTCGCAAACGACGGTGCAAAACAATTTCGAGCAACTACATCGCATAACAACAGTGCAAAACAACTTCGAGTAACTATGTCGTATAACGACAGTGCAAACAACTTTGAGCAACTACGTCGCATAACCATGCCGATTTTACAGACGCCCAAATATATGTGATTTTTTTTATGGAAAATCAACAAAACCCTAAAATCAGAAAAACTGAGATGGAAGGAAACTGCTTGGGTAGAATTTTCAGCGCTTGAACAGTAGTGGTGAACAACACTAGATGAACAATACATGTAGTACCCGCAATGAACAGTGTGCGGGTGAACATTACCGATGATGAACAATGGAAATTCTAAAACAACAATGCCTTGCCCACCCACTAAATCATATATTAAAGAGTAGGCAAAGCAATAGCTCACTAAAATCTGACCTAGGATCGAATAGGCTCTAGTAGACTAATACCATGTAAAAATCTAAAATATTATTGATGATTCTTGATATTCTTTTTTTTCAATACAATGAGAGTATCCCTTTATATAGGGATTAACTCTATACCAAAAAAGAAATACTAACACTAAACTAAGAATAGGAAATACTTGTAATTGGAAATAAACCAACCTCTAACAAAAACTTACCAGTGGTTTTAAAATGAGAGCCATTATCAGCAGGCAACATTCTTTGAGGTGGCAATGGGCCTTTGGAGTGGGTCCAGCGGTTAAATGAGCATCTAAGCCAAACTTCAGACTTTCCATTCAGAACTGTGTTTGCAGGGTTGTAGAAAACTGTCACAGAGCTCCCAGCTTGAACATCGAGAGGCTCAGTATATACTATATGCTTTTGAGACAACAGAAACTTCTTCAAAGTTTTTTGCTTTGTCTCAGCTTTCATACGTGCGGTTTTTTCAGCCTGTGACAAGAGAAGAGCAAAACAATGTGAGGAAAAAACACATTAGAGCCCTGTAAGGATTATTCACAATATCCATTACATGTGAACTACAAATATCAATAGCTTGCCTAATTTTCCTGCAAAATGTGCTCAGATGTTTTTGTGCTCAAAGTTGGGAAAGGATGATCAAAATTATCCCATTGACACCAAACATAATATCAAGCATGTATACATATTTGAGGAATATGACAAACCTTGGCACGTATAGCCTCCTCCCTCAATTTTCTCTCATTCTGGAGTTTACTATATATCCTGTGTTCCTCCTCAACCCAATACATTTCCTCAGGAATGCTTTGGGGGATAATAGCATGGAAATCTTGATGACGGTTGTTATCATACACACTGGCATTCTGAGGCTGTCCATCAGCAAAGACCCAATCCAAAACACGTGCTTGATCAGGTACAACAACTGCAGAAATTAAAATTCTTTAAGAATCTATATCACATGACATACATTACTTATATTAAATCAATTGTACCATATATATGGCTAAACTATAGCCAACAGAAGTCTAGAATAAAGAACACCCTTGAATTAGATCAGGACATTCTTTGGTTGCTCCCTAAACTCTAATTGGACCTGATATAAGAGTATTCAATGAGACATACACAAATTGAAAGAACATACAAGGCATTTCCATGATAAACAAGTTAGTATTACTATTCTCAAAGTTCTCAATACTATGTCTAGGAAAGGTAACTTGAAAAGGGGATTTGGATTTTAGCTTACTCTTGCAATTTTGGTGGTGAAATCATATTAGGTTTCTTAACTTGTTATTATAGTTATATGAATAAGTTTGGCTTAAATTAATTAGAAGTTTTCTTAACTAAAATAGGTGATTCTATTTGTAAGCAGAGGTAATTATTCTAATCAAAATCATAAAAATAGCTATAATTTATAGATGAAAGTTATCTTACTATTATCTTAATAATACTCTTACCTCCTAAATTTTAGTTTCAAACTAGTTAATCCAAACCCTTTCTTCTGAGCAATGAAACACAGCCTATTGATTATCAAAAAGGGTGAAATTACAAGTCACTGGAATAATCTTCATGAAGAGCAAAGACTCCATACCTTAACGACTTAACCAAAAGCTATTGAAAGAGTACAGACCATCAAAAGAAAATAGCATCTCTTGAGGAAATTCAAACTAGAAGACAAGGACGCATGTGATACTGAAGGGTTCAAACTCTATTTATGAGAAGTTGCCAGAAAAAATGGCTTTATGTGAGAATAATTACACCAATTTCATCTGTGTATGCACATTTAACATTTCAAGGAAATGCACCTAGATGAGGAAAGAAATGCTAAATCATTCACAAAGTCCCCAATATGATTTACACCTCAAATAGCTTCGCTTAAATGTTTGTCTTATATTGGAGAGCATTTGGCCGAAGCTGGAGTATTTATATTTTTATAAGCACGAAACCAGGTAATGCAATTCGCATGTAGAGAGATATTGCATGAAAGCATATTAGTCTTCTAATGCCACAGACCATGCTGCCGCAAAAGTGCAAAAGAGAATAAAGTAATTGCAAAACAGAAAATATATTTCATTGGTGCACATACCATCAGCATACCACCAATCACCATCCTTTATATCATCTCTATTAAGCCTTATGACAATAGCCAGCCCATCTCTCCAGTTATCATGTCCCCCATGAAACCACAGGTCCTTAGAATTAGCAAGAGGACCTGAGCTTTTGTTGTAATATAATCTAACTACGTCCTCACTCTTAAATTCAGGAGGCTCTATGAACCAAACATTATCGATGCATCTTGCAGCCTTTTTCATAACTTCCTGCAACTTCTCCCGTCTTCTTTTGGTTTCCTCTACTGCCTGAGCTCTATCAGCCTCACTTGCAACCCTTTCTGCTTCTGCGCGCCTTTGCTCTTCAGCCTGCCTTTCCTTTTCAGCCTGTTCCTTAGCAAGCCTCTCATGTTCCCTATGTTTCTCTTCAAGCAAAAAATCCTCAAATGCAAATGCATCAATTCCACCTTCCACATGTATACAGAAATCTTTTCCATCGTTATTATCATAGATGTTTTGCCCATTGAAGAACACAAAGTCAATCTTGTAAGCTTCCTTTGGAACATGAAGCTGGCAAGACCACCAATCCCCTTCGAATTCCGTCTTATTTAACCTAATGGTGAAAGATTTCCACTGCCAATCATTAAAGGCTCCCATAACCAAAACATCCGGTTCACTATTAAGTGTTGAGAGACTTCTATTAAGGAATAATTCGATATCTTGATCGGGCGTCACCACTTGAGGATAAACAAACAATTTGTTTCCCCTGGAGAAATTCTCCTCAGCCATTCCCTCGATTTCCTGTTTAAGCAAAGTCGATTCCCTCTCCATCTCCAGTTTCAGAGCTAAATCCTCAGCAGCCTTATTCTCAGTATCTAATGTTTCCTCCTTTGTAATGTCACTGCCTTTCGCAGCATCGAATTGGTTTCCTCTTAAAGATGTTCCACCAACCCAATTCTTGGTTTCACTCTTGAAAGTTGTTTTTTTCTTTTCTGCAACAACCAGGTCATTATCAACTCTACCTATACTTCCATTTCCTACTACTTGTTCGCTTTTAGAAAACTTCACTTCCTGGACTGTCTCCTCCTGGGAATCAACTGGCAGGTCTTTATCCATTTCAACTTTCACATTGTCAGGAATTTTATTGGTGGGGTCTGACTGCTGGCCCCGTGCTTGAGTGCTTGAACCTGCTTTCCTACCCAAATTCTTTTGTTCCCTCCTTTGAGGGGAAGTTCCTGCCTTTGTGTTCTGCACAAACCCCTTGGAAGCAGGGCCTTTGGATCTGGAAGTAGCTTTTCTGGGCCTCCCTCTTGAAAAATCTACCCATATAAAGAAAAGAGTTCAAAGAACAACAAAAATACTTGCAAAGTTGTCAACATTAACTTCAAGGGAAAGCTAAGATCACAACTAACCTGCACTAGCAGTGATTCTAAATGAAACAGTACGAACAGCTGCATAATTTCTGGGGAAGGAAATCAACTGCTAGCAAAAGCACCAAAACCAGTCAAGGCTCAATAACCCTCATACCCATTAAAACCCCAAATCATCCCATTCCTGTTTTCTACACACAACCACTTCATATCATACCAAAACCCCACTTCCAGAATCAGCTATGTCCGTCACATTTGAATCTATCTAGGACACTAGCAAGAGCAGAGCACAACCCAGAGTATAACAAGATAAGACCTAACGGATACGATAAGATAGAACACCAAAGATAAAAACTTACTAGTGAAGATTGAGCATTTGGGAAGAAACCCAGAAAGGGTTTGATCCTGAAGTTACCATTCCCACCGCAGCTCAATGGCCTCTGCGCTTGCAGAGCCACCTCCATTCCTCTCCTTGTATCACCAACTACCCAATTTTCACTGACGCTTCTCCCCCTCCTTGAACGTCACAACAAATCACAAAAACATGCTCTGATCAAACAATCAATCAATCGATCTCCTCCTTCTCTAGAAATGTGTGCTTCATTTTGAATAGTAATAAAATAAATAATATTAAAATTCAGATATCAGAAAATCAGAGTGAAAATGAGGTGTACGATGCTCAGCTTCTGCGAAGAAGAGTCCAGTTCCTTATAATCCCAGCCACAATTACTCCAATATCTTGTTTATCTGCCAAGACCATGCCAACCGTCGATTCATGGTGGGCTTGCTGTGGGGTACACCGTACTGGATCCAATATCCCGGAGGGAATTGCTTCATCGAATAATAAGGCGACACGGAACACGAGTGCATTCTCTCACCTCGTTTATTTAGTTTTAATTAATTAAAACATTTGGACGTTGATGCCAAGTGGAAGCGGATTTGGGTCCTTGCATTGCATTGCACCTTTCTCTCTCGCAATCACCCACTAATGTTTGATTTGATGGCCTAATAATTTTTATTCTTAGTAGCCTGAAACTCTCATTACTTTTGAAAAAACTAATACATGTTTAAGGGTTTTGACCAGACAAACAACTAACTCTAAGACTAATTAAACGTTTAGAACGTTTTAAGGAGGTGTGACTACAGTTAATTAAGACATAAACTAGAACTCAAATAAAAACTAAGAAAGACTGGCGAACACTGCTCAAGGTAGGACCTGTAGACCGCTGGGTCCCTCGAAAGTGACACTTTTCTTCTGATATAAAACCGAACTTGTGGTCGTCAGTGGTGAGGGAAGGACAGACTTGTCTCAGGGATCCCTTCTCGGTGTCCCTGAAGCCTGCAGGTGTAATCATTGGGTCTGGCGAGGCTGTTTACCAGCCCTCGCCTGATCTTTCCGGGGCTCTCCTGTCGAACCCCTCCTCATTCTCGGCATCTTTATTGATGCCCCCACCGGTCCAATCCAGGATGATCCCCCTGGTAACGGCCCATAAACACACCCATTAGGTGCGGTGTTATGGGATATGGTGGGGTCCCTTCCACGATGTGGGGTGGGCCTAGGTACAGTGGAGTAATCCCCTGCGGGACGCGCTCCAATTTCTTCCAGCCTGTGGTGTAGACCCTATCCCTCATCTCCTTTTGATAATGCAACAGGGACTTGTCAAAGCCATGGACGTCCGGCATCTCGCGCTCACATATTGGCTCGGTATGACCTATACACCCACAGTCCCACAGAAAGTTGGAAGTTTTGTGTAGGCATACTGCATTATCGGAAGAGAGGAGGGATAGAGTCTACGCCACGGATTGGAAGAAATCGGAGCGTGTCCCGCAGAGGGTTTGCTCCACTGCTCCATGACACTGCTCCATGACACTGCACCTAAACCCACCCCACATCGTGTAAGGGACCCCACCATGTCCCATAACACCGCACCTAATGAGTGTGTTTATGGGCCGTTACCAGGGGGATCATCCTGGACTGGACCATATGGACTAGTCCGGTGGGGGCACCCACAGAGATGCAGGGAATGAAGAATCGGTGAGCACTGATAAACAGTCTCGTAAGGCCCAATGATTACACCTGCAGGCTTCAAAGACGCCGAGAAATGATCCTGAACTTATTAAAATAAAAGAGTGATTAAAAAATATTTGGAATTTTATTTTATTTATTCAGAGACAGACATCTTTGGATAATTTACAATTTTCTGGTGGGTTATAAATATAATATAGGAGTATTAAATGGGGTAACACAAACGTAAGGTGGAGGGAAGCATCAGGAGATATGACCCTACCTACGTGTCTTTTGTTTCTGTTTGTATGGAGTTCACATTCCTTAATTAATCACAGAATCTCGATGGATAGTATAGGTTAGGATTAGAAACCATATTTCATATTTGTTGCTTGAATCAACAGTTTAGAACCCGAATCCAATTACATCACCCAATCCTTAAAACATGATAGATTAATCCTTCATTATTAGTAGCCCACGGAGCAACTGGGGTCAGGGGGAACACGTGCCCCCTTCAATGTTTATAAAAAAATCTTATATGTGTTTTGATTTATTTTTTCAAAAATACATTCTAATTTTATAGTTGAGTTTCTTTCAAATTTTGGTATCCCATCATTAAAAAGCTAGATCCGTCACTATCTAACCACCGGGGAGATCTTGGTGTAACAATAATTGCATTAGTTGTAGGTATATACTTGTTCCATTGTATGTTAACTCATTAATTGTGTCGCCTTTTGATTCTTATGTCAGTAACCCTAGGCCTCCTCCCCCTTCCCCCCTTCTTCTCCACCATTGAAATCTCTACCTTAAAGCTCTCCACACACCTTTCTGAGGTACCGACACACCCTTTATAGGGTTTACAACCGTCGCCGCCGCTCCACCGCCAGCCACCGTCCCTCCTTCATCGTTTGAAGCTTCTTCTCCTTCGTGCTAGTTCTCTCTGCGCGCAGCCTCTCCTCCATGGCAGTTTCATGCCTCCACCATCGAAGCCCCGGCTTCAAGGTTCTCCACTACCTCCAGGTGAGATCTTGTCTACCCGACTTAGGGTCCGCCGCTGGCGTCATCGTCGTCCATTGTCGCCCACCAGCCGCTCTTTCACCCCGCGTCCTGATTCTCGGACGTCTCGCAGCCACCGTGAACCTCCTGCCACTCACCGGGTTACGGGCTCCATGCGTCGTGCCACCTATCGCCGGCATGGGTCCGTTTCCCCGACGGACCTGGGATCCGGGAGGAAGGACGATAAGACGGGGTCTGCCTCCACGACACCCGAAGCCGGGACCCTCGATCTCGAACAAACCGCTGCGAATCGAATCGGTGTTCTCGCCTTCTGCACTACTTCGAAAGAGCAGGGAGAATCAAGATGAAGAATTGACGATACTAGATCGCTCCAATGGCACGGGACCTAGAAGACCTGGCATCACAGTTTTGGTAGTCTGCTCTCTCGATCGTGTGATAATTTCTTTTCCTGTTTTAGGACGAATAAGTTATTGGTTATTCATTGTGCTAGGTCGTTTAACCGTTTGGGACTGTGCTAGGTCGAATAAGTTTAGGACTTTGGTTTATTATTTCCTTGTAACGTATGTTGGAACGATGGTAGGGAGTTGTCTTGAGTTGTTGCCCACGAGTTCAAGTGGGCTAATATTATGGGTCCATGAGCGCCAGGCTTGCTACGGTCGACCCGGACAAATATCTGGAACCCGAGGCGGTCACGCCTCATCCTGTTTGATTACCTTTTGGCATTAATGAAATCTCCGGTTACCCGTTTCAAAAAAACAATTGTGTCGCCTTTTCTTCGATATGGTCTGGAGTGTGTAGTATTATAGCTTACAGTCTGCAATATTACCATTGTCATGTGTGTCTAACAGTTTATTATGTATATCTTCACGTTGATATATATAATATATGGCGAAAAGATAATCATTTAAAAATTGAATAGAGCTATAAAGTAATCGTTCAAATTTAAAATGTTTGGTGGGAACAAAATGTCGTCTTCGCATGATAGCTCAAATTAAAATGGTTGAATTTTGTATATGAACCAATCGTCTTCCTTGTCTTTGAGTTTGTCTTTGTCTTGTCTCGGTTCATTCTCTCTCAAACGCGTGTTAGCAGCATCTTCCAAGATATACCATTTTTGTAGTTAGGTAGTTCGTATAACTAACAATCAGGATCAATGCTCGTCCTCTTTTTCTCAAGTAAACGATGGCGGTTTATAACTCTTCCATTATGTTTTAAAGTTAGTTTTTTTTTATCAGAGAGAAATACATTTATAAATGAAGCAAACGATACAAAGCAAAGCAACCACAAACTCGAAAACAAGCCGAGTCTAAAGCACCACTAGCAGCAAAAAGGAAATTACAATCAAGTGACTCCAACAGGGCTAGAAACGTTGGTACTATAATAAGGGTTCAACGTTGCTTCAATCTTTTTGAACCCTTCTTCGGTCGAGCCTCTACAGCAAACCCCCAAGATTTATGCGAATCTCGCCATAATATGAGTGATGCTCCTCTTGTGTGGCCATCAATCAACGCCAAAGAGAACCCTAAAAAAGTATCCGATTTAATGAGGGTATCAACACCGTCAATCAGGAGCGGCGGAGGGGACAAAGCCAAGGAAGCACCCGAGAGGGGAAGGTCGTCAAATACACCAAACTGAAGAGGTTGCGTTGATCGCTCTGCAAATGGGACAATGCCCTATCCAAACCAGCATACAAGTCGTCACAATCGTCCTCCACCCTATCCCCCCCCCCCCCCCCTTATCCGACTTACTTCCAACCGACCCCAAGGAAACAATCGGTAAAGTCCATTCACTACTTGGCGTAGCCCCAACATCTTGTGGTGGTGATTGGTCAATTGGGATGAGGGCGGTACTGATGTGAGAGATTGGACAAGAGATAAGAGCAGAAGGACTCCCTTCCCTAACGGTCGGGGTAATGCCCACATCCAGACCACTCAGGGATAGATAATGAATGCACTCAGCAGATATCGGCTTGAAAAGCACATTGACACTGAAGTCAGAACATTGAGTCTCTACAATCCAACTGTCCAACGAAACATCCAACACGTGGACTAGAGCAAAAGCCTTGGAAGATTGGGCCGACAAAAGAGAACTCGGGTGAATTGCAACAAGCTTCCAAACAGTCCCAACAATCTCTAAAACATAACCCTTGCTCCAGCAAACAACGGGGAGGCCAATAGTGTCGACTCAGCAGATACCGGCTTGAAAAGTACATTCACATTGAAGTCAGAACATTGAGTCTCAACAATCCAACTGTCACGCCCCAAATCCGGTTTTGACCGGACTCGAGACGTGAACTAAAACAATAATAAATGTAAGTAAAACAATCAAAATAAACATTAAATGAAACTCTGAAATTTATAATCAGTAAAACAAGTATTTAGTCCAAAACACGGTACGTCTCTAGACCTACTAGACAAGAACCACGCCAGCTCCCCAGCTCAGCTGTGTCATGCTAGCATAATCCCGTTCAACACCTGAAACACCACAAAGTAAGGGGTGAGCTTTCGCCCAGTAGAAAAAGCAGTTAAAGTAATGAACATCGGCTCACCACCACGAGTAACCGTCCAATTAGGGCATACTAGTACAGCACGACTAAATACCAAACCGGGGTTCATAGCCAAACTTGCAATACTCTTAACGACGACTTTCACACAATAATCAATAACAAACAGCAAACGCAACCAACACAAAACCAACAGTACACACGCCCCGTACAACAATACCCAAACTTCGTCGGCTGTACACAACCCGATCGTAACAAACCGGTAGGTCAAGCATCCATCGGACTACCCTCTCGATCCAGAGGAGACGTATAACGTCACAAAGACGTATAACGTCGAGAATGCCGGAAACATCCCTATGAGGACGCATTCGTCGGGACCCTCGGAAACGTTTCCAAAGGACCATAGATCATCGAGGCTAAAACACGGCACCCAGTGCCCAACACGACCCGTAGGTCCAACACGACCCGCAAGCCCAACCACGACCCGCAGGCCCACTATGATATGATATGGCTCGTCGGCCCTATGCAATATGATATGATGTGACCCGTCGGCTCCGACCCGATGCAAGATGATATGATGTGGCCCGTCGGCTCCAACCTGTCGGCAAACACGACCCGTAGGCCCCAATCACATTATGGCACGTCGGCCGACCCGTCGGCCCCAAACATGACCCGTAGGCCCAGAAACGACCCGTAGGCCCAATCACAACCGGAATACCATCCTCAAGGAACACACAACAAAATAACAATCACGCATCAAAATGCCACAGATCAAACACGGCACACCAAGCCCAACAATCTTACCACAAATACACAGCACGTCGGTCTATCACTCACCCGACCATATCACAACCAAGAGTTCACAAAGCAACAGTCACGGCACACTTGCCCACACATAATAACAGCATGCTCACCGGATATACAAGTCCTGACCATTCCACTTATCGACCCTAAGTCACACAACATGCATCTTAAACATATCAGGCATATCAATCAGCACACAACCTACGGCTCGACATGGCCATTCTACCAGCACGACAAGTTCCCAAGTATTGAAAGGGGCTACACTAGTCAATCACATCCTACGTATTACTAAGACTCGTCCGGTTATTTTATCATATAAATGCTCGTTCCAGATTTATTATTGCCTAGTATGCATACTAGTAACTTTCCACAATCGAACCGGTATTCGCTACTTTCCCTACCTCAACCGAAGAACAACAGCTACGTCTCCTAGCTGTTGACGTCATGGCTCGCTACCTCCGGTCTTCTCTTCGATCGAAGTCGGACTCTAATTTAACACGAAAGCCATAAATTAAAAGCAGTTTCAACGTTAAATTAAAGGTTACGATTAGTCCAATTTAAATCCGACAATTGTCTTTTAAACTCGAGCTGGCTAAAATCGGGATTACGACGAATCGGGTTCGAGCACCCGAGCACAAAACCCGATGCAAGGATCCCGAGGCACGATTCCCGAGGCACTGTTCCTGAGGTACGGTTCGATACACGATAACACAAGTAAATAACACGCAAACTAAACCAGTTTACAAGTCGATTCACCCATAGTACCACGAAACTGAAGACGCTACAAATACCAGTCCCTCAGGCTCCGAACGGCTTGGATACCTCGCACGTATCTCGTCCTCGCGCTCTCGTGTCAACTCTGCGCGATTCTTAATCGTACACAATCACGCGACCCTTCGGTCGCTTCTCGAGCAACTCAGGACCACACTGGTCATTATTAAACCTCTAGTGTGCCCTGCTTGGGCAATGCGCGACCCACCATCCAACGCTTCGTGCGGTGCCATAGTGTTACTGGCATGAAAGCGTTGTGGTTGTCGTACTCGGCGAATTGTTCGGATACCTCGTGAGGCAATCCCACTTCTACCATACACTGCAACCACTCGCCAAACCATAACGTACTCAGTCGGGGTGTCAAGACGCCAAAATACCATCAAGGTTCTACTCTTAGACTCCCACTTCTCCTAACGTATACAGAAAACCGAAGAATGCGTTGTTTGTGGGTTATGGGCCCACCACGCTTCCGCTGCGCCACTCTGATCTTAACGTCACTCGGCCACCTCTTCTGATCGGTTGACGGCTTACTAGTGTTGTTGCGGCCCTCCGCCGCTCGGGCACTCGTCTCCGATGTTCCAGCTGCCGACCGTGTAAACACACTAGCCTCCGTTCTAACGCGACGACACCTACCGATGTTCATGAACTTGTCTGCTTCATACGGTCAGACGGTGCCTATGGCCGGGAGAACCCTGCGGTTCTCTGTTCCCCCTCAGTTCTCGAGTCTCGCGCGGTCTCGCAACACTGCTCAGTCGCTACTGAGTCTTACGGGCCCTCGCGGTCTTTCTGCGACCTCGTTCCACTATTGTCGTTGTATCCACCATCTCAAACTACACCCGATTCATCAGGTTGAGACTTGACCCAACTTCGGGCTCGGGGCCCTCTCTCGAACTTATTGCATCCAATCGCCTCGACGACCGCTCAAACTGGTGCAAACGGTCTACGCCATAACTCTGGCATCGCACCTCATCTATGATATTCCGTCTCGTTGTAGCCCGGGACCTGGTGGTGTTGCTCCTCTTAACCTCCCCAGTGGGAGTAACCTGGGCACATGTGCCCCCAACGGCCTACCTCTCCTACCTCGAAGTGCCACGATGCAAGTACCCCCCACGTGGTTAACGTCCACGCTGAGTTTCTTACTCTTAAAGAACGACGCGCTTGACATACTAACGCCACACACAATTCACCACACAAGTACTTATAGTAATAATATCCTCACTATAGTCTAATCACCCAACAGTACACAGCAGAGAAGTTCGCATACTATTGCGTCACACATATCATATATACAAGCAGCGGATACACACAAATCCACACTCAACAACATAATCACAAAGTTCAGACAGCGAGACTACACTCAGTCCACCACTCCAAGATGCACACATTGCACCACAAACACACAGGAGACAACAACAACTTAGATTTACTTTTCTTAGCACGTCCACTTTCTAACATAACATTCATGTTGACATCGCGTCGTTACAACCTGGTTCCGGCGTCCCAGAACCACGTTGTAACCACTTGATATCCCCCCATTCACGTCCAACTACAGTGGCTCCTATAGCCAGATCATGATGGTACATACACTTCAGTTTCTGCAGAAAATCGGGCATGACCCGTTCGTAATTTAAGTAAACCATCCGCTTATGCGGGACAACCAACCATTACCTGCACACAACACTCAATCACAATTTCAGCATACAACAATTTATCTCAACCTTTACACCTCGGGTCTCGGTAATCTCACCTTACCGCCCGATCGAGTCCACACTTGGAAAACAGTTCAACTCCAACAATAACCACCACCCACACAAGTTCACCAATCAACAACGGCCGCCCAAGGCGACAACCCACATAACACTTAATCAACCAATACGTTATAACTAGCCCGAGTCTCGCTCGTTAACCAACCTCGATCTCAACCAACAATTAAGGTGCAAATCAGATACGGTAAAACTTAAACAACACACTTAACAAACGAGGCTCTCGTCGTTTCGACTCTACGCACAAGATCTTAAACAACACACTTAACAAACGAGGCTCTCGCCGTTTCGACTTTACGCACAGGATCTTTCCGACTCGCGTCACTGAGCACTACGACTTGAACCACCTAACTCTACCCACCTAATTGACATACGGTCCGAGGTTTGAAAAATCATTTCAAATTGAAACCAGGCTCTGATACCAAATTGTCACGCCCCAAATCCGGTTTTGACCGGACTCGAGACGTGAACTAAAACAATAATAAATTTAAGTAAAATAATTAAAAATAAACATTAAATGAAACTCTGAAATTTATAATCAGTAAAACAAGTATTTAGTCCAAAACACGGTATGTCTCTAGACCTACTAGATAAGACCCACGCCAGCTCCCCAGCTCAGCTGTGTCCTGCTAGCATAATCCCGCTCAACACCTGAAACACCACAAAGTAAGGGGTGAGCTTTCGCCTAGTAGAAAAAGTAGTTAAAGTAATGAACATCGGCTCACCACCACGAGTAACCATCCAATTAGGGCATAATAGTACAACACGACAAAATACCAAATCGGGGTTCATAGCCAAACTTGCAATACTCTTAACGACGACTTTCACACAATAATCAATAACAAACTGCAAACGCAACCAACACAAAAACCAACAGTACACACGCCCTGTACCACAATACCCAAACTCCGCCGACTATACACAGCCCAATCGTAACAAACCGGTAGGTCAAGCATCCATCGGACTACCTCTCGATCCAGAGGAGACGCATAACGTCACAAAGACGTATAACGTCGAGAATGCCAGAAACATCCCTATGAGGACGCATTCGTCGGAATCCTTGGAAACGTCTCCAAAGGACCATAGATCATCGAGGCTGAAACACGGCACCTAGTGCCCAACACGACCCGTAGGTCCAACACGACCCGCAGGCCCAACCACGACCCGCAGGTCCACTATGATATGATATGGCCCGTCGGCTCCGACCCGTCGGCCCTATGCAATATGATATGATGTGGCCCGTCGGCTCCGACCCATCGGCCCGATGCAAGATGATATGATGTGGCCCGTCAGCTCCAACCTGTCGGCATAAATACACAGCACGTCGGTCTATCACTCACCCGGCCATATCACAACCAAGAGTTCACAAAGCAACAGTCACGACACACTTGCCCACACATAGTAACAACATGCTCACCGGATATACAAGTCCTGACCATTTCACTTATCGACCCTAAGTCACACAACATGCATCTCAAACAGACCAGGCATATCAATCAGCACACAACCTACGGCTCGACATGGCCATTCTATCAGCACGACAAGTTCCCAAGTATTGAAAGCGGCTACACCAGTTAATCACATCCTACGTGTTACTAAGACTCGTCCGGTTATTTTATCATATAAATGCTCGTTCTAGTTTTATTATTACCTAGCATGCATACTAGTAACTTTCCACAATCGAACCGGTATTTGCTACTTTCCCTACCTCAACCGAATAACAACAGCTACGTCTCCTAGCTGTTGACGTCATGGCTCGCTACCTCCGGTCTTCTCTTCGATCGAAGCCGGACTCTAATTTAACACGAAAGCCATAAATTAAAAGCGGTTTCAACGTTAAATTAAAGGTTACGATTAGTCCAGTTTAAATCCGACAATTGTCTTTTAAACTCGAGCGGGCTAAAAGAGGGATTACGAAGAATGGGGTTCGAGCACCCGAGCACAGAACCCGGTGCACGGATCCCGAGGCACGATTCCCAAGGCACGGTTTTCAAGGTATTGTTCTCGAGGTACGGTTCTGATGCACGGTTCCCGAGGTACGTGTTCTGGGGCACGAATCCCGAGGTCCGATTCAACGTTCCATCTTTTGTCCCGTTCTAAGTCCGATTTTTATCGTCCAGATCCCTAACGTCCCAACGTTCCGGATTCGTTCACAGTTCCGATTAACAATCATTTTTAATTAAAATCTTATTTTTACACTCTTTTCAAATCAAAACCGTTTTTGTTTCAAATTAATTTTCTTTTCCTTTTCCTTTTACATCTCAAAGATTCAAGTCTTGATCCAAAAATGATTTCAGTTCAGTATTTCCCAGATCCAAGAGAAGCTCAAAAAAAAACAAAGGGAGGAGGAAGAAAGAGGGTCTCGGGTCATAAATCCGACCGGTCACCGGCGGAGACGCCGGCGACCAAGCCTCACGGTAGTTGCGAACTCACCGAAGGGAAAAATAGGACGGCGGCGGAGGTTGTGCACGACGGAGCACGGCGAAGCTCCCCGTAACGGATCTAGACGGCGAGTCTGGTTTCCGTCTCAGATCCGGCGAGGAACGGCGATGGAGGGCTCGGGCTATGCACGGTTGAAGATGACGGAGAGGAAGGCGAGGGAGCTCGGGTTTGAGATCTGAGAGGGAGAGGGACCTCGGGTTTAGGACGGCCGACGACGGGCTTTGGTTGAACGGAGACGGGGAGAGAGATCGGAGATGAGGGAGAAAAAGGGCGGAGATGAAGAGGGTGGCGGCGGCTTGCGGTGGTGGCGTGAGGGGGAGGAAGAAGACGTGAAGGGATCGTGAAGATGAGAGGGAGAGAGAGAGGTGGGTCGGAGATGAGCAGACGCGAGTTGGGAGAGGAACTGCTCGAGTTGGTGAAGGAGGAGTTGCGCGAATTGGTGAGGGAGGATCTGATCGAACCCTAAAAAAAAGGATTTAAGTAGCCGGGCTTTGGGCCAGGTCGAACACTTGGGCCGGGTTTGGATCGAGCCTGGTCCGCCCGGTCCAGCCCAAAACTTTTTTTTTGAAAAACTTTTTAATTCGCGCTCGATTAAATTTCTCGATCCGAATTTCAACCACGACGCTTTAAAATGATAACTTTAACAATTTAGTTCCTTTAAATCGGGGCAGGCTTTACACCAACTATCTAACGAAACATCCAACACGTGGACTAGATCAAAGGCCTTGGAAGATTGGGCCGACAATAGAGAGCTCGGGTGAATTGCAACAAGCTTCCAAACAGTCCCAACAATCTCTGAAACATAACCCTTGCCCCAGCAAACAACAGGAGGCCAATAGTGTCGACTCAAAGAAGACGACCTCCAAATAGAACACGGTTAGCACATTCTGTAAAAGAGAAAAATCAAGGACGTAGAGCCTTCCAATTGTCGACCGCTAAAGACGCCCATAAAACTTGTTTTGTACAGGACAACAAAAAGGCCCTCGAGCCTAGCTCAAAGAGTGCCACCCTTGTAAACCATACTAATTACAAACTAATGCTGAGAGTATGCACTATAGCGGAAGTGTTAGCTACACCTATCACACTAAAAGGCGGCAGCGTCTCGAAGCCAAGAGCAAAAGAGAGAAAAATATCGAAAAGAATCGTCTGAACTAGGCAGAGAGGGGGCCGTAACAGGATCTCGTCAGGCTCTAGTTGAGGCCACACCCACATTAGCCGAAGAAGGGTTCTTCGCAGCCAAATCAATAGATATTTTTTTTTATATTTTACCTAATTCCACCCTAATCCCACGCTCCTGAAGTTAAGAACTGTTCAAGGTAGAAACAACGCAAGCAACAACATCAGAATTTGTGAAGTACAAAAAATCGTAACGAGTGACTTTGGAAGCGAGATTGACCCTGGCATCCACACCCGTAATGTCCCCAATCTGGGAATATAGGGTCTTCACATGGTCAACATTCACATACGGATGAAGGTTAACAATGAAAACATGATGATCCCTAGTTAGTGAATCGGGTTTGGCACTCAAGCTTTCCCTTACCATGGCCTCACGATTTGATAGAGGTAAAGCAGGTACGAAGGGCAAAGAGGTGATGGATACATTAGCACTTACCCCACCCCTTCGTCTGTGGCTCTCTTTAGGAGAGGGTCAGCACTTCATGTTTGAAAGTTAGTTGGATAAGCATATAAAGGTAACCTCGTCGCTAAATGTATGGAGGTGATACCTTCATGTGGTGATGACAGGTTCTGACATCCTGAAAAAAGGAATATAAATTTTTATATTTTTTTTTGAATAATTCATATTTAACTACATTTATTTATACACGTCTTTACTCGGTAAAGTAAATTAATTATAAATATAAAAATAACTTGGTTGAAGGATACAATCCAAATCAACCGAAGACTAAAAGAAAACAAAAATAAACAAGAGTATAATTAGAAAGAACATAAATTGAAACAAGTATCAAAATAAATCCAAAGGTCTTACACAAGACAAACAATGTCGGGAGAGTGATGATCACTCTGGGAGTATCTGATATAAGACCGTGTAATAGGATCGGCTTGCCCGTTCTTGAGAACACCGTTTTGACGCAAGTGGGTTGTCTCATGGCCTGAGTTAAATTTTTGGTGTCCTCCCTCTAATTGATGTGGAGGCTCTTGAAAGATAAAGTATGTTGTAACTCGTGTGACTTGATAAGAGACGAACTAATACTTGGTGGTGACGACACCACCCTAGACGAGATAGTTGAGAGGTATCGACGAACTATTCCTTGAAGAGAATCATTCGTCCAGACAAGGGTGCTTCCTGTCTCTCCCTTGTTGCGCCATAACCATATCTACCACCAACGTGCCACCTGAAGGGTCTTCGAGGCTCAGAGATGGTGGCTCTGGTCTCGTCCTCTCCCCGGTGGAGCATGGGTTTCTTCAATCCCAAGGGACGACCAACGAGATGAATAGCTCTCGAAAAGGACGACGTAGCGCCTAGATAAACAACAATTAGCAGTTCTGTCTTTCTTATCGCCTCTTTGGAGAGACCCATCGATAGAAAGACCCGTTCAGACATGCCACCAAAGGCAGCAATCACACCTACGAAGATCCAAGATTCCAGTGGGGGAACAACAAAATACAAACAATATAAACAACAATAACGAACATGAATTAATCATGACCGACCTTCGATGTCTGTGGTTAGGATCGGAGCGAAGAGGCGACGCCGAAGGGTGTGGATCTGATACGCTTGGGGATTGTGCACGGATTTAGCCCGATAAACATGATAAGCAGGAGCAGGGCTGAACGGCTCGGACTGAGGACACCGGAACCATATGAATCCCGGATCTAGGCCGCTATTGTGTGTGGGTGGTAGGGCACGGAGAAAACGAAGTTGGGAAACGCAGCCACTACCTTCCAAAATCGAGGAAGGGTTAACGCTGAAGGAAGGGATAATGGCGAGAGCTCGATACATCTGGCCAAGAAACAATGCGCCTCACACCTTTAAAGAGACGGAGGCGAAGAGCATAGCCCTCCTATGACCGGAACCAATGTAATTCCAGCTATGATCGTGAAGACGAAGAAAAAGTAAGTCCAGAAGTTAGGGTTTGTTTAAGTGGGGAACACAAAGTTTCATGTATAGCATTACTTCCACCCACCTACATTGCATATGTACATAGAGCTGCAACAAAAATCCATTTTTCAAGGCCTCAATCATAAGTATTTAAAGCGTTCAAGACGGCTTGTGGTGATAGCAGCAATTATATAGCAGTATGAAAACAAATTTTATTGCGGGAAAAAAAGAAGAAGATGAGAAATATATAAGTGAGAAGAGAAGCCTATTGATCCGAAGCACATGGCCGTCCTCATTATGCACAGAGTTTGTACAGAGTAGAGGATTGATTCGACAATTCAAAGTATGTGATCACTTGCATAATCGCTATTAAAACAACAAATTAACATGATGATAAAAAAACAGAATGGAGACTAATTAAATTAAAGCTTCGGCACCGGCAACAATCTCCAAAATCTCTCCGGTGATCTTGGCCTGACGCTGTCTGTTGTATTGGGTGGAGAGGGACTTATTCAAGTCTCTGGCATTGTCGGTGGCGCTGCTCATGGCCGTCATCCTTGAGGCGAGCTCGCTGGCCAAGGACTCCTGCAGGGCCCTGAGGATCTGGCTGTTGAGGTAGAGCGGCAGCAGAGAGTCCAGGATCTGCGCCGGCTCCTGCTCGAACTGCAGGATCGAGGAGAAGGGGGAGATCTCGGTCTTGATGACGCCCCGCTCCACCGTGAGCTTGCCCTCCTTGGTGGTGAGCCTGAAGTACTCGTCGTCGGTGGCGTCGACGCAGGTGCCGTTGATGTCGCAGACCTCCCCCTTGGTGGAGATGGGGAGCAGGGTCTGGATGACGGGGTTGCATTTGACGAGGGAGACGAACTTGGTGTAGAGGAGCTCCACCTTGTCGACCTCCTCGCTGACGAAGAGCGCGTAGACTCTGTTGGAGATGTCCTGCGCCTCCTTGGCGGTGGGGAGGTTGCCGCCCTCCACGAACTTGCTGACGGGGATGTAAGGGCGGCGCTTGAAGTAGGTGTTGCCCTTCATGCCCACGCTGATCACGGTGAACTCGATGCCCAGCTCCTTGAGCTCCTTCATCCGAGCCTCCGACTTCTTGATCACCTGGTTGTTGAAGCTGCCGCAGAGCCCCCGATCGCCGGTCACCACCACCAGGGCCACTTTCTTCACGGGCCTGATGACCGCCAGGGGGGACTCCACGTCGCCGCTCTCGATCTGCTCGTTGATGTTGTAGAGGACCTCCACCAGGGCCTGGGAGAAGGGCCTCGAGTTCACCACGGCCTCCTGGGCGCGACGGACTTTGGCGGCGGCGACCAGCTTCATGGCCTCGGTGATCTTCTGGGTGTTCTTGACGGAGCCGATGCGGTCCCGGAGATCGCGGAGGCTGCAGTGGATGGGGGCCAGGGAGGAGGGGCGGGTCTGGGACTGGGACTGGGACTGGGTCTGGATCTTGAGGGGGTTGAACAAGGAGGAGCGGAGGGAGGCGTCGGAGGACAGGGAAGGCATGGTGAGGTTGGAGCAAGACATGGCTGAATGTTGAAGCAAAGACAAGGGCTCGGTCTGATTATCATCCTCTTTACAAGTCTTATCTTGGATGGTATGGGTATGGTTGGTGTTCGGAGCCGGACGGGAATGAGTGGACTGAAGAGAGCGAGTGAGGATTGGGTTTGGGGATAAGGATTTTGACCGTTGCAATTTGCTTGGTGGTATCGGTGGGACCTCAATATGTGGAGAACTGAAAATCTCAGTAAACGTCCAATCCAACTACGGATATTCACTCTTTCTGACTTTATATACCCACCCACAAACATTTTGTGACCAAGAGGCCAGGTTTAGGCGTGGTGGCCGAGAGCCCATGGGCCTTGTTCATTTGCCTAGATATCATTTCGATCCAACTGCCTCGTCTCTAATCCACTCGTATCATTTTGAACCAAACAAATGGATTATTTTAGTTACACAAAATTACGTACGACCCAGTCTAAGTTGTCACGCTTTCCAATTTATCCTTTTTTTTTAACCAATCAGGCCCAGACTAGTCTGGCCCAGACCCGGCCAGCACACCAGCCACACTACCCGGCCCAGCCCACCATCCACCCGACCCGGAGCCAAACCCTACCCAATTCAAGACCCGAGTAGCCGGCCCGGTCCACAACCCGCCGCCAGATGAAGCCATCTCCGGTTCTGAGCTCCAGGAGAGAATGCGAGCCCCCACGCCACCACGTCGACCACAAGAGGGGGATGAACAGATCTAGCTCAAGATGCAAAACAACATCTATCCCACTGCAGCTCCGACGAGCCAGGAGGTTCACGAGCAGTCTCCACAAGGCCGAGACGCACCAACGCCGAGGTCAGGCACCACCACAGGGACGACCTGCGACCACCACGTCGAGGACATGCATGCCACGAACCTCAAAGGGTCATCGGAGCAGTCACGACGCACTGCCAAATCCACCGAGCAGCACCACCAAGCCGGCTGTGACTTCACGGTTGGGAAACAGAGCAGGTCCAGAAGAGGGGGACGAGTCCGAGAGAGAGCTCAGGAAAGGAGAAAGGGATGAAAAGAGAAGAAGAAGAAGAAGAAGAAGAAGAAGAAGAAGAAGAAGAAGAAGAAGAAGAAGAAGAAGAAGAAGAAGAAGAAGAAGAAGAAGAAGGGCAGGGGGATCCTCACCGTAAACTACCAAGGCCGGAGGCCGAGGCCGTCACTGGCAAGGACAAGGAGAAGGACGGTGACGACAAGCAAAGATGAAGCAGAGGAGAGGGAGAGAGGAGCAATTTCTTTTTTCGACCGTGCGTAACTTAAAAGTTTTCGTTTTCGTTTTCGATTCGTTAGAGTATTTTGTTCACTTTACTCTAACACCATCCAAAAACAAGTACTAATAGGTTTAACCTATATTATTGGAAAAATATTTAAGTCTATTTCTAATCTATATGATTTCGTGTGATTTAGATTTTTTGTGGTCATTTGAATAAATGAAGATCAAACTATTTTTTTTGGTAACATACAAGTTTATCATCAGGTTGTGTCCAATCAAGTTAGATATGAAATTTAAATCTCTAAAAACATTTTCAAACCTTCAATGATGATCAAGGAAGGCTGTGAAAGATTCGAAATGATTAATTTAAAATGTTTAAGTCTTATCAATAAAATACTTGTAAGTTTGATCTTTAAGGTATGTTTTGGTTAACTCATCACTCAATCTCTTCTCCTTCATTCAAAGATCTTAATTCTGTTTATTATTTCATCATTTTCTAATTTATTCAAATTAATTTTGAATTTCAATCTCAAAATGTGTTGAGGACATTTCTTATCAAGATATGTCACTTAAATTAATATTTGTGTATTTTCCAACAATTTCTTTTTTGACGTATCATGTGCCAAGTTTTTGTGTACAAAAGCTCTCATTTGTATTTCATTGTAAGATACAACACTTCTACTCATTCTCTATACAAAAAAATTACAGCACAAAGTTCTTATCTTTGAGATAAAAGTCATTTTGAGAGTTTTATTCTTCTTTATTCTACAAATTGTTTTTTTAAAGGTAAAACGAGGGATTGTATTAAATTAATGCATGAAAACCGGTACAAGTGGCGGACTAAAAGTTCTGAGAACAGAATAAGTCCGGGTCTCCCGTAGGACACCCAACGCTCTGGACCCGTAGAAACAGTCTAGTTTACATCCTAGACAATAATAAATATCCCTACAATCAAATCGATCAAACAAAATGAAATAGTTGAGCAGAAACATAACCAACCAAAAACCAAAAGAATACTGGAAACAAAAGACATAATAAAAACAAGAAAAATAATAATGATCCTCTAGTGTAGTCTTGAGCTCCCAGGCGAGTATTGGTCCTGGGTCGTGAGGGGTAGGCCACCACTCATCTACCCCTCGGGGACCGATCAGGCTCATGGCGCCTAGTTGGGCTGTTTTGCAGCCCGCGCCACTTCTGTTGCATCCCTAGTGTCCTCATCATCCCTAAGCTAGAATCTCCCTATCAGTTGCACCGTTGCACCTAGGGCTCTCTTCAGCTTCACTTGTGCGGTCCGGGTGTGGCTTTGGCTTGTTCTGCCCCGAGCCTTGGTCTTCTGCATCTTCAGTCTCTTAGGCCCTAACCCTCATCCCATTTCCTGAGGCTCCTTTTGCTTCCCCCTTCGAGTAGCCATATCTAGCATCTGAGGGCTGCCGGTTTGAGGAGGTAACAGTGGCATTGTGGGAGTCTAAATGGAAATGTTGCCCCCCCTCCCCGCCTCCTCACACCAGGCTTCCTGACCCAGGTTAGCCATGTCACAGGTCTTCGCGATCTCGCTTGTCTTATCTGATAAACCTGGGTGGACCTTCCTTAGCCATATCACCAGTCTTCGGTGTTGTCCATCCCCCCTCAATCGAAACTACGGGAAGCTCGACGGTAGGAGGAGCTTCCCATCCCTCACTGGTTGCCGACGGTCTGGGCCAATACAGAGGAACGTCATCAATTCTTCCACCCGAGCCTAAGGTAGATTATGAGGGGACCCCAACGGGTCTGCAATAACCTATCTGTATCCACCCCAGCAACATCACGTAAAGCATCATCAAATCATACCTCATCCTTACCCACTCCCTGGAACTGAGTTGTACATTGTTGGATATGGTGGTTGAGCCGCCCACATCAAGCACTAAATCCGACGGTCTTTCATATTGCAGGACCACCGTTGTAGCCACCCAATGTCACGGAAATTGTAGACAAATCTTCCTCCTGAGCGGCCTATCAACATCCAGGACCACCCTAAACCACAAAAAATCATTCCAGTGCTTCATTTCTGGAATAGGAGCTTCTGGTATCTCATGTTGAGTTTGCAATGAGGGCCTAGATGGATTCGTTTCTAGCATCGCTCTGCACGTTAAAAGCTCGCACCCCTATTTCCATGAATCGGAACGGGATGTTGTCTTGCTGCGTGTAGGGTACATACAAGAGTAGAACTAATGGGTAGCCACTGAAGGTCCATGGACCATTGTGTCGGACCCGGTTGAGGGTGGCCTCGAACGGGAACCGAAAGGAGACAACGTACGAGGATAGACCATCTACCCCCATACTATCAATCTGCCAATGTTTGAGCATCACTCCAATCAGTACTTTCGGTTTGTATCGAACGTTGCTCACTATCCGACCCACAAGAGATGGCTGGTACTGGTCGTTGTCTGCATCTGGGATCGCCGTCTAGGGAACCACCATAACAGCGTCCTCGTCTTCCTCGTCCTCGATGTAGAAACTACCCTAGTCGAGAGGACGTCGAGGCTAGCGACGTTTATATCCGTTGATACCTGCATGACCGGCGGTGGACAGGAGGCCGGAGGTCAGATCTATGGACGCATGGAGATCCATCGGCGCCACGAGGTTATGCTCCCGACGTTTTGGCAAAAAACGATCGTACGGTGAGGGCGGCTGGTGATGGATCGGAGCCCATCTGGATGAAAGGGCTGGCTTGACATCATTTTCCAGTGAAGACGACATCAACGAACCGCGGTGGTCAGCCCTGATACGCGGCGGGGAGGGGGTTGTTCGGACTGGTGTAAGAACCGCCCCCGGTCGATCCCGGTCGAACCGGTGATTTTTGACGAAGTTTGACTTTCGACCGGAAAAGTCAACCGATGACTCCGGGAGTCATTCGGGACCTTTCCACGACCCAAAAAGCTTGATCGTCGTTACGGTTAGCTTAGTTGGGTCGTTTCAATTCAACTGACTGTCTTTGCGAAAAAGTCAAACTCGGGTCAAACTTAGGCCATTTAACGACTAAACCCTAATTAAATTAAAGGTGTTGGATTTTATTAAAGGCAAGGTGGCCCCCACTAGGACACTTGTCCATAGTGGCTTGGAGGAGAATAAATGAGTCTCTAATGACTCATTTGCCCTCATAAGTGCCAAAATAGAAGAAGGAAGTAAGGAGGGGCCTTTTGGTCAATACAACTATACGTTAAAGGCATTTTTGGTTACATTTCAGCTCTTATTGCCTATAGTGGCCGAATTCTACAAGAGAGAGAGGAGGAGGAAAAGCTTCTTAGCTTGAGGAAGAAGAAAAAGAGAAAAGGAAGAAGCTTGGAGCCATTTCTTCATCAAACCCTCTCCAAAATCTCCAAATCTTCATCATCTATTCACCCTCAAGGTAAGTAACCTCTTAACTTCTACTTTCAATCAATTCAAAGTTATGGATTTCCATGGTTTTTTCTTGAACTAGATAGGTTTTGGTTCATATGTAGTTAGATGGTTGTTTTGTTGAAGTTTAATGGAAGTTTTGATTAGAAATCATTTGATTATTGATGTTTGGAGGAAACCCATTATGGGTATTGAATTTTGAGGGTTTTGGTGACTGATTTTGAGGTTTTTTGATGTTAAAAATGGAGTTTTTGAAGTAGATTTTCGTAGAAACGAAGTTGGGGAAGAAGGAGCTTGAACCTGCCCAGATTTGGCACGGAAAGGGCTTGGTTCCAGCCCTCTGAGCGGCGCGGAACGGGCTCGGTGCTGGCCCTCTGAGCGGCACGGTCCATGCCTGGTACCGGCCCTCTAAGCGGCGCGGTCCGGGCTCGGTACCGACCCTCTAAGCGGCACTGTCCAAGCCTGGTGTCGGGCCTCTTAGGGGCACAGCCAGAATTGTGGGATGCCTGAATTGGGCCTAGTTCGGGCCCAATTTTACCTTTTGGCCCAATTTTTATCGTTAGGGTTAATTTGAGTTTTCTTCTTTAAAATCGACTTTGTTTGTGTATTTAATTCGAGTATTAATTTTATGTTCCTAGACTTTATTCTCGAGCTCGGAGGAGGGGACTACTAGACGTTCTTGTGTTTAAGCTTTTGGAGGACACTTGAGGTAGGAAAGAGTAGTAAATTTCCGCTTTTAATTAAGGAATGCTAATTAGTTTGCATATAGGATGATAATAACTGGAAGAGTCTTAGTTTGCATATAGGATGTGATTCACTAGAATAACCGCTTTCAATTATGGGAATTGTCGTGTTGTAGATTCATATGTGGCCATGTCGAGCCTTAGGATTGATTGTTGTTTGTGTTGATTGTGGTTAATAGTCCTTAATTTTCGGTGTATAATGTGTTTGTTGGGTAGTCTAAGAATCTTATTAAACTATATGAATTATGATGAGTATGATATCAATGGTCGCTCCGTGACATGTTTGGTTGAGTGAATGTGTTGAATGTGATATGATTGTAACTTGTGATGTGATAGGGTGAATGATAGACCGATGGGACGTGTTTGGTAAGTCGTGTCGATAAGCTTGGTTGATAACATGAGTTCGGTGTAATGTGTTTTGTTTGGTATTGTGTGTTATGGTTGTTTACTTGCCCCGAGGGTGTTTCCGGGAAGATATCCGACCGAGGGGTGTGCCGGTCCGATATGTTTATATTGTTGTTTCACCCCGATGCTACATGTTCCGGGAAGACACCTAGGCCGATGGGTATTCCGATATGGTGTATTGTTGTCTCACACCGATGCTACGTGTTTCGGGAAGACCTGTTTCACCCCGATGATGTGTGTTCCGGGACGACATCTAGACCGAGGGGTATTCCGGTATGATGTATTTGTTTCACCCCGATGATGTGTGTTCAGAAAAGATATCCAGGCCGATGTGCGTTCCGGTATGATATGTGAGCTCGTGGGTGGATTGGAGTCTTGTGTTTTAATTATCTTATATTTCGGTACTCGTGTGTTTCTTTGGTTTGTTTCTGTTGGTAAACAGTCGTATTCCTGTTGATCTCTAATTGCGTTGTCTTTTAGTAATTGTACTAATCAAGAATTTTGGTGATGAGGCGGGAGCCCTTATTTTTCCTTTACTACTTTTCCCTACTGAGCGTAAGCTCACCTCCTCTATTTTTATTGTTTTACAGTTTTCGTAGGTGAGTAGGCTTAGAGGTTGTCTCAGGGCTCGGGAGCTCTTTGAGGATCCGGGTGGTTGTATGTAGTAGAGACGTACTTTCCATTTTCGTATCAACTATGTTTTTCTTTACTCGGTTGGAATCGAGCGCTTGACTCATATTTATCGGAGTTGTTATTTTGGAACTAAAATTTGGAGTTTGATTTCGTTTATATTTATTTTATTATTGTTTTTATTATTTCTCATAGTTCACGTCTCGAGTTCGGTCAAAACCGGATTTGGGGTGTGACAACTGGTGTCACCGAAGCCGTGACCATATTGTGGGTGCGATTATGGGACGATGACGATGAAGGAGATGAGGGGGTCATGGTGGATATGGGAAACCCTAGTGTAGTCTCTGACACTTTCTACAAGTTATTTTCAAAATTATGAACTAATAGTTTCGTATCTTTTCATCTTTGAAAAACATATGTTCTTATTACTATATCATTTCATTTTATGACTATGTTATGCTCTTTTTGCAAATTATTTTGAAATATTCTTGTCTCAAAATCATCTTGAGGTTAGTCTCACATATCTTGCAATCATGTATAACTTGCTTCTACTTCATTTTTATATTTTGATTGTAATTGAGACATTGTGTTTATTCTATATGAGATATAAGATAAAAAAAATGTTGTGTTGTTGACTATTGGTGAGTTAACCTCAATATATTCATATTGTAATTGACCTTATATGCTACAAAAAGGTGTTATAGTTTTTTTAGATAAGCTTGAATCTTTATTAAAAAGAGACACTCACCCAAGAAGGGGAGAGTTTAAAGGTAAAAAAAAAAGGCCTCCGACAACGGAAGCTAAAAGGCTAAGCCTTGAAAATATGGATGATAGGCCCAAACGAAAAACGAGTAGAAAACGAAAGACAAAGTCACCCCTCATCTTCGATCCACTCTACACCTTTCGAGGTCAAAGTAGGATCTTCAAAGTCTTTCGTGGCATCCAAGTTAAGATCACAATGCGAAACCTCTTTACAAGCACATTGCAAAACATGTGTCCAAACATCGGTCCTAGAGATGCTGCAACAACACCCCTTTCTCGACTTAGAGATCGAGTTTTTGACCTGATTATATAGAAAAAACTGGGGTCTGACAACCTAAGAGTTGAAAGATTTTTTGGAGGACGATCCTTACGTTTCAGTTTAAGGAGAGCGTCCTTCCAAGGACTACCATGTTGTTGTACCAGAATCTTCAACTTTTTTGCAACCACGACCTCAACCATACTCACACCGTCTATTGGAACCAATTTTGGACAGTCTGAATGCCTACGAGAGGTACACCTGAACTAAGTCCACCACAACCTGCACCCAAAGACTTTTTTTGATGCGAGTCCAAAACCAAATCTAGAGAAAAATACTTTGAATCCAATAGAACATGATCCAAACTCAAATATGTGCCAACAACATATGGAGTGTCAACCAAGATCGGGTTCTTCAAATCGTGAAGGGCTTCACCATAACCCATTAGGAAGTCTAAGTGTACCAAGTCATCTTCTTCAAATGGACACAAATCACGGGCATCCAAATCCCTCACCATAACGACAGGAACGATCGAATCTACATAATCGTGAATCAAATCACGATCTTGATGCTCGCAATCCGAATTGTCCAATGAATCCGGCCTACGAATGAGGGGCGGGCCTCGTTGCGTCATCGTTACAAACGACTCATCATTGTCCATCAAATCAATAGCTCCTTTGTATGTGTGACGTCCATTCTCCACTATCATGTTATGGAGGATAATACTAGCATTTATGATGAAGACGAGGGACTCTTTATCCCACATTCGTCTTAGGCGAGTAGTAATGTGAAAACAAGATTGTAAACCCTGGATGCTCGTTTTGTATTGTAAATTTTGTTTTAAATGGGTTACTTATATAGATCGGGCTTCCACAACTAAAAGGTCAACCTCTTTAGTTGGGTGTGGTCCTAGCCTTTATAAGTAGCTCTTTATTCTTGTGTTTAATATATGTGAATTCATACTTCAACACCCCCCAATACGTGTAAGATTGAACATCTACATTTGGGTCATAGGGCCGTAGGTCGAACCTACTCAGATCCTACATAATTTTTTGTTTAAAATGGGCCACTTATGTTGAATCGGGCTTCCACGACTAAAAGGTCAACCTTCTTAGTTGAGTGTTAAAGTGTGTGTCCCACATTGAAAATGTATGGACGAATTGACCGCTTGATAAACATATTGATGCCTTCACCCATCAACTTGAGCTTTTAGGTTGGATTGGGTTTTAACATGGTATCAGAGCTGGTTTGGGCCTGTGAGTCTGCTCTAGTGTGCAAGATCCTCTCTTTGGTACCCTAGTGCGCACAACACGTGCGAGGCCCGCACGTGAGGGGGAGTGTTATAATATGTGTCCCACATTGAAAGTGTATAGACGAATTGACCACTTGATAAGCATATTGATGCCTCCACCTATCAACTTGAGCTTTTGGGTTGAATTGGGTTTTAACATGTATCTTTTTTATCCTCCTCTGGGTGTTTAGCAAACAACATCTATTTCAAAAGTTGTGGAGTCGATATTGTTTTTACAAAAGCAACATACGGTTGATAGATACCATTCGTTAATTATAAAGAGTTGAGTACTCGTTACCGTTCACCATGTACGTTTTTGATGGGGAAAAACCTTCTGTGGTTGAAGCGGCGCTAGCCTGCCTCAAGTTGTTTTAGAGCCGCATCAATCTGTTGTTCTAGTACCTTTATGAATTGATCCATGTCGGCTGGTAGATCCATGGTAGGCGAGGATGAGGAGATGAAGTTTTTTCGAAAAGGAGGGGATGAGAAATAATGTGGGAAAGGATAGAGGAGATATTCAAATCTGTGTGAATTTTTTTATAGAGAGGGGGGTATTTTTAGGGGGGATATGGTTTATTAGGAGTAAATAGAAAAGTAGTAGTTGTATCCGTGTGACGTCCGTGTATTAGTGTACTGATTAGCCGTTGTAGTGACAAGACAACATTGACTTCACAACACCGTCTCCCTGGTGCAACAACTTGACTCCGCTTATTGAGTCAAGCTGTTGCGCAGTCTCCACTGCACCATCCGCTTTTTACCCCCACACCGATGTAGTCGAAGCGTCGAGGCCACTACATCGTTATTATGTCGTTCCATATTGTACGTTCTCTAAGAATTTGGGATCATTGAAAATCTGTTTTTAGATTTTACCACTTAAGCGTCATTGAGCTGGGCTTATAGGCAGGATCGACCTAAAAAAAATTAAGGGCCTAAAGCGATGATTTATATAAGGCTTTTCATATACGAAACATATCTTAAACGGATTATGCAAATAAGACTTTTAAAGATAGGTCAAATAAATATGGATTTTTTTCCGTATTTGATCAGAATAAGGCCTTTGAAACATGTCTTTTTGAACCTTGATAATAGTTTATGATAGATAAAATAAATTAATATTTAATTTTTGGACGACCTTGTTTAAATTGGGGCTTTAAGCCATTGCTTAAATGATTTAGAGGTTAAGCCGGCATGCCTACAGGTAGAAACTTGAAGAGCCCAAATGCAAAGTACTCTATCATCGATCGGTCTTGTTAAAACCATTAACCGATCAATATGTTTTCAACTAGAATTCAATGTTTCCTAAATGTCCGATGTCAAAACAAACATCTTAATATTTAGGACCGATAATTTATTTCAAATATTTTTTTATCAACATCTATATCCATTAATCATAACTCTATTCCCTTTTCTCATCAGCAGGATACCATAAGTCATAATATCAAACATATTAGCAACTCGATTAAGTGTAAAATGAACCATGTGAAAGTTTAAATGTAATCAGACGAAGTAATTATTTTGAAACAAACTATTAAGTATTAATTATGGAATTGTCCGTTTCAACAGTAGAGCATTGTAGGAGCCAGTAGAGCATTGTAGGAGCGCCAGATAATACAGTTGTGTGGACATCATATAATGTTACTTTAATAGGAAATTTTATATAGACAATTTGGGCATAGTAATTTCAATTTAATATAGATTTTGTGATCAATGGATGATCGACTGAACAAGCAACATACCATGTTAATGGGGACCATTAACTTTGTGCTCGCTTCCTCTGAAAAGAATTTTTTTTTTTTGCTCGGTGCTCCTCCATCGTCTAAAATCAATACCTTTACTTATTATTACTAGGTATTTGGCATCGCGCGATGCGCGGTGCAAGGCGTGAGGAAAAACTTGTGATATTTGTGTAGTAGAGATGCAGTATGTTTGTTGTTGTACATGGAATTAGAGCCGATGATTAAGACGAGTCCATGCATGGTGTGAGAGAGGACGTGTGATATTTGTGTGTTGGAGATGCAATTTGGTTGTTGTTATGGATGGTATTCGAGACGTTGATTAGGCCGGGGGCATATAAAACGTAACCCATCCAATGATATTTAACATCCAGAAAACTGCCAATAAAAATGCGTCCCAAGTTGAGAGGTTGAATAAATCGCTGATGATTATATGTTTTAAATTGTTCTACAATTAAAAGTGTGTGACAAACTTATTTGAATCACGGGAGCAATATGCACACTATAAACAGTTCGATAACAGTCTCCTAACAACAATTCAGATGTCTTAAAGATTGTTCCACAAGTAGCAAATTAAATATGAAACCAAATCTAACTTTTTATGTAAATGTCATGAATTTAAACTTCCCCAGCTTTACCTACTGAGTTGGTATACCTTTAAATAAAGGTCAGTCTCATTCACTTCCATCTTAGCCCACTACCAGCTTGGCATTCTCTCCTCTCCATGTTCCTCTATTACAATACAATGATGTGCTAACATGACAACCAATTGGACACAAGTAAAAGAATTATAAGGAACCAACCAATTGGAAGAATGAACGCAGGGATGAATTGCTTTTTTGTTGAGGTACAAAATTTAAGTCTTATTTTATATGTTGTTTATCTTCAAACATAGGTGACATAAGACTGCATTTGGAACACTTAGGTGAGGGAATGGGCAACTGAAATGAAAATAACCCCTATTAGTTGTGTTCGATAATTTTAGGATACAACATGTTTAGAACACTTTTTCATAATTACCCCAAATTTAATCACATAACATTACTAAAATAAAACACAGGATTATAACAGTAACTACATATAGAGAGAAATTGTTACCCTACTAATAGTACATATAAGCTTCCCATGGGCATGTAACCATAGACAGGAAGCTTTTCGTCTATGCTAAAATAGTAAGCCCTCAGCAAGACCAAATTCTCATGAGCCATCTTCCCCACAACCTCAATCTTCTCCCTGAACTCCTCTGTTACAGCTGCATCCTTCAACCTCTTAACTGTCGGCGTAAATAAAACCACATTGCAAAGTCAAATCCCCAACGGGATCAAGATGAATCGAGCGACCCTAAAATTATCTTTTTAAATTGTTGTCTCCCTAAAATTTCCATCCTGTACCCTAACAACGACATGCAACAATCATAGGATGATGACTAACCTGGCAGCAAAAATGAACATAAAATCATTTCAAACTGAGCCCATGAGAATAGACACCGTTGTGTAAAAAATGATGACAAAAACAATCCAGGTAAGGACATAAGAGGTTGGATTGAATGGTGGTAATGTTAGTCCCAATACTGTGTAACCCATAAGAATAAGTTCACATTCTTGTGGCCACATAAAAAATCTCGCTCCAGGGGTTGAATGCTATCTACTGAAAGTGAAATAATGGTAAATACCAAAACACTCATTTCAAGCTCTCTATACTTTGGCTCCTTACAAAGGCAGCAAAGAAAAACCAAAATGGTGCAGCTAATCATATTATCATTCTCTCATCCCACCCAAAACCAATTAAAAAAAATAAAGTAAAAACGATATGTTTACCAAAATCTATCTACTAAAAGTCGATCTAATGGTTAAGTTCAAGTCACATCTAAGTAGTTTGACCAAATATTATAAATTGTTGCTTCATAAATCCTATATCTATCTCTATGAAAAATTAATAATAACGGGATTCTGATAGTAACACAATGAATTAATTTTCTATTACTTTGATGAAGTAAGTTCTGGTAGTAACTACTAAAAGTCGATCTAATGGATAGGTTCAAGTCACATCTAAGTAGTTTGACCATAATTGCTCAAATTTTTTTAGAAATAGTTGCTTCATAAATCCTATATCTATCTCTATGAAAAATTAATAAGGGGATTCTGAAAGTAACACAATGAATTAATTTTCTATTACTTTGATGAAGTAAGTTCTGGTAGTAACTACTAAAAGTCGATCTAATGGTTAAGTTCAAGTCACATCTAAGTAGTTTGACCATAATTGCTCAAAAAAAATTAGAAATAGTTGCTTCATAAATCCTATATCTATCTCTATGAAAAATTAATAAGGGGATTCTGAAAGTAACACAATGAATTAATTTTCTATTACTTTGATGAAGTAAGTTCTGGTAGTAACTACACTAATAATACTTGCTGCATATATGGAGAAAGTTATTCATTATTCCATGTTTTATTATAGAGTACACAGTACCACTTTCTTCAACAAATTAGTAAGCAGATGGTCCAACAAACAATACGATTATTTCATGCAGGAAACAGAAGCTTTTCAAGCACTGCTGGAAAGGGTTTTATTCCCCTAGAGTCAGATATGTTCGAATTGTTAACACATGAAACCAAAACCTCCAACACACTAATAAAGGCTAGTATCAAATGTTATCAAAGTAACTTTTCCAATAAAGTTGTGTTATTGAAAAAGAAGAATGCCCATACTTGTATGTGTCAGGTTGTGTTTCTTGTTCTTATCATAAAACCTTAGTGAAGTGCTAAATCTTATGTTTCATTTTCTATGTAATTGTAGGCAGCATGTAAGTGTTACAAATCAGTTAAAGAATGGCCTAATTTTAAGTTCTTATTATTGCCTAGCCTGGTTCATTTCTTACAGATAAATAATGTAGATGATAACAAATTAATTGTTTCTAAGTTTTCCCCAAATTCCCACTCCCAAGTTCATGTCATACATGTTATCAGAAACCAAGCACACACCAACCAAAAAGGATCCCTACAATAGAGTTGAAAGCAATAGTGAGTTCAGATCGAAGCTCCTTAACACGAATTCAGCTAAGAAACAACAATTACAAATTCACAATAACCAATTATATTAAACCTATATATAAAAAATCATCACAAAGAAATTGAATTCACCTTGGTGCCAATGAACCAAAATATGACCCAAACAAATGGCAGAAACACAAAATTAAACGGGGAAAACGTATTAGAGATTACCCGAGACGATAAATTTGGTGGGTTGGAAGAGATATTTTTCCTAGCACCACACGAAATCAGCGAACGATGGATTCGAAAATCCATCCGGTGGCCATCTTATACACTTAATAAACATTGACTACAACTCAAACTAAACAGACACAAAATCAGAGATAAATGAAATGAACTTATCTCCAAGTAAATCTAAAACAGATGATTCAAAGTTCATTTTGCACAAGACACAACTAAAGTGAACATAACTACCTTTCTTGTTTTGGCTCTTTAATAAAGACAATGTTGTTCATGCCATTTGATATTGCTGAATTCGAATTAAGAGAAGCTCTCAGTATGCTTATACCATGCAACAACAACAAAATCAACAGTATAAATCCCAACACAGACACAGAGAGTGTAAATCAGAATGTTACGATAAGCAAGAGCTCATAATTACCTCGGCCACGCCAAGGCTCACCGTCCTCTCCTCCAAATCAGAAAACGATGTCTTGTGCGTGTTCATTGAATTCAATCCCAATAAATAAAATTAACCACCTGAGACCAATCAAAAAATGGTATTGATCAAACAGACCCTAAAAAAGGAGCAGATTCAAATGGTTGCAACCAAACAAAATAGCTCACACAATATTTTAATGGATTCGACAACCCAATGGTAAAAAAGGAAGCAGGAACTACCAGCTCAACCAAAAAAATTCTAAAGAAAATATAATAATGTGAAAAAGAGTACCTGAAATTTTGCGAGAGATTCATATAAAAAGAGTACCTCAACTTTTTTAACCTGCAAATAACAGCAAATATGGATCTTCATCACCAAAGATTGGAATGCAAGATTAAAATCGAAGAACCAAAATGTCATACAAAGGAAAAAAACATCACAACACTTGAGAATGACAAACCGATAATATGTATTCTTGCTTTGGCTCTTTAATAAAGACAACGTTGTGCATCTGTGTGCATCCGAATTCCATTCCACCAAAAAAAAGAGCCCAATCGTAGTCCACATTAGCATTAAAAGCCTACAAATTTAAACACAATCTTGGTTACAAAAATAATCAAAACCTTCGGAAGATTACATTTTTGTTGTTATTTTCACCTCCAATTCGAAGATCATGAGAGAGCCAAATATGGTATTGCTGTTTTCGCTATTGGAGCAACAAATAAAACCAATGGCGTTGATAATATTTCAACCAGAGATCTGAGAAAAGGTAACACCTAATGTTGCAGAAACTACAATAAAGGGTTGCTTAGGAGAAGTGTCGATTGCTAAATGGATGCAATAGAAAAATAATCGAATTCATGTAATGGAGCAAAACTGAATTCGGATTTGGAGACTCTAACCTAAACCAGATGGCAAGCACAATCAAGACACAACCTCAATTCAGAGACAAGAACCGATACCATGTTTTACCAAAACCTTGCCTAAAATCAGAAGGCACACATAACCAAACTTGCAAACCCAAGCAATTGGCTGAATTGATCCTCCATAATCTTATAATAACATAACCAGAAAGTGCAAGATATATATTATAAGGAGCATCCATAAAACCCAAAACTAACACAAACCCAATACACACACAAACATTTAAGATAAAAGGGTAAATTGTTCAAAACCCAAGCGCCAACTTAAAACATAATCAATCAAAATCAAGACCCAATAAAAACCTAAACCAGCCAAAATCAACCTTAAACATATTCAAACAAACATTTCAGATAAAGGGTAAATGTTCAAAACACAATCAACCAGAATCCAAAGACCCAATTGAAAACTAAACCAACCAAAATCAACCCAAAACAAAACAGTGAGGAGAAATCAAAGGCCGAACCTACAAACGACGGTGGTACGGAGATCCATCCAAACAATGGCATTGTAGAGAGGAGAGCCAGTGGATTTACTCCACACGAAAGTGGTCTCTCTCTGATTGGTCAACCCAATCGCCTTCAAGCCACTCTCCACATTGTGCCCTCCGACCGTGGCCTTGGCCAGAGCCTTCGCATACACAGCTTCACGCTCTCCAAAATCTCCATCGGACCGTGCTCGACCCATCTGCCAGAAAAACAAAATCAACAGTCGAAATCAAAACAAACAGACCCACAATCGAAACGGATCGTCGCTGCTTACCCGGCTTGCGGGTAGAAGTGAGTGAACTCGGTCTGGTGAGAGCCGATGGCGCGAGCGGAGCGGTCGTAGATGATGAATCTGCTACTGGTGGTTCCTTGATCGATGGATCCGATTAACACTTGCGGCTCTTTCTTCGACATTTAATTAGCCGCTGATAGTCGTTAACTTTGATCTCTGTGTGGATTGTGGAGTGAACTGAGACCGATTCAGTGAAGAAGAGAGAGAGAGGTAGAATACAAACCATTGATGGTTCTCCATCAATGCAAAAAAAAAACGGCCGAGAATGGGATTAATGAGAGAGAAGGTGAAGAGGTTGAGTGGAGACGATGGCTGAGAATGTTGTATAGAGGAATAGTAGGAGGGGAACAGTGCCACGCTGGCATTAATCCTCCTATTACATTAGTAAGGATTTTCAATAATGAACTATCGAATTAACGATTGGTACTGTTTGAAACCAAACATTTATGCATTTTCAAAAAAAAAAAAAAAAAACCCAACATTTATGGCCGACGTTTCATAATACCGTCATATTTTATTATTATTAGACGGCTATGACATTGAGGTTATAGGTGGTAAAAAGTCAAACATAGAAGTTCTCTCTCGTCTTCTTTTTAAAATAATGGAGTTGTTCTAGGAAATTTACACGTAACTTTTTTTATTAATGTCTTTTTTTTCACATACTTCTTAACAATTATTTTTTATATATTTTTTTAATTTTGTCTTTTTTTTCAATTTAGTCTAACGATGTGAATTTTTCATCTTTTTTTTTTATCAGCAAGATATTATTAAGAGACCAAGTTTTCAAATTGAAAAGGAAACCAAGGAGAAACTCTCAGAACATGCCTAAATCGGCATCTCAAACCACAGAAGAAACAACCCAAATAAATGGTACCATACAAGTCTTAACTACCCTAATTTTGCTAACATGAAAAACACAATAACAAGAACTAGATGGAAACTGAGCACATCGGAACCAAAACAACTAATCCTCACATTGGGACAGTAACAAGACTCTTACAAAGTAGATATTACAAACATTTAGTAAACCAGAGAAGTCCAACTAACAACAAAACAGAAAAGAAGTGAAGAGGATATGAGAGGAAAGCTCCACCGCCCAACAACCGACCTGCAAAGAGAGAAACAAACCGATGCTCGGTCCTCAGGTATCCTAAGAATAATCCCACTCCAGAAAACACAAGGAGGGGACCCGAAGAAGGTGAGAACCAGTATCATAAGATACCGAGCAAACAGTCATAACCATCTAAAATAATACTCACCCTCCTTTCCCAAATCCCCCAAATTGGGCTAGAGACTACCGACCAGCACCGGGAAAAACAGTCACCCAATACTCCGTACAAAAACGAAGAGGAAAGGAGGACTAAAAGGAAAAAAGGGTAGACCTGAATACCTCCTCCGCAAACCAGTTAGGCGAGACTCAATCCAAACCGCGCCGATCAGCAACAAGAGGTGATGTGAAGCAGCGACCCACGTCCAGAAGAAGAGCGAGACACCGACCAGAACAATACGAGCTCGAGGCCCTAAAGGTCCGACGAGAAGCTTTCTAGGAAGAGCGCTGATCCTCGACAAAAGTTGAAGAAACAGCTCCCACTGCAAATCTTGGGAAGACACCCCGGGGACGAGGACGAGACGCACAAGAGAGGAAGCAGAGCAAACGGAGGCGGAGCAGGTGAAGCTAAGAACCAGCGATGCCGTGAACCCTCCACCCACCAACAGATCCTACTTCACATGTCCGTATCTAACCCAATCTTCTCCCTCGATGTTTAACCAGACACCAACTCGAACACCGCCAGAACCACTCCATCACCGGGGCAAACAGAGAGAAAATGGGGTAGCATCAGAACCCTAGAAAATCAAATATGTGGCAAAGAAGGAATCGGGTCGCCGGAAAGAGAGAGAAAGTAGATATGAGGAATGGGAGAGCGGCAGAGCCACCAGCGTCTTTAAAGGGTCTAGGAGAAGCCCATATTTGACACCGATGACGGCGGCTGAAAACAGAGGAAGGATAAGGGGAAGGCGAAAAAGGAAGGGAAAAGGCAAGGTGCCACCGACGATAACCATGGACGTAGACCACGGTCATCGTCGGTGGTGACAGGAGGAAGACGAAGGTGAAGACGGAGGCGCGGCTAGGACTTGTAAGGTAGAGAGAGGCGAGAGCTTCTCTCTCTAATCTTTTTTATTTGGAGATCTGTTAACTTTCTATCTAAAACATGTAAAAAGATAAAACTACCCCTTACTAACCATCAAATTTTCAAATTCAAGTCACTGTTCTGTAAAGCTTAAAACCTATTAAATGTCTATAATAACATTCGAAAACTTTCAAAATTTAAAATATATCATTAAATTATTCTTGTCACGCCCCAAATCCAGTATTGACCGGACTCGAGACGTGATTTAAAGATAAAACAATGTATAATAACGAAGTGTCTCAAATTCACTATAACTCTTCAAGTTTAGTTCAACCAAAATATCTCAAGTAAAAACTCCAACATAAGGTTCATAACTCAAAAGTAAGACCATAAACGTCTCTAAAGATAAGTGCACCCTGACCCACAGAAGCTCCCGAGCCTCGAGTCCACTACTCATCAAGCAAGCCTGTAAGAACAGTAAACAAACAAATAGGGGTGAGCTTACGCTCAGTAGGGAAAATAAATAACAAGGGCGGCCTTTAAGTTTAATAAATAGAAATTCACACTTTCGTTCAAATTTCGGTAATACGAAGGACTAACAAGATGTTGAAGTACGAGAATAAAGCGGGTATTTAACGCTTTTGAGAAGCTAGCAATAATCATAGAAATTAAGGGAAACAATACACTTCTTAACAATCAAGAGAAGATAGAGCATTTAAGTGCCACCGTGGGACATGAAGTCACCAAACTCCGATCCACAATACTCTTTGTGTCACGTCGGATTTTCCCTCGGTCTAGAGGAGACGCATGACATCACAAAGACGTATAACGTCGAGAATACCGGAAACATCCATATGAGGACGCATTCGTCGGGACCCTCGGAAACGTCTCCAAAAGACCATAGATCATCGGGAACCAAGGTAATGCTCCCGCATGACGCATATACTTGGGTGAAACAACAAGTAACCAATCCCCCGCAGGGTAAACCATCCAATTACCCCGCAGGGTCCAATAACCAATGCCCCGCAGGGTCCAATAATCAATGCCCCGCAAGGTCCAATCCACCGGCTATGATACTACCCCACACCGGCATTCCATTCGGTATAGGTACCATACCGGATCACAAGTCATCGGCTTAGGTACTACCCCACACCAGTATTCCCCTTGGTGTAGGTACCTTACAGGCACTACCCCACACCGCAGCATGGGTGCCATACCGGCGTAAAACCCAACTTAAAGACTCACAAGAGAATAAAACCCTAATCAATCAAGGAGCAACCAAAGCTTAGCAAATCTCAATTCTATCACAACACACCACAAGAATCAATATAACCTTACACTTACCGATTACTTACCAATCGCACTCCATCGGTCTATCATTCACCCGATCATGTACCATTTAGCACAATCAATTACACTCAACGTTCATACAATCGTTCATCCAAGCATTCGATTAAATAAGCATTCAAGCATTCAAGTTCATCATTCAAATCATCTAGTTGTATTAGACTCTTATCTTATCCAAAGCTAGGCAACCAAGGCATGTGAGGCAAACATAAACAATCCTAGGGCTCATCACGACCATCTACCAGCACGACAATTCCCAAGTATTGAAAGCGAGTTACACTAGTTATTCACATCCTACGCATGCATACTAGACATGTCCGGTTATTAGTAATTGAAAGACAATTATTCTAGTTATTCGCAACCTATATGCTTTTCTAGGACCTTTCCGATTTTATTAACCTAATAGGCATACTAAGTATTGAAATACACGAGGAGTTAGTACTTTCCCTACCTTGCGGTCTTCCTCTAATAAAACTTCTCGCTGCTGACGTCCGGGCTAGAGTACTCTTCGTCCTCTCACGGGTCCAAGTCCTCTTCTTCCTTCGAGCTCGGTCTCACGGTCTTGGACCACAACAATACCAAAATTAGTAACCCAACGGAGTGTTCCTCAACTTAAAATATAGAACAATCCTCTAAGAATAGAAACAAAGCCAAATGACTGATCTTGGAATCGAATTGGACTCAAAAAGGAAGGGTTTTGGGTTTTGGAGCTCAGGTCCGGAATCTGGCCCGTCCCGTGTCACCGTCCGGCCCGGAATACGATACAGAACGTATCACGGTCCGGAACCAGACACGGACCGCATCGCAGGCCGGCCCGGTACTAGACACGGACCGCGTGACGCACCGGCCCGGAATCAGACACGGACCGTGCCAGGTCCCGTGCCGGAGTCTGGACCGTTCCGCGCCGCGTACCGTGCCAGTACCCATTCCTTTCCGTGCTGCACGCCGTGCCGGCACCAGGCCCGTTCCGGGTCCCATTCCGTGCCGAACCAGACCAAAACCTTCCCCTTTATTCCCCAACTCGAATTCCACGAAAATAAACCCAAAAACTCCATTTCCAGCTCCAAAATACCCATCAAAAACCTCCAATCCTCAACACCCTCAATGGGTTTCATCAAAACTTCAACCAACACAATCAAGACAACCTAACTTCACTAATTCTTCTCCAAACAACAACCAAAATAGCTAGTTCTTCAAGTTCAAGCCAAAACCCACAAAAACCTAAACTAGAAAGTGGATGGAATGAGAAGTTAAGAGCATCCATACCTTTAGGATGTGTAAGAGATGAAGCTAGCAAGCTTTAGGAGGAGGAATGGTGAAGGGATGAGCCAAAAACCCTCTCTTTTCTCTCTTTCTTCTTGCTCAAGCCAAGTTGCTTCTCCCTTTCTCTCCTTCTATCAAAACTCAGCTGCAACAATGAGCAAATGGCTGAATTGTCTCCAACAATTGCCTTAAATGACCTAAAACGCTAAATGACCAAAAACCCCTTTCAAGCTCTATCCACTTAAAGTCTTTAAAGAGGATTAAAAGGTCATTTCAACTCATTTTCTTCTCATCCAAGTCTCTAATGCCATGTGGCATTGTGGGAGCCACTTTCTGTTAATAAAATTCCAGTAGTCCAATTTTAATCGGAAAAAGTCGATAAAAAGTCTGAGTTTTACCAAAAGTTGACTGTTACAATATTACAGTCAAATTGAAGGAAATGACCCAACTAAGCTAACCGTGATGACGGCTAAGCTTTTTGGGCCCCGGAAAGGTCCCGAATGACTTCCTGAGTCATCGGTTGACTTTTCCGGCCGAAAGTCAAACTTGACTAGAAATCACCGGTTCGACAGGGATCGACCGGGGGCGGTTCTTACAATTCTTATTATCAATTAAATAATTAATTAATATTATTTTTAATTAATTAATTATGCTTATAATTTTAATTAATTCCGTTTTTAATTTAAAGAATCTGATTTTATTTAAAAAATTAGTTTATTTCTTATTTTTATGTGTTTATTTATTTTCTTTAACTTTTTAAATTTTCATTGAGTCTTGTTTTTTTCTTCATTATTCTGTTTTTAATATTAATATATTTCTTTACTTTTTATTAATTCTTTTTCAATTTTATTAAACATTTTTCTAAAAATTAATTAATAGTTCCAAAATTCATACAAGGTATTGATAGAAACATTTTATTGTTGAACGACAAAATTAAAAAAAAAATGTAGATCTGAGATCCCTCGCCACAACTCCGGCCATCAACAACAATGACACCCATGAAATTTTCAATCCCCGTTCATCTATCCTTGTAAATTCCCCAAAAAACGAAATCCAAAATACAAAAAAAAAAACTCAGAAGCAGATTCTGGGTCTTTTTTTATTAGTAGTTTTATAAAAGAACTAGGTTTTCAAAATGAAAACAAGGCCTAAGGGAAACTCCTCAATTACAAACCTGAGCATGTTTGACAGACACCTCAAACCAGAACAATCATCCTAACTAGTGGGTACAACACAGGTCTACAAACCCAGATGTTGCTAACATGAAGAGAACTACACACGACTACCATAACAAAAATCAAACGATGCCCAACAAAATACAAAAAAAAAAAACAAAGTCCAACAAGGGACAACCAGGCAATAAGAGAAATAACAGAACAACGGGAACAATAAAAAACACAAGTCTACAATACCCAAATAAACCCACCAAGAAACCCGAAAAGACAAAAAAAACAGTCTAAAACCTAAAAGTAACTACCAATAAGCTCGAAAAACAAACTGTGAAACGCAGACTGGCAAACTCAGTTACACCACACCAGCAACCACCAGGCAAAGGACCACCCCAAATGGTAACCAAACTTGTGAAAATCACCCTATCCCATCGAGGTCATCAACTCAAAGAGTTAAATGGCCACCGACACGCCATCGACCAACACCGAACACTAGTGTACCCTCATGAGACCTCTGCATCGCTCCATTCCTCCTGCTTCTTCTTCGTATGCTTCATGAGGAAAAATCAAATAGAAACCACTCCTTAACGTAAAAACCGTGTGAACCAATCCAAGTCATTCATTTTAAGAATGGATGGATGAGATGCAATTGATTTGTTGACTGCAAAAAAGAGCACTTTTTAGTAGGTGATAAGGGCTTTTTAGTAAAACCATCATATTTTTTTTTACCAATTCACTAATTTAATTTTTCCCGCTTCGTTTGAACTCCGATTGGCTTCAAACTTGCGCCGTTAGTTTTGTTTTTTCAAGGGATTTCTATCAAGATCAGTCATGAATATATTTTGAAGCACGAAAAAAAATTATTTTCGGGGCTGATTTTTAAAAAAAGTTAAGTTTGGGTAATTTTTATCAACACTATACACTGGGTTTATCAACACTATAAACTGGGTTTATCAATACTGAACATTAGTTTTATCACCTCATTTTCCAAAATCGAACATGATTTTTACCACATCATCACATGTTTTTTTATGAACACTAGGCACTATATCAACACTAAACACTATGTTTATCATTAAATTGCATGTGTTTTTATCATTTCATCACATGTTTTTTTTATCAACACTAACTCTAGTTTATCACCCTTATTTCAGGGCTGATTTTAAAAAAAAGTTAAGTTTGGGTAATTTTTATCAACACTATACACTGGGTTTATCAACACTATAAACTAGGTTTATCAACACTGAACATTAGTTTTAGGGAAAATTTCAATTTAATACCCTAGCGAACATTTATTTGCAATATAATACCCTAGCTTGTTTTTTTGCAATTTAATACCCTGACAAACATTTATTTTCACTTTCATACCCAACCGTTAACTTTCCATCCAAAATGGATGAAAAGTCCAAAATACCTCTTGAGACCAATCATATTTTCAAAACCTACCACAAAAAATCAGATTTTTTATATATTTCAAAAAACTATATTTTATTTCAAAAAATATTTAAAAAATCAGTTTTTATATATTTCAAAAATCATATTTTTATATAATTAAAAAAATCAGATTTATTTCAAAAAATATTTTTAAAAAAATCAGTTTTTATATATTAAAAAAATATTTTTATATGTTTTTAAAAATAGTTTTTATTTCAAAAAAATATTTAAAAAAAACAGTTTTTATATATTTAAAAAATAAATTTTTATATATTTCATAATAATATTTTTATATAATTAAAAAAGAATATTTATTTCAAAAAAAATAATTAAAATCAGTTTTTTTTTATATTATAAGAATCAGATTTTTATATATTTTTAAAAATTAGATTTTATTTCAAAAAATATTTTTTTTAAATCACTTTTTATATATTTTTTTAAAAATAAAATTTTATATATTTCAAAAATCATATTTTTATGTAATTAAAAAAACAGAATTATTTAAAAAAAATCTGTTTTTTATATACTAAAAAAACAGATTTTTATATATTTCAAAAAAAATATATTTTATTTCAAAAAATATTTTTTTAAAAATCGGTTTTTATATATTTAAAAAAAATCAAAGATTGAAGGGTGTTTTGGGTATTTTTTGAAAAAACAAGGTCATGTGCAAAGCACATGACTACTTTCCATCCATTTTGGATGGAAAGTTAACGGTTGGGTATGAAAGTGAAAATAAATGTTTGTCAGGGTATTAAATTGCAAAAAAAACAAGCTAGGGTATTATATTGCAAATAAATGTTTGCCAGTGTACTAAATTGAAATTTTCCCTTAGTTTTATCACCTCATTTCCCAAAATCGAACATGATTTTTATCACATCATCACATGTTTTTTTATGAACACTAAGCACTAGTTTTATCAACACTAAACACTATGTTAATCTATCATTAAATTACATGTGTTTTTATCATCTCATCACATGTTTTTTTATCAACACTAAACTCTAGGTTATCACCCTTATTTCGGGGCTGATTTTAAAAAAAATTTAAGTCTGGGTAATTTTTATCAACACTATGCACTGGGTTTATCAACACTATACACTGTGTTTATCAACACTGAACACTAGTTTTATCACATCATTTTCCAAAATCGAACATGATTTTTATCATATCATCACATGTTTTTTATGAACACTAAGCACTAGTTTTATCAACACTAAACACTATTTAGCACTAGTTTGATACCCCGATATAAAAAAATTTATTAGTGAAGATTTATCAACACTAAACATTGTTTTTATCACCCCAATATAACTTTTTATTTTCGTGCTTCAAAATATATTCATGACTAATCTTGATTTAAAGCCCTTGGAAAAAGAAAAATATTGGCGCAAGTTTGAAGCTAATCGGAGTTGAAACGAAGCGGAAATGATTAAATTAGTGAATTGTTGAACAAAAAAATGGACACTTGTCCACATGGCACCATGTTATTACAATTATGCCCTTGCTTGTGTGAGAAAGGAAGAAAGTGACGTGAGTTTGGGTGGAATTGAGGGTGATGATGTGACATTATGCTAAATGTTGGATCTAAAAAATGTGTGGCTAAGATTGGTTCACACAGTTTTTAGGATAAAAGGGGTTTCTATTAGGCTTCATTGCTTGACTGATTCAACTTTTTCTATTTTTGTTGTGCCATATTTGAGATTGAAATTGCATATTATAAGTGCTCATATTTCGTGGTTCTGCCGTTGTGATACGAAGGATCCATATCTCTTGGGTCGTCGAAGGTGTCTTTGACGATAATAATACCCTTAATTGACCTTCTTATATATAACCAAAGAAGCATCCAACATGTAGCTAAACGATTTATTGTTTATATAATTTGTCTGCCCAAGTAAAAGATATTAACAAATAGAGGTAATGAATGCTTGTCCCCTTTTCTAGAATCAATAGTGCAATTCATCACTTTAATATCCAACCTCCCCCCTTCAACTTTATGAATAATCCACACATCTGATAAAGAAATAATGAATAATCCGTACCAATAAACAAAACTAAAAATAGGCCTAATAATGCAAGGGCCCCACCGAAAGTGAAAGGCACGTAATGGTTTGGTTCTCACTTATGTCCACTCTATTGCTCAAGATAACATATGTATATTACTTGATTGAGTAAAAAGCACCCTCCTCACTCCATTCCAATTTGGACTTGGTCAATCTTCCTCACCAAAATCAGGAGAGAAAATAGCAAACCTGTTACATAACAAAAACCATTTTTTTCTGTAACCAGAGTTAAATTATAATCTTGACCTAAGAAAACATTTTTTAATAGAGGTCATATTGTTGTCATTTTTAATTAATTTTTCTCTTTCTCTATTAGGGTTTTGAGACTCTTTCGTCGTATTCACCGTCATAACTATGGCTATAACAATTGTCATAACTTCTTTTTTTGATTGGCAAAAGCATATTTAAATTAATCTCTTCGAAGAATGAAAAGATTACACAAAAAAGGCAATCATCCTAAAGATTGCAGAGAACCAAAGACAGGGTACACAGACCCGGGAGCAAATAAGAGTACACAGACCCGGGAGCCAAAATAAGGGTGCACAGACCCCGGAAACAAAGCGAGGGCACGCCTGAAGAACCAAGCCAACAACAGAAGAAGCCCTAACGATAACTCAAAAAAGTAGAACCTAAAACCCGAAGCCCCCCTAGCTAAGATGGAGGATTTACATGAACTCCTGGTCCACAAAACCCTAACTTCCGAACTGGATAAGGATCTTGCATTGCTGGTGATCAGCACCACAACACGGCAGGGACACAACCTGACTATCATCGAGACAAAAGAGTTCCTAGGTCCAAAGACCCATGCTATCGCCTCTGACCAGCACCAGAGCGATGATTCCATCCACGAGGAATGGGCGCATGAAAACTGCAGATGACCAATTGATAGAAAGGAGGAGCAATACATAGCCAAGCAGCACCGGGAGGCCAAGGGGAGCGTCTTCGGCAGCCGGAGTGGCCAGATCTGGAGGCGCCGTGCCGGAGACGAAAATGAAGATCGGGTAAGGCGTCAACCTTCCTTGCTTCACACGTGATGACCGCACCAGGGATCTCCAAAGTTCTCCGTCGTAGGTGGCCGGAGGAATGTCCGGTGGAGTGGCCGGAAAACACAAACCTCGGGTAGATCCGAGGGCGACGCGGGGCGGCAGAGGGCGGAGCAGAGGAGCAAGGACGAAGGCAGACGATGGAGAAGGGGTTGGAGAAGGGGAAGGAGGTCAGAGAAGCCTCACCGGAAACGGTTTGGCCGGAGCCGCACTGTCACGTCCCAAATACGGTTTTGACCGAACTCGAGACGTGAACTAAAATAAGAGATAATTAAAGTGACAAATAAAGTAAACAAGCTTAAAACGATAAACTGTAGTTTCATAAATTTGAATAACCGAGTCAACCGCTCTTAAATAAAACGTAAAACAGGTCTTTAGTTCAAAACAAGGTACGTCACTAGACCTACTAGACAAGAACTCGCCAGCTCCCAAGCTCAGCTATGTCCTGCTATCATAAACCTGCTCAATACCTGAAAAACAACAAAGTAAGGGGGTGAGCTTTTGCTCAATAGGAAAAGTAGTTAAGGTTATAAGCAAGCGCTCACCACCTCGGGTAACCGTCCAATTAGGGCATACTAGTACAACACACAACTAATTTCGAACGGAACTCGTAACCACAACCCGGGGGACCGCGCATACATGAGACCACACCGTCGGCCTAGGTACTACCCTACACCGGCATACCCCCTCGGTCGTAGGTACCATACTGGAAACAAATCCTCGGAACACACATCACAATGCCATAATTAAACACGGCATACCCAGCCCAACACTCGTACCACAACACGTCACGTCGGTCTATCACTCATCCGACCATAACACAACCAAAGATTCACATCATAACAAACACGACACACTCGCCCACACATAGCAACAACATGCTCACCGGATATACTTATTCTTGTCTATTAAACTAACCGACACTAAGTCACATAGCGTGCATCTCAAACAATCACAGGCAATTCAATCAACACACAACCTACGGCTCGACATGGCCAATCTACCAGCACGACAATTTCCCAAGTATTGAAAGCGGCTAATACTAGTGAATCACATCCTACATGTTACTACGACTCGTCCGATTATTTAATATAAACGACCGTTCCAGTTTTATTATTTCCTAGCATGCATACTAGTAACTTTCCGCAATTAAACCGCTATCCGCTACTTTCCCTACCTCAAGACGATCACAACAGCTGCGTCTCCTAGCTGCTGACCTCCTGTCCTAACTCCGGTCTTCTCGGGCGAAGTCCAGGTCTGATTTTAACAGGTAAAACTTACAATCAGTTCCGGTACAGTCCAATTTAAAAACAGCAGTTGCCTTTTTAAACTCGAACGGGTCAAAAGGGGAATTATACGACGAATCGGGTTCGGGCACTCGAGCCCCGAGCACAGAACCCGGTGCACAGATCCCAAGGCAAGGTTCCTAATGCACGGATCCCGAGGCATGGGTTCCGAGGTACGAGTTTCGAGGTGTCCGATTCAGCGTTTCCGATTTTAATCCCGTTCTAAGTCCGATTAAATTGTCCGATTTAACAGTCCGGTTATTCGTTCCCCATTCAACAGATCCGATCAAGTCCCAAATTACAATTCTTTTAATTTTAAACCTGATTTTGAAACCCTTTTTATTTAGAACTGATTAGGTTTTAAAAGTCTTTTCTTTTTAATTTCTTTTCTTTAATTAGTTTCCAAAACGTCCAGATCCAAGATGATTTTTGTTTCAACACTGTCCAGATCCGAGATCACTAGGGAAAAGCAAACAAAGGAAAGAAGGAAAGCTCGAATTTGAGTCCGGCCGGCCATCGGCGAAGGCACAACCGGCGACCAAAACCTCACGGGTTTGGTTTCTCACCGTGGGGGAAAAAGGAGGCGGCGGCGGAGCACTGAGCACGGCGAGCTCTCTCTCGCCTCAGATCTAAACAGACGCGCGTTTCCGTCCTAGATCTGGCGAGTCGCCGGCGAGCTCGAAGATTCCGGAGCGGCACTAGGGTGACACGGTCGGAGATGGGTTGCGGTGGTCGGAAACGAGCGCGGGTGGCTGGGAGCTTGGGACGCTCAGGGAAGAAGAAGAAGAAGGGCGAGGGGTATGGCGAGCTTGGGCTGAACTGAGAAGAGAAGGAGATGGGGGAGAGGTCGGGGACGATGGTGGCTCGGGAGATCTAAGGAGGCGGAGGATACGGGGGCGAGAGGGCGGCCGTGCAGTGGTGGCGTGAGGAGAGAGGAGGAAGGTAGAGAGAGGGAGGGTCGGAGATGAAGTCGGAGAGTGGGAGGTGCGGCGACGACGGTGGTGTGAGAAGATGAGGAGAGAGTGTAGAGAGAGAGGGGGATATGGTCGGTAATGAGAAGACGAAGAGGTGATACTGATCTGAAACCCTAAAAAGGGTTTAAATAGTCCGGGCTTGGGCCGGGTCGGCAACTTGGGCCGGGTCTGCCCGGTCCAGCCCAAACCTTTTTTTTGTTTTTTTAAAACGAATTAAAAATTAAACCGAAAATCAACATCGACGTTACCACGCGATTAAATTAAAAACTTAGCCTTTTTAACCGGAGCGGTCTTTACACGCGTCGTCACCGGTGATGGAAGAAGGGGAACTGCGCTAGGGTTTCGAGGGGCTCAGATTTCAAGTCAGAGAGAAAAAGTAAAGTAAACTCTACCTCTCAATTGTCATAACTTATTCTATGGTTCTTCCTTTCTTCTCTACCCACCTTCTTCTCTGCATAACTCTTTGGGCACTGCGTGAGTTTTCTCTACTAGGGTTCCTTTCGGTCCGCCGCTAGCCACCGCGTAGTGGACTCACCCCCACCACCACCGACGCGTCTACCGTTCTTGTTCGGTTCCCCCTCTGCAATCCCAATGGTTGTCGTTTGGCTCACCTTGGCATCAACCAACCTTCGAGCCGCCTGAAGCCGCCGACGCCTCTGCAGTCACCGTTGCCGCTCCTGAAGCACCCCTGAATCTGCCGCCACGGGGGTTTCCGTCTCTACAGCTGTCGTCCCTGATGTTGCCGCGCGCCATCCTTGAAGCCGCCGTCGTCCCTGCTGTCGTCGCCGCGTCTATTGCCGCCGTCGTCTCGGATGCCGCAACCTTCTCTAGAGTCGCCCCTGAAGTCGTCGCAGCCGGCGTGTCCTTCTCCCTGGCCTCCACCGCCGCACCGCCTCGACCCTTAATCGAAAGGGTCTTTTTTTATTTATTTGAGTTTGTATTTGCAGGATCAATGCATGTCGAATAGAGAATCGATGATTTCTCTAGGGAGGGGAGCATCAGGGACTGGCCCTGGGAGTAGGGATGGCAATGGGGCGGGTATGGGGCGGGGACCCCAGTCCCCGTCCCCGTCCCGCGTTCCTGCTACTCTCCCCATCCCCGCCCCATCCCCGCGTTGACCCCGCCCCGCGGGAACCCCGCGGGGATGGGGCGGGGAACGGGGATTTTATTCCCCGTTCCATTCTACTACTTGAGCAAATGCATTCATCTTTTCCAAACTTATCTCTAACATAGTCTACTACTTGAGCAAATGCATTCATCTTTTCAAACTTATCTCTAAACAAACACATTATAAAACAAAACAAACAAATAAGTAACATTAGTTTGATAACAATTTAAAAGAAGTAGATTGCATGGAATATATGACTTACCTTGTATTTCGTTCCACAACCAACTTTGAGTACACATAAGTGCCTCTATAGTATTTGGATGGAGTCTACAACGATGTGGAGTGATCAAATTACCACCCGAACTAAACGCTGATTCAGAAGCCACTGATGTGGAGTACACATGTGTATATTATTAAAATAAAATAAAAACTAATAGTGCGGGGCGCGGGGCAGGGTTCCCCGTAGGATGGGGACTGCTTGCCCCGTCCCCGCCCCGTCCCCGTCAAAATCCCCATTTAATTCCCCGTATCTCGTCCCATTTAAAAAATCCCCGTCCCAAATCCGTCCCGCGGGGGGCAGGGACGGGGATCCCCATGGGGAATGGGGCGTTTTGCCATTCCTACCTGGGAGGGGTCCCATGACGATGCTTTGCCTCCCACCAACACCGTTGTTGAGCTCCTAGAGTTCCGGCACCTCGTTCCCCCCTCGTATTCTGTCTCTGTTCATGGGGCATCAAAATACTGTCTGGGACAGTTCTGATATAAAAAGGCTCAGTGAACCGTTGTTTATTCATATTGACCTTCTGTGATCGAGGAGCATGTTCTTCAGTGCACATCGATGTAATCGATTTTAAAAGTTATAATATTACAACTCTCCCTCAAAAAAAATAGTAGCCATATTCTAAAATTTCCTTCAACATCTGCTGCATAATAAATAAGTGACTAAATATCAATCAATTAACCTGATGATGAGAGATAATGATCGTTGGATTAAGCTTGATGGACAAGTTGCTTGCTCGGCTAGGCAACTTAATCCATCTCCACCGACACTTTGTTTAACACTAATCCCAACATGGGTAGAGTTAATTACATTTCCACCATCCCTATCTTTCATTGGAATCTTGGCAATAGTGCTTCCAATTTCCAAAACAACCCACATTTAAGAGTAGTTTCGCCACTTGGCAGTAAATAATGAATAGCTTACAAGTGTAGTCACACAAGGCTTGTGCAGAAGCATCAAAATCACAACCCTCCAAAAACATCACAAAACAATTACCTTTTGTGCCACTCGTTTCTGTTTGTTTTATTTTCAGAAATATCTCACCTTCTTCTTTATTTAAGAAGCACCCAAGAAGAGTGATGTACCAAAGCAAAGTCACTGAGAGAGAGAGAGAAATGGGTTCTAAAGCTCTCTTCTTGTTGTTTGCTCTGTTTTGCCTCTCAGTGCTAGTGTCTGTAAAGCCTGTTGTGGCCGATGATGAGGAAGCAGACCCTGGCCTGGTGATGAACTTCTACAAGGACACGTGTCCTCAGGCTGAAGACATTATCAGGGAGCAAGTGAAGCTCCTCTACAAGCGCCACAAGAACACTGCCTTCTCCTGGATCAGGAACATCTTCCATGACTGCGCTGTTGAGGTAAAAAAGATGACATTTTTGGTCTCTGTATGATGTTTCTCTTTCTGGGTTGCTGATGCATTTTTGTTCTGGTTCGTGTAGTCATGCGACGCTTCGCTTCTGCTGGACTCAACAAGGAGGTCCTTGTCCGAGAAGGAGGCAGACAGGAGCTTTGGGATGAGGAATTTCAGGTACCTTGAGACCATCAAGGAAGCTGTGGAGAGAGAGTGTCCCGGTGTTGTCTCCTGTTCTGATATCCTTGTCCTCTCTGCTAGAGATGGGATTGCTTCTGTAATTTTTCTTTCACTTGAACTCTCTCTCTCTCTCTGATCATGTTCTTGAGCTCTAAGATGACCTGAATTTGGACTCATTTCAGGTAGGAGGACCATACATCCCTCTCAAGACTGGAAGGAGAGATGGGAGAAGAAGCAGAGCAGAGATGTTAGAACAGTATCTTCCAGACCACAATGAGAGCATGTCTGTTGTCCTTGAAAGATTTGCTGCCATTGGAATTGACACTCCTGGACTTGTTGCCCTCCTAGGTACAACTTCTTGATGTTCTTGATGAATTTATGAACAACAGAAACCAGAAAAGGAATGTTATTTTTAAGGGTAAAACCATAAACTAACTATCGTCGAGTTAGCAAGCTCAAGAACTTGCTGCTGACTTGTTAGTCCATCAGATCAGTACCCTTACTTACGCTAATTTCACAAACTGATATTTTCCGTTAGAAATGACAGATTACGTTAGGAAAAACTCCAAAAAGTAATAAGACTACAGTTAGTTTTTGAGTTCAATAGTCATATGACAATTAGTTTTTGAAGTTTTTTCTAACTGTTTTCTGTCAATTCTAACTGAAAATGTTAGTTTGTGGAATTACCATAAATCAAGAGTACTGATCTGATCGAGTAATAAGTCAACAACAAGTTCTTGAGATGTACAAATCGGAGATAGTTAGTACGGGAGTTTTTCCTTTTTTATTTATTTTTTATTATCTCAAGTTTATATATAGACTTTTGGTTGAATTGTGGTGAGCAGGGTCTCACAGTGTTGGGCGCACCCACTGCGTGAAGCTGGTGCACCGGCTGTACCCAGAGGTGGCACCGGAGCTGAACCCTGACCATGTTGAGCACATGCTCCACAAGTGCCCTGACTCCATCCCCGACCCTAAGGCAGTGCAGTATGTGAGGAACGACCGGGGCACGCCCATGGTTCTGGACAACAATTATTACAGGAACATATTGGACAACAAGGGATTGCTGATTGTGGACCACCAGCTAGCCACTGACAAGAGGACCAAGCCTTATGTCAAGAAGATGGCCAAGAACCAGAACTACTTCTTCAAGGAGTTCGCCAGGGCCATCACAATTCTCTCGGAGAACAACCCTCTCACGGGGTCTCAGGGCGAGATCAGGAAGCAGTGCAACCTTCGCAACAAGCTCCACTAGGAACCTCTGCTCATTGCTACAGAAAGTGTGGCTCAACTCTTCTCTCTTGTGTAGGAGGAAGAGTGAATAAGATTGGATTTGCTGTCTGCTTTAGTGTTGTTGTGAAGATAATCAAGTTTTTTCTCTCTCACTTTAATGCACTGTCCTTTGGTGTAGGTTCTTGCTCTTGTCTCCTTTAATGAGATTGTATGTATATGTATGGTTGTGTATCATGTATGGATGACAATGATGATGGTTATTCATGCATAAACAATCCTTTACTTGACTTGTTTGTTCATCATTGATGCTTGTTTGGAGGAGGGAGGATAAGAATTCAACTAAAGGGGATGGTCCCCTAGAGAAAAGCAGACAAAATTAATAAGATAACAAGGGCCCAAGAAGCTCCAATAATAAGCTGATTGGGAATCACATTATGCACAAAGGAAATTAAAAAAAAAGAACTAAGGAAGGAGTAAGAAAAGCAAAATAAGATTCCATTATATAAAGAAACAAGCATAATCAATGGTACTGTTAATCTTTCTGGTGGGTGGGGAGTGGGGACTCGTCCAATTCAATGAGGCCATGGTTGAGTACAAAAACCCAGTCCTCATCAGTAATTTGTTTTCTATATGCAGAATTATTGTAGGAATCGTGATTGGGATCATGTCTATCTAATCAAGAACATAATTATTTTAAATGAGGAAAAAGAAATTTGACACTTTTCAACTACTCGAACACTTGTATAAGCTCATTGAGAAAATGTTACATAAAAATCCATGTTCAAACTACAGCCCTCTATGAATTAAGTACCAAACTGGGTGAAGAAGTTGAGGTTGAAGGTATAGATTCTTGAGTTGAGTCAAGGGTTTGGGAAACTATAAGACCTAGTGGTGGAGCTAGTTTGTTTCGTCGTCCCATTCGCTGCTTGACATATCTATGTTGTGAAGAAGAATATATTAGCAAGTTTGAGTAGTACAAATTGGTATGACATAAATGTTAAGAGTAATCTTGCTCTATTTTTGGTTATTAGGATTTAGTGTTGGTTGTTAATCTGCATAATAAAAGCCTTGAACAATGCCATATAATATAAGTAGTGACTGGTATTCTGGCAATTACAGTATAATTTGTTGTGTTTACCATCTTTACTGTAACATTTGGTATCATAGCAACAGATATGGAGGAGAGAACGCAAGAGAGGAGCACGGAAAGAAAAAGAAACATATCCCGTGTTGACAGAAAGAAAGGGGTATGATGAAAATATGTACTCGGACTCTCGGAGTATGGGTTGCAATTGAATGACAAGGGGCATTAAGTGAAGTAGGCGATCAAGGAGCGTTGGCCATGATATCTCAAGCTATCCCACTCCCACATGCTGTAATGGAGTCTACGTGTTGACCATATAGAGAGAGTGGTGGTTAGTTTTGATCGAGCATTTTTTACTTTATCTCCTGCTACCTCTCTGAAAGATAAAGGAAATAGGAAGAAAAAAAGTTCACTAGACTTTTTTTTTTGACAGCAAATATTATTAGAAATCCAAGAGCTTTAAAGTAAAGCTAAAGGACTTCAGGAAAAGTCACCCACAGTATAACATGTACCCCAACACACTGGTGGTCAACACCAATCAAACGATAGAGTTGAAACTCTGTCCCCAATCTATGCAGATTTGTAATAAAGGCAACAAAGCCAAACCCTCGTTGTCGGCAAACACCGGGAACGTCGAGCCTCAACTACAAACTTGGGCGGAGGAGAGAAAATCAGTCAAATCGAAGTTCAGAGAGAGGGAAAACACGAAAAATAGGTCAAAACCGAGGAAGACCAGTACACGTACCGGAATCTCTTGGGGCACCGACCAGGAACAACAAGTCCGAATCCAATTCACGACAATCCTCACCGACGACGACGAAAAAAGGCGTCCCACTACTGAATCATGGACAAAAAAAACCGAAATCTGATAAGTACCAAACATCGCAGTAGTAGTGAAGGTGGACCATATCTGCGACTATCCTCTCTCGAGTGAAGAAAGTCGACCCACGACTAGATCTAACCACGGGTGAGCTGGCCACCATAGTCAAAACCGAACGAGAGGACGCGGTTGACGGGACGAAGTAGGACGTAGACGATGAACAGAAGCGAAGGTGAAGAAGGAGGAGGGAATAAAAAGGGAGAAAGGAGAGAAAACGGAGAACGGCTTCGCCGACAACGACCTTGGCCTGGTAGCTTTAGCCGTCACGACGAAGAAGAGAGGCGACAATAAAAGGTAGAGAAATAGGGTTTGGGAGAATTATCGGCTTATATTTGTGGATGCTCTAAATCACTATTAATCAAGAATTATGAATTAAATTCACAACCTTTTAGCATGCAAACTCGAGCTAAAATTCAGAGAGACCATAAAATTCAAACAGCTCAGTGTAGAAGAGAGATATGGAGACAGTTTGTCACTACAGGAAAACTGTAGTAACTGACTGAAGTTGACTTCCTTTTTGTTTTCTGTAAGACGTGCTTTGTTTCAATTATTTTGTTTTTGAATTCGGTTTTGTCCGATTGCTTTTCAGTTGAAGAACGTTTGAGTCTCGGAATGATTCTCTTTCGGGTGGTGTCTCCTCCTCTTTGTAATTTCTCTCAAATTTCAAATCAATAAATTTATTGCTTATAAAAAAAAGGGAAAATTTCAATTTAATACCCTGACAAACATTTATTTTCACTTTCATACCCAACCGTTAACTTTCCATCCAAAATGGATGAAAAGTAGTCATGTGCTTTGCACATGACCTTGTTTTTTCAAAAAAAATACCAAAAACACCCTTCAATCTTTGATTTTTTAAATATATAAAAACTGATTTTTTTAAAAAAATATTTTTTGAAATAAAATATAATTTTTTGAAATATATAAAAATCTGTTTTTTTGTAATATATAAAAAACTGATTTTAATTTTTTTTTAAAAATAAATCTGATTTTTTTAATTACATAAAAATATGATTTTTGAAATATATAAAAGAATAATTTTTCAATATATAAAAATTGATTTTTAAAAATATTTTTTGAAACAAAATCTATTTTTTAAAAAATATATTAAAAATCTGATTCTTGAAATATAAAAAAACTGATATTTAATTTTTTTTTGAAATAAATCTGTTTTTTAAAATTATATAAAAATATTATTATGAAATATATAAAAAATTATTTTTTAAATATAAAAACTGTTTTTTTAAAATATTTTTTTGAATTAAATCTGATTTTTTTAATTATATAAAAATATGATTTTTGAAATATATAAAAAAAATTAAAATAATTTTTGAAATAAAATATAGTTTTTTGAAATATATAAAAAATCTGATTTTTTGTGGTAGGTTTTGAAAATATGATTGGTCTCAAGGGGTATTTTGGACTTTTCATCCATTTTGGATGGAAAGTTAACGGTTGGGTATGAAAGTGAAAATAAAAGTTTGCCAGGGTATTAAATTGCAAAAAAAAACAAGTTAGGGTATTATATTGCAAATAAATGTTTGTCAGGGTATTAAATTGAAAATTTCCCTAAAAAAACATCCTTAAAATTATTAATAGTAAATCTAAATTACTAGTTCTGGTGTAATGTGAAACTTGAAAAAACATTAAGGCAGTAGAAGAGAAAATGGAAGGCCTTTTTTTTACTCAATCATCAAATGCTACATGAATCTCTGTAGCTCCTCATATAAACATCATACAAGTTGTGTATCATTACAAGCAATCGGGAAAGGAATTTAACCACAAACTAGATATGCAGAAACATGTACATTTTCAAGAAACCTAAACTATACCTCAGAATCAAAACTGGCCACTTTTTGAATCGCGATTTTGAAAGTGACAAGATAAATCCTATTGCCTAACATCCTCAAGTCACTTGAGCAACTACAACTAAGATATTTGCTTATACACATCTGTTCACAAGGTGTTAAGCTGGTAAAATTGGAGCCAATAGATTATCTTGCGGTGGTTGCGCTCCACTCCTCATCATAGAACAAAACTCATCGTAGTTGATCCTCCCATCCTATAGGATTTGCTACCATCAGTACCATTAACAAAACCACAAGTAAGCGGAAACTACTACTTACATTGTCTGTGTCAACCTCTGCTATTATGTCTCTGATGCTGACTTCATCACCCATACCATGATCTTTCATGGCACTTTCTAATTCATCTACGGTTATAAACCTGTCAATGCCATCAAGATTACAACGTTGTCGTCACTGATAATCCAAGACAAGGCAAGTATCAACTCACCCGCTGTTATCCTTGTCGAAATACTTGAAAGCTTTGAACACGTGATCATCTTTGTCAAGCCTATGTCTGTGCATTGTAGCTGAGATGAACTCAAAATAGTCTATTGCCCCATTTCCATCCACATCAGCCTGAGATGCATTACACACAAGATAACATTAATGTGTAAGGAATGATAAAGATTTGGGTTTTTGGATGTACATCTAAAACTTACAGCGTCCATGAGTTGCTGGACTTCAGCTTCTGAGAGCTTTGACCCAAGTCTAGCCAAACCAGTCTTCAATTCTTCGTAGGTGATTGTTCCGCTATTATCAGTATCCATGTTTGTGAACATTGCTTTAAGACCTTTAATGTCTTCTTCAGATAGATTTTCCGCAATGACCTATGAAAGTCCACGGTGGATTAGGATAGTTAGACGACGAAAGATGTAGTTTGCAAGTAAGTTTTGTAGCTCTTTGCAATGACTCCGTTGTCTAGTTTGAATTTGCAAGCACTTGACTTACCTTCAATGCTAACTTCTTGAGCTTATTCATTGCCCTGAATTGCTTCATTCTAGAGAGAACTGCACTATCTATTGGCTTATCTGATGCTTCTCCATCTTCTCTAATCCATGGATGCTCTAACCACAAGAAATATCACACACTAATCAGAAGCAGACAACCAAAACATGAAAAAGAAAATTGAATCTTTAATTCTTACAATTATTTGGAACAAGGATAGTAATTTACAGTGATGAATGAAGTTAGGAATGGTGCAAGATAATACCAAGAACTTGTGCAGAATTAATTCGCTTCTTTGGGTCCTGAGTAAGCATCTGCCTGACCAGGTCTTTAGCACTGTCTGATATTGAAGGCCATGGTTGACTCACAAAGTCAATTTTCCCTTCCAATATGGCATGAAATATTCCATTTTCAGTTTCTGCATAACAATTTAACAAACAATAAGTCAGATTAAACGATACAATGAACAAACAATTCTCGAGCAAACTTGTGTCATTACCAGCCCAAAAGGGTGGCACGCCGCTGAGTAGAACATAGAGGATCACTCCTGCACTCCAAATATCTATTTCTTTGCCATAACTGCGCCCCAATACTTCAGGAGCAACATAGTATGCACTCCCTACCATATCACGGTACACCTTCCCTGAGTTGAATTTCAGACAAGGTCAGTCCAAGTGCATATTGGCAACATTTTATTCTATAAGCTCGAAAATTTATTAATAAGACCAATTCCAAAAAAAGAATCAGAATGCCCAGATTCAAGAATAAGCAGTATGGATATTGACAACATAATAGTATCATGATTTCCTCCGAGAGAAGAATAGGAAAAACTAACCTTCTTCAATAAAGATAGACAAACCGAAATCGGTAGACTTCAAGCGGGCAGTTTCATCATTGCTGGATAAGAGGAAATTCTCAGGCTTGAGATCACGGTGCATGACACCCATGAAATGACAAATGTGGACGACATTGACAATGGAGCGGCACAGCGCAGCTGCAGCTCTCTCAGAGTAATGGCCCTGAGCAATAATCCGATCGAAAAGCTCACCACCAGCACACAACTCCATGACGAGGTGCACAGAGTCCTTATCCTCGTAGGCACCTCTGAACTCCACAATGTTTGGCTGTCCCGACAAATGTTGCATGATTTGGATCTCCCTCCTGGTGTCGTCCTTGTCACTCCTCGACACCAGCTTGCGTTTGGTTATGGACTTGCAAGCATAATCGTCGCCCGTGGCCTTCTCGGTGCACAAATAGGTCACCCCAAACTGGCCCCTGCCTAGTTCTCTTCCGACCGTGTACCTTTGCTTTATGTCTTCAAAGGGCTTCCCCAGAATGGTCTGAGGATTGCCTCTGCCTCTTCTGCCTTGGCTAGGCCCTACCTGTCGATTCTGTGCACAGTTCCCGTTACCCTTATTTTGTCGCCTATTTGGTGACGATTGATGACCGGAGCTCCTCTGCTGCCGACTCCGCCCCCGCCTTGCCGGCGATGATTCTGAAACGATATCTGCATCCTTCCCGTTGCTTGCAGCACAACCCATTATTTGATCTGAGGATTGCTTCTCAAATCAATATAAATTTTGAACTGGGTTCTTATTGATCAGAAAAGGGTCTAATTTAGCATCGGAATTAGACAAGTTGGAGAGCTCTGGATCAATAATTGGGGGGAAACCCAGAAAAAAAAAATGAGTTTTGAGATGAACTGTTCGATTGGAATTTAGAAAGAAGAGAAAAGAAAAACTAAAATTGTACTAGGATCAGAGGTTAGAACTTTATGTATGAAAACGAAGACTCGATCGGAACATACAGTAGACAACACATTTGATCAAACGTTAAGATATTGTTTGTGTATTGAATTGAATCCGAATCGAGTCTTGTTCCAAAAGGAACAATCTTGTTTTTTTACAAATATTTAAATGAGGACAAATCCAACGTTTTGAAAAATTTAAGGAAGAAGAATGGTATTTTTGGTGAACGGCAGAGATACAAGGTAGATGATTTGCATTGCATAGGACAGAGGGACACGGAGATGAGTGCCGCAGATTTCTGGTAAGAAAAACGGGTATCGCGCGGTCTATGTATCTATTGTTATCCAAGTCTAAGTTGGAAGGGTAATATTGGGCTAGGCCCATATTCCTATAAAAGTGTGGTCCATGTATGTTGTGTACCATGAATATAATGATCAATGAAGTAGGTTGGAGAGAATCAAAGGAGATTATCATGTTTTGATGACTCAAACTGAGTTTGGTGGTCCCAACGCAAAGATCTAAAGTGTGCAATATAGTAATGAAAATGAAAAAAGAATAAGCAATGGTCGTAAAACTCAGACAATTGTGAACCCGTCGATACACATGCTCACTTCTCTCATGTCTCTTTCCTCAAAAAGGTAACCCCGAATGAACCCAATTGCTTTGTTACTCTCCGATCCATCATCCTATGAGGAAAGTAAATAAGAGCATCTACAGTGGTGGACTGGGAGTTGGCGGGGAGGTGTTGACGGAAAGCTGGTGGGGAGCTCGCTAATTGGAGTTCGCTGGCGGTGAGGGCCGACTGGGAGCTCACCACCTCTTCTTAATGTTGACGGTAAGCAAAATTGTGAAGAAAAAAACTCTTACCACCAGTTCTTACCACCTACCATTGCACGGTGCTGACACTTTCCGTCAATGGTGAGCTAACGGTGAGGCAAAAAATCAATATTTTAATAGTTCACGTCGGCCACTCTCCGCCAACAACCGACGGCAAGACTGTGGATGCCCTAAGGACCTCAACTTGCAATTTCACAACTCATACAATATAAGAGAGGCACTGATATATTTTTAACTAACTAACTAACTAATACAAACTGGTCTTGGCTGAGCCTCAGCCAATACCAATGCGGTAATACCATACACTACTAATTCCACCCAACCTCAATCATCCCAAAAAAAAATTACAAAACCTGGTAATTAATGATTAGGTTCGTTTCATCTCTAGCCATCGAACCCTGTCTGCCTCCACACAGCGTCCCGAACCCGGCTGAGGTCGCGGCCCTTGAGCGTCCGGCCCACTCCCTCGAAAACCGACGTGGTCCCCGTCCTCCTGCTACGCGCCAGGTACTCGTGCGGCGGCACCATCTCCCACTGCTCCGACAACCCCTCCGCCTCCTCCTCCGACTCCACCCGGTACATCTTGCTCCAGTCCGGCACCTTCACCGGCGCTGACGTGCCCATGTGACGTGGAGACTCCCCCTCATCGCGGTGCTGTTGGAACTGATGGAGAATCCTCGGCGACACCGCCGTCTTTCCCGAACTCTCGAAAGCCAACGACAGCCCTCCCACGTGCCGCTCACGCCTCATGGAAATGTCCTCCATCGGGGCGCGTGGACTCCACTCCATCCGCAAACAATCACCAACATCTTCTTCCTCTTCGCCGCCGTCGGAGACCATGTCGTCCACCGTTGACCAGACGTCCTCCTCGCAAAACTCCGAGGGATCGTTAGCGTAGGCGTGACCGTTGCCGTAAGCGTAACTCCCGAGGAAGCGCTCGCTCTGGCTTGTGGTCAATTTCCGGCCTTTGGCCATGGAGCATGGTCTTGCAAGTGATTAATTAAAAATGCATAATTAAAAACCTGTTTTATTTTTTATGAATCCATTAGAGGATGCTATTTTGCATAGAGTGAGGTAGAGAGGCCCAACATGTGTATATATAGCGCCTCATGTGCCCGACTTGCATTTCATACGCATTTCGACTTCATTTCGTGCACATTTGTTCTCAAATAAATATAATAAATTGGAATGGGAAATACAAAACAGCAGTGCGCTACGCAGTTAGTGACATGAAGTTTGTCACTAAATAGATTGTTTATCATTAATGGAAATCGACCTATTGTTTTATTTTAATTTCGTAACAAACAAAAAAAAGCCTAGTTCATGAACTAAAAATAGAACTTACCAAATGTATGCATGACGGGTTATTCATAAACCAGTAAGTATTTAGAATCCTACCTTTGGAAAGAGGACGGTTGGGGAGATGTGATCATAGGTTACGACCAATTATAGAGTTTAAGTGCATCCTCCAGGGAGTGAATTAAGGGCTATCGTGACGACAATTTGTTAGAAATATTGTTATTATCAGAGTTTGAATACAATGAAACTGTTAGATAAATTTGTATAGTTATTTTTACGACTCAACCCACAGGATTTCTTGATGACATTAAGGACACTGAGGAGCAATGTCCCCCGGCCATGTGAGACGTTGCAGGATGTCGATGTAGTGCCGCTTGTTGTAGGATCCTACAATGACATGCAGCAATGACGTGAACCCAACGCCTATTCGTCGGCCCGACGACACGTGTCTCACCAAACTTCAAAAACTCTCATTCAATATCCTATAAATTCACTATCTACTCTAAATAAAATCACACATCTTCTTTTCATCAAACTCATTCTATACCTCTACAGGCTTACATGGCCGACACCAATGACTACGAATTAATCCTAAAAAATGGAGTTGAAAGAGTCTGTGAATGAAGAAGAGCTTCACTCTTAAATTCTGCCTACGCTTACTCATCCAACCCACCCAATGAATGTCGTCTCAATTCAACACAACATTACCTTCCAAATCGGCGACGTCCACAACCCCTCGAGAGCCGGGGAAGAAATCTACAATGCCTACAACTCTGGGGAACAAATGGAGCATTGATGAGGATCAACTGTTGGAACGATCATGGCTCAATCATTCTCTTAATAGCATGGGAGAGAAGGGTAAAAAGATCTAAGCCTACTAGACTCAGTCGGGGAGGAGGTTGAACAGGTGAGGAAACTATATGATCAAATTTGCACTTGGGATTGGAGGTTGGGCTTTTTAGGTAAAAAACCCTCTCTCTCTAAAAACACTCTCTACCTTCTCTCTAACCTCTCCGAACTTCCCCTTTCTTCTCGACGCCACCGGCGTCAGATCTGGTTCCCTCCAGACCCAGGGAAGACGCCGGTGGCTTCCGCTGTTTGTTTCTCCCGTTTTTTTCTACCTGTTTCGTCTTTTTCTTCCCTAGTTTCTTCTCCCTCAGTTTTCCACCGCCCTCTCTTCGACTCCGGCGACCTTATTTCTCCAAATCTGCTTGTGGGAGAGGTTTCCCCTTTGAATTCGGTTGGGATCCTCGCAGATATGGGGAAAACCCCTCAAATCTGCCACTAGGCGAAGCTTTTGGGTCTCCAGGAGCTCTCCAGTACCAGATCCACCTCCTCTCCCTGTTCTCTCGGCTGTTGGGACTCCGAGCCTCGTCAGAGGTGTTTTCCCGGCGAGGGGTTTGGCCGGTTTGGTTGTGGTTCTGAACTTACCTACGGTGGAGGAGCCCTCTCGGACGCGTGAAGCTTTTCCGGATCTGTTGGTGTGGCTTAGGGTTGCGGCCCCCTCCTTCGTGGCCTTCGATACAGGTTATTCCTTTTCCATGTAACCCTCTTCTCTCTCTGGTAGAATAATCGGACCGGTCGCTCCCGGTGCTGGCCGGCGACCATAAGGTCCGATCTTGGGTGTTTCAGAGTTTGGGGATTCTTAGGGATTTCTCTCCTTCTGGTATCACTTGATGCCGGCCCCCCTCCTTTGGTTCACCTCCCTGTGTTGGCTCGGGGGAGAGTTACCTCTTGGTAACGGGGGGTTGTTTGGATTGATTCTGTAAGAACCGCCCCCAGTCGATCCCGGTCAAACCGGTTGATTTCGGCGAAGTTTGACTTTCGGCCAAAAAAGTCAACTGATGAATCCGGGAGTCCTTCGAAACCTTTCCGGGGCCCAAAAATCTTAGCCGTCATCACGGTTAGCTTAGTTGGGCCATTTCCTTTCGTTTGTCTGTAATATTGGAAATGTCAACTTTTGGTCAAACCCGAACTTTTTATCGACTAAATCCGATTTAAGTTGGACTGCTGAATTTTATCTAAAGGGGAGTGGTCCCCACTATGACACATGTCATTAGTGGCTTGGAGGAAAATAAAGAGGCTCTAATGACCTTTATACCCTCACTAGTTGTCTTTAAAGGGATAAGAACTAAAGGGCTTTTGATCTTTTCAACACAATAGGTCATTTAAGGCATTAGAGCAAACCAATTCAGCTCCATTCTTATTGTTGCAGTCTAATAGAGCTAGAGGGAGAGAGGGAGAAGCAACTTTGCTTGAGGAAGAAGAAAGGGAGAGAAAGGAGCCATCTTCCAAGCTTTTCTTCATCAAAACACCTATAAATTCATCTTTTCTTCACCATCTCACCATCCCAAAGGTTTGTACACTCTTAACTTCTCATTTCAATCACTTTCTAGTTTGGGTTTTTGGCTAGAACTTGAAGAACTTGCTTCCTTGGTTGTTAATTGTTGGTGTTGGAGATGAATTAGTGAAGTTTAGGTTGGTTTTGTTGTGTTTGTTGAAGTCTTGTTGGAACCCATTGAGGGTGTTTAAGGTTGGAGGTTTTTGATGACTGTTTTGAAGCTTGGTGAAGCTGGAAATGGACATTTTGGTTTGGTTTTCGCAGAATTCGAGTTGGGGAAGAAATGGGAGGATCTGGTCAGATTCGGCACGGAATGGGACCCGGAGAGGGATACGTTCCGGCACGGCACGCGGCACGGAACGGGCCAGGTACCGGCACGGTACGCGGCACGGAACGGTTCTGACTCCGGCACGGCACCTCGCACGGTCCGTGTCTGATTCCGGGTCGGTGCGTTGCGCGGTCCGTGTCTGTTATCGGGACGGTCTGTGACGCGGTCCGTGTCTGGCTTCGGGCCGGTCTGTGACACGTTCCGGGCCTGGTTTCCAGAGTTGTGGGCCATCCTAATTGGGCCTAGTTTGGGCCCAAATTCGTTCCTTTGGCCCTAGAGTTGTAATTAGAGCATGTTTGGGTAGATTAATTTAAAGACCGTCTTTGTCTAGTTATTAATTTTAGTATTGTTATGATCCAAGACCTTGGACCCGAGCTCGAGGGACGAAGAAGACCTTGGTACCCGTGAGAAGACGGAGAGGAAGCTAGCCCGGATGTCAGCAACTAGGAGTATTGTTCGTGGAAGACTTCGAGGTAGGGAAAGTACTAAAATCCTCTTTTAATTTAACGCTTTAGTATGCCTATAGGTTAATAATAACCGGAAAGGTCCTAGTTTGCATATAGGATGTGATTCACTAGAATAATCGTTTTTCAATTACAATAATAACCGGACGAGTCTAGTATGCATGTAGGATGTGATTCACTAGTTTAACTCGCTTTCAATACTTGGGAAATTGTCGTGCTGGTAGAATGGCCATGACGAGCCTTAGGATTGTTTGTGATTGCTTCGCATGCCGTGCTTGCTTAGTCTTTCGGTTAAGATAAGAGTCTAACTAAACTAGAGAAATTGAATGAATGTTGAATGAATGTTTGACTGATTGGTTGAATGAATGCTTGAATGATTGATTGATTGAATGAATGCTTGGGTGTAAATTGATTGTGCCAATGGTATGACCGGGTGAGTGATAGACCGATGGAACGTGGTTGGTAAGTATGCCGGTAAGTGTGATTGTTAATGTGAATTCCTTGTGGCGTGTTGTGGTAAGATTGCGAGTTACTAAGTTTTGGTTGTACTATGATTGTTTGGCATGTTATTCTCTTGTGTGTCTTTTAAGAGGAGTTGTGTTCCGGTATGACACCTACACCGAGGGGGTAAGCCGGTGTGGGGTAGTGCCTTTAAGGTACCTACATCGAGGGGGTAAGTCGGTGTGGGGTAGTGCCTGTAAGGTACCTACACCGAGGGGGTAAGCCGGTGTGGGGTAGTACCTAAGCCGATGACTTGTGATTCGGTATGGTACCTACACCGAGGGGGTACGCCGGTGTAGGGTAGTATCATAGCCGAGAGATTGTGTTCAACCCGATGAGAATCCCGGGAAGACGTCTAGGCCAAAGGGAATTCCGGTACGACACGAGATCGTTTACCCTGCGGGAATGGTTACTTGTTGCTTCACCCCGGGTGTATGCGTCCTGCGGGGGCATTCCCGAAAGGTTATCCTGTTTCGCCCCGATGATCTATGGTCCTTTAGGGACATTTCCGAGAATCCCGACGATATGTGTCCCTTCAGGGATGTTTCCGGTAGCCCCGATGTATGTGTCTCCTCTAGACTGAGGGAAAATCCGACATGACACAAGGACGATTGTGGATCAGAGTATTGTATCCGACATGACACAATAACTAATTGTGGATCGGAGTATTGTGGTTTAAGTTATTGGCGTGATATTTAAATACTCTCGTTTTAGTAGTTTTATCAAAGATTACATCGCCTTTCCTTTAATCTTCTTGACTTACTGTTTTCCCTTAAGCGTCGGATATTATTATTGTTCTCGTTACCTTAGCTTCTTGGTGGTTAACCGTATTATCTGTACGTTGTGATTAATTGTGTTTATTCAGTTTTATCACCAAATTGGAGGTTGCTTTTATTTATTATTTTCCCTACTGAGCGTAAGCTCACCCCTTGTTGTTTTATTTACTGTTTGTACAGGCTTGCTTGGTGAGTAGTGGACTCGAGGCTCGGGAGCTTCTGGAGAGTCTGGGTGTTATTGTTGTTAGAGACGTCTTTTGGTCATTGTATTGGACCTCTTGTTTTACTGGTTTTATTCGGAGCTTGACTCTTAACTTCGGTTTGGAATTTGTTTTTATCGAATTATTTGATCGAAACTAGACTTGGAGGTTTATAATTGTTAAAGTTTACTTTTATTGTTATTATTTAATTGTATCTTTAATTCACGTCTCGAGTCCGGTCAAAACCGGATTTGGGGCGTGACAGATTCCCCCTGTTTCGTTTAGGTCGGGGCTGTGGTTTTGATTGGTGTGGTAGGTGTTCTTTTTTCACTTTTGTTTGTGTTTGTTGCTCTTTTCTGCTCTTGTTAGCTACTGTTGTCTTCATGGTTGTAAGATACACTTGGGTAAGAGTCTCAGCCCCTGCGTGGGTATTTGGTTGTACTTCATGTTAGCTAAATCTAGGTGTTGTAAGACCTTGGTTATCACTGGTTTTGAGGTGCTATGGAAGCATGCTCGTGTCTGTTCACTGAGGGTTTCATCCCTTGATTTTGTTTTCGGTTTGAAAACTTGATCTCTTAATAAAACATTTGCTGATCAAAAAAAAAATTGCATTTGGAAAAATTGTAAGGACCACTAGCATCAGGTGAACAAAAAGTCAACAAATTTAAGGTTCATTGGGTGCAAATTGCGGACGCGTACCAAAGTGGGAGGATCAATGATCAAATCATGGACGAATCATAATTGCTTACAAATAAGAGGATGAACATGAATTTTCTTTGAAGAATGTTTGGAAGATAGTAAAGGATAACCCCAAGTGGGACATCAAGAGGTTCCCTTTATAAGAAGTACACCTTAACCCGGAACCTGAGCTCAACATAGAAAGTGAAGCAACAAAATGTACAAGGTTGGACCACAATTACACCTTCACATCGACCAAAGGAACCGAGCACGAGTTAGCCTAACTGGTACATGCGCAACGTCCGACAGGACAAAAAAAGTGAGAGCTAAATCCAAAGGGAGAGGTAAATAGACCGAGGAGGAGGACATCGGTGAATCCCACACATCTAATTTCCTAAGTGTTCACGCAACAATGAAAACAAGAGACCATCGGTATGTTTCTTGATTCATACGCAACAATCAGTAACCAAGACGTGTAAGAACTGCCCCAGTCGATCCCGGTCGAACCGGTGATTTTTGGCGAAGTTTGACTTTCGGTCGGAAAAGTCAAACGATGACTCCGGGTGTCATTTGGGACCTTTCCGGGACCAAAAAGCTTAGTTGTTGTTACGGTTAGCTTAGTTGGGTCATTTCTTTTCATTTGACTATCTTTGCGAAAAAGTCAAACTCGGGTCAAACTTAGGCCAATTAACGACTAAACCCAAATTAAATTAAGTGTGCTGGAAGTAATTAAGGACAAGGTGGTCCCTACATGGACACTTGTGCATGTTAGCTTAGAGGGGAAGAAAAGAGGGCAAAAAGACCCTTTTGACCCTCACTAGTTGGTCTTAAGAGGATAAGAGCAAGGGGGCATTTTAGAGACTTCTCACCTAGGTTTAAGACCCATTTTGGGTCACTTTTCAGCTTATTTTTGAGGTGTGGCCGAATTCTACAAGGGAGGAGCAAGGAGAGAGCTTCCATTGAAGCTTGAAGAAGAAGCAAGAGAAAATGAGCCCCTTTCAAGCCTTTTCTTCACCCAATCTTCTCAAAAAGTTCATCATCTTCATCATCTACTCATCCTCAAGGTAAGTAACCTCTTAAATCCTACTTTCAATCACTTTTGGGTTTTGGGTTTTCATAGAATTTGCATGAACTAGTTGGGTTTTGATTTATTGGCACTTAGATGATTGTTTTGTTGAAGATTAGTGGAGGTTTTTGGTTGGAATTGAGTTGATTGTTGATGTTTGGAGGAAACCCATTATGGGTATTGAAGTTTGAGGGTTTTTGTGTCTGATTTTGGAGCTTGAAGTTGTTAAAAATGGAGTTTTTGAAGTAGATTTTTGTAGAAACGAAGTTGGGGAAGAAGGTGCTTGAGCCTGCCTAGATTTGGCACGGAGAGGGCTTGATTCCGGCCCTCTGAGCGGCACGGAACGGGCTCGGTGCCGGCCCTCTGAGCGGCACGGTCCGGGCTCGGTGTCGTCCCTCTGAGGAGCGCGGTCAGGGTCCTAGACCGGCCCTCTAAGGGGCACGGTCCGGGTCTGGTTCCGGGCCTTTGAGGGGCACGGTCCGGGCCGGTTTCCAGATATGTGGGCTGCCCGAATTGGGCCTAGTTCGGGCCCAATTTACCTTTTGGCCCAAGTGTTTGTAATTAGGGGTAATTTAGGTAGTTCACTTTAAAACCGACTTTGATTGTTTATTAATTATAGTAATATTTTATGTTCCTAGACCTTTTTCTTGAGCTCGGAGGAGGAGACTTCTAGGCGCTTGGTTGGTTAAGCGTTTGGAGAACTTGAGGTAGGGAAGAGTAGTAAATTTCCGCTTTTAATTTAAAGAATGCTAACAGTATGCATATAGGATAATAATAACCGGAAGAGTCTTAATTTGCATATAGGATGTGATTCACTAGAATATCCGCTTTCAATTATGGGAATTGTCGTGCTGTAGAATGGTCATGTCGGGCCTTAGGATTGCGTGTTGGTTGTGTTTGATTATGGTTGTTTGTCCTTAAATGTCGATGCATAATATACTCCTGGTTAAATTAAGAATCATAGTATGCCATATGAATTATGACGAATGCAATATGAATGTTTGTTTCGTGATATGATTGGTTGAATGAATGAGATGAATGTGATATGATTGTGGTATTGTGATATGATCGGGTGAATGATAGACCGATACGGTGTTCTTGGTAAGTTGGTACGATAAGTTCGGTGTAGTGTGGTTCTGAGGCATTGTGTGTTGTGACTTGTACCCCGAGTGAAGGGAAGATACCCAACCGAGGTGTGTGCCGGTCCGGTATGTGTGCAGTGAGATTTACCCCGATGTGTGTTCCGGGAAGACATCTAGACCGAGAGATATTCTGGTATGATGTAGTGTTTCACCCCGATGCCGTGTGTCCGGGAAGACATCTAGACCGATGGATATTCCGGTATGATGTAGTGTTTCACCCCGATGTTGTGTGTCCGGGAAGACATCTAGACCGATGAACATTCTAGTATGATGTAGTGTTCCACCCCGATGTTGTGTGTCCGGGAAGACATCTAGGCCGATGGGTATTCTGGTATGATGTATTTGCTTCACCCCGATGTTGTGTGTCCGGGAAGACTTCTAGGCCGAGGGTATATTCCGGCATTATGTATTTGTTGAGTGTGCGTGTGATCGGTTTGTCATGAGTACTTGTCTTAAGTCGTGTGGCATAGGATCTAAGTAACATTCGTAGTGGTCTTAGTAGTTTAATGTACCGTTGTTCGTGTGTTTCTTTGGTTGGATGCTCTTATCGATATCATTGTGTTCCTGTTAGTTTCTATTTACATTATCAATTTTAGTAAGAGTTATTGATCGAGCATTTCTGGTAATGGAACGGGAGTCCTTTCCCCTTTTACTACTTTTTCCTACTGAGCGAAAGCTCACCCCCTTTGTTTTTACTGTTTTACAGGTTTATGTGACGAGTTGGTGTAGAGGACGTCTCAGAGCTCGGGAGCTCCTCGAGAGTCCGGGGCTTAGTTATTTAGTAGAGACGTATTTTCCATTTTTGTACTAAACTTGCTTTACTTGCTGGATTTGAACGTTTGACTCATGTTTATCGGAGTTATTTATGTTGGAACTAAGTTTTGGAGATTTATTCCGTTTAAGTTTACTTTTATCTTTACTATTTAATTATTATTTTAGTTCACGTCTCGAGTCCGGTCAAAACCGGATTTGGGGCGTGACAAGACACCTCTGCGATAAGCCCTAGAGAATTGGATGCTCGAAACATGCTTCTATATAACGTCGTGAAATATTTGGGGAACTTTAAATTTGTTTCACATTTTAAATAAATGTTCTTGTCATTATTTACTATTTTATCCACCACGTATGAATATTTCAATAATTTCATGAATGAAGATCAGTTTCTCGTAACAGAATTCATAGTTTTTAAAAAAAAAATTATTATAGTTACAAATACAGTTAACCACTAACAGTTACTACTATTTAGTGGTTGACCCATGTAGAGCTAGTGGTAACACTTAGTGGTTTAAAGAGAGAATGTGAAAAAAATCAACAAACCATTAGCTTTATTCACTACCTAGTGGTTTACCACTGTGGATGCATTAAAAATGCCTTTAAGTAGTCGAGTATAAAGATGGAAGACCAAATCTGGAGCAACCCTTGATTTTAATTTCGTATTAGATTGCCAAGACAAAATCTAGGACCGACACATGTACTAGTGACATCAAAACGATATTGTCGAACATTACACCGCCGATATTGATTAGTTTGCTATGAATGTTGAGTTTTTTTTCTAACGAAATATACGGATTTCATTAATATTTAAGAGAGCTATTACATGCTACGAATGTTGTTTTTCAATGATTTATTCTAGTAATTTTGATAATATTTTTGATGGTTATGTATGATTATAAATATGTTGTTTCCTCGTATTGTATTTTATTAATTTTGATAATATATTTTTAATGATTTTGGATTATTATAAATATTGATATAAAATAAAATATGCCAAACTATTATGATTTTGTAGTTTAGAGGATAAATCGGCAAGAAACTCCTCTTTTCCTAAAAACGGTGAGAATCTATTCTAGCCGTACACACCTATTATCCAATTTACTAAAAAGTGTTGTTTCTTTTTTGCAGTCAACAACTCGCATCTCATCCATCCTTTTATAAACTGGATTGCTCGAATAGCTTCATACTATTTTTAGATTAAAGTTGAGTTTCTATTTTATTTCTCCCGGTATAAGTTATATTTATCATGTCTATTTATTTAAACTCCACTAATTGAAAATCATTTTGACATCCAACACTACTCCTAAATCTATCCTTTTTTTTAATCTACCATTATGTTGCTTGCCACCATAATCCTTTATCTATTCTTCAACAACTTAATACTACATTATTTACTGCCTCACCATTGGGGGTTCCACACCTCTAATCCCCATCTTGTTTGACTACATCAATGACGTCTCTTTCAGGCCCACCAGCCACGTGGGCACACACGGTAGACGAGACCCGATACATAATTCTCCAATAGCTTCCGAACACGTGTACACATTCCAATACCTGAGGGCTCACTCAGTTAAGACACGTGGCGGAACAACGACCCATGGGATTTTGGCAAAAAGCAGGGGATGGATGAGTAAACTGATGGTTGATGACAAATTACTGATTAAGAATAAATTAAGTTAAACAGTGATGCTGATTGGTGAGGGTATATCGGGTAAAGAAATAGGAGAGAAAGGAAAGTGTGTGGGTGTGAGCAGCACCATGGACGGTTATGAAATGGGGAAGATGGTCTGGGGCCCACCCAGGGAGAGCTTGTCGGGTTGTGAGGTACGCTTCGTCAGCAATCGTGTCTCGATGGGTTCGCAATCCCAAAAAGGCCCAGGCCCACGGGGAGGTATCCGACTTTGGCCCATCCGTGGGCCCTCCCGCTTTTGTCGGGTTCCGGGTTCGGTCTTGGTCTTCGGGTTAGTTATTTGATACACTTGTCTGCGCTGTTGCATGCGTAAAGGGCAATAATAATAAGTGAATCGTAAAAATGATGAATACGTCATGGATTGGATTGTGGGACCAGGCCGTGGTGGTGACCCGACTGGTCATGGGACCCATTTTCGTTGCTCTCCAATCAAGCATTTTGATCAAACGCTCCCCCACAAATTCGAACAAAGCATCTAATTCAAGTTGTTTTCAAAACAAGAAGACGGGTTAATTAATCGTTACAAGCACAATTTTGCAACATCGATTAATCACGTACGGTTCATATACTACTAACTAATAACCATCAATCAAATTCCTACTTTTTATATATGCATTTAAATTTGTGCCACTCAATAAGATATTAACAAAAATGTCTTAAAAACCTTAGTTGAAGCGGCTAGGGGTGGGCATTGGCTTATTAACCACTTAAACCTTAGTTGAAGCGGCTAGGGGTGGGCATTGGCTTATTAACCACTTAATTGATCTTTTTATGAACCCAACGTGATATTACCATTTTTTTTATCAGAATTTTTTTTTATAAAAACCAACGATTTCATAGTGAAGATCGAAAGTCAAGGGCAAAGTACTCAGCACAATTACAACCAACAGAGCATCCCATCGTAATATCTAACAAACAACCAACACAAGGTTCTAACATCAGCCTATACCCTGATTTTCCGAACTTAAAGCAAACAAGTGTACAACAACAACAAACAACCAAAGACAACTAAACAGAACAGGGGCCAAGCCCAATCTACAACTACTAAAGCCCTACATGCAACAAGGCCCAACCAGGGCAACCAGGCCCCAAAAAAAACAAACAAACCATAGCAGACAGAAAAAACCTAAAAGCAAACACAGGTGCAACCTCGAGCCCCACGCCCACCAAAAGCCGAGCCAAAGACGTCCAGACTTCTTCTTCTCGGAAATGAAGCAACGCTTCGATCAACACCGCCGGAGAAACAGAACCAAACTGGTCCAAACAAACGCACAAAGAGAAGAAAAGGACCAATAAACGACCCAAGCAGCTGTAGGAGGAACAATGGTCACCAGATCGAGGTAAAGCATAGCAAAGACCTAAAAACGAGTCTACCCCCGCCATTCCCAACTACCGAACCAAAACACCTAAAGAGAGCACCGGCGACCCAAAAGGGTTGGACGGTTCAAACCTTCACACCCCTAGAACCAGAGCCCTTCCCCCGAGATAAGCCCCAAAACGAACTTCTAACAGCCATTAGGATTAACCCCCCACAACAGCCAACCCCAGCCGTGAAATACAGATCTCATAGTAGATCAGGAAGATGAAGTCGCATAGAGAATATAACAGGGATGAAGTACCTGATTCCATAAGAGCGAGGAGGCGAGAGCAAATCCAGCAAGATCTCCCAGAGCTCCGAAGCAGGAGTCTTCGTCAACGGTCAGCACCGAAATCACGACCAAAAGGGAGAGATCCAACTCCATCGTCTCTACCAAAGTGGAGACGAGAAGCTCGAGCCAAATATCTGAGAAAGGGAGGCGAGGAAGAAGCTCACGATTAGGACCTCAGCTGTAGAAACCCACCGGGAGAGCACCGCCACCGACGCTTTCACGATCCAGTCCCAAACGACCGAGGTAGGCGAAGATTAAGGAGATCTAAGCCAGACCCAACGGCCCCGGTGGGAGATCTGTCGCCCAAAGGGCCAGATCTAAAGGATCGAGAAGAGGATGTCAATGAAGACAGGGAGGTCGAGTCCGAAAGAGTGCTAGCGGAGGGAGGAAAGGAGGTGGGCTAAGAGAAACGGAGAGGGAGGATCCACCGATGACTGTCAAGGCCGAAGCCGAGACTGCCACTGGTGGCAGCAGAGCGAAGAAGAAGAAGAAATGGGCAAAGCTAGGGTTTGAGGGTCGAAGTTAGAGAGAAGCGAGAGCTTCTCTCACTATCTTCACATGTTGATTTTTTTTTCTTGGTATTACCAATTTAACACATCTTAGAATCAATATTAACCTAAAAACCAATTCTTTATAGTAAAACCAGCCAGTTCACTGACCGGTTGGTTAGTGGTTTTAACCAATTAATCATTTTACTACATGTAAATACAAATTTAGATACCAATAAGCATACATAAAATTTTATTTGAAGCAAAAACATATTACTATATTCTCCAAAACAAAAGAAAAAAAATACATATAAGTCATCGTGTTTTTTATTAGAATTACAGGAAATGTCGGAACCAAAATACATAGAAAAGAAATCTTCACTATGAAGACCGCCTCGGTAAAAAGATTTAAAATATTAAAATTTATCGATTGAAACGTCGTGGTTGGAAAGCGGGGTAAAATTTTAGATCGAATGCAAAAAGAAAAAGGAGGAAAAGAAAAGAAAATAAAATAAAAGAAAAAGAGAGGAAGAAGGACTTGGGCCGGGACAGGCTAGGCCCAATCAGCAGGCCGAGCCAAGCCCGCCCGTCTGCGCACCAACACCAGGCCCAAGCCCAGCTCGGGCTTACCCAACCCTAGACGCGACTGTTCCTCTCCCTCATTCAGAGCACGTTTCCCGAGAGGCCTCCCCTTTCTCTCTCTCGCGCTCGTCTCTCTCCCTCTCACACCTTCGATACCTCGTTGCCGGCGACGACTCGCCATTACTCCTGGTCACGAAGCGAACCACGCCGACACAAGACGACACTGAAGCCCGTCGTCGAGCCGTGTCAGGAACGGAGTCGCGTCGGTGAGACGTTCTTCGCGAACCAGATCTGGTTCCGCCGTCGCCGGAACCCTCGCGTGAGCTCTCCTCTCCCGGGCTCGATTCGCATTTCGCCGGAGTCAGGGAAGTACAGGTGAGCGAGGCGTCGTCCGTCCCTTCTCCGACCTTTTTTTCCCTTCTCCGAGCTCTTCTACCACCGTCCGCCGCTGCAATCGAAGACCGAACCACCGCCGGCGTCGCCCTCCACCACGACGGATTCGAGCTAGGACCGGGCCTCGACCAGACGAGACTTGGGCCAGATCTGAACCACGCGAGACTCGGGCCTTGGGCCCAGGATGGATCTCGGGCCAGACCAGGCCTCGAGCCAGGCCCAGGTTCTTGGACCGGGTCTGGACTCGGGTCCGGACCTAGGTCGGAGCCGGGTCTGGGGCTGGGTTTGGGTCGGATCCGGGTCTGGTCGGGTCAGGGTCTGGAGCGGGTCGGATCCGGGTCGGGTTCGGGTCCGGGTTTCGGATCCGGGTCAGGCATATTTAATTAATGTTTTTTTAATAAATTGTAATTAATTTAAATGGGAGAATTCAAACAGATTTAAATTGAATGACTTAAAGGACTGAAAAGATAATTTAGAGGACTGTTACGGACTGGACTGGGACTGATTACCGTCCCTTTTTGTTAAAACCGGGCTTTGACCTCGATCGTGGAGAAGACTGGAGGTAGGCCCGAACGTCAGCAGCTAGGAGACGTAGTTGTCGGTTCTTCTTGAGGTAGGGAAAGTAGCGAATACCGGTTTAATTACGGAAAGTTACTAGTATGCATGCTAGGTAATAATAAAACTGGAACGATCGTTTATAGTATTAAATAACCGGACGAGTCTTAGTAACATGTAGGATGTGCTTCACTAGTGTTAGCCGCTTTCAATATTCTGGGAAATTGCCGTGATGGTAGAATGACCATGTCGAGCCTTAGGTTGTGTGCTGAATGAAATGCTTGATCGTGATTGTGATGCATGATGTGTGACTTAATGTCGATAAGATTAAGAGCTAAGACAAATTGTATTCGGTGTAACCTGTTGTTGTTATGTGTGGGAAAGTGTGCCGTGGTTGATATGATGTGAATCATTAGTTGTGTTATGGTCGGGTGAGTGATAGACCGACGTGACGTGTAATTGTGGTAATATTGTTGGGCTTAGTGAGTCGTGTTTGATATGTGACATTACGATGCGTGATAGTGTCTTGATGTGTGTTCCAAGAGGATTGTTTTCCGGTATGGTACCTACACCGAGGAGGTGTGCCGGTGTGGGGTAGTACCTAGGCCGACGATGTGGTCCCACGTATGCGCGGTCCCCCGGTGTGTTATTCCGGTACGATGCCTACATCGAGGGGGTATGCCGGTGTAGGACATCTTGGCCGACGGTTGTGTTGGGCCTACGGGTCGTATTGGGCCTACAGGTCATGATTAGGCCTACGGGTCGTATTGGGCCTACGGGTCGTGATTGGGCCTGCGGGTCGTATTGGGCCTACGGGTCGTGTTTCTACCCCGATGAGTTATGGTCCTTTGGGGACATTTCTGGGCCCTCCGATGAGATGCGTTCCTAGGGAACGTTTCCGGTCGCCCCGATGCATGTGTCTCCTCTAGACCGAGGGGCTATCCGAGATGATACGATGACTTTCCGGTATTATATGATGGAGTTCGGGGACTGCGGTACGGACGTGTGCTGGTTGCTTTTGTGTGTGATACGTTTGGTGTTTGGTTAATGTTTTATTGTGTGAAAGCGGTCGTTGAGTGTGTTGTAAGTTTGGCTATGAACCCCGATTTGGTAGTTAATTGTGCTGTACTAGTATGCCCTAATTGGACGGTTACTCGTGGTGGTGAGCCGATGTTCATTACTTTAACTACTTATCCTACTGAGCGAAAGCTCACCCCCTTACCTTGTTGTTTTTCAGGTGTTGAGCGGGATTGTGCTAGCAGGACATAGCTGAGCTTGGGAGCCAGCGAGGGTCTTGTCTAGTAGGTCTAGAGACGTGCAGTTATTTTTGAACTAAACCTTGTGTACTGGTTTTATGAGCTGTAGACTTTCCCGTTTAGTTTATTATTATATCTAGAGATTTACCTATTTTAATTCGTCCTTCTATTTATTACTTATTTTAAGTTCGCATCTCGAGTTCGGGCAAAACCGGATTTGGGGCGTGACATTCACTTCTCTTCATTCTTTAAGAGAATACATGTGAACAAAAAAAAGAGTAAATACATATTTCTCTGATCAAATAGACGTGTGTACTAGATCTCAACTTCACCACATGGTCTCTATGCAACTGTTTGATTATATGAAATAGACGGTATGAATCTCTCTTCAATCAAATAGACGTGTGTCGTTGATTTTCCAATAGACGGTCGGATCGTGTTATATGTTGGCAATCCGTGTGACACAGAAGTGTGCTCATTGGCCATTTATCTATATCAGATCAGTGGTTATTATGAAGCCACATGTATATGATGAACAATACCGGTTTGGCTGGTTAACCGATGGTTTGACGTTTAAGAACCGGCAACCAACCGTTAACCTTCCATTTCGATCGTCTCTCCACCAGAAGTACCGCCGCTGATCCCGGTTTTGGGTTCTCCGATGCGGTTTCCGGTCGGAGCCACGCGATGTCGTCGACGTCTCTGAAGTTGCCGTCGTCGCCGTCTCTGATGCCGCCACCGTCGTCTCTAAAGCCGCATCCACCGTCTTTGATGTCGCTGCCGCCGTCTCTAATGCCATCAGCGCGTCCTCCTCCCTGGCCTCCACCACCACGTCTTCCTTGACCCTCTCTCGATTATGGCTCATTGAGTGGGTCTTTTTTATTTTTTCTATTTTCATCTTTGCAGGATCAATGAATCCCTTTGAAACTGATGACAGCAAGTTCGGCCGCACTCTACAGAGTATGCATCAACACTTATTGATTTCGTCATAGTTTAGTTTTTATTTCAGTTAGTTTTTATGGCTCTTCAAACACCGCATGTGTCGGTTCACTTGTCTCAGAGTTTTTTTAATAAAGATACCTACATTGGCTTTATACAATATAATGACTTTTTCTATTTCGTAGTGAGAGATTTCCTCTTAATACATTCTTTTATGACTGATATTCAAAACTAATGAGATTGCAACTTTCATCCAAAAAAAAACTTATCCTGTAAAATATAAATTACAAATAGTTTTTTTTTTGAAACGAGAGTAGAGAAATTTTATAGATCATGATAAAAATTCAGTAACATAATCGCAACCTGGGTCCCTGACCCAGGGTTCGAGTATTTGTCCAAAACCCCCGTAGGGTTTCTGGCGCACTTGACTCGTATTGTTTGGTCGCTTTTGTATCGCAGGCTAATAGAAACATAAAAACGACCATAATAACCTAAAGAGCCTGCAATGCCAATTCGTATGAGGTCCCATAACTTTCGTAGCGAGGCCTCCTGGTGTTGCTAGCTCTCCGACTTGAGTCGCTGGAATGTTTAATTGTGGTGCGGAGGGCGGAGCGTACGCTCGGTGCTCCGGATGTGACTTCATCGATACTTCACACAGAAGCAGATTGATCATCATCGGGTCGACTCAAAATGAGTCGTCCAGTCTCGAGGTGACCAGCTTTGGTTGTCGAGGATACCGATCCCGACCTAACATCCCTCCTCCCGGGTCCCAAGTCCAGCGACCCTCCAGGATCGCTCTGTTCACGGCCACGTTGATGCTCGGGTTTGATTGAGCCTGTCCTGGAGCTACGTGGGGCCGGTGCCTAGTCAACCCGATCGGTGGTGGCACCCCGTTGCCGATGGCGACGACGTGGAGAGCGATAGCGGCGGCGTGGAATCTGTTCGTACCAGGGAGGGCGCGGCGCGAGGGGAGGGTAGATGGCGGTCGGGACTGATGCGAAACCTGAGACAAGAGCACGGTGGTACACGTCGACCGGAGGGATGATCGGCGACGGCGAGAATTCAACCTCTGAGGGGTTCGATGAGAAACCCTAAAGGGTTCAAAGAGAACGACGCTTTTCATGTGTTCATCGCCACCGTCTTGCGTGGCAACTTCGAGCTTGGGAACGACATCCCAACACTATTACTGTTGTGATTATAATGAATAGGGCTATGGCGCAAGCCATGACGTAAACCATGGCCATAGCTATGATCAAACTTGCGTGCGGTGCTAGAGAGGAAAACGAAAGGGTTTATTGTGTACCCTAAATTACAAACAATTAAGTTGTTGGATCATCTAACAAATTCCATGTTTATACGGTTTCGTATCAAGTGATAGTATATGTCTCATCATAATACATAATATTTGTTTAAATATTATATATTATATGATAAATATAGTTGGTTTCTATTTTATCTAATAAAAATGATTTGTAGGTAAACTCACCTCCGTAAATATTTTCTTATCAGATTAATTGATTAGCCTGTCTCAATATAACATAGGAGGGCACCTCAAACTGGTGAGATTTTGGTAGCTGTATTATAAGGAGCAATTATTGTCGACGGATATAACCTCCATACTTGAAGTGTCACACTCGAGCATTTCTTAAGCCATGTGCACATTATTTCATTTCTTTGAAGAACTGATAGTGCCACCACAACAACAATATATATAACGAGAGCTAAGATTTTTTTATGGGTTAATTACCTACCGTACCCATTTTCTATTGGTAACACTTTTTTAGTATTTTGATGTTTTAGTAACGTTATGGACAAAATTTTGGTCAAGTTTACGTCATTTTGATGATATGTGACCAATTCATAAGGGGTATTAAATGTTCTGTTCTCAATACATAAGGGGTATTAAATGATCTATGACCAATTCATAAAAGGTACTAATGACAGTTACCAAAACGGAGGGACTGTTATTGAACGTTAGCAAACGCAAGGGGTACAAAAGGTATGTTACCAATAGAAAAGGGGTACAAAAGGTAATTGACCCTTTCTTTATTATTATTATTATTATTATTATTATTATTATTATTATTATTATTATTATTATTATTATTATTATTATTATTATTATTATTATTATTATTATCAGTGAAAATTTCAATATAATACCCTGACTAACACTCTCTGGACCGCCCTCTCTGCCGCCATCTGTGCCTCCGATTCTTGGAGTTCAAGGATCCGATCACCTGCACCCTAACTTATACGAAACTCCTGACCTTCTGCGGAAATTGTGGACGTATAGGTCATACCCCGACTGCATGTGATCGGATGATGCCGAGCATTCCTGTCTTTGACAAGTCCCTGCTGCATTACTGTAAGGAAATGAGAGACAAGGGATACGCCACAGACTGAAAGAGATCAGAGCGCGTCCCGCCGAGTTTCGTCCCACTGCACGTAAGCCCACCTCACATCGTGGAAGGGATCCCACCATGTCCCATAACAATGCACCTAATGGGTGTGTTCATGGGCCATTATCAAGGGGATCACCCCAGAATGGACCATCCTGGACTAGTCAGGTCAAGGAATCCATAAGGGTACCATGAATGAAGCGGGGCTCGGCATGTGAGCCTCGAGATGATCAGGCGAGGGCTGGTAAACAGCCTCGCCAGGTTCAATGAGTACACATGCATGCTTTAGGGACGCTAAGAAGGGATCCCTGAGTCAAGCCTAGCCTTCCCTCACCACTGACGACCACATATTCGGGTTTACAGCAGAAGAAATGCGTCTCCTTCGGGGGACCTAGCAGTTAACATGCCCTATCTTGAGCCGTGTTCGTCAATCTTTCTTAATTTTTAGTTGGTTTATAGTTTGTGTCTTATTTAACCTTCGTGGCACCTTGTCAAAACGTCTTAGACATTTATTTTGTCTAAATATCAGTTGTTTGACCTGTCAGGACTTTCAAACATGTATTAACTCTCTTTGAAATGAATGAAACAACTTTATGGTTTTTACTATTAAAAAAAAAATACTCTGAAAATACATGTGGTTTAATTACATCTAACCCTTACCCTCCAAGGAAAACCCATTAAATAAATTAAGGAGGAAAACTCTGTCAGACAGATATGCATATATCACTATTAAACTCAACTTAGGTTTTCATTGGTTGTTGTTAAAGATTAAGTTTAAAATAATAGAATTAGTTTGTGAATGTGACGATTGCAGATTGCTTTGCCGCGTCTCAATTAATCAAACAACCACAAGCACTTAATTGGAGAGGGAATTCATTCACTTGGCAATAATTGACACTCAATATGAAATCAAGGGTAATTTCGGGTTAACCGTGTATATTTTGACATGATTTTCTTACACGATACACATTATTAACAAATATTACTCATAAAATGAATGAAAAATGTGAAGTGTTTATACAAGATAGTACCGTTTTTTTGATAAGCAAAGCAGTATAATAAATTTCTCCCATTTCAAAGATTGAAAATGGAGGACAAAAAGTCAACCAGAAAGGATATGCAGACCCAGAAGCAAACAAACAGATGAAGCCCATAACCGGGGATAAACAACAACCACAAATGAACGGGTACGCAGACCCGAAAGAAAACAACCACAAACCAAGAATGAGGACGCAGACCCTGAAGCAAATAACCACAAATAATGAAAGGGTACACAGACCCTAAAGCTGGAAACAACCGCCAAGAAGCTCGAAAGGAAAGGAAGTTCCAGCAGCCTACGACAACCACCAGCTAAACTCCTAAACCAAACCAAGCAGGAAAAGAAACAACTCCCAAATGACTAGGCTAGCAACTCTCAGCGAGAGGATACCTAGAGACAAACCCAATTGGCCTTACTAAACCAAGCGCCTGGCTTCTGAAGAGGGCAGACAAAGCCCGATGAACTCGCCGGCGGCCAACACCTATGAACCGTCGAGCTCGACCCACGGTCGGGTCGAGAGGAAGCAAATGAAAACGCAAAGGAGAGCAAGAAAACACAGGGGGAGCATTCTAACCAGGCAGGGCGAGGAAAAAGAGCAGACCTCAAGGAGATCCCATCATACCAGATACCGTAGACTAGATAAAACGCTCGGTCATTCCTAAGTTCTGGCCAACATCAAGACACTCGAATGAGAGGACTATTATTTCTACCGAGCATAAATACAGACTAAAGAACCGTAAGGAATTACCTCAAGGCACCAGAAGTTGTCGTGAGTAGGTAAGAGACCACTACGAAGCCAAGTGCATTACCAGCGAGCCACAACAATCCCGAAAAGGAAAGCCTCCCACGAGCAACCAAAACTCTACCAACCAGACTCATCACCACAACAAAACAGGAGAGAGATGAAGAACCGACCTAGCCAATGTTCACAAAAAATGGAGAAAGACTTCCTACTCAAGTTTGAAACAACACCGACTCTCGAAGTTGAGAAGAGACAAAAACCACACACACCACCAGCACCTTCCAACCGCACAACACAATCGCTCCAACCGCACAGTATAAACGCTCGAAAGCCAGAGATGATGGAAGAAAAAAACTGGCGGACAGATGCTGAACCGGGCGGGTTGGCCCGACCCAAACCCGGGCTGAGCCCAACCCAAACCCAAATTGAGCGCAGCCAAACCGCCTGGGTTAGCCCAACCCGAACCCAAGTAGAGCCCAACCCGAAACAAGTTTGAACCCAGCCCAAATCTGTCCGAGCCCAACCCGGCCCGAGCCGAGCCCAAACCTACCCGGCCCAAACCAATCAGGACCCGAATCGTTCAAAACCCTACCTGACCCGACCTGGATCTTGAAACCGAACCAAGCAAAACCGACCAGCCGCACTTCACCTCACCCATCACGCGAACTCTGGCCAAAACCCAAACAACGATCGGCCACACAGCTCTGGAAACAAGGCGAGCTCCCTTGACATAGACGAGACCAAGGCCGGAAAGCCTAAGCAGATCTGGACGGAGACGAGGCAGCTCCAGCGAAGCACACAACTTCGGCAGCAATGAGGTCCCCTTGAAGTCGAGACCTTGGCCGAAATCAGGCTGGGGCTCTTCCCGAGCGGATGTCACCGACATAAATGACAGAGCCGAGGCAGCCATGTTGTTCCCTTTTATCTGAGACCATGGCCGGAATCAGGCTGGGGGTCTTCCTGAGCGGATGCCAACGGCAGAAACGATGGAGCCGAGGCGAGAGACTCCGAACCAAGCAACGATAAAGTGGATGAGGAAGTCAAGAGGGAAGGTAGAAGAAGCAGAGGAAGATAGAAGGGGAGAGAAGGATATCACCGACGACCACCATGGCCGTCGCCGATGAAGACAAGGGAGGCGGCTAGGGATTCAGAGGAGGGAGGGACGAGAGAAAACGTAGGGTTAGTATTTGGTTTTGTTCGTTATAATTTTTTTTAAACAACTATTATAGGGTTACCGATTCTAGTACCGTTTTTTTGTGATTGAGATTACATGTCCAAAACATTAAGGAATCTAATAATTAGTAAGCCGACTTTGGAATCCGATTGAAAATTTGAATATGTAATTTTGTTTACCATTTTCTCGACACCAACCACGACGTTTGGTGATTACATTGGTTGTTTATTGGTTGTACTCGGTCCGGTCGATCCTAGTGAAGTTCCAAAAAAAAGTCATTGGCGAGAATAGCCGAGTCTAGAACACGAACGACAAGATCTAAAATAAAGAAGAAGGTAGCCAAAGCAGAGCGTCAATCAACATAACAAAGACGAAGGCATAAAATATAAAGTGGAAGATCAGTGACGAAACATCCACAACATTTAGAGTGTTGTGGTCGGTAATCTGATCATAAACCCCTATAATGATGAGAGTGATCCAACTTCAGTTTATCTGTAGAGACTTGTGCATCGTATTCATGAGAATGAGGGAGGCACAATCACATTAGAAGACTAAGAACAGAAATACAAAATGGGTAAAAATGACGAAACTATGGATTCCGAATATTGTGAAATAAATGAAATAAGGGAAAATATCAGTTTAACACCCTGGCATAAATTTTTAACACTTTCATACCTAAACCAAACATTTAATAACATTTTCATACCCAACCGTCAGATTCTGTTAACTTTCCATCCAAAATAGGTAAAATGTTCATAATACCCTAAGTATTACTCAAATTTTCAAACTCATGCCATTGAATTCAAAACTTAAAAATAAGTGAAATGACAATAATACACTCCATTGTTAGGGTGCTAAAATGAAAATTTCACTACTTTTAAAATAAAATCAGTTTTTTATTTATAAATTTAGTTTTTTTTTTATCAAAAATTCAGTTTTTATTTTTATAAATTCAGTTTTTATTTATGAAAATTATTTTTACTTTCAAAAATTCAGATTTTAATTTAAAAAATACATAAAAATCAGTTTTTTTTAATTTAATCAATATTTTATTATATATGTTTTTTTATTTTCATTTTTTCATTTTTCTACCCAGATTCACCCTCTCTCTCCTCATCTTCGTCTCTCTTCTCCGATTACAACGCAATTATGGAAAGTAGTTATTCGGAGGTTCCGAGCAAAATGATGTTCATGAAGCTGGCAAAATCTCCTCTATTGGGCTGATGCGATTTGGGTTTTATTTTCTTCCTTTCTCAGGAGCAGGTATGGTCGGAGAGATTTGGTGGAGTGCCGGTGACGGGGTGGGAGGGTGGAAGAAGGAGAGAGAGACGAAGATGAGGTGTGGCCGGAGAAGAGGCAAGGTCGCAGAGCCGCCGGAGACAAGCTGGAGACGCAACCACGAAGAGATGTTGGAGGCGAGTTGGAGAGGACGACTTCGAAGGCTTGAGGAGAGGCAAGAACAAGTGATGTTGTGTGGTGAATCTGTGTAGAAAAATGAAAAAAATGAGGAAAGAGAGACGAAGAAGAGGAGGAAAGAGAGAGACGAAGATGAGGAGAGAGGGTGAATCTGGGTAGAAAAATGAAAATAAAAAAACAAATATAATAAAATGTTAATTAAATTAAAATAAAAATGATATTTAAGTATTTTTTAAAAAACAAAATCTGATTTTTATGTATTTTTTGAATTAAAATCTAAAATTTTGAAAATAAAAGTAATTTTCATAAATAAAAAATGATTTTATAAAAATAAAAACAAAATTTTTGAAAATAAAAATAATTTTCATAAATGAAAACTGAATTTATAAAAAATAAACTGGATTTTCTAAAACTAAAAATAATTTTCATAAATAAAAACTAAATTTATATAAAAAATGATTTTATTTTAAAAGTAGTGAAAATTTCATTTTAACACCCTAACAATGTAGGGTATTATTGTCATTTCACTTATTTTTAAGTTCTGAATTGAATGACATGAGTTTGAAAATTTGAGTAATAATTAGGGGTATTATGGACATTTTACCTGTATTGGATGGAAAGTTAACACAATCTGACGGCTAGGTATGAAAGTGTTATTAAATGTTTGGTTTATGTATGAAATTGTTAAAAATTTATGCTAGGGTACCAAAATTAAATTAAATGTTTGATAGGGTGTTAAACTGAAATTTTTCCATGAAATAATTCATAACGAGTGGTAAAGATTTGTTTTTTTTTTAATAAAAAATAATAACTTTTTTTTATGGTTATCACACCTATGATGCCTTTTTATGGCACTTCCTTACGTGATGTGTGAGACTCGTTTATCATCTTCAATACATGGTTTATGATCATATATGTACATATCAAGTTGAGCTATAACTTATGTGAAATCCAACCTTATAGGCATGGAGAATTTTGCAATACAAATTCAAACTAAAGTATAAAAGGTATACAGACATTTCAATCATTGAAGCAGACCCGACTTATTTAGCCCATTTAAAATATAATTGACACAAGTTAATAAAGCTACACCCGAATTGAATCAATAGTGACGAGTGAGTCTACACTTTGTTGGTGTTAATTGGTCGAAAAAGACACAAGGGAAAAAGAGAAGCATTTCCATTCAATATAGACGATGATACGTTGAGTGAGGGGAAAAAAGGTGAGTGGTCGTATTATAAATATTACAGTTAGAGATCTTTCAGTTGCAATTTGCAATGACAGTTGACAGAAAGCACAATATAATTGGTCTGAGAGGTTTCTAGTACACAGTAGCAGTACTTGACAATCAGTGAGTGCTGATCTCACTTGCAAGTAGCAAGTTGCAATGTACAGTAGATGGATGCTCAAGCCTGTGGTTGCTACTCCATTTCTTCATCAGGTGGGGCTCCAATTGTGTTTCTTCAATCATATAATAAAATTGCAACACCACCACCACTATATCTATTATCTATATAGTAGTGTACTCGCTCCCTACATTATTGGTGTCATTTATTTTGTTGATAGCGAGTGTTTGGATCATTAGCCTCGTTTTTCATCTTAAAATGTCAAAAACACACATCAAATCAGAGGAAATGATCTCACAAAACTGTATTGAAGTTTGTTGGTTTGTTTGTTTATTTGGATAAGATTATTTAGTGATGTCAAGTTAAGGTCAAACTCAAATGTGCATGTGGGCTCTGCCTAATCTGAGTGTCAAGTGGCTGGCTGGGAAGTGGGAACAGACTCTGCTTTCTAGTAGTAGAGATTAGAGATAAGGCTTAAACACACGGATGATATCGATATGACACTTCCATGTTGGACTTCAAAATCTGGAGGCTCGGAGACTAGGCCTGGCCTGTATAGGACGAGGAGGTTATTGAGATGGACTTATATGTTTCGGGTTGGATTTGGGTTCAAATCCAGAAGTCCAAATCAAGTCCTAATGGTCCCGGTATAATAATTGGTTAAAAACCGACACCTACGGAGAGTATATCCGGTCGATCTTGCCCTCTTACTCCATATTCTGGCACCGGAAAACAATCGGAAGATCATTCTTTGATAACAACGCCATCTAGTTGGACAAGTTGTTGTCATCACCCTAACTAGAAGGTTTATATTACATTTAGTGCATGTTAAGGTGTCCGAGTCAAGCCCCATGGTTTATACAATCTAAGTCAACTACCCGTTTCACAAGGCAACACCGTCATCTTATAGGGTGATTCGGGGTAAACAAGCACTTCCAAATACAAGTCATTACCTATAACTTAAGGCGTGCTCAATTATGTATTTTGAGTCACGAGGTTTCATACTCAACTCTAGACTTAGTTTTCGTTCAATTAGCACGACTATCAACAAACAAGTATAGTTTTATAGTGTGTCGACGCTTGGATGACCAAGATATTAGGTTAGGACCGAGAAAAACACAATAACCAGAGTGTCGAGATCAAAAGTCGATAGTTGTGAAGATCATGAAGGTTCTCGCTTTCAATACATTCTGCTCGGGGTTACTGAACTCTTACCATGAGTACCTTTCGATCCTTGATGGGGTTGCCATTGTTAACACCTCGACCAAGGAGAGAGGGGATCGCCATGGCCGGGGATCCAAATCTAAGGGTAGGGGAGCTCGTAGAGGCTCTAAACCTAAGGGTGGAATTTGGCGTTCTCGGCAACAACATGTTCATCATGTGGTGAGGCCTGAACAAGAGACCGTTGGTAAAGATATGGGTGCACGACCCGGAGATCCTAAGGTTGGTATTGGGGTTCTGTCTTCGGCTGGTACAGAGGGCATGCAAGTTCCCTTCTCTGGTGAGCTCCACGTAGCGTCTGGTACGATTTCATCTGATGCAGTGAAACAGGGTGGCAAAGTTTGCTCTACCGCTTTTTGTTCCTGTTGTTTCACCAAGTAAGGAGCTTCAGGTAAAGTCGAGACGTTCAAACAAAACTCAGTTCTCTTTGCAAGAGAATGAGATTTACATTCGTAGCCTATCTTTTGGAACCAGTAGCGATTGGATCCGCAACGTCTTTGAGTCATTCGGTGAAATCGTGAATTCTTCAACTCCTCGTCGTCCAAACCGCAAGGGGAATCTTTTCGGTTTTGTTCAGTATCGATCGAAGGACGAAGCGAATCAAGCAGTCGCCAGCCTCAATGGGTTTAAAATCAATGGCCAGATTTTGTTTGTAGCTATTGCCCGACGCCGGAGAGACACGCAGCTGAAGCCTGGTACAAATAAAATCTATGATTTGGTTTCAAGGGAAGCTGGTGGTATACAGGAAGTTGGAGGGTTGAGTCGAAATTGATGTCGTGATCTTGTGCCGGTAACAAGTTTCGACGATGCTCCAATTGGCCATGAATACCGTGATAATGGTCAATCGGTTTTTCCAGATGTTTCGGAATCAAATCAACCTGTATCTCGGGTGGTTGATTATGAGATTAGGGTTGGTATTGATTTTGTTATGAATCCGATTGAGACGATCTCGGGACAAGATGTTTGGGGAAGAAGAATTGCGCCAATCACGTTGTCAAAGATGCGACTGAATTGATTAAGAAAGGCCTTGGGCCTGTGTCAATTCAGGCCGCAAGCCTAGATTTGACAAGGATACATTGTGAGCCTGAGGCTTCCTAGCTTGGTGTTGGTGCCAAATCGTGGCCTGATTGTGATGGGTCTGGGATTGTAATAAGCCCAAGTCATCCAATATGTAAGGTCCAACTAATAGGTTCGGGGCCAGGTTTTATTGGGTCGGTTTCGGACCTATTGACCCAAATTCCGCCATCCGATATTGATATTTCGGGAGCTATTGTGTCTCATTAGGTGGAAATTGGAGATCCGATTGGGGTTCTTCCAAGTAGTCCATGGAAGGAGGCTCTACTTCAACCTCCAAACCCTAAACCTTTGAAAAAGGGCCGCCATTCGAAGCAACCTTCTAGAACTTCAAATAGTCAAAGTCAGTCTCCCAAGTTCTTAGGGGACTGCTATACTGCTCATATCAAACCAACCAATTCTAGGAGTCGGGAGAGACTTTTAAATCATGTGGACATTGGGAAGCAGATCTTACAGCAAACTCAAGCTGCTTAGCTGGCTCATGCGGCTATAGCTTTTGATGATCTGACCTTGACTTCGGAAGGTGAAGAATGGGTCACAGATGGGTGATCCTGTGTCTTATTTTGTTTTGGGTTTGTTCCCGCAGCTCCTTTTGAGATCTCCCATGTAATGGTTCCCTTTGGTTAGATCCTTTTTTTAAGAACCACCTCCGGTCGATCCCGATCGAATCGGTGATTTCTGGCGAAAGTTGACTTTCCGCCGGAAAAGTCAACCGATGACTCCGGGAGTCATTCGGGACCTTTCCGGGACCCAAAAAGCTTAGCCATCGTTACGGTTAGCTTAGTTGGGTCATTTCCTTTCAAATGATACCTTTTGTGAAAAAGTCAAACCCGGGTCAAACTAGGTCGATTTTGGAGTATTAACGAATAAAAATAATATGAGCTGAGATATTTTGGGTAGAAGTGGACCCCACATGGACACATGTCCATGATATCTTGGAGGGGAAGAAAAGTGGGTCAAAAGACCAATTGGTCGTCACATATGGACAAAGGAGAGAGAGAGAGGGGCAAAAGGACGAAAGGGATATTTCCACCTTGAGGATAAGACCACATGGGGCAACAATTTCAGCATTTTTTACCCCATGGCTGAAATTCCTTGCTAGAAGAGAGAGAAACAAATCCTCCATTGAAGCTCCATTGCTTGAAGAAGAAGAAAGGGAGGAAAATGGAGCTCCTTTGGGTGATTTCCAACACTATTTTTCTCCAAAACATCATTTTCCTCTTCCTTTCTCCATTTCCAAGGTAAATCTTCAAACCAAATTCATTTTTATGAAGGTTGGGTTTATGGGTTTTCTAGAAAAGACTTGAAATGAACTTAGTTCTTAGAGATTTAAGGTTCTAAGTGTTCAATTAGATGAGTTATGGAGAAAGTAGAGATTAATGATGAAGTTTAATGGGTTTTGGCAGTTTTTGATGAAACCCACCTTGGGTCTTTGAAACTTTGGAGTGTTTGAAGGGAATTTTGAAGTTTTAGAGCTTAAAAATGGTGTTGTGGAGAACCTAGAACTAGTTAGGAACTTATTGGGAGAAAAGAAGTATTTTACGGCGACCGAAGTTTCGCCGGAGCTCCGACTGGTCGACGGAATCCGGCCACGGGAGGAAGGGAGGACCGGCCATAGTCGGCCAAAGGGAGAATCGGCCATGGCCGGCCACATTTGGACCGTGACCGGCCCGGTCTGGCCACCCACGGCCATGTGTGGCCGTGGGGCCCATATGGCCGGGACTTGGTGGTTTCGTACTTGGACGGTCTTGGGTGAATCCCGAGACGTTAACTTCACACCCGGAACGAATTATGGATGTAATTCGTGAAATTTCGGGAAAAGCGATTAGAAACTTTAATTACGAATTTAGAGCGCGCGGACCTCAGAATTTAATTCTGTCAAGTGCGTTGGAACAAGTAAAATTAATTATGAATGATAGAAACAACAAGGGAAATTTTCGGAGCCCCGAGGGACGTTTTCCCGATTCCGTGCAAAATGGGCCTTCCGGACCCATTTTGGCAAGTTGAGCAATTGGGGTTTAGTTTGGGTATTTATCTCTTTAATCCGCACTTGAATTAGCATTAATTCTAGTATTACTTGTGACCTTAGACTTCGTTCCTGAGCAGAGGAGACTTCTAGGCGGCTCTCGAGTGACTAAGCGTTTGGATAGCATTTGTGGTAGGGAAGAGTAGTAATTACCGCTTTTAATTAAAGAATGTTAATAGTATGCATATAGGACGTTAATAATCGGTAAAGTCTTAGCTTGTATATAGGATGTGATTAACTAGAATATCCGCTTTCAATTATGGGAATTGTCGTGCTGTAGAATCACATGTGGCCATGTCGGGCCTTAGGATTGTGTGTTGGTTGTGTTTGATTGTGGTTAATAGTCCTTAAATGTCAATGAATAGTATATTCGTTGGTTAATTTAAGAATCATAGTATGTTATATGAATTATGATGAATGTGATATGAATGGTTGTCTCGTAATATGATTGATTGAATGAATGTGACGACTGTGATATGGATTTTCATCTCGTGATATGTTGAATGAATGGATGTGATGAATGTGATATGAATGATTGTCTTGTGATATGATCGGGTGAATGATAGACCGATGTGGTGTGATTGGTAAGTTATGGCGGTAAGTTTTGACGGTATGATAAGTTCGGTGTGACATGTTTGGTATGGTATTATGTGGTGTGACTTGTACCCCATGCTATGGGAAGATACCCGACCGAGATGTGTGCCGGTCCGGTATGTTGTTTATGTGTTTACCCGATGTGCGTTTCCGGGAAGACCGATGTGCATTTCTGGTATATTGTATTGCTTGTTTACCCCGATGTGCGTTTTCGGGAAGATCGATGTGCGTTTCCGGTATGTTGTGTTTGTTTCACCCCGATGTGCGTTTCCGGGAAGACATCTAGACCGATGGTGTATTCCGGTATGATGTGGTTGAGCCGTGCTGTATGATCCAGCGTATTATTGGACACTTACTGTGTGTGTGGTTGCTAATGATTTCCTGTGTGTATAGTTGCTAATGATGTACTCTGTGTGTTGACTAGTTTGGTACGCTGTGGTTACTTATGCTTGTTATGTGACTCTTGTGTGTGACTCGAGTGTTAAGGTTATGGGTGTTCGACAACGAACCGTATGATGTACTTGTTGAGTTGTGCGTGGTGATCGAATTGTCATGGGTACTTGTCTTATGTTGTGTGTTATCAAATCTGAGTAACGTTCGTAATGATCTTAGCGGTATAATGTCCCAGGGTTGGGTATTGAGAACCGTCTAGTGTCCTTTTCTTATGTCCGTATGATGTCGGGTTTGGATGACGTTTGTAGTCGAGGTCGTAGAAGAATGTCTTACTGTTTACATGGTTCTTGATCTTTGATCTATCATCGATAATCTTGTGCTCCTGTTGGTTTCTATTGTTGTGTCGTTTATTAATAAGTGTTATGAATCGAGTAACTTTGGCAACAGAGAGGAAGTCCATTCCCATTACTACTTTTTCCTACTGAGCGAAAGCTCACCCCCTCTGTTTTTACTGTTTTACAGGTTTCGATGGTGAGTCGGTGTAGAGGACGTCTCAGAGCTCGGGAGCTCATCGAGAGTCCGGGGGTTTATATTTTAGTAGCGACGTACTTCCTATTTATGAATTGAACCGTTTTTTTATTTACCTGCATTGGAACGTTGGACTCGTGGCATCAGATTTTGTTTATGAACTACTCGGTTTTTTATGTTATTAAATTTACCTTTATTATTGTTTTTATTTTATTTTAGTTCACGTCTCGAGTGCGGTCAAAAACGGATTTGGGGCGTGACACTTTTTGGATCTAACTTTTTATTAATAAAACTTTTCGAGCTTATCCAATTTTTTTTTTATAATTTTACTATACAAGTACTGGTCTATCCTTTGTGGAAGCGTGTGATTTCTTAACTAAAAACACTCTAAATTAAAGTTGTCACTACCCAAGCCTAGTTTTATTTACATTATCCCATGCTCATATAAGTTGCTCGTAGAGGAGTAGTTGGTGGTAGGCATCCACTATTTCTAGAGATAGCGAAAGAAGGAGGCAAGAGAGAAGTAAGTCACTACTTAGGATGAGCATCTAAACATGTAGAATCAAGGAATGCTATGCACATGTGACCGATCATAGCAAATGAAATTTGAGCTATCTGGTGGTTGCGGTGTGGTATTTGTCACTAACTCTCATAATGGTCTCGAGACTCGACTCAAGTAAGGATAGAGAATCTCAAAATAAAACATGTGCAAACCACCTCACGTATTCTTAACCACATGAGAGACTAACTATCAATAGATTGGCAAATCCCCGACACTTAGAGAAAAGGTCGTAACCCCCATGAGGACCTACTAGCTCCTTACCTAACGAATGATATATTATCCAAGATTACTGTCAAAACGGAAGCATAAAATATAATCCTAAGCAAGGATATACATGATTTAAGATTTGTAAAATGTACTCTTACACTTAAATAAGGGGTAATATCTCGGGACTACCCAATTTGGCACAATATTATCTCCCTAATTATTGGTACTGATGTGGATCTCCGATAATCACCTATCTGGTGGTAAAGGAAATAAGTTCTCATCCCCTCCCCCGACATGAGACAACTAAATTCAGTCCCCAAGCTGCGATTACGACATATTCCAAATATGCATCGTTGGTATGTGGCATCATCTTAGACAACACCTCGCCTTCTTACGATGAGTACCACAGGGAGACCACTAACAAAAATACGAATATCAATTAAACAAGTCGATTATATCGCATGGATGGAGTCAAGACTTGGTCTAAGGTTCATTAATTGGATATTTTGAGAAATCGCGTCCTAATTATTCTAAAGGTCAAATACTTCACACCCATTATCATTTCCCACCCCGAGGATTTAAATTAACCAAAATCTCATATAATAAACCAAATCTCTTAGCTAGGCCCGTTTCTCAACCAGGAAAATTGGCTCCAAGCTCCTTAATTCATAAATTTATTGTATTATCGAGATATTAATTACCAAACAACGAAAATTAACCTCTCAATTTTATACTACACAAATCATGATTTTGACATAGAAGAAATTTGAAAGAATATGAGATAGAAGACTTCTAAAACCATCAATCTACCACAAAATAACCACCACTCTCACATTATTAATCACAAAATCCACACATATATAGCTGTGAATTCAAACTCTCATGGCTATGAGATCTAAAATCTCAACAATCCACACTACATTTACAAGAATTACGAATAGGAAAAAAAGCATACATTTACAAGCCTCCAGTGGTTTCAAGTTGCTCTCCAAATGGTAAGGGCTCCCCTCCTTCCTTAGTATTGAACCTCCCTTATTTCTCTCTCTAGAAATCTGATTTTCTGGTGGAACTCTCTCTCACTCACTCACGATATCAAGAATGGGTTTTATAGAATTCCAAATTTGTAGCTCCATGGTCATCCTCCACGGTGTGGAGCATCTCGGTGGATGTGGATTTCTCCATGGCCTGGCCTAGACGGGTGGGACATCTCTGTTAAATGTCCCATGGTCGTCCGTACCACGGGGCGACTCGCACCCCAAAACCCTAGCAAATCATGTCTTGTCTCTTGAGCTTCTATGTGTCTTTTCCACGTCGTGGATGGTGGTGGTCCATGTCGTGGGGTATCAGGGCTTGCGGCCTTAAAAATTTTCTATTGTTGGCGCTCAGCTCGACTTGACTCGAATCTTAAGGCTTTCCTTCAATCCAATGACGCTCTCGAGCTCCCATCATGTTTAACCTATACTAGAGATGCAAACGAGAACTAAAAGATAAATGAGGAAAAGAAAAAAAAAGCGTGTAAACTATGATTTTCTAAGGCAAGTAACGATAAAAATGTGGGAAAAGACGCCAAATTGCACTTGCAAATGAGACAACATCAATTACCATGGTGTCACAAACCGGAGATAAACGCACCCTCACGGGGCGGATGCAAGAACTCGAGGTTATGTTTTTTCGAAATATGCAAGAGTTTTAGGGAGAATGCCTTGCATACGTCTTGTTGTCGCCACACAGTCGTTTTGTAGACGTCATGTGTACATGTGGACTAGAATGTCTAGGTTTTGTTAGCCCTGATTGAGAAACAAAGATGACCAGCGAGATTGTGATAGTTGATACCATCATGGTGAACACCAAGAAGAGGGAAACGTCTAAGTCCCAAGATCTTGTTACTGCACTAGAGAAAGGTGTGACATGTATGGAGAAGAACATGAAGAACGTGAAAATAAGATACATGATCTGGAAGAGAAGTCCACAAAACTTGGCGAAAGTGATGAGGAACTTATTGTGAAGCCTCGAGGAATTAAGGAAAAATTCTTCGCGACGTCACACACCTATTGTCGTCTTCCATATTTTACAATTCCTAAAGGTTCTTCCTCCAAATGTCAACCATGGCGATGGTCCCAACATCACCCGTGGCCGAGAGTGAAGATCGACCTCGTCAATCGTCCTGCGTCCGTGACTGCGAAGGCAAGAAGACCTATCAGCAATAGTAAGAACCAGTAAGGGCCGAGGCTCTTGAGAGGTTCTTGACCCCTTCCAAGAGTGAGGAACGAGTTCGAGAGGGATTGGAACAACACAACACCTAGGTAGCTGGTGGGCCATTTCCCCCGAGAAGAAAAGGCTCGCCCGTATCGAACGTGCCCATCCTCCATGTCAAAGCCTTGTTGTCGAGTGTTGGGAAATTATGTCACACAAACCAAAGGGAGTTTAATGAAGACCAAATTCATGTGAAATGTTGGCAAAATGACATTCAAACTATAGATGTAATTTAATCCCACAATAATTTAATGGATATGCAACAGCAAATTAAAACGATAAATTGTAATGGGAAATAAATAATTGAAAGATAAAACCTCATTAATCGGACAGAAAGAAACAACTAAAGTTCATTAGTCGAAATTGATATGCGGAAATTCAGATACAGAATTGTAAAAGCCAGACGACAATAATTAGGGTAAAACAAAAACATCACATTCGAAATTTATGCGCAATATTGCAAGGGTCTCATAGTGGGCCTCAAGCTCTTGAGGATTCTTTCTCTAAGTGTCCTTGGCCCTCTCCTCCTTCTAGATCTTTAAGTATGAGTGGAAGTTGGCGATGAGTTCGAGCTTCAATTCGAACGCATTGCAGACTGCTTGTTGGGCCTCCGTAGCACTTAAGGCAATCTCCTTTGCCTCCGAGAATTTTACTTTACCTTTGAGCCTTGCAGCTTTGGTAGACTTCTGACCCATAGGCCAGCGGTAATATGAACCTAAGTTCATCCCCATGGTGTGCTCATTGTCGTCCCAGGTTTGTCTTCCTGACTACGCTTTCGTAATTCGCTTGATGGTTGTAAAGGCGATTTTGCTTCTCACGGGTCTTCATGCTCCACTACGTTAGCTATGGAAAAGTGCGTTGAAGTCCACTTGTGCTCATTTCGGATAAGTTTCCACCAATGCTTCCACATAAAGTCGTGCTCTTCCTTAGTCTTGTATAATTTCTTGGCCAACTTCATAATTTGGTCATCAGATCGGCCGCTCTTGTGATCCTTGACGGTGCATTCGTAGTGCCCTTGGAACTTCATCAGTCACGGGTTAACGTTGCTCTAGTGGTCCTTGTAATTCTTAATGGACCTCAGCGAATAATTTGGTCCACGCAGCGACTTCCTACCTGCCAATTCTTCACGTTCGTCTTGTTATTCCCGGCAATTGAATATAATGAATTTACCATCCATACGCAAACAAGACGCTCGTCCTCCTAGACGTTCCATTTTGTGCGTGTCTTTTTTGCTGTCACCTGCTCGCTTGAGTTGTTTGTGCTTGAGAACCTTTGGTGTGTGGGGACTGGATAACACCTTGATGACGTCTTCGGTAATGTCGGGACTTTCTTGACTCGTCCGGACGGAGTCTTGGCTGCGGGGGAAATTCTCTTGTGTTTCCGGGATGCACACTCCCACTCCGAACAAGAAACGATCGAAATCGAAATCCATTGCCAACAAAAAATAGGGTAATTTTCACCTCAATACCCTAACTATTAATTTTTTCCACCTCAATACCCTAACTATTTTTAGTGGCACCTGAATACCCAAGAATGCCTTTTTTTTCCACCTCAATACCTTAACTATTTTTTGTGGCACCTCACTACCCTAGAATGCATTTTTGTGGCACCTCACTACCCTAGAATGCATTTTTTGTGGCACCTCACTACCCTATAATGCATTTTTGTGACATTAAAAACTGATTTTTTAAAGAAATTTTGAAAACCAATGACATGCTTTTAAAAAATCGATTGTTAGTGAGTGGTATTATGGACTTTTTAAGTGTTTTCATCCAAAAATGGATAACAAATTGACGACGGGTATCAAAGTGAAAAAAAATGCATTCTAAGGTATTGAGGTGCCACTAAAAATAGTTAGGGTATTGAGGTGAAAAAAATTAATAGTTAGGGTATTGAGGTGAAAATTACCCCCCAAAAAATAAGAGTAAAGAGAGTAGGTATAATGAGAGGATTTGAGTAGGTGTTTGAAAATCGAAGGAAGCTTGTTGTTTATATAGGGGAGAGAAAAAAAATTGGGCTTTACCGACGCATCCACGTGGCGTCACCGTATTGGGTTGCAACGGTCGGTGGCGCTCCCGAGGCAGTCAGTGCTGAATGCTAATTTGAAACGGCTCTTTGCGCTGGTTGATGGTGTCGTCGGTAACGTAATCAATGCGCCCATCCGCCATCGCATATTTGCCACCTATCCACTGTCGCTTCATCTCCGCCACCAAACAACCTACAAACTATAGATGCTCTTACGAGATATATTTTAAAATGATATTCAACTAGTTTTAATGTCATTTTGGTACTTTTATGTTCGGTCCACGGACATTAAGATCCCACATGTTTGGGAATGAATATTTTGGTATCTTTATGTTCGGTTGAATTTTTTCCACAAATTAAGTTAAAGAATTAACAAAACAACGTACAATGACTATTTTACCCCTTCCATATCAAACTAACCTACCTTATGAATTGAAAGACCATTGGTAGTGGTGGTGGGGTAGCGGTAGGTTAGGAGCCAGGGCGGGTCGTAGAGACAACCATTGCCACTACGACGATGGAAACTCTCAGTCCTAGGAAAAAATTATTACCCGTGATTTTTTGTATTTCCTTTTACAAAAAAATTGTCTTTTATTAACAGTGCCCCCCCTCGATTGTTTTACGTTAATTTTTTTTACTTTTTGTAATTATTTTATATTATATGCATTTTTTAAAGTTTCTTAATTTGTGCTAAAACTTAATTTAAGTTATTGCTTTAAAATTCAAAACTCTTATTAATCTAAGTTTTGTGTTTAATTAATGCTTTAAATTTGAGACAATTATCAATTTAAATTTAGTTGTCTACAAATTACCAAAATCATTGAGAGATATTTAAAAAAATCATCACTCCACATATTTAATCAGAATAAAAAGAAATTGAGTAAGAGGCTAATGAATATTGTATACGTTGAGAAATATATATTTTTAGGGGGAACCATGGTTCCTAACCTACTTTGAACTTTGTTTTCGCGATCCTAACCTGGGTTTACCTTTCATTGCATTTTCCAACTATGACCTTTATATGTTTTGCAGGGACTATCACTTGTCGTCAAAATTAACAGGAACGTTAGTTTTGGATGAGAAAAGTCCAAAATGCTCTCAGCAAAAAATGTTATTCCGTGCAAAAAATGGAAAGGTCATAGTTGGGAAGTGCAAAAAAATGTCAAGCCCAACTTCAGGTTATTTACTTTTGTTGAGGGCATTTTTGTCTTTTCCCATCCAAAATTAACATCCCTGTTAATTTTAACGACAAACGATAGTCTGTGCAAAAAATATAAACGTCATAGCTGGGAAATGGAACGAAAGGTAAATCCAGGTTAGCATCGCGAAAACGAAGCTCAAAGTAGGTTTGGAACTATGGTTTCCCCCTTTTTTTTATTGTGTTGACGATAAAAAATCGGTGCCCCCTCATTGAAAAAGTTAAATTCGTCACTAACGATGATGATGACGAATGGGACGATGTCCGAAAAGAAGAAATTAATGATCTAAGCGATTAGCTAAAACGGGCCTTAGAGAGCATTAAAGCTCCAAAAAAAAACTCTTTCATAGAAACATCAATACATTGTTGGCACAATTTATTTTGAAATAGAAGGTATAAAATAATGTCAATGTCGTATCTTAAATATTTTGTGACTATTATATTTATTTTGTTGTCAGATAATATATAGTCATATTTTTTTTGAGCGAAAGGTGCAATATTATTGATTCAAACTGATTACATTATTGTGCGTCGAGGAACAGGTTCCTCGACCACGAATAGAAGGTCAGAATATGTGAACAATGGTTCTCTAATCCTTTTAGTACCATAACCGACGCAAGCGGTATTGTGATGCATCATGGCCGCGACAGAAGACGGAGAGGGGGAATAGGATACCGGAGATCCTGTGGGACCTCGACGGTAATTGTGAAGGGGGGAGGTAGCACATCGTACATGGACCGCTCCTAGAGTCAGTCCCTGATGCACGACGTACCACTCATTCCTCCTGGCGAGGTTGTTTCCCTGCCCTGAACTGATCCTACCGAGGGACCCCAACCGGTGAGTGCTCCTCGACTTAAGATAAAAGATAAATAAGTAATAAACATAAATAAACGGGTCTCAAATGCAATTTAACTTTTCAAAGATTCAACGAGTCAACAACCCGATAATAAAAACAAGTCAAAACAGTAATAAGACTATACGTCTCTAGACACTAGTCCGAATCTCCGCCAGCTCCCTAGCTCCGATAATCCTGCTAGTACATGTCCCGCTCAGCACCTGAAACACAACAAAGTAAGGGGGTGAGCTTACGCTCAGTAGAAAAAGTAGTTAAGGATCTGAAACTCAGTTCATCACCACGGGTAACCGTCCAATTATGGCATACTAGTAAGCATAACGGTTAAAAGTCAAATTAAACGATTACACCATGACAACACTCGGCCTTCACTCAGGCACAACCCGTAAAACAAACTCGCAACGAGCCGAACCCATACCATTTTCCACAACTAGCTCTTGACACCCATCACCTAACAATTTTCAACAAACAACGCCCACGGCTATCTCACAACCGACCACACGTGCGAACTCGCACGACAACACAGGAAACAGGTATAACAACACCTCGAGTCACCAAACACTCTCACAAGACCATATTCGCACTTAACCCAATGCACAAAGCTAGACAGCACGCACGGAACACACAACAGACGACCCACAACGCCCAACAACACGCACAACACACACAATAGACCCACCCTAAACATGGTATAACCATTTCCAACGTCTCCGGCTATCTCAGCCCGTCCACTTATGTCGCACCGGAACACGAAGCCTCGATCCCGACACCCGGTTACCGATCGCTCGCACAAATTCATAAACATACTTAGAAGAAATGCACAAAGCCAAACAGCAAGGAAAGAGCACACAGCGAGATACACACAGATATCATACAACAGTTCCAACGTCGTTGAATGCACTAAGCCATTTGCACTGAGCCACTTTTATCGTACTGGACTACACAGCATCAGTCCCGATATCTTCCCCTCACTGAGACTGGGGGTAACATCCTCGACCGGAAATCCCTTATTCCGATGTCTTCCCGTCACACAGACTCGGGGCCATACACTTCCCGTCATGCTAACTCGAGCAATACTCTTCCCGTCACGTAGACTCGGGGCACTGATCATGCCATCGTTGACCTCGATACACTACGTCGAAACCATCCTTCGGTGTAAGTACCACTCTGGTTACACCGTCTCTTGGGACACACAACAGGGTCTAACACACAACACACAACCATTATTGGTCCCGGTATACCAACCGGACCATCTCAACATAGCACACATCCGATCTATCACTCACCCGGTCATATGACAACCAAGGGTTCACATCATCAAACACGGCACACTTTCCCACACACAGTCACACCATGCAACACCGAGTATAATCTTATTTAGATTCTCTTACATCGATTTATAGCACACAGCACACAATCCTAGGGCTCGACATGGCCCATCTACCAGCACGACAATTTCCCAAGTATTTAAAGTAGATAATCTAGTGAATCGCATCCTACATGTTACTAAGACTCGTCCGGTATTTAGTAAAAGAAAGAAACTATTCTAGTGAATTACATCCTATATGCCATCTAGGACCTTTCTGGTTATTATTATTTCCTAATCATGCTTGCTAGTAACTTTCCGTAATTAAAGCGATATCCGCTACTTTCCCTACCTCAAGACGATAACAACATCTGCGTCTCTAGCTGATGACGTCCTGGCCTAACTCCGGTCTTCTCGGGCGAAGTCCGCGAAATCCAAGTCTGGGTTTTTAAACAGTGAAAACGTCCAATTAAGTTCGGTATGTCCAAAGTCCTCGAAATTGTCCAAAACGTCCTTTAAATAATCCATTTTGTTGTCAAATAATTAATTAGTTATTTAATTAATTCTGTCCGACCCGAGTCCGCGAACTAGACCCGGATCCGACCCGGTCCAGAAACCAGACCCGGCCGGACCCAGATCCGACCCAGACCCGGCTCCAGACCCGACCGAGATCCGAGTTCAGACCCGATCCAGACCCGGTCCAACCCGAGTCCAGACCCGGTCCAGACCCGAACCTTAGATCTGGGCCTGGCCCAAGGCCCGTCATGATCCAGGCCCGTGTCCTGGTCGTCCTGGCCCAGCTACTCTAGGCCCAAGCCCGTCCTGGTTCGTGTCCGAGCTTGTAGAGAGCTTAGGCGACACTCGTGTGTTCCGGCCACCGTCTCCGGTGGCGACGATACCCAGAACTCATCGTGACGTGCCGGCGAGGCTCGGTAAGGGACGGTGGAGCTCAGGCCGTGGCTGGACGAGGGCGAAGGTGTCAAGCGCGGCGTTAGGAACCAACCCTGTCTCAGATATAGGGTTCGCGAGGTCGCCGGCGATGGTTCCGACCAAAGCCGCTCAAATCGAGCTCGGGGAAACCCGAAAACAAGAGAGGCGAGGCTGGGGAAGAAGAAAAGTGGCGAGGGAAGCACACCCACCGTGCGAGTCTTCAGTCGTCGGCGTGGGTCGAACTCGAGGGCTCGAACTAGAGAAGTTCTCCGGCGAGCTCATCTCGTTCCGGTGCACGGGTTCTCGATTTGGGAACGGGGAAGGAGATGAAGGTGAGGGCGAGGTGTGGCAAGGCTTAGTGGTGCGTTGAGAGAAGCAGATGAAGGGAGCTTCGGCGATGGCGTGAGAGACGAGAGAGAGAAACGAAGAGAGAGGCGGAGCTCGGAGACGATGAACCATACCTCGTCTGGGGTTAGGGTCAGGTTTTGATGCATCTTGTACCGGGCCTCGTGCGCTACTGGGCTCGGGCACGCGCGCTACTGGGCTCATCTCTTGATGGCCCAAATTCCAGCCCAGAACAGCTCTTCCCCTCTTCTTCTTTTTCCTTTTTTTTGATTTTTCTTTTTAAAAAAAACACTTATTGCAACTTCTTACCCCGTCGTTTCACATTGCAAAAGATTACCCTTTTTTTTAAAATAAGCGGCTTTACAGGCGGAGCCAGAGCCCTAGCAGCTGCGCTGCCCGGGGGAGGAGGGGCCAGAGCAAGGTCTTGGCAAACCCTAGAAACCGCACCGCCAGTGGGAGGAGAGGTCAGAGTAAGGTCTTGGCAAACCCTAGAAACCGCACCGCCCGGGGGAGGAGGGGACAGAGCAAGGTCTTGGCCCAACGGGTGGGTCGACGGAATAGTGTTTGGATGGGGAAAGCCGAGGAGGACGTTGCGTGAGAAGGACGTAACTGAGGGACGTCGCAAGGGCCGTCCTCGTCTCGGCTTCGCGGTCGGGGATGGAGCAGTTGCTCCCATGGAGAAGGAGGTCACGTCCACCGATGCTCCCGGGTCAGGGAGTGGGAGGACCGACAGCACCGACGTAGAGTCATATTTTGGTTGTGTATGTAATATGTATAATGATGTATTAAATTTAAATTTGAAAGCAGAAATACAAATCCGATTAAATCACTATCCATCCTCAAATTACTCGCCAATTAATCTTCATAAGCTACCGTCTGACTTGGCCTAACGTTTTGCGTGAGACAAAACTTTGAGTGCATAGGTGCAACTTGAATGTTCCTACGAGTTTCACGTACCCTGTCGGAGATCTTGGGTCATAGAAGGCGTATGATCTGATTCCAGAGGCGGTGGTGCAAGCGATAGTTGCTTCATATCTCTGATATTCACCGATCTGACTGCATGTCGCATCAACGTAACTCTTCTCAGCTCCGTTGCACCGCGGGGCTTGCTTTTCATCTGAAGAAAAGCTTCCAACTCTTTCACCAGCCTGTTCATCTCCCCGTACTTGTCCTCAACTGCTACCTTTGCATCAGCTAGCTTCATCTGCACCCGTTCCTCGCGCCACGCGTCTGCCATCTCCAACATCTTCCTCTCCTCTTCCATTTTGGCCCTCTCTTGTCCGATTTCCTTAGCCAGCTCCTTACAAATTTCCTCCATCAACTCTCTGCCTCTCCTCACTTGCTCATAATTTTGCATGGCCTTCTTTGCTTCTATCTTGGCCTTGGCAACTTCACTCACTAAACTAGACTTGTGTTTTTCGATCCTCAAGTTGTCGATGAGTAAGCAGATCTTCTCGCGTTCCCTTCTCTGGCCTAAGGCCCTTTCCTCTTCAAGCTTGTGTTGTAAGCGTACAACTTGCTTCCTGTACAAGTGCTGCTCAGACTCCAGTTCACGTATGCGTTTCTCAGCTTCAAACACTTGAGCTGATACATTAACTTCTTTATCATCAACAACCTTCATCTCCCCATCCAAGGAATGCTCAACCATGCCACAATCAAATTCACACTGTAAACAAAATATAACAAATTAACATTCACTTACTAATTTTTTTATTACTTTTGTGCAGGTACTATATATGGAGGAAAATGATGTTACGTTTCTTAGGAACCAAACATAGTATCTGAAGCAAATGCATATATTTGCCTTACCCAAGAAACTAAACAGTGTAACAAATAATCCATTAGCAAACCAAAAGTACCAGTCTACAAGCCCAAAAAGCTAGTTAGGACTTGTGGTTATTTGGCCCAGGAAAGAGTGTAATAAATGCCAAATTCAGAGAGAGGGACCTTAGGGACTCGTCCGTTGGTCATTTTGTGGGTTTGATTTTGTGCTAGTCTCGTGTTTTTCTCCCGTTGTGAGCCTGATCCTGGTTGATCGGCTCCTCTCTTTATATGTTCTTCATATTCAAAGATAATAAACCAATCGTTTATAAAAAAACAAAATAAACAAATTGCCAATATCTATTACTCAGTTTTTTTTTGAAGAATCTATTACTCAAAGTTAAAGCTACTTTTCTCGGCAACCAAAAGAAATATTCATTTTCAATCTATAAGACGCTAGAAAACAGCTGAACTCTAAACTTTAACATTACTCCACAAAAAGTTCGGAAACTTTAATAATAACTTGAAGAAAAGTTCCTCAAAAAAAAAAAAACTTGAAGAAAAGTTGGATACTAACCCGAGTTCCTGACCGATTAGCCGGTCCACAGTCCGAGCCAGAGAGCCGCAACCGCCACAGGCTGGCGGCGAGCTTCCTCGACGACACTCTATCGCGATGCTGTCTTTCGGCCCCGCCCGCCGGGCTCAGGGCATCGTTGAACTTCCAGGATAAGAAGGGTGTGGTGCAATGGCCGGTTACTCTTCCGACCGGCACGGTGTAGTTCCGATGTCGGGAAGAGGTGGAACGGGGGGCTCTGCGGCGACGAGGGGTCACCGGAAAGTGAGGTTCCGCGGGAATGTTCATCATCTGATCCGATGAGACGTCAAGTAACAGCCTCAGCTCTGCTGCCAACACACGAACAAAGTTACAAATTGTTTCGCTTTTTCCCTCTAGATGTTATTTGTACTTGGATTGATTATATTACACAAATATATTTTTGTTAGACAAGGTTACCTTCAGTTATATTATAAGCCATACTATAATAGAGTTCTTGTGCTTATAATTTTATGATACTTACAAATATAGTAAAGATCGTCATCAATGAAGCACCTTCCAAGTCATTTCAGGTGATATATTTTTTACTAAATTTTAACTAGAATGAGAGTGGTAATAATAGATAATAAATGGGAAGGTGACTTTTGGTTGTCATCAATGCTGCCAGTTATACCCGTTTGTATACATGATTAGTTCTATACTTTTAGTAGGCAAAGGCATGTCTTTGTACATAGGAATTTGACAATCCAAATATGAAAGTATAGTGTATTTAATTTAGGAAAAGTAAAAAATAATTACACTGATTTTTAAGTCACGCAAAACTGAAATTTTATTTATATGAATGGAAAAAGTCGTAACAGTTGTACAAACGTAGAAATGAAGTAAACAAACTAAACAACATTAAATACAGTCCTACTAACGGTCGAGAGACTAATCTTGTATTTAGAGACCCGGTGTGACCTAAGGAGATGCTAGGGGGTGGTTCCCTATTTTAGTTGTGCGAAGTACGATGAATCTATCGTACTTTACCATCTCGACTTCACCTGTGCTACTATGTAAGAGCAGTCGATAAAGGAGTATGTCGGGAAAAGGAGGAGACTAGGAGTCAAAGAGCAGCTGACTCCTAGAGGCCGGGGTGTGGCTCCTCAGAAATATCCTGAGGTACCCTAGGGTACTTATGGTAACCCGCGAGGCAGCTCACTATGCCTCGTTTCTGCCTCATCAGGGCCGTCTTCCTCAACCGTGTATGTGGATTTGAAACTGCCTTAGGTGGGAGTAGTATACCCATCCATCCCCGTGGAGGAGACATACCATCAAGGTTCTTCCATCATTTGGTTTGGGAGGCCAGGTTCCTCCACCCGAGGAAGGGACGGGTACCAACGAGGGTCTTCTTGTCCTACCCTAGGTGTCACCTCAGGGTCAATCTTAGTCTATTGGCGCTCCATCCTTCGATAGGCGTGAGATTGATATCTCACATCTCCCTTATGATTCATGTATGGACAGAAGTCGAGGGCTAGCCGAAGTCGTAGCAACATGGCCTTTGAACGAGACACACAGACGGAGTCCAGTTCATGCAATCCATCAACAATGGGTTCGAAGAGGACCCGTTCATGTTGGTGGAGTAGATGCCAGTGGGGAGGTGTATCTGTTAGGGATCCCCCATGTGTCCTAATCTGTGGTTAGGAGTCGGGTGTTTCATCTCAAGGCCTAAGAGGATTTCTAGGCTCTTGCCGGTGTCGTGGGCAAGGTCTAGTGTCAGAGGGCCTATAGTAGGAGTGGAGCGGGATTGTTGTTAATGGTTATGCCTTAATGGGCCATCGAGGGTCCTAAGATCTCATTTCCAGTGCCTCCTCTCTAGATCTCCATCGGAGGACAGATTCGTCATCTTCCTTTGTATCAATCCGCCAATGTCTTGGCTGGACCCATGACTCATATTGGCGATGGCGATCTTTAGGGTGTATTGTCGTTTCTCTGATGCTACACTATAGGACGATGTCTTCATCCTCCTCCGTGTCGATTTGGCGACGTAATTGTTGTGTTCGAGGCTCTGATAGGATATGACAGTCCCTAAGATACATGTAAGCCATTTCATAAGGCAGCCATCATCGATCAGCATAAAGGGAGGAAGTTTCCTCCCGTGGGGTGATACACGATCCCTAGTGTATTGGTCGATCCATAGCCGAACAAAGAATTGGCAAGTGGGAGGTGGTGGTTGTTTTGGGGGGGGGGGGGGGGGGGGGGGAGGTTGTGGTGCCAAGAGAGAGTACAAAGAGTTTTTTTTGGGAAGAGAGGTTTGGGAGAGGAGAGAACCACTAGGTTCCGAAAATCTTTTTTCTTATTACTTTAAAATATTCTAAATAATTAAACATAATTATATGCATTTTTCAAATAATTATACTTTTTCTATATTTGAAAGTATTTTATATTTATTTTAGAAAAAAAATATGCGTCTTAGAATAATTATACTTAACTTTGAAAAGACTCAAACCGGAATTTTAATTTTTCGAGAATATCAAGTTAGTCAATGAGTTAGATTTGGTACAAAAATGCACATGACCTAAATACAAAATATATAATATTTAAACTACTTTAAACTTTGAACCCTATTAATTTCAGCCCTCACTACACAATTACTTCCTCAACCCTGACTATGCAGCTTCTCCGTCAAGGAGATTGGCCAGTCGGAGTGCCACACAATCTTTCTCACCCCTTCCCACGTACGGGGAGGTTCAAAGCCCACACCGTCTTCATCCCATAGATATGCGTCGTCCACGGCCTTACCGGTCCTCTTCTCTCCATCCCGCGATTGTGTCACCAGATCAGATATGATTTTCATTCCTCATGGACTCCATGACCACAACACATGTCCTTCTGCCTTTGAATCCATTCTCTCTCGCACCGCCTCCGTCATCTACCATATTAGAGCTTTATAAGTCATACCAGATCTTCTCAGCGCACCATAAAGGAACATCGAAGAAGAAGGTCGAGAATGTGAGGAGAATGGTTGGAGGTAGTAGTGGGGCTCGCCAGCGTTGGTGGGGAATAGTTGATGGTGGGAACAGTTGAATCAAATCACCAGATCATCATCGATTTCTAACCTCTGATGCGAACGAGGAGATCGTTTAAAGATGAGCAAGGGATTTGTAAAAATTAAGAAGTTCTAAAAATTAGAAAAAGGAGTTCATAAGAAATAAAATAATATAAAATTTTAATAATTACTAATTAAAACTAGGGTTGGGCAAATATCCAACCATCACCGTAAACCGACTGTCCCCGTCACTGGAAAACCCGAAACCGGTGTCATCGGTAATGGTCACGGTTAAAAAACTACCAAGTCGATGGTATTTTGGGTGGACGGTTTTTAATATGCCAAACCGGTTAAAAACCGACCGACCAACTTTTATTTTATAAACTTCTTATATTTTATTTCTTATTGGGCTTCATAAACCAAAGCCCATAATGTTTTAATTTGTATTGGGCTGCTCATTAAATTTTATAAGTCTAAACTTAACCCTAGTGTTCCATTTTTTCCTATAAATACATACATCTCTCAACAACATAACTCACGAATTTGACCTCTCTTTCTCCTTGTTTTGTTGTCGCCTCTCTCCATTCGTTATTGATTTATGTGCTCGTCTTTTTAGTCTTATGTTTACTTATCAATATCTATTGTTTTGGATCTATGGATTTAGTTTTGTACACTCTCTATTTCTTAAATCTTAACCATAAAAAAATCTTTCACTCTTTTCCATATTTCTTCTTCTTTTACAATGGTAAAGCTGGCTTCTGTAACATTTGAATGATTCTAGCTGGATGGGTATAACATATAGCTAAATAGATGACATAGCTAAATTGTTGAACTGATCTAAGATGAAATCACCAGACGTTAGTGCTTTTGTGCGTACCTGTTTTACATACTCCAAAACCCACCTCTTAGACTCCCTTGCTCTGATTTTTTTTGTTAGGGGTTGGATCGAGTTTGGTAGTATACCATAACCATAAATTTTTTGAAACCCTTGGTAACTTAGCAGCTAACCTAATTATCTCAATGAAATGTGCATGCATAGATCGTGAGCCGTCAAACTTTATAATTGTAGGATCTGTTAAAAATTTCCATGCAATAAATTTATCTATAGTCTTTGGTGCCAAGAGTTTGACGGCTCAGGATCCTTCCAAGGAGGCTTTGGTGCCAAGAGTTTTCCCACCATGCGAAAGTGTTGACGGACAAGGATTGTTGGGTCAACTAGAGTGAAATGACAACGATCTCCATCTCCTCATCCTCTGTGATGGAGCAGGATGAGAACCTGATTTCGAGGCTCACGATTTACGGCGGTGTAAGGTAGGTGGAAACCCTAATTGGGTTGAGAGGAGTCCTAGAGACCCAATGCTTCTTTTTTCCAACCCGAAATGCCTCCGTCACCAAGGATTCGGGATCATCCTTGGGTGGCGGCTGGGTATCTACTGGCAGCTGAACGGAAGAGGGAACCTTATACGGGCTTCTCTGTTTTAGTTTAGTTGGCGGCAAGGAGAGACCCTGAGAGAAAACCACTAATGCAGACTCATCCATGGATGCTTACCTAACCGTTTTGACCGTGATTAACGCAGAAGGAGAAGGATTAAGGTTCATCTTCCTTAGATATTTAATCGGACGGACAACCTCAGAAGAGGTACATGGGGGCATGATGAGGCCCGGTGGATTGGCGACCACCATTGGTGGAGAGGGAGATGTGGTGAACACCATTGGTGGAGTGAACCTCGGTGTAGGTATAGAGGCAGTAGGAGTAATCGACATCAAAAGGTTGTTAGGGCTAGGGCTAAAGAGATTCTCTAGAGGGAGAGGCACACGAGAACGTGAAGCACGAAGAGTCAATAGTACTTTATAGAAGCTCTTGAATGTTGATCGTATAATCAATGAGCTGTGTCTCGTCAGTGTTTGTATTGATAAATAGTACCCGTAGATTTCATTATAAATATATGATATTATTTTACGAAAAGATCATTAGGGATTTAAATTTTAATCGTTATTCTTATTATTGTGTGTGTGAAAAAGTGGTTTTAATGGTTGAAATAGTGAGACCTTGCTGATAATTTTTTAATAAAAATAAGAAAAGAAGTTATAGCAATCATAAATATATTCTTATATATAACCCGAGTGATTTCAACGATATGAATTTAAATTAACAAATTCTCTCACTAAAGTGTGTGCCTCCTCTAGAGACTGCTCTATCCTTAACCCTACTCATTCCATCTCTGTTTTGCTACCCTCGTCTGTCGTGTCGCTGCCCCCAGCCAACGACATGTCTCCATCCTTAGGTTATAGGAACTATTCCACTCCCCTTATCATGCCACCAAATCCCTCCTTTGGTTTCGTTCAGCCGGTAAGGCAGATAAAGAAGCGTCATCCAAAAACCCTGTGTTCTCCCCTTTCGATCACGACACCGCTATTGTCACCCCCGACCCGGTGTATGCACTCTCCTCCTTTGTTGGCTGATCAAGGCCTGGTAGTATTCTCACCGGCAACCACCCCACCAACCACACCCGCGACGAAGGCAGAGAGAGGTCGGTCTGTGAAACTTCTCGGCCAGGCCCTGTCCTAATTCTCAATGGGACAACCCAGACTTATAGGGACCTCATCTCGTGGAAGGATTTGACTTTTAGGGCTCTGGTTTCCCCTTAGCCGGTGGCCCCGTCCATGGCTACCCATGCTAGGGTTCCGACTCCTCATGTTCCCTCGTCGCTGATATGGGATCTCCAGACTGCTTTCTCTACATGCTATCTTTCCGAGGAGGAAGCAATTGAATTCGTGGTGCCCTACACTCTGACGGAACCTCAGGTGTTGGCGCGCCTCTAATTTGGCATGGTGGGTCGTCTGGCATCCCCCTAACCTGCCCCGTAAGGAAGTTCTGCTAGCGATCATAACGCATGCATGGGGTCGCTCGGCCATGGGTCTGGTTATTAAGGACCTCGAACCGGGAACCTTTGTATTCTACTTTTTATCCCAGGAGGCTAGGTCCTAGGTTCGTCGCAATGTGTCGTGGTGCTTACACGGTCACCCTTGCCGCTCGGTGAGACCATCGACCCAATGACTCGGGAGCTCCCTCGACTAGCTCGACTCTAGTTATGGGTCAACGCTCGGGGAATCCCTCCCCTTATCAGAACGAGGGCTACTGGGTAAGTCTTGGAGGGTACACTAGGAGAGTACGTGGATGCCTCGTTTGATCAATGAGGTCTGTGTTGGGGTGGTACCGTGAGAGTCCGATTCTAGATGGACATTCATCGACCTCTCCGACATACCATGACCATGCGCTTTTGGTTGTTCCCAGACCCGATGAGAGTCACCTTGACATATGAACATCTCTTGACATTCTGCTTCAGCTGCCGGAAGCTTGGTCATATGGTATGAGATTGTGAATGAGAGATGCCATGGACGCCCCTCTTTGATGACTCGATCCTGTAGTTCAAGTCCACCAAGGTGGACATACCGTACGCCACTAATTGGGGAAAGGAAGCACCTCCACCACCGTTGGGGTTTGCCGCATTGGCCTCGGACACGCTACCTAAGACCGAGTCGACTCGAGGGAAGGAACCCCTGGTAACCCCGGAAACGGTACCTAGCCCGTTTCTCGGGTTTCAGGGCCACTCCGGGGGGACGCCTTACCCTCGAGGTCCCATTTAGTCTTTAGTGATAGACCTCCCTGTGTCTTTAGAGAAAAGCCTCCCTGGGTCTGTCCCATTTAGGAAGCTGCATGTCCCGCATGGCCAAAAGAGAGATACATCGGGGGTGTCGCGGGTGGATCAGGCGAGGGTGGGGAAGCAACTCAGTCAGGAAGGAAGTTAGGTACCTCGGGCTTCAGGGACCTACTCGGGGAGGTGTCCCTGGTTCGAGCCGTACCTCCCTCTCAGAATATCAAGTTCAAGTTCGGTTGCTCACACTATGACGAAATGAGTCCTTGGAAAGCAGGGACCAAACAACGTTTTAGCACTACTTGGAGTGGTTCTTGGAAGTTTGGAACTATTAGATTTTATTTCTGTTATAGTTTTGGGTTCATTTCCTGTTTTAGTTGAGTTTTCTGTTTATCACAACCGTTTCCTGTAAGACCAATTTTCTTGTCTAATGATTATTGGACCCTGATCCTGTTAGGGACTATGACCGTCCTAATGAATCCGTCTTTATACTAATACAATTACTCTTTATTCTAAAAAAATATGATTTCAACATTGCCTATAATTATAATATAATCCAATTCAAAGGACGTGTTTCACATAGGGCATCCATAGTCATACCGCCAGCTGCTGGCGGGGAGGATTAAAAAATTATTTTTTTGTCTTCCCAATGCGCAAACCGCCAGCAGCTTGCAGTGGTTGGCGTTTTTACCGGCGGGCAGCCACCAAATTCCTATTTTAAATTATATTTTAAAAAACAAGTCCTTAATAATGTAAATTAAAAAAGACACACTAACGGAAATTAAAATACTAATGTAAGTTAAAGCAAGTCCTTAACATACTAATGTAAATAAACATAAACATCACAAAAAAAATACTTGAAGAAAAAGCTAATGAAAAAATAAATGAAATTACAACAGAATAAAAGATAATAGAAGCTAGACGTCTCCAAATTTATACCAAATGTGTTCGACGAGATCGTACTTCATCCGGTAATGTATGTGGATACCCTTAGGTAGATGACAAATGAACCACCAAAAGACGATAAATACACATTTGTTTTTATTGAATTGTCATTTTCACACTTGACCGCTCCTCTCATAAATAGCAGTTGTAGAGACTGGTATGCTCATTTAAGCAAGCTGTACAGCAAACAACAACATAAACTCTGTAATTAATTGGAATTTAGTAAAAAGAGGGTGTGCCGGTTTTACTATAAAAAGAGGTATATAAAAAAGATTGTCCTCGAATCATCAACTCTTTCATGGACTTCAATGGTATTGTTGGGACACCTTTCTATTTATATCAGATGTCTCCTATTTAATGCACCCGTAACCAATCTGGATTTCTATAAATAATTTGAGTAGATTCGTAGTGATATATAAATTTATCATCTCTTAAAAATTATATGTATTGATATAAATTAAGGATCATTTTTATTTATGGGATGTAGTATGATAGATTAATTTACAATCTGAATCGAAACCAACTCTCCGTCTATCTCTTTGAAGTTCGCCTCTACCCTGGTTAGGGTTTACACCGTCGTCGCTGCTTCTCCGTCGCTGTGCCGATCAGTTCAACTAGTTCACTGCCCGACGCCACCTCCATCCACGCACTACCAAGGACCTTCCTTCAACCGGGTCTCAATCGTAGATTCGCCGTCGATGTATCCCCCATGATATCGCCATCATGCTACTGGACAGGACCCTCACCCTGGTAGGGCACCTTCGTCGCCGGCGGAGCCTCATCGGGTCCGGTTCCTCTCGGTGCGGTTCCGCACTCAATGACCATGCACCAGCGTGGCGTCGAGCCAACGCACGGCCGGATTCCCCAGCCCCTGTGGCCGTATCGCCTCCCCCCAAACCACTGATCGGAGTCACTCGTCGGCCCACCGATGGCTGGTCTCTGGAGCAATGTCCCGAACCGGATGATCGGATAGGGCGTCGATGCCCGGAACCGGCATGGCGCTAGGCCGAGCTTACGGTTCTCAGTCGTATAGTGCCGCCGTTGGTGTCACCTCTGGACGGAGAGCAGTGGATCCCACTGGGACCAGAAAAGGGTCAAGCATCGGGGATAAGGGCTCGTGCAGGAGCAACTGGAATGCAGTTGGAGGGACTTGACCCTCCGCAGGACGAATGATAGGACCCGGCGGGGGTGGAATGGTCACACTGGGACCTATATCCACAGACCAGGGGCTACTACTGCCGGGGAGTCTCGGGAAATCCGCACCAAAGGCATTACTTCCTGTTTGTTATTATGTTTTAGGTCGAATAAATTTTTGGCTAGCTAGGCTGCTTAGGTTTTTTCATTTCATGTCTCGTTGTTTTGAAACGTTGGTAAGGAGTTGTCTTGAGTTTTTGCCTTCGATGTCAAGTAGGCTATTATTATGGGTCCATGAGCGCTGGGCCTGCTACGGTCGGCTCGGACATACATCTGGAACCCGGGGCGGTCACGCCCTATCTTGTTTGATTACCTTTGGGTATTAATGCAATTCTCCGGTTACCCTTTTCAAAAAAAAATGATAGATTAATTTTTTCTAATGATTTAAATTATAAATATGTAAAAGTTATTTTTATTTTTATTATTAACAACCCACTTAAAAAATGTGAACCATTATATCTACTTGGTCCAATGGTACATAAAAATCCTCAATTTTGTATTAGAACAATGATCTATAATAGATAGTTCTGTTGTAAATTAAGAACTAACATCAAAGACTTTGTGTTTGACTAACTCCTCTCCATTTTCTTTAGTAAAACATAAGAACACAAGAACATATACTACACAGATAGATTGTATAGAAAATGAAGGAACATCATAGTTTGGTTTCTATTTCTTTTCAAAACTTGTCCTTAGTCTGCAAATGAAAAAGCAGGACCTATATATAGGCCAAGTATAAAGCTTATTCCATAAGCTTCTTTACAAATGCTTCCACGTGTAATAGTTAAAATAAAACTATTGTCTTAGTCATTAGAAGACTACTTATCTAAGTAATGGTGGGGGCCACATAATTTGTTCACAACACTCCCCCTTGGTCACCATCAGGACTTTCACTACGTGCCTTAAGTTGCCTCATTAAAAACCTCATCAGGAAAACCCGGTGGGACAAAACCTGTAAGGAAAAGAGTGCTTGAAGTTGTGCTTGATGCTGCCTCGTTAAAAAAACCTCTCCAAGAAAATCCTATGGGACAAAACTTGGGTAAGGGAAAAAGAGTACAACGCACAAAACATGTCTCCCCCTGACTTCAGGCAGGTTACTTAGGTTGTTCGGTTGAGTCGACACATCCTGATCTTGAACATTAACTTCTCAACAATTGAATGACAGGAAAGCCATACCGAGTAGAGTGTTTCTTTCATTTACTCACTTCTGGTGAGCTGGACGTGCATAACAGCTGCCTCGTTAAAAACTTTTCCAAGAAAACCTCGTGGGACAAAACCTGAAAAAGGGAAAAAAAGTGCAGCGCACAGAAACATACTCCCCCTGACTGTCGCTCCCCCTGAAGACCGAATGAGTAAACTTGGCTACTTGCAAATTCGACTCATATTTTCTTGTACTCTGACTTTCCCAAAACCGATGTTGCCAAGATATCAGTGAACCAAACCTGCAGGATTTTCACTACGTGATTCTGATTGACGTTAATCTCATGACCCTTATGGAGTTCATGATAAAAGGATTTCAGAGCACTTAGTGGTTGCAACCAAAACACTGAACACTGAAAACTGTCTTCCCAAACTATAACCTACCCGGGACATGCTTTACAGACCTGCTTCTTTCTCAAAACCGGTAAATAGTTTCTGAGTTCAAAACTAGCTAGCACATTTACTGCGAATTTTCTGTCAGGCCTTGTGCATTATAACGTCTCAAATTTAGATATGGTACTTCAGCACCAAATATTTTTTCATCTCTTTGAGACAAATGAGATCCTCTTTAGGATCTAAATATTGATCGATCGTTTGAATATTAAGTCGAATCCGCTTCAGGCATTTCTTAGCATATACATATTTATGGATCCATTTGAAATATGCTCGATCTTCAGGCCGAGACAATACTTCATCATTAAAGCTTTCATTTGAAAGTATTTCTTTAGACATACTGCAGTTTCAAGGACCTCTTCAGGAGTCCATATATTATTGACCCACACTGCTTACTGAGTACATGGTTTCTCATACCATGTCTCATTGCCTCATGCAAATCAAACCCTTCAGAGAATCATTTATCTAGGTAATCATAAATCCTTTGGGGAATGACATTGCTTCTGACAATTTAAATTTTCAAGGGATTTGCTTTAGGCAAGTTGCAATGCTTCAGGAAATGCATGAGTTTTGCTTCAGGCAAACTGCAATGCTTCAGGCAATGCAGGTCCTTCAGGGACTTTTATAAATGTCGACACTTAAAAGTACCATTAGCAGTGGGTACATATATCTAATATACCATGGTGATCATACAACACAACTTTATCAAAAGTTGGCTTTAAGTCATTTGAGATAAATACCTTTATAAGGCGCGCTTTATATTCAGCATCTTTGTTTTCTCATTCATCTATACCCAGCTGGGAAAACATCTTTCGATGTTTTGATCATGATTTTGAACATTGGACATTATGCCAATAAGTCAATTCTTCTAGAGTGACATTTTCTCGTATTGGCCAAACATGTCTTTAAATGATATTAGTCAACACTACGTGGGTCAATGTCAAAATCATCTATCATTTCATTTTCATGAAAATGTAATGCTTTTATCAATGGATATCGATTTTCGATTCCATGGTTCTCAATATGTAAGAACAATATGCATTTGCTCATTCCTTTGATCTTCTGGAACTAACGCTTTTGTTTGAACTGATATTCTTCTTAAATCAATCTCGATAATAAATTTATATCACGCTCATTCACGACCTGCCTTTTTGGCAGGAGCGATTGATTCTTCCAGAATCAACGTTTTTCTTAAACCGATATTTCTGTTGGAACATATTCCGGTAGTGAAGATATATTATGTTCATCATTAAAATTCGTCTAATTCTTTCTCTCTTGGAATCAATATTCTTTGATCCAAGTACCCTCTCACGCTTCTAGCGTGTAAAAGAGGAGCCATTCCCCGCTTTCACAAAACTTTTAAATCTTTGCTGGTATCTTGGTATGACCTTATTATTTCTTTGTATAGCATTCGGTCTGCAACATTTTTCAAATGTGCGAGTTTATGTACTTCAGGTACATATGATAAGACAAAAATAATTCTTCCAAGGATATTTCATGCCTTACTTTAGGAAGGTCTTCTCTCTTCACTTCAAGGTGAACGATATCGTCTCATCACAATGAAATTAACATATCATGCAATAAACATCTTGTCCTTCAGGGACTCAAGATACCAACATTGTCAGGGCGATCTATTTTATAAAGCGTGTCAACAACTTAGCAAATGCAATGTTACACGATAAGACTATCTTCTAGATGCGTCTCTTATAAAGTAAGTATCAAGTACTATAAGATCATCTTCTGGATGCGTCTCTTATAAAGTAAGTATAGAGATACTATAAGACCATCTTCTGGATGCGTCTCTTATAAAGTAAGTATCAAGATACTATAAGACCATCTTCTGGATGCGTCTCTTATAAAATAAGTATATCCTCATGAATTCCCTACGTGAGTAATTGAAATTCCATACTAAAATTATCTTTGCATGGTTGGACCACAAAATATATATTATGAGAAGCAACACAAAATACCTCATAGGACATTTGAACATTCTAGTTCTTTACAGAAAGTCTGCATTAATTCTCAATGATCCTACGCATCATCGTCGATCCAAATGATCAAGACGAATACGTCGACATATAAAACATTTTCATTATTGAACTTCTGGTTCAATATAGCGTAGGCATTGACTGTTCTCATGGTTGTATAACTCATGTATCCGAACAATTATATTTCCAGTACTAGCTTTCTACTTTAATCACTTCAGGTGATATATGCTTGACAAACACAGTCTCATTTGTGGTCTCAACATAACATGTATCAAAGTTCATGTCGTTAACATTGAGTAGATGCTTCCGGATCTACTTTCATATAGAGCATTATGAATGCTTAACTTCGCTGTAATTCTCAATGACACAATAGCTCTTCCGGAGCCCTTAATTACATTAATGGCTCCCGAAATATTGTTAACCTTTACCTTAACCAAGGTTAAATATAAAAAATTGTTTCTCATTCTTTTCGAGAACATTGTGTCAATGATACACATGCCATTTTCATTTTCGCACACATATTGATCTCTTCAGGGATCCATATATAATCGGTGAAATGGACTATGATCATATGGACTACATTTTTATCTATAAAGACATTAAATTCGTTTAGATCTTCCGGATCTATGTCATCAATCAAACTTTATCTTTATCACCCTTTTCTTTTTCCCTTATTTGATGCTTGATCTAAAACCATCAAAACATTTGGTCATACAACATGTAATCGACCAATGATCTCTCCCATCTCATATATAACATATACTTTCACCGCTTTCTGGAGTTCAACTCTATAAGTAACTTTCTTTGTGCCTTTCGCATTTGTCCCACTTCGGGTGGGATTTCGAGATCGAAAGTTATAATGCATGTTAGAATGATCGAGGTATCAATATGTTCCGAGTCTAGAATTACCATCATGATTTATCCCATTCACTTCTGGGAACGGTATACTGCCAACACGGCGAGTTTGATGGTTTTTCAGTAATAACTCATTATTTCGGCAATGAGTATACATGAAATTAACTTCGAATACATAAGTTCTTATTTCCCGACATTAATATTGTTGGAGCATATGAGATGAAGGAACAAATAGTTTCTCTATAAACAAACTAATATGACGATGTTTGACAATAGTAATACTGATATTTCTTATAGGGACTCGTCATTTAAACCTTCAATCTCTGAATAAATTTTCAGTTTTATATGAACTTCTGTCCATATAAAAACAAAATTGCACTTTGAATCAAAATCTCGAATTTTATGAAATTTAAGTCGGTATGAACTTCTGGTCATACGACATTTAACAATATTGTGCATATCAAGTTCTCATTAAAAGAATGGTTTAATACATTTATTTCAAATTCTATGAAAGTTTAAGTCGACATGAACTTCTGGCCATACGATATTTAACAATGGTGCACATATAAATTTCCACTTGAACGATAGTGCAATGAACTTATCTCAAATTCGGTGAAATGTTAAGTCTGTATGAACTTCTGGTCCTACGACATTCAACAATGGTGAACATATCCGTTTCACTGGAATGAATAATTTAATGAACTTGTCTTTAACGATTTTGGAACTTCGGGTCCAAAGTATCATCATATTTGTAAGCTTCGGGTTACAAATATACAACATTTGAATAATCACAATTAGATATATGAAACCACACAATGAGCGAACTCATGGGGTAAACATAATAAACGCGGAATTAATTATAGGTATAACCGCACAACGAGCGAACTCGCGGGGTATAATAAATTAAGTATATATATATATATAGGGTTGGTATCAGGTACAAACCACCCCTTATTGTGCAAACTACGAACCAATCTGAGCCATAGGATCCCCCCAAAGTGATGTCAGCAGAGCGCACCAGATGCTGACACGTGGACAATAAATATATAAAACACCGCGCCTTATTGTGCAAACTACGAACTCACCAGGTGCTGACACGTGGCGCGCACAGTGCTGATAGTTTGGCACTGTGCTAAACTATCAGCACTGTGCGCCCAAACTATTAGCACCGTGTTGCGCAAACTATCAGCACTGTGCGCGCCACGTGTCAGCACCTGGTGAGTTCGTAGTTTGCACAATAAGGGTGGTTTTTACTGGATAGCTACCCTATATATATAATTATATATCCACACAACGAGCGAACTCGTGGGGTAACCATAATAAATGCATAGATTAAATATATGTATAACCGCACAACGAGCAAGCTCGTGGGGTAGACAGAATAAGTAATTGCATATAAAATTTTAGGTTCCAGGACTTGGACACAAGTTACAGGCTTCAGGGACATAAATACAAGCATCAAGCTCTAGACTCGTGATTTATCCTTTGACCGTATATGCAAGCATCAGGCTTCAGGCCTGTGATTTATCATGTGATCGCAAAAGGCAAATATCAAGCCCCAGGCTTGTAGTTTATTATTTTTCATAAAATCAAGTATTAGGCTTCGACCATGTGATTTTTCATTTGGCCGTTCAGGCACATATCAAGCTTCGGTCTATAATTTTCATTTGGAGCTTCTGGTCTCAAATGATTTAGTTTCGATACAAGACCTCTTTACAAATAACGTTAGTAAAACAAACATGTATAACAAAACTTAATATGTAACGAGATTTCGATACGAACATATTTTTCTGATGTGAAAGATCCAAAATATTATTTGGCGATCACAGAGCATACTTATAGGGTATAAAAACCAGATCCAAATAAGTATGGAACGAACACAAATATATTTCATGACAACAAATCAAATTTATGATAATATGAAACTTTATACCTGAACGATCGAACATAGCTGTTCGTGCTGATAACGTGTTGTAAATTAAGAACTAACATCAAAGACTTTGTATAGAAAATGAAGGAACACCATAGTTTGGTTTCTATTTCTTCTCAAAACTTGTCCTTAGTCTGCAAATGAAAAAGCAGGACCTATATATAGGCCAAATATAAAACTTATGTCATAAGCTCTTTACAAATGCTTCCACGTGTAATAGTTAAAATAAAACTATTGTCTTAGTCATAAGAAGACTTCTTATCTAAGTAATGGTGGGGGCCATATAATTGGTTCACAACAAGTTCCTTGATATGTACATGCCATGTAAATTAGGATGGGAATGTCGTGGTTAATTATGGGATGAAATAGAGTAACATAAATATATATTTGTTCATTTTTGTTAATTAATAGAAGTGATTTTCTTTTATTTGTTTAATGTATTTAAATGTGTTTCCAGAATTCTCTTAAAATTTTTGGCAAATAGGCTAAAACCTGTACTTTATCAATCGATTTCGGAAAATTAAGAAACTTTTGTCCCAGGGCGTGTAATCCAGGGCAATATTTTCACGGCTTTTGAAATTATACACTTCCTACGCCGAAAAACCCAAGGAGTAAAAGGTTTTAGGCTATAAAACTCGATATAAGCAAGATTTATAATCGAATAGAATGGTCGTTTCTTAAACAAATGATGCAAAAATTCAAGTTTGGAGTAAAGGTGGATAAAACTAATGAGAGCTTGTGTAATCTCGGTTTGGTAAATTGTGGATTCAGTAGGGAAGATGACATATAAGATAACTCTAGGCCGAGGGATTACACAAGGGTACCCGTTATCCCCTTATCTTTTCCTTTTTTGTAAGTATGGAATCCTTTCGTGTATGCTTTGAAAAGAGGAAGCTCAAGGTAACATTCATGGAATCTCTATAGCTATAGGAGCCCCCGTAGTTTCTGACATGTTGTGTTGTAGACGATTGTTATATTTTTTGCAGAACTGATCAAAAGAAAGTGACAAATCTTAATAACTTTGGAATTATGTTAGTCGAGTAGATAAATCGGGACAAGTCCTCCATCCTTTTTAGTACTAATACTTCCCAAGCCGATAGGGTTTCTAGCTGCAACACTATAGCTACACCTGAAATTTTGAAGGCATTCACTTGTCTGGGAGTTCCAAATGTTAATGGAAGGAATAGAGCTCAAGCTCTTCAATTCATTATTGATCGAGTCTTTAGCATAATTAATACCTAGGATAATAAACTTTTATCTCATGGTGGAAAGGAGGTAATGATTAAATCCATTCTCACGTCACTCCCGGTTTATACTATGGGGTTTGTTCTGCTCCCCCAATCTTTTATTTCTAAGATTCATGTGTCTTTGGCTAAATTCTAGTGGATCGACAACTCTAGAGCTTAAAGACCGATTATCTTAAAGGATTAGGCTACACTATGTATGCCAAAAGCTCAAGGAGGAATGAGTTTTCGAAATCTTAGAGATTTTAATGTTCCTATTCTTACAAGATGGGGTGGAAATTTATGACGGAACCAGATGCTTTGATTTCTAGGATTTTTTGAGCTAGATATTTCTCGGACGGGGATTTCTTGGCAGTAGGAAAGTGGATTAATCCAAGTTTCCTCTGGACTAGTCTAACGTCAGCTCAAGCCTTTCCCACTCATGGAGCAAGGAAAGTCATAGGGCTAGGGACATCTACAGTTATCTTGGGTGTTCCTTGGCTTATGGGTGATGATCCATAGATACACTCTGAGGCTGCTGAATTGAAAGGACATTATGTTAGCTCCCTATTACCCCAAGGACAAAGAAGATGGAATGAAGAAGTGGTTAGAATAATTTATATGGAAAAGGATGAGGAGCAAATATTGACAATTCCTATATCCGCCTCAAGGGTGGATGATGACTGGTACTGGTTCAATGATCCAAAGGGTCTTTATACTATAAAGAGTGGATATCAAAATATTCAAAAATTAACGGGTAACCCCTCCCTCCCCCCGAGAGTCAAGGTTTTTCTTTGGAGATCTCTTACAAGATCAGTAGCTAAAAACTTGAACTCTAGGCATGTCCTGTTATCTGCTTTATGTCCAATTTGCTTGACGCACAGAATCAGAATCTGTGTCCCATTTATTCTTCCATTCTCCCTTCGCTTGAGGTTCTGGACCCAAGCTAATTTACCACAACTCATCTCCCCGCGTATGGATTTTCGGTTTTGGCGAGAAATAGTTTTACAATTATCTAATGATAATCAGAAATCGGAGATTATTATGCGGTTATGGAATCTATGGAAGAAGAGGAATGATTTTGTGTGGAATGAAGTTTCGTTAATCTTAGATTCGATGGTGATATCGGCAAAGGTCCACTTCAATTCTTGGAAAGCTGCAAATCTCAAGCCAGGATATGGAACCACTTCGGTTAATCTAGAAAATAAGAAGGAGTCACACCCTCAGCTTCTTGGTTGGTGGTGAATATAGATGGAGCAATATTTAGAGATGTAAACCAAAACAGTTGGAACTTTATTTAAAGAAATGAGAAGGGGGGATGGGTTGGGAGGCACGTAATGGCACCTATATTGACTTACTATCTCCACCCATAATAGCATCCATGGTTATCCATCAAACGCTCCAATGGATTAAGGAAGAGAATCTCTCTAGGGTAATGATCCAATTTGATGCTCAAGTTGTGGTTAACTTGATTGTGGATAATAAGACGCTCTCCTATACTCTTAGAGGAATTTTTCTATATTTTGAAGTGTTATTAAATTTCATCAAGAATGTGAAACTCGTGTATGTTAAGAGGTCAGCGAATGTAGCAACTCATTGGTTAGCTAGAGCTACTCTTTCTTCGTTTGTCCATACGTTGTCAAATTTTTAGGCACTGATGCATTTGCTTGTATCTTGTCGAAAGATATTTCTTGAGTAAATGGTTGATGATCACTTTAAAAAACAATATATTTTTTTGATGTCTTAGGAGATATATTCATATATAAAGAGTAAAAATTCTAATTATATTTGCTTTGTTTTTTTTTTGAATCGTAATGTAACCATAATGTTAATGAAAGTAAACTTCTGATCCAAAACAAGATAACCAAAAGTACTACATGGATAAAGAAATCGAATAGGCCAAAACAACGTGGAAAAAAAATAGTAATAACAAATGAAAAATGTGAAGATACCAAAATGTTATATATGGATTCTTGGAGTCGGATGTTGCGAGGGGGGGATGGGTTGGGAGGCACGTAATCGCACCTATATTGGCTTACTATCTCCACCCATAATAGCATCCATGGTTATCCATCAAGCACTCCAATGGATTAAGGAAGAGAATCTCTCTAGGGTAATAATCCAATTTGATGCTCAAGTTGTGGTTAACTTGATTGTGGATAATAAGACGCTCTCCTATACTCTTGGAGGAATTTTGCAAGATTTTTAAGTGTTATTAAATTTCATCAAGAATGTGAAACTCGTGTATGTTAAGAAGTCAGCGAATGTAGCAACTCATTGGTTAGCTAGAGCTACTCTTTCTTCGTTTGTCCTTACGTTGTCAAATTTTTAGGCACTGATGCATTTGCTTGTATCTTGTCGAAAGATATTTCTTGAGTAAATGGCTGATGGTCACTTTTAAAAAACAATATATATTTTTGATGTCTTAGGAGATATATTCATTTATAAAGAGTAAAAATTCTAATTATATTTGCTTTGTTTTTTTTTGAATCGTAATGTAACCATAATGTTAATGAAAGCAAACTTCTGATCCAAAACAAGATAACCAAAAGTAATACATAGATAAAGAAATCGAATAGGCCAAAACAACGTGGGAAAAAATAGTAATAACAAATGAAAAATGTTAAGATACCAAAATGTTATATATGGATGCTTGGAGTTGGATGTTGCGATAGTAGTCGAAGACATCGATTCAATTACTACAAACGATGAGCTATGACATAGTAGGCCCTCTTCCGTAAAGTTGGTGCTCAGGCGGACTAAGTATTCATTCGAGGATACAACATGCGTCATCCTCCCTTGATTGATAGTGTAGGGATCCAAGAATGTGAGAATGTTGGCTTCCGAGATAGTAAATGAGTACATTGTCGGTACTTTGTGGAACCACATTCACCGTACGTCCAATGAGGTAAGGGTGTTTTTTGCACTCTACTAGAAAACAAAATCCTCATTGGGTGAGGCGAGGGTTCATGGTGCCCGCCACTTCTCGCTGCGCCCCAACGAAACCTATAGAGCCCTATGACTCTGAGTCTTGTATCTCCCCCACAAGATGCTTCCTACTTATCAGGAGGGACGTGGTAGAGAGTTATCGGGCGCCTTCGATCTCTCCTCCACACGACTCCTCGGAAAGGAGTGAGAGTGTCCTCTAGTCGAGGTCGGAAGTATCGAAGGCCCCCTTCCTTGAAATGAGGCCGTGGGTCCCCATGACGACTATAGATCTAAATCGTGGCTTGAGGCCTCAGATTGGGTGTTCATTCTTGACAGGAAAACACTGAACACATCCAGAGGATTCATCCCCCTTCCGATCGCTTGGTCTCGGGGCCACCGACGTGTAGCTCGAAGTCTGAAGAATAGTAGGCCTCCTAGATGGGACAAGTTTGTCCCCGGCGTCACCCAGCAATATCGAGCTCGGGACTGAGCTGGCCGCAGGTCAGTGGGAGATCTCAAGGAAGGACCTCTCTCCCCTTGACCCACAGGGCAAGCTGATGCCGTATGCTCGACACACTACTACTAAAGCAATGATCTAACATGTTTTCATAAATAATATGAAGGAGAATCCGTACCTCTGATTCTGAAAGGTGGAACCATAATTGACTATAGAGAGGAAGCCACACATCCACATGTACCCGGACTCGCATAAAGTCCCCTCAGCTTATCCCACCAGCATCGTCCTCCATAGTTAGGTAGATACCCAAGGCGCTTCCAAGACGAAATACGATAACCGGTTCTAGGCGCCCACAAGGAGGTTGAAAATGCGGGCCTAGACGGAGAAGTGGGTGGAGTTTTGTCCCAAGTTCTCATTTGGGGGGAGAAGGTCCGCAAATAGGATCAGGGATCATTGAAAGGCCCAAGGCTCCCTTGTCAGCAAACGAGCCATCTCCTTTACTGACCGGAAGTAGAATCCAACTACACCGTCCTCCAAAGGTCGTGCCACAATATCCTGAAAATGAAAAAGCTCCACGAGCCAATCAACAAGGGATTTCCAGAAAAAGGTCATGGTGATCAGCCCCCAAGCTGCAACTACATACACGAAGTTTAAACCCTTGTCGACAGTTCTATCGAAGGTACGACCACCTCCCAGATGACTAGGCCACCCATTCGAGCATCGATCTCGTCCACCCCCACTAGCATGTGAGCTTCCAAGGCTCTTGGGCCTTACCCGTACCCAGGAAGCCCTACTGGGCCACCCTTACGGGTTGCTCAAATCGGGACCCGAGGACCCGCACCCCCAACCAAAGCTCTAGGAATTTGCGAAGACGGCCTCCGCCACGACGTCCCCTACGTCCTAAACGAATGGGCCACAAGACTTCCTCTCCCTGGAAGAACATCTCCTGTTAGCTCTGAGGTGTCCTCCTGGAGGCTCGTCCCGTCCATAGCTACCGTCTCCTTGTCGTCCGCCAACGATCCTCACCGCCTTCCGAGCAACAAGGTGTGACTGGTCTCGTCGTCATGCATGGACAGGACTGGGAAAGCCAACTAGTACCTGGTATATACAGCGGCGAGATGTGCCAGAATGGTGGAGACAACGTCTCTCCACCACCCATGCAAGTCGCGGGCGTGGTCCCAGAGCCCGAGTCCGCTGCACTAGGCCATGAGATCCACCCTACAGGACCCCCTTGAGGGATGCATCTGTCCCTCACCGCCGGTAAAAGGATTGGTTTCCCTTGCATGCGCCGCCTCCGTTGCCATCACGGGCCCAACTGACAGCATATCTGGGAAAGAAAGAAGGGAGTTGTTAGAAGTATTGAAGGAGGAGTAACCGGTAATCACTTGGAAACTCGCAGCCATTTCTACTGAAGCACCTTTTGATTGCGCTACGAATCCTAATATTGAGAGAGAGCGAACACTTACGCTTTAATTTAATTTGATAATATTTATTGGTATGGTTTTCTATTTGCTCTGTATATGATATAGATGATAAATGAAATAGAGAAATAATTTGAAACATAATTACCCTATAGCACTTCCGCTATGAGAATATCATGTATAAAAACAATGCTTAACTATCACATAATTTAATGGTTGTAAAAATCCTCGCATGGAGGCGCTTAGTCCCTGCCTAGGCGTTAAAATGGGCTATAGTGACCCGATTTATTCTCTTAGGATGCTTCAGGCTGTTTGGGCAGAATATGACCGATTAATCCCCGATTCGGTCAATGAATCACCGCCTTACCGATTAATTGGGCGGATCGGTCAGGTGTGGGGTTGGATTCGTAATTGCAAAAACAATTTCTAATCTTCTGCAAACTAAATGAGAGTATAAAATCATGCTAGTGATACTTTTAGTTTAGTAGAATGTTTATGTTTTTAATATATTTAATGTTTGATATTATTAATATTTTTTTATGAAGTATTGTCACGGCCAATTTTAGCGAACCGAACTCGGGACGCAAACATTTAAAAAGATACACTACTTGAAACCTGTTTTCATTAATTCACTTTAAAAAGCCAATTTAGTTCAACAAAATAATAATATTTACATCTCAAAAATAAGTCCCACACTTGGACGAAAACGAGGTACACGTCATTAGACTCAAAACACCCAGAAGCCCGCTTCAAGCTCTTCAAGCTTCAGAAGCTCACCTAGTCCAGACTGCGAACGGTACCTGTAGGAAAAGCAACTATGGGTGAGCGTTCGCTCACCACCACAGATAACAGACTTACTACGACATTCTTAGCAGACAAAGCCGGTGACACCAACAACGACCCAAAAGTCACACACACGACCAACACTTTTCTCAACCGACTCAAACACTCGGACACGTGATGTAGACCCCACACAACAATTGACGACCTCCTCCAAAGACACGACTGACAACCACACAATACCAAGATCACAAAGGATCGCACACCAAACAAGATCACAAAGGATCGCATACCAGCTGCTCAGTAACCATCTCTGTATCTCGCCCTTTACGATCCCAGTCGGGCCAGGTGGTCGACCTGTCTCAGTAACCTCTTTGTCCCTCGCCCTTTCCGATCCCAGTCGGGCCAGGCGGTCGACCTGTCTCACAACTCCCCCCGATCCCAGTCGGGGAGCTAGCCCACAACCTCTCCGCTTCTCCCGATCCCAGTCGGGAGGCTAGCTACACCACACAACCTCCACCATGATCAAGTAACCAAACACAATTACAAACAAAGTTCAACAGACGGTAACGACACCAGTCTCAACTCCACAGACACTCAAGGACACCAAGACACCAACAACAAAACACGGGTTCAACAACCCTACGAGCCCTCATGGCCACCCAAGACTCCAACGGTAAAGTACGGGTTCACAACCCCACGGGCACTCACGGCCACCCAAAACACCAATAATAACAACACGGGCTCTCATGGCCACCCAAGACTCAACAATAACAACACGGGCTCTCATGGCCACCCAAGACTCAACAATAACAACACGGGCTCTCAAGGCCACCCAAACTCAACAATAATAACACGAGCTCTCAAGGCCACCCAAAACTCAACAATAATAACACGGGCTCTCAAGGCCACCCAAAACTCAACAATAATAACACGGGCTCTCAAGGCCACCCAAAACTCAATAATAATAACACGGGCTCTCAAGGCCACCCAAAACTCAACCATAATAACACGGGCTCTCAAGGCCACCCAAAACTCAACAATAATAACACGGGCTCTCAAGGCCACCCAAAACTCAACAATAATAACACAACAACCTCCGGCATACTCAATGCCTCCAACAGTCCTAAGATCACTAGTTTCACAAACAACCTCCGGGCATGGTCATATGCCTCCAGTAATTCTAATAACGCTAAGTTCTCTGCTCCTACGACACTACTAAGTGTCACATGCCTTTCCAATAATTGCTAAGTTCCCGTAACATGCTTTTCTAATATTTGATAACCTAAATAACCCACGACACCCCGGTGTCACATGCAATTGTACAGTTAACTTTCCCTAGTCAGGGCCGAGATCCGGCTACTTTTCCCTACCTCGTATATAACTCCAAAAGCGCTCCAATAAACCTCGATGTAATCCCAGTCACTCGCCGAGCTTCCCTTTGCCTCGGTCCGCAGCACGATCTAAAAGAGCAAAATTTAAAAGCACTTTTAAACTAGTATGAATAAGCCGAAATTTAATAAACTTAACGCCCAAACGTAACCCCGACAATGTCGATCACTCCCAAACTTCCCAATTACTCGACATTGTCGATAAAGGACCCGTAAAGGCCCGATTCGCCCGACATGGCGAATCTGCCCGGGTTTTGTAAATTGCCTTCCGTGGCTCCAAAAGCCCCCGTTTTCGTTTCTACGGTCTTGGAATAGTTCAAGGAGTCCAACGCACTTGACGGAATCGAATTCCGACTTCCGAGTCAATTAATTAACGTTTAAAGTTTCTAAAACCCGTTAATTACAACTTTTACAATTTAATTCCAAATTTCGATTCGGTTAAGGATAAATGGTCCGGGGAACGTTTTAAACCTCCCGAACACTAAACCCGATCACCCGAGCATGTGGGCCCCACCCGGCCCACTTGGCCGTGGGCCCTAGGGTTCCAATGGGGCTCGGCCACCATGGTGGTGGCCGGCCATAGCTCCGGCCAGCCACCTCCTATGGTGGTCGGCCACCTCCTAAGGTGGCCGGAGCTCCTCCCGAGCTCTCGGTCGCCGGAAAACGTTCAAACAACCCTCCAAACACCTCTAAAACGTCTCCCATAAACCCCCAACCTTACTACAACCCTAACTCATCAATTAAACCCAAACCCTAACATTTGAAAATTAACAAAACGGGAATCGGTTCGGTGCTTACTCAAGAGGAAGACGAGGGGAACACGATTGCTCTTTGTCTTGAGACGATCCAAGGGCTAGATTTATTCCAAACCCTAGCTCTTCCTCTCTTCTCTCTTCTTCTTCTTCTCCTTCTCTCTCTAAACACTCTCTTCCTTTTTCGAATTCAACAACTAACACAATTTCTATTTTTTTTTTCTCTTTTAACATGTGGCCGGCCATGCTTCCTCTCCACTCATTTCCCCCCCAAAACTAACACCATCACAATTAGGACAAGTGTCAAGATGGGTCCCACACCTTTTGGAAAATATCTACTTGATATTTTCCAATCAGATTCGCGAAAATCGGACGTTTCGGGCCCCGAACGGGCACTTTTCCCAAGAAATTACGAAACTTGGCGGGCTACAAGGAAACGGCTCAACTAAGACCGCTGCGACGACGGCTAAGCTTTTTGGATCCCAAACGGTCCTCGAATGGACCAAAACGTCGCTCGATTGACTTTTCCAGCGAAAAGTCAACATTTCCCAAAATGATCAGAAAGTTGCCCTGAGTCCCCCGGAACTCATTTTGGTCGATAACGGGGTCAACTTAAGTCCGGTATGACCCTCGGGGTCAAATTAGGTTAAATTAAATGTCTGTCTCAAAATTTTTAAATTTTTCTGTTTTTCACAGGTTTGACTGACGTTGACCAGAAGTGGTTATTACAAGTATAATATAAATTTGATATTATATATAATAAGGGTAATAAAATAATAATCCGATTAATCCCCGCTTAACGTCTAAGACATTTTTCTACCGAACTAGCTCTTAACGTTTCTTACAACTTTACCTAATGAGAACGAAAATAATCACTTATAGGTCAAGTGGGAAAGTTGAAATGGTTGTTATCGGATTGGAAATGGTCCCCTCCCAACAGTAAACATGTGGCCATGTTGAAGTGGGCTAGACTGGAACTGGACTCAAACTAATTAATCCCGACTGGACTCAGTCCAACACCAATCAAAAGAAGCTACAGTTCATGATTAGGCAAATGATTGGTAAACCTAATAATTATCTGGGACATGCTTTCCACGTGGGCAGGCATGCATGACTAGGTTTATCTGAATTCCATCTTCAATTCTTGAGTTCTGAATTTTAAACTCTTGACCATGACCCATGCACGCTCTCCTTAACCAATTCAACCGTTTTGTCAGCGTCCCATAAGGTATACATTTATTAACACCTAACTATAGGTCAATAACGTAGAGTAAAATAATGTTCATACATCATTCATTATTTAAACATGTTGCTTAATTATTTCAACAACAAAAAAACATGCTAGCTTCCAAAATCTAATAGAAAATGGGGGAAATTATAGTTCCCAATCCCCAGTTACACTCTAAATGTCAAATCCTAACGTTTCTGATCTCTGGTTTCAATTCTTATTGATGATTTTTTTAGAAATTTATATTTCTTAGCATAAAAGTCACTATAAGTTTGTATAAACTACCGTAGAAAAAGGTCGAATCCTAACGTCTTTGACCTTTGATTTCAATTCTTACATGTGACTTTTCAGAAATTGTTATTTTCTAACGTAAAGCTGACGATAAATTTCTACAAACTGACATAAAAAAACGTTAGTTTCTAACAGAAATCTTCCCATTTACGTTAGGAACTAACAATATTTGAAAAGTCACGGGTAGGAATTGAAACCAAAAATCAAAGACGTTAGTATTTCACCTTTGGGGTATAATTGACGATGAGGAACAAAACTTATCCCTTAAAAATTGGTGGCACACTAATGAGGTTCAAAGCATATTAACTATTAGGGAAAACTCGATGTAGTCTCGTTGTACTTTGGTCAATTCTCAAATCATAACCCATACTTATCAACTTTCTTATATAGTAACAAGTTTGACAAATTATTTCTCAAAATGTATCAAAATATGTTAAGTGTGACTAACTCCATGAAATACCAGTCACATGCTTGTCACGTGCCTCTTAAACATTCCTAAACTGGCATGAGAAAACTTGATGTCATAACGTAGACCTTTCGTTTACTCTCAAATCATAACCCTGACCCGTCAACTTTTCCTTTTACTCACTAAACAGTCGTTAAACTTGAGGACGGAAAATGACAAACATTGCGGTGAACGTTATGATATGAGACCCAAACTTTGTTTGGGTTATGATTTGATAATAAACGAAAGGTCAAGGTTATGACATTGAATGACCCCTAACCTATTAATCATGTCGGTAGGGATGGATTTAGAGGGTTAAGGGTATGCCACGGCATACCCTGCACCGAGAAAGTTTCGAAAATATGTAGAGCTTTCAATTGTCTTCGATTTGATATTTTAAGGGCCTAAATCGAAGTTAGTATGAAGAAGTTATGGTCATTTGAAAATTTGTTGCATGTTGAACCTCATTTTACTTCAAAATATTGTTGTAAGCTCCAAACGTCTACAACACTTTCCAACAACCTAATTCATACTTTTTGTAGGTTGTATGTCAAAAGTTGGATGTAACACATCATGTCTCGGTAGTATACATCTTTAAGTACTTATGGCCATTGACAGTGGAATAGCTTTGTTCATTGATGTCTCGTATTATATCACTCCTACTTTCTAATTAATTTAAATATAGTGTTTGTGTAACATCCCGCCGCGCGTGGGGCCCTGTGTGAGGCACGGCGGGATGTTACAAAAAAGTGCACTTTTTTATAACATCCCGCCGTGCCCCACACAAGGCCCCACGCGCGGCGATGTTAGGTCTGCAGCCCAATACACCCCAACCCCTCTTGTGTATTGTCCACAGACAAATACCAACCTAGGTTGTTGGTGAGACTTGAACTCAAGACCTCACACTTTATAGCATTTCCTTGAGTGATGCTATCACCAATTGAGCTCCCACAACTGTGAACACAACTACGCTAAACCAACACTTAAACTGCACGAACGTGAACCGAGTCACGCAACCACAACACTAACCACACAACGAAACCAAAATTTTGAAAGCAGCTGACTGGACCAGGCCGGTAAGTGGGCCGGACCGTGCAGCATTTCGGGCCGGTGAGTGGCCCGGACCGTTCCACCTTCCGGGCCGGTGAGTCACCCGGACCGGACTTCCATCCGGGCCGACAAGTCAGCCGGGCCGTGCCCCATTCCGGGCCGGCACGCCAGCCGGGCCGTGCCACCCTCCGGGCCAAAACAGAGGCCCCGACCAATCAAAATCAAAATACACCCTCCGGGCCAACCAACCTACACACACGCCCACAGGGCCAACCAAAGTCGAAACACGCCCACCGGGCCAACCAACAATCAAACACGCCCACAGGACCAATCAAAATCAAAACACGCCCTCCGGGCCAATCAATTTTAAAACTTTCTCCACCTCATTAAAAACCTCATTTCTTGACATCAGGTAGTTACAACCCGGTCCAGGCGTCCCCGAACTACATTGTACCCACGTGATATCAACACCGTCACGCTCGACTACAGGGGCGCCCCTGAGTCGAGTCGCGATAGTTTAAAAATGTTTCACGCAGCAACACACAAACAGTATGCCAGTAACCCCGTACTGCACATACACAAACACAAACAGGACTCAAACACAACGGGTCTACACACGGTTCCGACTTGCGTACCCAACGCACGACGGGACATTACTGACTCGATTCTCCCCACGGGTAGAGGTTAGGGTTGGTGCGATGTGGTGCCATACGAACTAGGTTTCCCCTATGTGAACGGGTTAGTCGAGGTTTTCCCTTGCGTGAACGGGTGGTTGGAGGTTTCCTTCACGTGAGTGGGTTGTTTGAGGTTCCCTACACGATCGAGTGACTAGGGTATCGTGGGTGTGAGAAATAGTGGGTTGCTGAGTTGAAAGTAGGATCCTTGTTGAGTTTTCTCTACGTGATCGGGTAATTGGGGTATTGAGGTTGTAAGCAATAGTAGTTGCTGAATTGAGAACATAATCCCCGTTTCGAGGTTTCCCTTACATAAGAGAGTATTTGAGGTGTTGATGACTTGAGCAGTGTGACGTGTTGGTAGTAGGTTTTGGGATGGTGGTTTTCCCTGGCTAGATTGGTAAGTCCTTGGTGCTTTACTAGTATGCCATAATCGAACGGGTGTCCTGGAGGTGAGCATAACGCTCATCCCCTTTACTACTTTTCCCGCAAGGGACGAGTAGCGAACACTGGTTTGGTTGCGGAAAGTTATAAGTAAATGCATAGAGGACCGGGTGAGGGTTTGTGCTAGACTTTACCAGAGTAACTAATGGAGTGGTTTTTCGGTCCCTGCTTGAGCGTCATTTCTGTTGGATACCGGGGCGTCACACTCGTTGGTGTCGTCAAGTTGTGCTGAGAGGTTGGGGCTGAGTTTAGAGCCGTTGAGTCCACCCCTGCGTCTGGACACGGCGGTTGGTGGTGGTGTGGTGTTGACTAGAGTCTGTCGTGCCTGCGAAGTCAGAGAACCGAACTGACACCAGAGGTTCGAGAAAGGGCTCAAGAACCCTGAAGCTGGATCGAGTCCTCAATCCGAGGAGTCGGGTATGTTCGGAGTTGATGGGCAAGACGGCGGTAGTGGAGTGAGGTTTTAGAGAGACTGCGAGGATCCGTGAGGATCAGCAGCGACTGGGCTTGTGCGTGTATCCGTGGGAATGATACTTACGAAATGACAACCTTTGGCGTAAACTTGGGAATGGATTGGCTGGCGAAGTGCCGAGCCAATATCGGCTGCTATAGGCGACTAGTGACAGTGTCAGTGGGCAACATGAAGGTGTCGTGTGTGCTGGGTAGTAATAGCGGGGTTCTCCTGTCAGCATGGTCCGCAGTGGAGGAAGTATCGGTCGTGCAAAGCCAAGAGTTACCGCGAAGGGTATGGGGGTTCCCCGAGGACTTTCCTGAGGAGTTGAGCGGGTTGCCACCAGTTCGTGAGGTGGAATTCAGGATTGACCTGGTGCTGGTAACGGCAGCGATATCGATGGCGCCTTACAGGTTCGCGCCAGCAGAGTTGACCGGGCTGAAGCGTCAGCTTGAGGAGCGTCGGGAGAAGGCGTTTATTCGTCCGAGCACATCGTCGTGGGGAGCGCCATCACTCTTCGTGAAGAAGAAGAGTGGAGGGCTTCAGATGTGTATGGACTACCTGAAACTGAACCGGGTTACGGTGAACAATCGATACCCGATACTGAGATTTAACGACTTATTCGACCAGTTGAGAGGGTCGACGTGTTTCTCGAAGATCGATCTGCGATCTGGATATTACCAGTTGCGAGTCCGAGAGGGAGACATCGCAAAGACTGCATTCCAGGCACGCTATGGGCATTACGAGTTATTGGTGATGCCTTTGGACTGACGAACGCACCTGCAGCGTTCATGGATCTGATGAACAGTATAATCCGGCCGTTCTTAGATCTGTTTGTGGTGGTGTTTGTAGACGACATCGTGACCTACTCGCAGAACGAGGCGACGCATGAGGAACATCTGAGGGGTGTCATGACCCTGTTGCGCACGCATCGGCCATACGCTAACTTGGAGAAGTGCGAGTTTTGGCTCGCTGAGGTGAGGGTCCTCGGTCACGTTGGGTCTAGTGACAGTAGATTGGTCGATCCGGTGGAGATCGACGCAGTTTTGAAGTGGGCGCGGCCCACGAACGTTTTCGAGATCCGCAGCTTCTGGGGGCTGGCGGGATATTATCAGCGGAGGGCCGCAACAACACTAGTAAGCTGTCAGCCCGATCAGGAGAGGTGACCGAGCGGCGTTGAGATTAGAGTGGCGCAGCGGAAGCGTGGTGGGCCTATAACCCACAGTCATCGCATTCTTCTGTTTGATGTACACTTGTGTATGGTAGAAGTGGGAGTACCTCACTAGGTATCCGGAAACAAATCACCGAGTACGACTACCCCAACGCTTTCAGGCCAGTAGCATTTGGCACCGCACGAAGCGTTGGATGGTAGGTCGGGCATTTGCCTAAGCAGGGCACACTTGAGATTTAATAGTGACCAGTATGGTCCCGAGTTGCTCGAGAAGAGACTAAAAGGTCGCGTGATCGTGGATGATTAAGAACCGCACAGAGTTGACACGGGAGCGCGAGGATGAGATACGCGCGAGTTATTCAAGCCGTTCGGAGCCTGAGGGACTAGTACTGTGATGTCTTCAGTTTCGTGATACTGTGGGTTAATCGACTTGTAACCGGTTTGAGTTTGCGTGTTATTTACCTGTGTTATCGTGGGTGGGTGGTCAGGACGTGACCACAGTTGAAGTCCATTGGCGAATGTCTGAGTAACGGGTTGGGAAATTCACTCGTTGGTTGGGTACGCGATACTTGGTTAAACAAGTGAGTGGCCGAGGAGAAGTGTCTGTGTGTTGGATCCGTTTTAAGTGCGGGGTGAGTTTTGTTCCGGTTTGATACCTACACCGACGGACGGTTGCGGGTGGCGGTATGGTGTCTCTACCGACGGTGGTTTCCAGTACCGAATAACGAATTTTAATTCGGACGTTCCCCGAGAAAGGGTTAAGTGGAGCGCGTTCGTTTTGAATTTCGAGGACGAAATTCTTTTAAGGGGGTATATTGTAAAGATCGCTCCGTTTTTAAACGGTTTAAGTTTTAAGTTTTTGTTCAATCGGATCGTCGATGGTGAATTTTGGTTTAATCTCTTGTTCGTTCAAAAAAAAGGGGTTTCCGAATCAGTTTTAAAAAAAGGATTGGATCGTTCAGGCCTGACCAGACAGGCAGGCCCGGCGAGGCCCCTCCCCCCCCCCCCCCCCCTCGCTTGGGCCTGAGGCTGGTTGCTCGCCAGCGGCCCATTAGGGCGACCAACCCACGGTATTTAAAGGGAGAACCAGGGTTCTGAAACCCTAATTCCCCTTTTCTCCCTCGAACCGCGCCTCTCTCTCCCCTTTGCCTCTCTCTCTCTCCTCAGTTCCAGTCGCCGACTTCCTTCCCGTCCAGCTACATCTCGCCGGCCACGCCACCGAGCTCTTCCTCCCTCTTCGAGTCGTCTCTCCGGCGAGAAGTTCCCGAACTTCTGTTCCTCCCGAGCGTCGCCACTCCGGCGAGAGCTTTCCGAGCTCCTCGTCGCTCCTTACCGCGAGAACCCCTCCAACCCTCGCTCCTCTCCGTCCCGTTCGACCCTCCGGCTTCGAGTCCGGCCGCCACCGTACCTTGGCCGTATCAAGCCCTACCGGCCGTGTGCTGCGCCGGAAGCAGCGTGTCGATGTCGTCCCGACTCTGTGTCGTCACTCCCGAGACCTTAGCAAACCCCCCCGCGTCGTCGTTCCCTTTTTACGGTGAGACCCCGACCGGCAGCACCTTTGCTGTTGTCGGTCGGGAACTGAGCAAAGATCCTCCTCTGTTGTTTTGTTTTCTTATTTCTCTCTTCCCGTAGCGTTTGGATCTGGGCACCGTTAATCAAAAGCTGTTGGATCTGGTTGTTGAAACAAAATTAAAAGATTTCAAAAAGAAACCGAAAGGCAATTTCTGAAACAAAAATCAGTTTTAAGAGTTAAAGGGGGAAAGAAGTCGTTTGTTAGTTTAAAAAGGAAATTAAAACTGAATCTGTTTTTAATCAATAAGTTTTGCTTTTAGACTTGGGAACGAATCCGAAAACTTGTGGAATCGTTGAGCGGTTTTGGAAACCCGATCGATTAAATCGGATGTTTAAAATCGAACTTGGAACGGACTAAAAACGAGACGCTGAATTGGACACCTCGGTAAGAGTGCCTCGAAGCATGTCTCGGTAAGCGTGCCTCGAAACGCGTGAACCGGGTTCGATGTTCGGGGCTCGACTACTCGAACCCGGTTCGTCATTTAATCCCGCTTTTAGCCGTTCAAGCTTAAAAGGGCAACGTGTCGTTTTTACTTTGGACTGTACTGGATCTGATTGTAAGTTTTACCTGTTAAAAATCAGACTTGGACTCCGCCCGAGAAGACAAGAGTCGAACCTAGACGCGGACTTCGCCTTGGAAGACGGTGTTGGCCCGGTCGTCCGCATCTAGAAGACGCCGCCGTGTTACGATCTTGGGGTAGGGAAAAGTAGCCGGATCTCGGCCCTGACTATGGAAAGTTAACAGTAGAATTGCATGTGACACCGGGGTGTCGTGGGTTAAGTAGGTTATCGAATATTAGAAAAGCATGATACGGGAACGTAGCAAATATTGGAATTGCATGTGACACTTAGTAGTGTCGTAGGAGCAGAGAACTTAGCGATATTAGAATTACTGGAGGCATATGACCATGCCCGGAGGTTGATTGTTTAATTTATGTCTTGGGTGGCCATGAGAGCCCGTGCTATTATTATTGGTGTCTTGGGTGGCCATGAGAGCCCGTGCTATTATTGTTGGTGTCTTGGGTGGCCATGAGAGCCCGTGTTATAATTGTTGGTGTCTTGGGTGGCCATGAGAGCCCGTGTTATTATTGTTGGTGTCTTGGGTGGCCGTGAGAGCCCGTGTTTGACTGTTGGTGTTTTGGGTGGCCGTGAGTGCCTGTGGGGTCGTTGAACCCGAGTCTTGACTGTTGGTGTGTCTTGAGTGGCCGTGAGTGCCCGTGGGGGTTGTTGAACCCGTGTTTTACCGTTGGTGTTTTGGGTGGCCGTGAGTGCCCGTGGGGTTGTTGAACCCGAGTCTTGACTGTTGAGGCGTCGTGGGTGGCTTTGAGTGCCGTGGAGTGTTGGACTGGTGTTGTTACTATTTGTTGATCTTTGGTTGTGTTTGTGATTGTGGTTACCTGAGGTTGGGGGCCCGCTTCATGAAACGGGGGTCCACGAGCACACGCGTCTGCATGTTCAGACGGGGTAGGGGGCCCGCCCGACAACAAAGGGGTCCTGGCCGCGCGTGTGTGGTTTGGGGTTGTGAGTGTGATAGGTCGACAGCCTGATCCGACTTTGTGTCGATGAATTGCGATAGGTCGACAGCCTTATCCGACTTTGTGTCGAGGAATTGCGACAGGTCGACCGCCTGACCTGATGAGATCGGTAAAGGGCGTGAGGGAGGTTACTGAGCAGCTGGTATGCGATCCTTTGTGATCTTGTTTGGTGAGTGATCCTTTGTGATCTTGTTTGGCGTTGCGTAGTCTTTCTGTCGTGCCCTTGGAGGAGGTCGTCGATAGTTGTGTCGGGTTTACATTACAAGTCCGAGTGTTGAGTTTGTTGAGGAAGGTAACGGGTTGTGTGTCAGTTGAGTACTTGAGTTTGGGATGGTTTTCCCGGTGTTGGGTTTGGTTTTGTTGTTACCGGCATTGTCTGCTAATTATGTCGTAGTCAGTCTGTTATCCGTGGTGGTGAGCGAACGCTCACCCCTAGCTGCTTTTCCTACAGGTACTGGTCGCAGGTCGGACTAGGTGAGCTTCCGAAGCTTGAAGAGCTTGGGGCGGGAGTCCGGGTTACTTTTTAGTCTAGCGAAGGATTCCTCGCATTTTGTCCGCTTGTGGGACGTTTTATTTTGAGTTGTAATTATTATTTTGTTGAACTAATTTGGTGTTTTAAAGTGATTTAATGGAAAAGGTTTCAAGTGTTTTATTATTTTAAAAGTTCGCGTCCCGAGTTCGGTTCACTGAAATTGGGGCGTGACAGTTTGAATATAATCTTATGAATTATTAGGTATGAAAATGTTTTTATTGAACTTAGCACTTAATATTTTTCTAATAAGAGATGCTGTTTTTCTTATCAAGAATTCTTTGATCTGTTGTCGATAAGAGAATGTAACTACGCTTGAACTAGAATTAAATGATTATGTTTATATTATAATCTAAAATATTAGTATATATATTTTTAAAATTTTAGAAGAATAACCAAACTCAAAGATTTCTTAAATCGACTTTCATTTTTATATATTTAATCATTATAAGTGGCATACCCTAAAATAAATTTCCGGATCCACCTCTACAATGAACTTGGTCAACTAATCAATTCACCTTTTAAACAAAAATATCACATATTTATAGTTGTTGAAAACAATTCATTGAATTACAATCATCTTAAATTTTATATAGTATATATTTACAAGCCATTGCTAGTAAATGAATGGAATATATCAAAAATTGATTGTTTAAGGTCGTCTGCAAGACACATCATTTTTGATATTTTTAGATGTCGATAATGCACCTAAAATAAAAAAAATTAGTAATTACAAAAATAAGTTAAAATAAGAATATTTCAAAACAGAGACAAATAGTTTTCAGATTTTGTTGAAGTTCATCGGATTTCTACTTATCAGAATATAGACTATAGTTGGACATTCAACTATCAAATTAAGCTTTTTGTTGAGTTGTCTCTCTAATATGGTATTGGAGCTTGGTTCCTCAAGATCATGAGTTCAAACCCTACTGTCTACAAAATATATCACTTCTATTTATCTAGTTTTCCCTAATGGGCCTTAATACTTATCTTTGTTTCCAATGTGTTCTCTATCTCCTAAATAATTCATATCCAAACCCGTGTTGGAATATAAAACTTTAATGGGAACTTCAACGATCAGATTAATCTTTTAGTTGAGATGATTCTCTAATACCACTGGCACACCACTCTCCTCACCAACAAGTTGAACTTCAGCGACAACACTATGTGATTAGCGACATGAAACGGGCTTGGACTTCTTTTCAACAAGCTTAATATGAACAATGACAACGCTAAATAGATCTTTGAGGGATAGGAGGAAGAAGTGGAAGAGATTGTCAAACTCTCAAGCTGGATAAGAACGACGAAAACTCTAACTCAAGCTTCTATGGAAGATCCGTGATGTCGTGGGAGAGGCGACCTTCGATACAACTCCCCAAGTGACTATGTAACTTCAAGCAATAAGACATAGATCAGTGGAAAATCCAAGATCGAGGATGACAACCCTTCAAGTTTGGGATTGCCTAAATGAAGAAGACATGCGCATGAAGACCACACGCCAAATAGTTTGCCTCATCTTAGAGGTGTGTCTAACGTTCTCGTTATTATAAAAAGGAGTTCGACATTTCACTTAATTTTTAACACCGTTTTGGAAGGTGACTCGAATTATACAATAATAGAGACCATCATAGAGGTTTGAAAGTATGATAATCAGGTAAATAAATTCTCTCCCTTTCTTTAAGTGATCATGTATGGTATAACTTTGAACAAGAGATGCAAAAATAACACCAAGTACATTATATATGTTTTTTTTGAACAAAGTAAAGTATGTATGATAATCTTTCAAGTAAGAGAGAGACGGTCCAACCTCTTTCTGGAAACCCTAAAGCTTCGTCCTCGCCGCCGCCCACTCTCCCAATCCTCTTCGCCGACTTCGATCTCGGCTCCGGCCTTGGTCGCGGCCGGCGAGGATTTTTCCTCCAAGCCTCAACATAGCCCTCCCTTCCCTTGCTTCTTCTTTCGTCCTCTTCCCTTTCCCCACCACCAGCGGCCGAAGTTCGCCAGATCTCGGTGACCTGAGCTCATCCTCTTCCTCTTTTGTGGCTCCAGCGCGCTAGAGGTCCGGCCGAGTCGTGCTCTCTTCCTCCCCGGCCAGCTCATCAGTCTCCATCTCCGGTCAAGGTAAGATCTCTAGTTCCCAACTTGGTTTTGGGGGCCCATCGCCGATGGGTTGCCGGCCGCGGGGTGGTTCACCAGATCTGTCTGGCTGTAGGCTTGCAGGAGATTTGGGGATTTCTGGAGTTTTGGGTCTGGTTGTGGTGTTTGTATCTCTAGATCTACACCACTCCTCGTCTTGCGGTGTTGTTGGCCATCCGCGAGGACAGATCTGGTTCGGGGAGGCCACGGTCGTCCTTATTCCTCTCTCTGGCAAGGCCTTTCATGCTGAGTCCGAACTCGGGGCCATTTCCCTTTCTCATGCTCGTTTCCGGCGAGGGACTAATGTTCTGATGGTCACGACTACCCTCAAGGGTTGATCCGTGGTGCTGGCCATGGGCGAGTTCCTTCGGAACTGAACAGTGTTCGGGGCTGTTTAGGCTTGGGAGTGTAGGATGGACTTCCACTATGGTGACTGTTCTTCGTCGTGGTTGCTGTAACGACCAGGATTTTTAATTGTTGGAACGTCGAGGTTTGGGAAGCGAGTAAATTTTGGATCGAATTCAAAAAAAGGAAATAAAAAAAAGGGATAAGAGAGGGAACAGGCCTGGGCTGACCTGGTCTACGCACTGGGCTGAGCCAGACCACGCCCGAACGGACGAACCAGGCCCAGGTAGCCCAATACGTCAGCCCAGACCCATTCTGACGTCGCTAACCCTAACGCGTTATTTCCTTCCCTCAGATATACACACGCAAACCGAGGAAATCAAACCGTCTCTCTCTCGCACCTCTTCCTCTTCTCCGACCTCTCGCTTGCCGTCTTCTTCCTCTCGAAAGCTCGCTGGAGTTACAGCTCCTACTCCCTCTTCTTCTCCTGCTCCCAGCTTCGCCCGACCCTTACCTCTCCTCACAACCAAGAAAACCCCCTCCTCCTTCTGCTTCTTCTTCGTTTCGCCACGACCCAACAACGCCGGCTTCATCCCGAGCCCCACCGTGCCGTCAACGGACGAAATCAATGACGATGAGTCATTTCCCGACCACGTCTCACCTCCCTCGCCACTTCTTCACTGGAAAACGAGCGAGACCGAGCTCAATTTGGGCGGGCTCACCGGAGCTTGGAGCTTTAGATCTGGTGATTCAACGCCGGCGAAGCATCCATGACGTCAGATCTCGAGCGGAGGAGCTTGAGCTCGACCCTGATGACCTTCCTTCCAGCTTCCCAGACTTCTGACACCCTCACCGCTGTCGAGAACCACCCTCGAGCCTCGCCGCCGCCGTCACCGGAGTGAAGCCGGACGGAACCCTAACTCGAGCCTCGTCTCAGACGGGCCTTGGGCCAGGAACGAGGCTCAGGCCTCGGACTTGGGCCTTGGGCTGGACTTGGGCTCTAGCTCTGAACTAGGCCTCGGGCTGGACTTGGTTTGGGCCTCGGGCTCGGACCGGGTCTGAGTTCGGGTCTGGACTCGGGTTGGGTCTGGGTCGAGCTCGGGTTAGATCCGGGTCTGATGACTTGGACGGGTCGGATCCGGGTCGGATTCGGGTCCGGGTTTCGGGCTCGGGTCGGATCCGGGTCAGACCAGTTAATTAAAATATTAATTAATTAAATTGGTTTAAAATCAGATAATTATAAAGGACTTGTTGGACTTCTAAAGGACGCTTGGACAACGAACTATTGGATTTAATTTAATAAAATTAGAGGACCGTTACAGACTGGACCGGGACTGATGACCGTCCCTTTGTGTTAAAACCAGGCCTTTGCCCCGAGCACGGAGAAGACCGAAGGTAGGCCTGGACGTCAGTAGCTAGGAGACGCAACTTTGGTTCTTCTTGAGGTAGGGATTACCTTGAAACCCACTTTATTAAGGTTATACTAGAATGCATATAGGGAAACTTAATAACCGGTTAAAGAACTAGTATGCATGTAGGATGTGAATAACTAGTGTAGACGAATAAACTGTGAACATTTATGATTACTGTCCTGGAAAATTGTCGTGCTGGTAGAATCGGGCCATGTCGTGCCTATAGGACTGATTGCAGATTATGTGGATTTGTGTTGTGCTGTCTGAACGGTTAATAAACAATAAACATGAAAAATGAGTAGAATTGACTTGAGAATACATGATTAGTGATTTGAGTGCTATTTACGGTTTTACCTGATATGTTGGATTGAGGATGTTGGGGGACGAATACCGGTTAAGCCGGTGGGGTGACCACGTAGAGAGTGGTGTCGGTAAGTGAAGGTAAGTGCCTGATGGTCGTGTACGTTGTTGAAACGTGATTGTGATTGTGAGTGTGATTGTGATTGTTTTGATGATATTTGTTATGAGTTGTGCCCAAGAGGTGTTTCGACCTTCCGTTGCGCCGCCGGTAAAGTGTGAGAGACGTACTTCCGCAAGGTGAGTCATACCTTCCGGAGTGTGATCGGTAAAGTGTGAGGCTTGGTGTAATGTGGTACATGAGAAAGGTGGTTTCCCTACCTTCCGACGTGAGTCGGTAAAACGCTGTGTCCCGCGAAGAGGTGGTTTTCATACCTTCCGACTAGCACTCGGTAAAACGTTGTGTTGTGTGCCGTGAGGTTCCAGGCCGCGAAGAGGCGATTTCCCTGCCTTTCGTCGATCGGTAAAACGATGTGTGCCGCGATGGGGTCGACCGCCCCTCCTGACTGTGTGTCAGGGGAAAGTTATGTGCGGCTACGCCGGGCCGAGCAGGTTGCTCCCGAGACCGTGCATTGGTTACGAGTGTGTGTTTATAGAATGCCTTGCATTACGACTGTTTGTGATTGTGCATGTGAGTGTCGTTGAGTATGTGTTGTGGAAATTGTGTATTGGTTGTTCCTTGGTGTGGCCTCAGGGTAGGCGTTAGTGTGGAGTTGATGTGGTATAGTCGGACTATGAGTATCAGACTTTAAAGAGCGGTGTTGACTTTTATTTGGCTTAAGTGTCGTTTTGTGTATCAAATCCCTTTTTATATTTTATATTGTGGAAATGCGTTTTGGTAAAGCCGAGATGAGGAAGTTTTTGTGGTTTTCCATACTAAGCGTCAAGCTCACCCCCTTACTGTGTTTTCTACAGGTGATAGCTATGCCTTTGACTAGAGGGTCACACAGAGCTGGGGAGCTAGCGGATGCCCGGGGTTTACTTGTCGTTATTAGAGACGTATTGTGTTTTTCATTTTATATTGACTGAGCTTGGGACTCAAGATTTGAACTCTGTTGGTTTATATTATTCTCTCATTTTAAGACTTAAATCCCTTCTATATTTGTTTTTATTTAATTTCACTAAGTCACGTCTCGGATCTGGTCAATACCAGATTTGGGGCGTGACAGTTGCTCTTGAGCCCAGAGGTGCTGTTCCATCATTTGCGGTTCGGATGTTCGGTTTAATGCTATTTCTGCGCTTGTTCTGTTTACTTCTTTTTCTTTTTTCTGGTTGTGGCTGTTTGTCTTGGTTGGTTGTAATTGGTTGTATTTCATGTGTCTTAAATTAGGGTTCTAGACCTGGTAATTTTGGAAGCTTTAGTTGTTTAAGTTTTTGGTTCACTTCATGGTAGAAAAAGTTGGGCATAAGACATGTAGTTGTTGCTTGTTCTAGTTTGGGTGTCATTATGACATGCCTGTGTCTGTGTCTTGTGGGTTTTTCCCATGGCCTAATTTTCAGTTTGAAAATTTGGACCTCAATAAAACATTGCTTATAAAAAAAGTAAGATATTATTTTTTATTATCTAATTATATTTTTAACCGGTCCTTATCTCTTGAGTTGCTCAAAAGTGAGCACCATTCAGGATGGTCTAGTTGTTTAGCGATATGTTAGTTGTACTCATCAAAAAAGATACTAATTGAGAAGGTGCAACGTTTATTATCTCCATCGTTATTTTGACCATCTAGGCGACACAACATTTTACGTTGTCTAAGTGGGTATCAAGCCCACAAAATCAATATCAAGTATTTCCCAAGTGATTGAAGTTGCATGATTTTATTACTGTATCGTTGTGGTGCTCATTTTCAGGGGACATAACTTAGTGTTATATCATCCAAGTGTTTTTGGCGACATCAAATATTGTGCATCTTAGTGGTAGTTGGTTTAACTACAACACATTGAATTCACTGGCCCTAGAATGCGTTCTCCACGCCCAGTTTTCTACTCCGATCATCTCAGTTCATCTTTTCCAATCGACTACTATATTTCACCTAATCTTCTCTGATCGGCTACTGTTTCTCCGGTCAGTGCTATCTTGTCTCGTTTTTTCCTCGTTGTGATTCCGGTTCAGAGGACATAGATCAGTTTTGTTTGGGGTTTTGTTCTATGACCGTTTACTGTGTGTCAGAGGTGTTAGTTTCTGGTGACTAAGACTCGTCTCTGTGTTCACGGTCTGATCTAGATAGTGTTCACGATTTTTTCTCGCTGGTGTGTCGTTTTTGGATCCAGAATAGAGGACGTTCTGTTTCATACCAGATAGTCGTCATACCGATTGCGTGCTCATTTTCGCCGAACAAGAGGTACCTCAACGACTACTCGTCCCAGACCTGTGTTTTGTTTTGATTGTCTCAGGTACAATTGAAGACGTTAGCTTTTGCTGCTATTTTGGTGTTGGTTCGGCTATTCCAGTAGCTTGATCAAACTAGAAGTGTGTTAGTTTGATTGAGCTCGGCTCTGGTGGGAATCCAGTGGTGGTTTTGCTTTTAGAGGGGTGATTATGGAAACTTCGTCCTCTTCGTTCGGTCCTCTTCATGGTTCTAAAAGGACTCAATCCGACGACCTCTACCGTTCGAAACAAGGACAGTTCGTAGACTGTCAAGCTCTTTGTTTGTAATTTGCCTTTTCAATTAACAGATGACTGGCTTTTCCACATTTTCAATCAGGAAGGAAAAGTGTTTAAGGAGGATGCAATTAGAAGGCCTAACCGTGGAGGTAACTACTTCGGTTTTGTATGGGTGAGCGTTGTCGATGCTGACGTCATGATCTCTAGTCTCCATGGTAGCAAGGTTCAGCGATATGTGATGTTGGTTGATCGGGCTTGGAAAAGAGGAAAGAACAGTCCCTATTCTGATAAGGTTTGAAAAAAGAAATTGAGGCATGCGTTTGAAGCAGCCTTGTGTCCCCAGGAGAATCCATTGCGGTGTACATGCTTAATTATTCCTGAACGTTGCGCTATGGCTTTGTCAGTGTGTTTAGCTGTAGTCCATTCTTTTTGTAGCTTGGAAGCGATTCGAGAAAAGATCGAGACAAAAGGGGTTCTAGATTTAGAGTTCCGTTCTTTTAGCAACATGGTGTGTCTTATTACTTCTTCTAGCCCGGTCTTTGAAGCGACGATGAAGGATACAAAGTGGCGTTGGCAGAGAGGTGGTTCGTGTTAATAAATTGTATAGGGGATTTGGTACTCAAGAGTGGATTTTTTTCCATGGTTGGAGCATCGAGAATCGTTTATCCATTTGAAAGCTATTTGGCATAGTCCTTTCGATCCAGGGAGATGAGCTAGGGGCTTCTTCTGGTCGCGCCTTTGTCTTGATCCGCAGTATAAAGGTTTTGAGGGGCATGGTGGTAGAGATGGTCCTTGATGAAACTGTTTTTTTTGTCTTTGTTCGAGACATTGAGGAAATTAAAGTCCCTAGTATTTTGAGCTCATGAGATTTAGTCGGTGACCCTATTCACTCTGACGTGGTTTCTGAGTCTAATTCAGAAGTCGGTGTTATATGATTGGCCTTCCTTTGCGGGTACATGGTCTAGGGAGGGTGACTATCCTTCAAAATCATCACCTTCTCCTCCAGAGTTCTTTGATTCTGTCAACCCTGACGAGTTCTTTGTCCCTCCGACGGTTCATCAGTGTGTGACAACACCGTTTGTAGAGGTTTATGACCCTCACCCTTTTCCCTCTACTGGCAACACGTTGATTGTGGATGATTTTTCAGTTGAGGGTTAGGGTCGGAAGAAGAAGAGGAGTCCTAAACGTAAAGGGAAGAAGAAGGTCACAACAAAGGTTTTTTTTATCAGATTCAGCCCAGGTCTAGCAGCAAGGGTAGAGGCAGTGTGGTTTCGATCGTTTCGGATGGTAAGGTGGTTCATCATGCTTTGGAATCTTGTTTGGCCATGGGTTTTACTCCCATGGGTAAGTACTTGGGTTCGGAGGTTGGGGTTCAAGATGAGACCCGTGTCTTTGTGATGGTCCAGTTTTGGTTTGTTTGGTTCAGTTTGTCTTGTCTCTAGTTTTGTTGGTCCCTGTGGTGGTGGAGGTTGTTTCCCTTTTATTTTGTTAGCATTGTTCCGTCGTGTGGGTCGTGTTTTTTTGTGTTGTTTTTGGTTGTTCTTCTTTTGTGTTTTGGTTGTTTCTTCCATGTGAGAGGTGTTAGTTCTTGAGGATGAGACCTTTTTTCAGATGCTTTTTTTTTACCTTGTTTTTCCATCTCAGAAGGACAAGAGTTTAATAAATTTTCACCTACAAAATACATAGAATTCACTGGTTGATTGTTTTCTGTCTTTCCCATAAACTTTTTGATGTATACTATATATTAGCTTTGAGTATATATGAATGTTATAGCTTATTACATATACGTATATAAGGCTGAATCTGGTCCTCATTTTTATCATTCTTATTGACTGTTTGAGTATTGACAATGCACTGTCACCTCTTCATATTCGACAACTATATGTTTTCTTGAAACGAGTAAACGGGGAAGTGAATTACTGTCAATAATAAACTATACAAAGTAGGGCATACAAGCCCTGGGTTTCAGGTATTTGTCCGGGCCGACCGTAGCAAGCCCAGTGCTCATGGACCCATAGAAAATAGCCTGTTTTTGATCGCAGACAAAACTCAAGACATCCCCTTACCGACATTTCAACGATACAGAGCAGGATAAGAAAAAAACCAAAAGTAAACTAAACTAATACAACCCAAATAAAAACGACCTAATTCAGAAAGCAGGCGGAAATAGAGTGCTCTGAGTGCGGTTTTCCCGATAACTCCCCGCACCGGTAGTCCCGGGTCTGTGGGTATAGTCCGTAGACGGACCCTCCCACCCCCGTCGGGCTTCTCATTCTTCCGAAGGAGGTTGCGATGCCTCCGTATGTGGATCCTGGACCAGAACGACGGCGTGAAGTACGCCGTGACCCTTGTGTTGCATTACTCTGGTGCCCTGAGGAAGATCCTGTTGCATAGGGTGATGGCGGTGAGCTTCACCCTGTCGTTGATGCAGGCCAGATATGAGCTCAGCCATACACGGACTGGTGAAGAGAATCACAACCGGTGACCTGATCGGGCACGGAGGGGGAGGCTCTACCCATGCTAGGTGGGGGTTGTCTGGGCGGTGGCAGGCGGGGAACGAATCTTCAGATCCGGTCCTCGTGATGGCGATGACGATTCGATGCTCAGGGCGTGATTTGCACGGGGATGGTACACGAGATCTGAGCAGCGAAACAGGGCAGTGTCGGTAGGAGATATGCAGGAGCAGAGACAGTAGGTGAGGCTTGATCCATTGCAGGTACATGGGCGGCCGGACTCTGTCTCCGGTGATGGCGACGGAGTGGTGCTGCAATACCCGGATGGGGTTGGGGAGAAGCAGATTTGAGGGGGGGTGGGGGGGGGGGGGGTGATCTGCGGTGACGATGGCAGAGGGGCGGAGGGAGCCGTGGTGCTGGGTGGGTGGGGTTGATCAGCGGCCATGGAAGCCGGTGATGGTTGCGGGCATAGGGAGGAAAACGGTGGCACACGGTGGCTGCTGGTTGTAAAGCCGCCGGCGAGAAAGCAATCCTTAAGGTTCAAAACGTAACTCTTAAGGTTCAAAACATAACCCTTAGGGTTCAAAACCATGAAAGCCATGGCCAGTTTGAAGGTACCGAAGATGGAGAAGAGAGCGGCGACGGCTGCACCTTTCTGTTTCCAACCCTGCGAGACAAGAGCTGTTACAACTATTTTCTAATAACGTGCTAAAGAAGATTCGGCAACTATATTTGATTTTGGAGCTGTGATTAATACTGGCTCATATGAAAGAGCGGACATATCAATAATATGTAGGAAATACTGATCCATCCATGGAAATCCATAAATAAGTGTTACATGATTCTGGAAGACAGTGTTGTGTATGAGTCTTGACAAATAGAAGTACAAGGTTTTATTTGCAACTAATAGGTTGATCTCCTATATATGGTTTATCGAAACAAGAATATTTCAATTTTTTTTGGAAAAAATATATATTAGATAATAGTTCACATTTTCGAACAGAAAATGAAAGTTTTTCAAATTTTTAAGAACTACTTTTTAATAAAAAGTTCTAAAAAACGTTAGACGCTAGTCGAGTGGTTAAGGCCTTTTGATGATTAATTGGAGACTAAACGAGGATTAATCAGGGTTTAATAATTTTAATCGGAAATTAATCGGGTCGGCCAACAATGAAATGGGGCCTAGGCAGGCGCCTAGACGGAGCCTGGTCGAGATTTTTAGAATATTATTGGCCGATTTATTACATTTCACATCATCTATTTTTTCTAGAAAGACTTATTATTACATTGCACAGATGTGTAAGTAAAAACGAAAAGAACATGCGGAGAACGAAGGGAAAAAATATATACATCTTCGCTAAATTTATATCACCTCATCTACTCTTTATTTTTTTTCTCATCTAAGTGTGCCGTGGTTTGTAGCATGGAGGGGACAAGGCGGCTCAAAAAACAACGACGAGCAAACTTCGGGCCGGAAGGCGGGACAACGATGTCGAAGCAAGGCTTGTAACAACGCAAGGCAACGCAGAAGATGACGACTCCCACCACGTGGACGGATTATACACCATAGGGACTCCCGTCACGGATGCTTCAACCGGTGACCAGAGATCCCTCAGGCCGGAGAGTAGGTACGAAGACCTCTTCAGTGGCCTCCTCCACGCACATGCATGGAGGAGGAACAACTGCTCTTACATGGGGGCTGAATCGCCACCTACTTGTTCTCAATCACATGTTCCAAAGTGGGCGATGTCGGAATTAGACGGACGGTTGACGAGCAGACGACGGCTAACGAAACCACCAGTGTGCTATCAAGATGTCTGCGATTCTGACGATAAATCTCGTAGGCTACGGTGTGTCCTTTTCCTATGCGATCGTCGTTTGGGATCTATAGAAGAAGTTGTTTTACTAGAAAGCCTTGATGGATGCCTTGGCGGACCACTAAAAGTATAGAACCTAGAGGCGAGACCGTTGGAAAGCCGATTGGTGGGATTTATCGGGGGGTGGGGGTGGGGGAGTTTAGCTTCTTGTGGTTTCTACTTGATGCCTAAAGAGCCTGTGTCAGACTGGATCCTTTGGACTGTTATTCAATTAATAGATATTACTCGTTTATGTTTAAAAAAAGGGATCGCCGCATTTATGTAAAAAATGGTGTAAGTTAAATAAATTAAGGGACACAAATTGATAATAAATTTAAGGTTTAATGTTAGCATCTCTGTTAGGGTTTGAGAACTGTCACGTCCCAAATCCGGTGTTGACCGGACTCGAGACGTGACCGAAATTAAAAGTAGAAAAACAATAATTAAATACCAAAACCTTTATAATATCAAGATAAACTCTCTCAAATCAACAACTATAAATAGTTCCAAAACTTCCAATGAGTCACAGCTCAACATAAAGAGTCAAATAAATAATGTTTAAAACACATGACCAACATAACTCTAAGATAAAACCCAAGATGTCCAAAAGCTCCCGAGCCTCGAACTCACTAGACATCAGCTACGCCTGTAAAACAGTAAGAAAACCAGGGGGGGTGAGCTTACGCTCAGTAGGAAAAACCTTAACAACTCAACCCTTAGGTCAATACTGTACTGGGTAAGCAGATAACTCAAATAACAACAAAATATGATTAACAATGAAATAATATGTAACAAGGTAGAATAAGATAAGTACGATGAAATAATATATATAAACAAGATAGAATAAGATAAGCGTCGTACTCTTAAAGATAACCTTAACTTGAAAGGTTCCAAAAAAGAATTATTATAAAGTATCATAACGAATAAAAGGGAGTAATTGATATCACGCCAACCACTTGCTTTCTCAAGCCTCCGATCCATGAATAGATTCTAATGTCACCTCGGTTCCCATATTCCGATCCACCAGAGTATTCATATCACATCAGATTTTCCCTCGGTCCAGAGGAGGCACATACATCGGAGCACCGGAAACCATCTCATAGGGACGCTCATCGTCGGGATTCTCGAAAATGTCTCCAAAGGACCATAAGTCATAGGGAACCAAGGTAGTGCTCCCGTAGGACGCACACCCTTGGGTGAAAACTCAGTAACCATCTCTCATGAAGTAACCCAAATCAATATCTCGTAGGATCTGCCGAGCCCTTAGGTTCCTATAATCTATCAATATCCCGTAGGATCTGCAGAGCTCTCAGGCTCCAATAATCAATCAATATCCCGTAGGATCTGCCGAGCTCTCAGGCTCCAATAATCAATCAATATCCCGTAGGATCTGCCGAGCTTTCAAGCTCCTATAATCTATCAATATCCCGTAGGATCTGCCGAGCTTTCAAGCTCCTATAATCTATCAATATCCCGTAGGATCTGCCGAGCTCTCAGGCTCCAATACTCAACCAATATCTCACTGTATCTGTCAAACTCCAACCACCACAACGGCACCGGATTACCCCCCCCCCCCCCCCCCCACGGTGTAGTACCGAACCAAACAAACAAACATTTCAAGAATAAGAATAAATAAACAAGCACTAAATTCATCCAACAATGAACACTTCTCAAATCACACTTTCATCACAGCAAAGACACCCAATAACATTCCACACTTACCGTATACTTACCTATCACGAACCATCGGTACATCATTCACCTAATTGTGCCCCTTCACACAACTAGTCATACTCGATCATCCGTTCAATCAACAAGTAATTCAACACGCAATCACTCAACCAAGAAAGTAAACACTCAACCAATCGAACATAAAGTAAACTAGTTTCATTAGACTCTTGATTATCCTAATAACTAGCAACCAAGCATGTGAACCTAGCACACAACTAATCCGAGAGCTCTTCACAGCCTCTCTACCAGTAAATCAATTCCCAAGTATTGAAAACGAGTTACACTAGTCATCTTCATCATAAGCATGCATTCTAGACACTTCCAGTTATTAATAATTGAAAGACAATTATTCTAGTTATTCGCATCCTATAGGCAATTCTAGGACCTTTCCGAATTTATTATCCTAACATGCATTCTAAGCGTTTAAATAAGAAGTTAAGACCTTCCCTACCTCTTGGTAACCCTCTAAAACTTTGTTGACAATTCGGTGGTCACAACTCCGTCCTTCACACGGGTTCCGGCGTGATTCTTCGTTCTTCAAGCTCAAGTCCAAGTTCTTCCTTCCTTCCTTGCTTGGTACCGCGGTCTTAGACCACCATAAGACCAAAGTTAATAACTCAACGGTGTTCTTATCCCCAAAATTACAGAACAACACTCAAATAATGGAAATGAGGTTTGAAGAAATGATTTAAGAATCGAAAAGGGCTAAAAGGAAGGGTTTTGGGTTCTGGGGGTCTGATCCGGAACGCCATACGGACCGTGTGGCTAGCCGTGCCGGAACTTGGCACGGACCGTATCACAGTCCGGCCCGGTAGCCAGCACGGACCGCGTCACAGACCGGCCCGGAGTGCGACACGGACCGTGTGAGGTACCGTTCCGTGCTGCATGCCGTGCCGGGACCAGACCCGTTCCGTGCGGCCTACCGTGCCGGCACCTGGCCCGTTCCGGGTGACGTTCCGCGCCAAACTTGACCAGTTCCTTCCCCTTTCTTCCCCAACTCGAGTTTCACAAAAATCACCATAAAAACCCCATTTCCAAGTCCTCTTAACTCCAAAATGTTCATCCAAAGTTACCCAACATCAACATTCTCAATGGGTTCATCAAACTTTAATCAAAACACAATCCAAACATCCTACTTCACTACTTCTTCTCCAAGTAACAACCACAAAACTAGTTCTTCAACTTTGAGCCAAAAACCCACAAAACCCAAAGATTGAAAGTGGATGGAATGAGAAGTTTAGAGCATCCATACCTTGAGGATGTGTAGGAGATGAAGCTAGCAAGCTTGGGAGGGAGAAATGGTGGAAGGATGATCCAAAAATCTCCTCTTTGCTCTCTTTCTTCTTGCTCAAGCCAAGACCTCCTCTCTTCTCTCCCTTTAGAATTTCTCTGCAGCAAAATGAAGGGTAAATGCTGAATTTGTGCCCAACAATTGCCTTTAATGACCTATAAGCTAAATGACCCAAAAGCTCCTTGCTACATTTATCCTTTTAGAGCTTTAAGGAGGGTCAAGAGGTCATTTCAACTCCTTTTCTTCTCATCCAAGCCTCCAATTCCATGTGGCATTGTGGGAGCCACTTTAAATTAATTAAATTCCAGCAGTCCAATTTTAGTCGTGAAAGTCGATATAAAGTCCGAGTTTGACCAGAAATTGATCGTTACAAAATTACAGTCAAACTGAAGGAAACGACCCAACTAAGCTAACCGTGATGATGGCTAAGCTTTTTGGGCCCCGGAAATGTCCCGAATGACTTCCTGAGTCTTCGGTTGACTTTTCCGGCCGAAAGTCAAACTTGGTTAGAAATCGTCGTCTCTACCGGGATCGACCGGGGCGGTTCTTACAAGAACTCTCAACCCTATCCGTCCTCCATGATGCTGTCACCGTGTTCTAGGGCGCCTCTAGGAGTTCAAACATCCATTTCTCTTGCCCTGAAAGCTATAGTCGGATCTTGTGCACCAGCGGCTGTTCCGCAATCCGATCTCGTAGTTGTTGTCGTGCAACCTGCCATCGATGCAAAAGCTTTCTCCATGTCTGCTAGTGTTTCGTTTGCGCAACCTCTAGTCACTACGTCGTTGGCACCCCTTCCCCACAAACGACGTGCATACGGTTTCTGTTTCGATCCCTCCTTGATACCAAAGGTTTCCACCTATTTCTCTTTGATATCAATCAACCTCCCTGCCTCGGATCCCCTCCCTTGAGCAGCAACCGCCGCCTCTAAAGCCATCATCGGTGTATCCACCTCCTTGGACTCCACCGATGCATCCTCCTCGATCTTTGATCGTTTGGTTCTGACTTATTTTCATCTTTGTTCTTTCTTGCAAGGTTTATGTGTAGGGAGCGGCGATTCAGGGATTTTACCCAAGGATTCAGAGACTTTTATCGGGAATAATCCTTGAATCATGTATGTCAACCCGTTGTTACTGATGAGGTCAGGTTCGATTCCAGGGACCTACTCCAGGAGGAGTACCTAAGCCGAGCAGCCACTCTCAACAAGACTGTCAGGTTCAAGTTCGGTAGCTCATTTGAGAAAACGAGTCCTTTGCGAGCGGGGACCAAGTAGCGTTTAGGCCCTACTTTGAACGGTTCTTGGTAGTTGGCACCTTTTGTATTTTATTTATGTTCCAGTTTTGGTTTCAATTCATGTCTTAGTTATATTTCTTGCATTAGTTCTGATCACTATAACCATATTTTTGGACCAGTTTGCTGTCAAAGGTTATTGAATTATTATTCTTTTAAATTTAATGAGCTGTATAATAACTCTATTTTACTATTAATGACACTATATCTAATTCTCAAAAAAAAAATTGCACTATGTCCGCTAGGGTTTTTACGCACCGCAGCCAATACCGAGCCTCGCCCTCATGTCGTAGTTCCAGAACTCCTCCCCCGTACCTGGATCAGGTTCCCTCGGTCTCCTCGTCACCGATTCTGCCTGCCCCTGGCTTGGATGAGATTGAATCATAGGACCTCTTGTGTGCGCGCCGACGGGCAGGAGGTTTCCCCTCTGCTTTACGCCGTCGTCGCCCTGTTCAAAGCCAACCCACATCATCGATTCCCGCGGCTCGGAACTCCAGCTATCTGTAGTATGGGGATCGGGGTACAAGCCTCATCTCTCTTCTGGCGGCGAGTGATTCGTCGCTCCCCCGTATTTCTTTTGCCACTTTGCAAGGGTAGGACCGGGGACTGGAACAAAACCCCTCGCCATCGATTCTTGTAGCGGCTCATGTTGTTTCTGCTCCTAGTTTGGATGTAATTGTGTCGCAAGGGAGGATGGGGGCTCGAATTCGGACTCAATCAGACTTACCCCCATTGTCATCGTCCTTAGCTGTGAGAACGCCACAACAAAATTGGAACCCTGGTCCTAGGGCTCCGTTAGTGCAGACCAAGCCTGACCTTCAGATTTTGGCATGGAATTGTCCAGGTATAGGGATGGGATTGCATAAACAACAGCTCAGGCATTTGCTCTGTGACCATCGTCCTCACCTGCTTTTCCTCTCGGAAACGTTGATGGATATTCAGAGCTGTTCTCTCCTCTCTCGCCGCTTGGATTTCAGGACTACCTTTGTGTCCCACATGGTTGAAGCTTTGGAGGTACGCCGGGCCAGAGGGGTTTGGCTATGTTTTGGGTTTCTGGTATAGGTGTGATGTTTTGAGCGTCAGCCGCGAGTAGGGATGGGCGTCGGCCGGGGCCCGACAATATTTTCATTATCCGTAACCCAAACCGGGAGGACCAGTTACTTGAAATCCATAACCGTCACCGCACCGGGTTCCAACGGGAAACCTAAAAACCGACCGTCACGGAGCCGGCCGGTTACGGTTTTTAACCGAACCATTGGGCTTCTTTTGGGCCTTCAATTAAAGCCCAAAATAGAAAGAAAAAAACATCAATTTCTTAAACAACTAGAACAATAAAATCAATTTACAAAAAAAAAAACACAATCAGTTAATACTAGTAATTTGCTATTAAGCTATTACATCGAGAAAAATATTTAAAAAAAAGTCTTTAATGGTCTATAAAAACAAAAACGTTCAAGTTAAATACATGTCACAAACAATAAATAAACAATTAAAATGTATGTTTATTCAAATACAAGGATTTAAATTCAAGCTCACTACAATCAAATAAACTTTGAACTTTAAAATCAAATAAATTCATTAATACTAGTGTCAACATTTAATTTATTTTACCTTGAACAACCAAGTTACTACATGATTGTTTATAGGAAAATTTATGATTAAAAGTAAACTAATCGCCTACATTTTACCTCTATTACACTGTTAATCTAATACTAGTGTCAAGATTTAATTTAAACCTCTTGTAATACTATAACCATTAAATTAGTAAAACAAAACATAAACATTTTTATATACACACCTAAAGCCGGTCGGTCGGTTTTATACCGGTTTGGAAGATAAAAAACCGTACCCACCCAAAACGCTGTCGGGTTGGCAATTTTTTAACCGTAACCGTCGCCGGTGACACCGGTTCGGGTGATTCCGGTGATGGGGACGGCCGGTAACGGTCGGTTTTCGGTGACGTCCGGATATTTTCTCAGCTCTAGCCGCGAGGTACATTGATGTTGAGGTTTTGTCCCCGGGACATGTGGATCTGCGGCTTACGGGGATATATGGAGAACCTCTCCGAGATATGCGACACCTTACATGGGAAATGATTCGGGATCTCCATGCCCCACGAGACCTAACTGGATTATGATAGGGGACTTCAACGACATCTTGGAATCAGACGAGACAACGGGAGGTCGGTCTTATCCTTTGAGCCTTATAGATGACTTTTTCTCTATGGTGAATGACCTACGCCTGGTGGATGTCCCTATGACTGGCCATCAGTATACCTGGTACAGGGGCTAGCGACATGATGCACGAATCCATTCACGATAGGATAGGGCACTGGTTTCAGACACTATTTTCTTCTCTATCAGACCTGGAATTCTACAATACGGGTGTGACAACCTTTGATCATTGGCCGGTCATTCTGTCCCCGGCTCGCCAGGTCTCTCACCGAGGCCCTCCAAAATTCCGTTTCCAATCCCAATGGTTCAGGATCCGGACTGTGGCCGTCTGATTCAGGCCTCCTGGGATAAACACCCGGTGAAACCTATTGGGGACGCCATCCAGGCAATGGGAAAATCCCTACATAATTGGGGTTGGCACCGTTTCCGACGTAATATAAATCACATTAAATGGTGACAATGGGGAATTGCAAAGCCTAACGACCGCATGGATAGGGTAGGGGTGCATCGTCGGGAGGCGATTCAAATCGAATATGAACGTGCTCTAGGAGAGCATGATGCTTTCTAGCGCCAGCGTGCGAAGCAGCACTGGCTGGATGAGGGGGACCGCAACACTAAATTCTTCCAGACGGCTTGTTTGTACCAGCGTCAAGTCAATACGGTCATGTCTATTAAGAACGACGTTGGGGACTTGGTTACATGGGACACGGGGATGGGGCATTTTATTGTGGAATACTTCACCACACTATTTACTTCGAGTATGCCTGACCTACAAGAATTTCCCATTGCCCTCCCTCACTCTATTATTCCGATGTAGAACCAGTCTTTATTATCTCCATGCTGGGTTTCAGATGTCAAGATGGCAGTATTTCAGATGGGGCCAGAAAAGTCACTGGGACTAAATGGGCCGAGTCCTCGATTCTATCAGCATTATTGGCTGATTGTGGCAGATGAGGTGCGCGCTTTATATGGGAGTTGTTGACGTCTCGTTAGTTTGATCAAACTCTAAAAGACACCTTGTCCTAATTCCGAAGAAGCCTTATCCAAAAAGAGTAACAAACCTTCGCCCACCAATTGCTCTATGTAACGTCATCTTCAGGATTCAATCTAAGGTTCTAGCTAACCGGTTGCGGCCCCTTCTTCATTCTCTTGTCTCAGATACCCGAGGGGAGTTTGTACCAGGCAAGTGTATTCAGGTTAATACCCTCATATGTTCTTCGCGGATGATTGTTATATCTTCTATCGAGCCACGCCTGAAGACGCGTAGACGGTTAAGGGTATCCTCAGGTTGTTTGGCACCCTCTCAGGCCAGGTTCTGAACCTGGATAAGTCTTTAGTTCTATTCAGTACGAATACAACCGCGCTCATGAAACAACAATGCTGCCAGATATTGAATATTGGAGAGACTTCGACGGGGTCTATTTACCTCGAGGTGCCGAATATGATCGGGCGGAACAAGAATGTGCCGATGGCGTACCTGGGCGACCGATTCTAGTGGTGGTGGGGGGGGGGGGGGATCTGGTCGATCAATTATCTAGCAAGACTGGGACAACTATGTATGCCCAAGGAAGCTGGATGTATGACATTTCGTCATCTAAGTGATGTCAACTTGGATCTCCTGGGAAAGCAAGCATGGAGTCTGGTCCATCGGCCTCAGTCCCTGATGGCGCGGGTGCTCAAGGCTAGGCACTTCCCAAAGATCAATTTTCTCGATGCTCGGGTTGTGGTCAATCAAAATTTTACCTGGTCCAATATTTTGTCCGCTCAAGAATTACTGCGGGGTGGCCTTCGGATAGCGATAGGGGATGGCCGAGATACCTTTATCAAGGGTACCCCTTGGCTCTTTGGGCCTAACCTAGAGATCACGTCTTCTAATCAAGCCCTGGTTGAGGCTCGAGTTGCGGGGCTCATGGTGTTAGGAAGGCAGTGTTGGGATGTCACCCAGATGGGTCAAGTGTTCTCTAACGAGGATCAAGATATATTCTTCAGGTTCCTCTTTCACCACTCAGGACTAAGGACACGTGGTATTTGGTTGCTGAGCAGACTGGGCATTATGTTACAAAATAGGGTATTTGATACTAGCCACTGTGAGACAGACAGTGAGGCATAATACGACGCTAGTCACATGGTCTGCCCTGTGGTCGATCCCCCCAACGTCTCTTGATATTCTTGTGGCGAAGTCTAACTGATACTCTACAAGTGGCTACCAATCTCAATCGTAAGTTTGTCCCCATTATAGCTACTTGTGATATTTGTGGGAGAGTAACGAAGATAGTTGACCACTTGTTCCTCGAATGTGGTTTCGCAAAGACTTGTTGGGCTCAGGCTTGAGACCTTATTCCCCAAGGTATAGGAGGGACTTTTGTACAATGGTGGGAGGGGATAGTGGAAGGGAGGCCCCGGGATAAGGTGGCAGCGGTTCTCTCAATTCTTTGGGAAATATGGAAGGCGAGGAATGAGCTTAAATGAAGGGGTACACCCCCGGCGGAATTACGGGTAATCTCATCGGTGGCAGCGCATCTGTCGGCCTGGCGGGAGGAGAAAGCTGCTTCCCCGAAGCCCAGAACTACACCGTTTGTCGGGACGGCTAAGTGGACTCGCCCACCCCCAGGTACCATCGTCATTAATATGGACGGGGCTGTATTCCAGGACACGCAACAGTCTGCATGAGGCATCATTGCCCTAGACACCCAAGGGTCGGTTCGTCTGATCGCAAATGGTACTCTTCCGGGAGAATGGGCCCCGATCATGGTTGAAGCTTGCGCTTTAGCGACAACCCTGAAGAATGCACCGAGCTTTGTATCTAATGTTATCATCCACTCTGCTGCTCAGGTCTTCTGATGTGGACGCAAAAATGCATCGTTTTCGATGTTTTTAAGCCCACATCTTAAGCTTTTCGGTCTTGGGAATAGGGTGTTTAATACATTTCTTCTTACTTTCGTGCAGTAAGCCCTGATTCTAAAGTTTCAAAGTATTTGGAGCAAAACAAGGGGATTTTTGGGGACAAATGAGCCGAGCAGCTGCAGGACAAAAGACGGAGTTAAAAACTGAAGCTTCCTTCGGATCCTTAGAGCCACACGGACCGCGTGGGAGACCGGGCTGGAACAACTCCCCTACCGTATGGGAATCCGGGCTGGTACATTGCCCGTCCCGTGCTACCTACCGGCCCGGAAGGCTGTAGGTTCCGTGCGGCTTACCGTGCATCTGAAGGGAAAAAAAGACCGGTGCTCTCTGTTTTGATCCGGCACACGACCCGGTCCGTATTACATGGAGGGCCGGTACGAGATATGTACCGTGCCACCTAAAGGGCCGGTACATGACCCGTTCCGTGCCTCATAGAGGGCCGGAATGGGGCATGTTCCGTATCACGCTCCGTGACACGCGTGTCCAGACCTACGTTTTCTGAAACCCTATTTAAGCAATTTGAAGAGGTAATTTGAGGGGTTACGAATTTTGGGAGCAAAAAGGAGAACTTTGGAGCTAGGGCTTGGAGCTTGAAGGAAGAAGAGTGCATCTTAGAGTTAGGATTGAAGACTATTGTGATTTTACATTTCATACTTGGGTATTGTGTATCAAACTCAATTATAATATGTTTATCTATATGCCTTCTTCTTTACTTTGCTTGTTCTTCTTCTCCATCATGAGCTAAGCTTCCATTGATCTAGGGCTAGGGGAAGCAATATGAGTAATTGATTCAATGGGTTCGTAGTTACATTGTGCAATTTATGTTTAGGATAATGCTTACATAATTTGGATTTAATGCTTCATCAAACTGGCCACTTGATAGTTGAATAGGTTTTAGCACTCAATAATCGAAAGCTGAGAGTGATAAAAGGACTAAGGATTATGTAACTCGGGTTTAAATTTAGTCTCTAATAAAGCTAGGTTAACACAAGTGTAATAGTTATAGGCGCATAAACCGAAAGTTAGAGGAGTTCATGAATCGTAATGATGTATGTCTCACTACACCCAGATTAGAATTAACTAGGTGGTCAGATTATATTAAGGACCTAATTCGATCGAAATATGTTTAGGACCAGCTGAGAGAACTTCCGTTACCTTTAGACTTACCTTATTTGCATATGTAAACACAAACCCATGCGAGTCAATAGTCATATTGTGACCCTGTTAAAAGCCCTAGATCGCCTTTCTTTCCTGAATTTCACAACACTTGAATTTCGTTCTTAGTTTATTTCAATTTGCTTTACAACTTGTCATTTAGAATTTTCAAAACAAAAACCAACTATTCTCAGAAACAGATTAATAACTAATTATAAATCGAGTGACTTTTTTACTGCTCCCTTGGGTACGATAACCGGACTTAAAACCGATTTACTACTTGACGACCGGTGCGCTTGCCGCGCCCTTTTTGTGGGTTAATTCTCAGGGCGTCAAGTTAATGGCGCCGTTGCCGGGGAGCAACTAAGGCAACACTCTATATTTCTAATCTGTGTTGAGATTGTTTCACTTATTTTTATTTTTATTTTATTTTTATGCACTTGCGCTCTCACCAATCTCCGAGCCTATTTACTGCAGATCTTGAAGAGGTTGAGAGGAACGCTAGGCTATTGAGAAGGGAGAGGAAAGCAGCTACAATGAACCTCCCACCTGGGAACGACCCGAATGAACTGATCAGTTGAGGCAAGATGGCACAGATCAGCACACGCCACAGCCTCCTGGTAGGAATCAACAAGCAATCTTGGGGCAATAAGGAAACAATCTACCTGTGATTGAAGCAGCACCAAGACAAAGGGTACTGATGGAGTACGGTACCCCCTTTTGTATAGGGGGTGGATCAAGTATTGCAACCCCAACAATTGCAGCCAACCAATTCAAGATTGATAGCTCACTCTTGCATCTGCTAAGGAGTGACCCATTTCATGGGAATGCACACGAGGATCCTCTGGGCCATCTGACAACATTTTCAGAGATCTGCGCCACATTCAAGACGAATGGAGTCACAGAAGAGAACATACGGCTCCTAGCTTTTCCTTTCTCATTGAAAGACAAAGCGAGTCATTGGTTAAGATCTTTTCCACCAGGAACCATCTGAACCTGGGATCAGCTGGCAGAACTATGTCTGAACCAATACTTCCCTCCAAAGAAAACAGTGCAGCTAAGAGCATCAATTAATTCATTCAAGCAACAAGGTGATGAGTCGCTGGTTGAGCCATGGGAAAGGTTCTCAGGTTACCTGAGGCAATGTCCCCATCATGGCATCCCCTTGTGGTTATACATGCAGACTTTCTATGCGGGATTGAATGCAGGAAGTCAAGCTCAGTTGGACTCCGCAGCGAGTGGGTCTTTTGTACAAAGAACACCGGAAGAAACTGTCCAACTCCTGAATTTGATGGTGTCCAACCATGCATGGCACTCTGAGAGAGGAGCGGTACCAGGCACAGTCAGTGCAGTAGACTCTTCGATTATGCACAAGATGATGGAACAGATGCAAATCATGACACAAAAGGTGGACCATATACAAAGGCAGTTCGGTCAATTCGATCAAATGGGCGATCAATCACAGGAGGAAACTGCAAACTACTTGGAGGGCATGTCCAAGGCTAAGATTGATCCGTTGATAAATGATCCATACTCGTCCACTTATAATTCAGGGTGGAAGAACCACCCCAATTTCTCATGGAAACCTCAGGGACAGAATTCAAATCCCCCTGGTTATCCACAAAGATCTCAAGGGCAGGGTTATCAACAGAGGAACCACAATAAGCACTATCAACAAAATACCCAGAATGCCAATTCCCAAGAGTCTTCCTCAAAAATGGAAAAGATGATGCTCTCACTTTTGACTCAATTTGAAGAAAAGAATAAGAGAGACGAAGAAGAGAAAAGGAGAGACGAGGAAGAGAAAAAGATGACCCGCGCTCGTTTCCAAGCTCTAGAGACTCAGGTTGGGCAATTGTCCCAAGCTATGCATACGAGAGCACCTGGTAGCCTTCCCAGCAATACAGAGAAGAATCCTCGGGAAGGAGCTCATGCAATAGCTTTGAGGTCCGGGAAGCAGCTAGAAGGACATGTGGCAGAAATATTTGTTAGAGGTCCGGTTTCTAGACCGGGTGCACCTTTGGGGTTCATGCTCGAGGGCTGTCGCCTCTAGTTAGGAAAAGGGAGACGGGTATCTCTATTGGCGACGCACTGGAGATGTGCGTGGATGTCCCATGTGACCAATGGGGCATGTGCTGGGGAGGGACCGTCAAAATCTGTTTCTGGCACCTCCTCGAAAAGCCACTACAAACGAGACTAGTGCTTAGATTCCTAGAGTTCCCGGAGCCGATCCACGTGGAGCTCACATACACGCAGCTTCCTAGTTTTTGTTACAATTGTGTTCGTCTTGGCCATGATCCGAAGGATTTCATGTGGGCGTTTAGAGGCCCCCCGCGGTTCGGTGCCTTCATGCTTGAGTACAACCGGGAGAAGTAGGTCAAGGCGTATGCCACAGACTGTGGAGAACCAGTCCGTCTACCTAGTCCGCCAGGATTTGGCCACCAGGGTCCCTCGAACCTATATAAGGGCCCTCGGCCCCTCATACCCCCTCGGATGGGGCATCAAGGTTCGCCCAATTGCGCTCTGCCTCGGCCACCTGCTTCTCTAGGGCTGAAGGATCCACTACCGCGCTCGGGCCATCTGGCTGGGAGAGCTCTTGAAGGCTTGGAAGCACAGTAGGATGGAATACCTGAAGCCGCTGGCGTCGGTGCCATCTAGAGTACTTTGAAACATTCAGCAGCTGGGGACCCTCGGGAGGATCAGTTCAGGGCGGGGAAACAGCCCTGCCAGGAGGAATGAGTGTTACACCGTACATCAGGGACTGGTTCTGGGATGGGTCCCTATTCCTCGACGCACAACAATATAATCAGTTTAATCAATAATATTGCACTTTTCGTCAAATATTTTTTAATTTATTATAGAAATAATCTATAATTATTTATTCGGGATTACGGTTGTTCTCAATACTACCCGCCAATTATATTACATTATGTATTGCAAGCCGAAGGAGACTGGGATTTGGAATTATTCATTTATTCAATACCTTCTAAAACAGCGTTCAACTTTATTTAACTACTATTGTGAACACTAGGATCAACTTACTCCTAGGATCAACTTACTCGTTTGTTTTATGAATAAGTCTACGGCTGCACACATAGTCATATATATGACTTAAAGAGGTAAATCGAAACTCAAGACTCATAATCAGACTTTTAAATATTCAATTTAGTAACTGTTCTTTTATTAGACTTTGAAACAAGTTTTTTTTTTTAACTAAAAGATGCAGTTTTCATTAATCAAGAATTTCAAAGACAGTAAAGTGCATCAAATACTTTTTGACCACGAAGAACAGACATAGAACACTAACAATACTCGTTGATCTTTTCATAACATGTTCGACCTTGACGGTTTTGGATGGGATGCCATAAAGGAAACACACTAAAACTAGACGAAGTTGACTACGACTGCTCGAGGTTTTGCCAAAGTTGACTGATGCAACTTTAGAGACGGTGGTGGAGGCTTCAGAGAATTGTCGCCGAGATCAATCGGGGAAGAGGCAGTAGTAGACAAGACCACCCCAAAAAAATTGGGAAAGGGACATGTGATGTCGGCGACGACGTGATCCTGGTGATGGGAGTTGGGGGTGAGATTGCGGAAATCTGAGAAGATGGGAATTGGGTAGTGATGACCCTCGTGGGCAGCGGACGAACATGACAGGGTAAAGAGGATGGACGCCATACCGACAAAGCAGCAGTGCCAGATTAAGGTCGGGAGAAACGAAGACGACCCTCGAGCAAAGCCTCTGCTTGGGCTAAAGGGTCTGAAACCCTAGGAAAGCTCATGTTTCAACTTTAGTTGCTACAAATGAGTTCTAAGTAGGAAGGATTTGAATCAAGTTCAATAAAAGAAAATAGTTAGTAAATTGAATATTTAATTATTAATGACTGAGTTGAAATACAACATACTCTAAAGGTTCTCTCTCTAGCCGTAACTCTAGCCTCGTTCAATTATAATGGTATTGTCCATTGGCAGCGCCTGTTATTGTTGTCACCACCATGCCTCACTTCTGTGGCTTTTATTAAACTAGATAAGCCTCGGCATGCTGTAGGTCCCAAACCACACACAACCCCATTCTATTCTTCATCTACATCAATCGACGTCCTTCTTTTCACTATGAAGCATTTTGCATCAGTTTTGTCACGCCCCAAATCTGGTTTTGGCCGGACTCGAGACGTGACCTAAAACAAACGAGGTAAAAGTAGTAAAACTATAATAAATTCCTTTACAACTGAAAACGAGTCCAAAGTATTCCTCAATAAACCAAAAAAAGATGTCAAAACTTGACAAGTGACATAAGGTAAATAAAGTTCAACAATATGGACCAACACATCTCTAATACAATCCTCAAGACATCCGGAAGCTCCCGAGCCTCGAATTCCCCCAAATCTCAAGCATACATGTACACGCAATAAATAAACAAATAGGGGTGAGCTTACGCTCAGTAGGGAAAATCATAAATGACCTTAGTCTCCAAGTTTAATATTAAAACTGTTTTAATTCGATGTCACAAAAGTATTTAAAACCCTTAGACCAAAGGATATAATAAACAAATAAGAAGCAACGATAACAATAGCGTATTCGCAAGGATAACGATAACTTCCCAGAAAATAAATGGAGAACATTATAATATAGAAAACCGACACAATTGGAAACGAGTAAATACTATTAACCAATGAAATGTTATGGAATCCGGATAATGAAATACTATCGCTTTTTCCAAGACAACAGTAACTTAAAAGAAGTTCATAATAAATACTTTAACGAATCAATAAGAGTAAAAAATGGGAATAATCAATATCTCGCCAACCACTCACTTTCTCAAGCCTCCGATCCATGGATAGATTCTGGGATCACATCAGTTCCCACATTCCGATCCACCAGAGTATCCATATCATATCAGATTTTCCCTCGGTCCAGAGGAAGCACATGCGTCGGGGCACCGGAAACAATCCCAAATGGGCGCTTATCATCGGGATTCCCAGAAATGCCTCCAAAGGACCTTATGTCATAGGGAACCAAGGTAGTGCTCCACTGGGACGCACATCCTTGGGTGAAACCTTAGTAACCATCTCTCACAAAGTAACCCAAATAATATCCCGCAGGATCTGCTCATAATCAATCTATACATCCCGCAGGATCTACCAATAATCAACTCTCGTAATGTCCAATAACTAATGCCCTCAGGCTCCAATACTCAGTCCATATCTCACTGTATCTGTCCAACTCCAACCACCACAACGGCACCGGATTACCCCCCCCCGGTGTAGTACCAAACCAAGCAAGCAAACAAACAAACCAATAAACGAGCATACATTCAAGAACAAGAATAAAGGAACAAGCATTTCATTCATCCATCAAGCAACAACCATCGGTACATCGATCACCTGATTGTACCCCTTTGGCACAACCAGTCATACTCGATCATCCGTTCAACCAACAATTATATCATCATAAACACTCAATCAACCAAGTATGCATTCAACCCATCAATCATCATGTGAACTAACAAATAGTCATTCAATAATAGACGTTAATCTAGTTTCATTAGACTCTGAAGTTAACCTAATAACTAGCAACCAAGCATGCGAACCTAGCACACAACTAACCCGAGAGCTCTTCACAGCCTCTCTACCAGTCAATCAATTTCCCAAGTATTGAAAGCACACTTCACTAATTGTCATTGTCCTAAACATGCATACTAGACTCATCCATTTATTAGTAGTTGAAATACGATTATTCTAGTTATTCGCATCCTATAGGCAATTCTAGGACCTCTCCGATTTTATTATCCTAATAGGCATACTAATATTGAAATACTCGAGTAGTTTGGACTTTCCCTACCTTGTGGTCTTCCTCTAATAATACTCTGCTGTAAAGTCGATTTGCCTCTCCTCCGTTCTTCACACGGGATCCGGAGTGGTCTTCGTCTTCTCGGGCGAAGTCCAAGCTCTCGGGCAAGGTCCAAGCCTGAGTTTTAGCGGTTAAAACTTACAATCAGTTCCGGTACAGTCTACGGTAAATTCAATACGTTGCTTTTCAAACTCAAACGGGTCAAAGCGAAACTAAACGATGAATCGGGCTCGAGTACCCGAGCCCCGAGCAGAAACCGCTGCACGTTTCTCAAGGTACGAATCCCGATGCACGGGGTCCCGGGGCACGGTTCCCGAGGTGTCCGAACAACGTTTCCGCTAGTTCCGTTCTAAGTCTGATTTACTCGTCCGATGTTCCGAAAACGCTCCAGGTTCAAACCAGTTCACAGTCCAAGCCGTCTTAACTCGATTCTAAACTTTAAATTCTTTTTGTTTTAAAACTCGTTTCTATTCCAATTAAAATCCCTTTCTTTTCTCATTTTTTTCTTTTCATTTCCATGTTTCGATTCCATACAACCGGATCCAGAATAGAAATGTTTCCCAAAGATCAGATCCAAATAAAATTTCGGGAACCAACGAAATAAAGAAGAAAAAAGGGAAAAGAGAATCGGTTTTTGTACTCCGGCCGACCACCGACAAGTACAACGCCGGCCGAGCCTCACCGTAGGGAAAGGAAGGGACGACGGAGGCGGAAGTCTGAGCCCGGCGAAGCTATCGCCTCAGATCTGGCCCGCACGGCGAGGATCTCGCCGGAACCACGACTCCCCGGTTCTGAAGGACCCTCCTGCGGCGCGCTCGGGCGTGAGAAGGGAGAGGCGGCGCGAGACGGTGGGGGAAGAGGAAGCTCGGAGACGGGGCGTGAGAGGACGCCGGAGATGGAGGTCGGGTTTGGTCGGCTTCGTTGACTGGAAGAGGAGATGAGGTCCGGGCGGTGGCGAGTCGGGAGAGAAGAGAGAGGTCGGTCATGGGCTGGACGGAGAGGGGTGGACGAAGGGGAAGGGAGGCGGTGGCGATCAGAGGTGGTGGCTGAGGAGAGGAGGGAGTAGAGAAGGATGAGTGTTCGGCGATGGATAGCAGAAGAGAGAGAGAGCGAAACAGGGGAGCTCGGCTGCGTGTTGTGAAGATGAGGGTGAAACCCTAAAATTTGAGTATAAAAGGGACGGGCTTGGGCCGGGTCTTTTGGGCCTGGTCTGATCGGTCCAGCTCAAACCCCATTCCCCTTTATTTATTTTTTTTTATTATTATTTTTTTTTGAATTTAGCTTCTCAAAAAAATAACTTGTACCAAAAACCCACCTCAAGGTTTTGATTTTTCCAAAATATTACCCTTTTGAAAGAGTGGGGTTTTACAAGTTTTCTCGCCAGGGCATACTCTATCTCCATCCATGGTGGGTGTATACAAAGTTTCAAACCAAAGAGGGGGCAGAAGCCTCGCTCCACGACTGCTTCTCGGTCAACTGTCCCCCCATCATCGGGAACCCTTTCGTTGGGTCTGGTTGGGGGTTGTCCTGAACCCTCAACACAGATGGTGGCAACATGCGTCCTACCCTCAAAAGATGCTTTAGACCCGAGCCTTGGCCCGATACTCGAGCCATAGATCAGGGCCTCCGTTTCCAGCTGCTCCTCCACCGTCCGTAGTTGTTTTGTAGGAAGGATTCTTTGCTTACTTTATCGTTGAGGATGAGGATGTCATCATTGACGTACCTTTTATCCTAGTTGATACGGAGGTCCTTGCTCTCCATCAATTTGGCATTTTTCGAGAGATGATCACGTCTCGACCGTATCGAAAGGACTTGATGATGAAAGTCATCACGAAATCCTTGGGTTGTTCGACATCAGTATTAGTGATCAAAGAACTAGAATCAAGGATCTTTGCCTTTTATTTTGGATCGCAAGCAGCTAAGGATGGGTCCGACAGAATGAACCCTATTGTTTTGAAGGGTCTCCACTCACCCTCGGAGATGTTATTGAGCCGACGATAATAGATCTCCCGCGCCTTGATAGGCTTCAACTTTTGGTGCATCCGCGCAGGCTAAGGGTCTTGCACCCTTATTTCTGACAGTGGCTACAAGATAATTGATCGGTACTACACTGTGCAAATGTTGTAGGTCCCATGTGACCAATGAGGTTTTTACTGGGGCGGAACAGTTCGGTATCGTTTTTAAATGCCCCTCGATCGTCCCTTACGAAGATCTCTTGTCTTGCGATTTAAGGAGTATTTAGATCCGGTGAAGGTCAACATGGCCTATGAACGACTGCCTAATTTCTGCTACAACTATAGGCGGATTGGCCATGTGGTCCGAGAGTGCAAGCCGAAAACTCTGGGGATTCTCCGATTCAACAAATCCCTCTTGGAGGAAAATGTTGATAAGCTTGACCAGAATTTTGCCACTGATTGGAGGAAGGAGGCATTGTCATATCCGTTGTGCCTATAGGAATTCACTCAAATGGCCCCCGTGTTGGGTCTCGAGGTAGGGTTGGAGACGAACCAACTCGCAGCGGAAAATCAATGAAAACCAAGAGACAATTAGAACCATGAAACAACTAACAAAGAATGGATTAACAAGAGAAAAATTCAGCACTAGTTCTTACCAAAACAAGAACACCGGTTAACGAATGATTGACTTGAGTCTCCAAGACGCCTACGTATCCACATGGGAATCAAAGCCACGTAGTTCTTCTCTTTGAGGACTCAAGAACACAAAAATGGAGGAGGAAACTAGCCAAACCCGAAATGGCCATGGAAGAGGGAGAGAAAATGTGTTTCCTATTCTTGTCTTGTGTTTGTTATGTTGAAAAAAGATGACTTAAACATAACAAAACCCATACTTGTCCAACTAAAGGCATGGGACAAGTATGGTGTCAAGTAAGGTGTAAATAGGACAAAGTATGGCAAGACAAGATTGGGTTAGGTGGTGAATCACCAACACCTTAATCCTTGTCTTGCTTGCTTAGTACTAATTAATCAAGACTTGATTAATTAGTTCCATGGGCCTTGGTTGCATGGGCCTTTCATGGGCCTCTTGGAACATGGCCCGTGGCCATTTCCAACGAGGTCCCGTGATTCGCTCATCGCCTCCAAGCCTTCCATACCGGAAATGTCCAACATTATCCGACGCGATCAATCCCAAGACTCCAAGCCTTGTCTCGATCCGTAAAGTCCTATTCACTTACGGGCACATGACCCAAAACCCAGTTTTGGTCATGTCCCGAGACAACTCCCTTTTGGCCATTCTCCATAAATGTGTCAATGAGTTTCATCCTCCGGTGTGACCCTTAGGTTTATGCATGTCAATAGATCAACGTAAAATCCCATTTTACTTGATCCTATTTAAGTGGCAACTAACGAGACTTTAGTATTGCCTGACACTACATAACGAATCGACCCTGTCGATTCTAACCTTTCCGTCGTCCCTGTCATTATCCTTTTATCTCCGATATCCTGATTGAGATAAGGCATAGAACCGTCATCCTTATTATTCTCAATCACCGTTCCTTGATATGTGAGATGACTGAAGATATGATACCCAGTATCATGTGCATGGCCATGCTATTCTTCCAGTCACTCTCGATCAAGTGGCCGAGAACCGATATCTTTCCCATACCTTAGTATGAGGGATAAATCCCTTAGCCGTCTTTCGTGTCACTCATGTAGCCCGTCCCCAAGCCAATCCTGGCCGTTATGGAAGCCCTGTTACGGACAACGTTAGGCTCAGGTCAAACTCAGTTGTTGACTACATAGCGATCACAAAGACTCCTTGGTCTAAGGATACATGACAAGCTACAACACTGAATATGTTCATGACTTAATCTATGGCACATATTCAGGGCGGGTCGTCCAATATCATGTCCCACATGATATCTATGATCAGACTCCGGAATCCCATTCCAATGACTAACAGAACGTAAGCCATAAAGAGCCATCTTTCATACTAGTCGCTTCTAGTGAAGCTTTGTTGACTAGGGACCCATCGAGTGTGATCTATCTCGATCTATGGTTCTATTCGCATGGTGGGCATAGATCAGAGCACACATCGATATATTACTCCAACACATAAGTAATATAAAGCCGCTTTAATTTTATTGCTAACGATGATATATACATTTGGACATTTAGGATTGAACTACAGGCACTAAGACTAACACCCCGAGCATCTTATGTACCATTCCCCTACATCCAGGGAGAGGATCCCTAGTAACTCCAATCATCTTACCTAACCAACAACGGAGAGGGACATGGGCGACTTGGGATCGAGTTGTCCGTCAACCGGGGTGGGGGGATTTGTCCGCTGGTTGGGACCACATACACTTCATGGACTGCACCGTCGGAGTCCCTTTTTAAGAATCAGGTGTCTGCAAATGAACAACGAGATGATCAGACGAGAGCTAGGAAACAACCTCGCCCGATGAAGTTATTAGTGAGCAGAGATTTAGGGTTTTTAGACGGGAGGGACACATGAATCTAGTACACACTCCCCTACTTACTTTCAAGTTCATGTTCGATCGTACACCTCACGACGAAAAGAATCGTACCCATGGTATCAATCAGTATTTATGCACCATCTTGAGCTATTATCAACAATTTGGTTTTAACTTTTGAATTTATGTGTTATTTGTTTACAAAACGAAGTACTATCGATTCTTTATTCCAATATCGGACAAACAAAGATCTCTGATACCATACTTTTATCTTTAACATTTCTGATTAATAATATATATATGCCTCCATTGAAAAAAATATATATATATATCAAACAAGTTTTTTCTCACTACTTAATTAAGAGGACAAACTAAGAAACGAAAACTCTCTCAATTTTGAGACTCTCTCCTAGCCCTAACCGCACGAAGCTATGGTGTTCTCCTCCTGCACCCCCGTCGTCACCGATATGTCTTTTGCGGTGATTCCAACCTTGGATGCTGTCGTAACTCCTACTGGTGATACCCTCCTTGCATTACCTTGTCCTTTGCAGACCGCTCAGGGTGTTGGGGACACGAGCCGTCGTCGAAGAAAACCCAAGCCTCTGGCTCCCTCTGTCTCTCCGCCTGTGTTGTCGCCTCCGACTCTCCCTCCTCTGGGAGAAGCCTCGGACGGGGTCTCATTCAACTTGGGACCAGTCTCCCTGGCCCTGGTAGCCAAGCCGAGGCGTGGGAGGCGCGTCGCCAAACGCCGCCCAAAGGTTACTTCCCCTGCAAGTAACAGCCTTTTAGCCCCCCCCTCCAAACCGTAACTCCTCGGCATTACAAGAGAGTCATGACCTCGCTCTGGCTGTCACCTACCAGGGTGGTGCGATTCATAGGGTTACGCCGCGGTCAGGTCCTCGTCATTGCAGTGCGACGGCTAGGGTTACTTCACCCTCGCGTCACGAGCCTGCCCTAATTTCTCCCACCCCGAGTGCATGGGCTAGGGCTGTGACCGCGTCGACATCCAGCCCTAGTAGGGCACCGCCACTACAGCGTGATCCGGCCAATGGGGGAGCTTCCTAAAACGTCAGTGGTGGCTCTGGGCTTAGTCCGGTGCCTCCCCAATCAGGATAAGTTATCGTTCATCCCAACATGCCTTACAACTCCGAAAGGAATGACGCGAGATCGGTCGTGCCACTTGGATACGGAGGAAGTCGCCCCGCCCTCGGCTGATATGGTCTTGGATCTTCAGGATGGCTTATCGTCCTGTTCATTGGAAGAGGAGAATGAGGTTGAAGTGCTGGTCCCGTCTTCCCGGGCAACATCGACGGCCATTGCCCTCCAGCAATGGGGGATGATGGGGAAACTATGATCTCCAACGACCCCTCGTAAAGACTCTCTCTTGCGTATCATTACGAACGCGTGAGGGAAGGTTGCTGAGGGTTTTGTGATCAAGGACCTAGGTCCGGGGATCTTTGGTTTCTATTTCCGGCCCTTAGAGGCTCGGGCGTGGGTTTGAGGCAATGAGCCTTGGTGCTTTGACGGTTGAGCCCTACTGCTCGGTGATCTGGATCCATGTGCTCGGGAGATGCATGTTCTTGACCGAGTGCAATTGTGGGGCACTCAAGGGATATACCGCCTCTGTTAAGGACGCGGGAAACGGGTACCTCAATCGGGGACGCTCTAGGAGCGTGTGTGGATGGCCCATGTGACCAATGGGGCATGTGTTGGGGCGGAACTGTCAAAGTTCGGTTTTGGAACCTCCTCAAGAGGCCACTTCGGAAGGGACTGGTCCTTCGGTTCAAGGAGTTCCCTGAGCCGATTCTCTTTGAGCTTACCTACTCTAAACTTTCGAGCTTCTGTTACAACTGTGGCCGGCTCGGCCATGATTTGAAGGAGTGCACGTGGGCAGTTAAAGGACCCCCGCAGTTTGGTTCCTACCTACTGGAGTACGAGAGGGATAAGAAGGTCAAGGCATATGTGACATATTGGGGAGAGGTTGACCAGTCGCCTACTCCTAAGGGCGTCGCCCCTAAGGGGACCTTGGCTCTAGATAGGCCCCCCGGGTTTCAACTGGCTCCGTGCCTCCTGGTTTGGGGACTCGGGGTACTACCCGACTTGAAATCGGTCAGTCCCACGCTAGCTCGGGTTGGGGGACCCCACCATCGCTCTCTGGTGAGTTAGGTGGTGAAGCACGAGAGGATCCGGGAAGAAAGGAGGATGTAGCTCCGGCACCCACTAGAGTATCTAGAGAGGGCACTAGAGCGCTCAAACGGTCAGCAGCTGGAGCACCTTGAGAGGAGCATGTCAGGGCGGGGATGCATCCCCGCCAGGACATGAGAGGCTGTATGAGCATCGGGGACTGGCCTTGGGAGGGGTCTCATGAAGATGCTTTGCCTTCCACCATCACCACTGTTGAGATCCTGGATTTCCGGTACCTCCTACCCCCTCTTCGTATTCTGTCCTTGCCTATATGACGTTTAAATACCGTTTGTGACGGTTCTAGTGAAAAAAAATTAAGTGAACCATTGTTCTTTCTGTCTAACCTAAATGGCCCGGGAGCATGTTTCATGGTGCACATCAATGTTCTTATATAAATTTTATAAAGTTGTAACTTTCGCTCCGATAAAACTTAAGAGGACAGAATTAAATGCAACAAGTGAAAAACAAAATAGCGAGGTAGAAAGATTACAAATGAAATTTAGCCTCACGTCTCGCGAAAGGGATATTATGTTAGGGAAAAGAAGTACATGTGCATGTGCATGTGATTAGGAGATATAATAAAGTAGTTTTAAGACAAGAAGAAAAGGAGAAAGGAACAAGACATGCCGGTGATCGTCAGGACAAGTGTCAATCCAGTGAGTGTATCTTATGGCTTAAGCCGAAGCCAAAACGTAAAGCCGATATTATCGTCACCCTGTTGGTACGGTGCCGGTACACGCTTCCTCACCCAACTGGTCAACTAATTATACCTATACATCAACATTTGCCACGCTCAGCACATCAATATTATATACATATCTCTAATAGTACTATATATACCCCAACTCCATTCCATGCTTCAAATCTCTTCCCCTTTCCACGATCAAGACCACCAAATTATTAATAAACCGAAGCAAAATGGGAAACTGTTTGAGGCATGAATCGGCTGTATGGGCCGGCGACGACTGGAGCTCGACGACCGGGTCAAGCTTGTTCGCAGAAGACGATGACGAACCGGTGAAGAAGTCTGGTTCGTCTTCGTCGACTTGCCATGAATCTGGAGGTAGTAGGAGAGAGGTTAAGATAAAGATGACGAAGAAAGAGCTGGAGGAGTTGGTGGCCGCATCGGACACTTCCGGATTGTCTATTGAACAGGTTCTAGCAACCTTTATTCACCACCATTACCGGTTCGATGATCATCATGTAGAGGACCATCACAAGCCATGGAGGCCCACCTTGCAAACCATTCCTGAACTTGATTAACTAACGAGTTAATTGAACTCTTTTTCTCCATCAATATATACGTACGTACCGGTTGTTTTTTTTGTCTGTGCGGAGGTGTTCTTGTACATATATGTATTTGTATATATATTGTTTTCATTAGTGAAAAAGGAAGGCAGATGATTTTGGTTTATTCTATGTTTTTGAAATACAAAGTGAAAATGAAGGAAATTTGGGTGGTACAAGGATAATTACTTAAAGAAAGTATATGCACAACCTCTCTCGTATACAGAGATCCTCTGTCCGAGAAACCCTAGTCTCTATTGCCTCTTTTGTTTCAGTCATTGTAGTCGATAGGTCTGCCTCTGATGGACCTGTCCCGTTGCCGCTTGCTCAGGCGCAGTCCTTGGTACTTGTACCATTGCCTCGTCCTTCCTCGGACGTGGTGTCCACCCCCCCCCCCCCCCCCCCCACGATAAGGAGACGTCGAAAGACACTCCAACTGGCCAAGACGTGTTCTGCTCTCTCTCTCATTCCTCTTTCATCTTCTCCAGCCACGACAGAGGGTACCTTCTCCCTTGGTCAAGCAACTCTTGTGATCAAACCCTGTTAGGGTTGGTAAAGTAAACCTCTAGGACTTGCGTCTTCTACAAACAAGCCTAGGGTTCCGCTTCTCTAACCTACAATTGCTCCGATGGTCTCCTAGACGAGCTTCTTGGAAATATAGAAGAGGATAGACACAGAAAGAGGAGAGAGATAAACACACTTACACACATGGTGAATATAGGGGAGAGGTAGGTTAGAGGCTATGACGACGCCAATTTTTTAAGTTACTTTATACATCACAAAATAAATAAATAGTAATACAATGGAACCATGATTAATTAATTGTTTGAAACTACTGTCATTTAGTTCAATCATGTTTATAATTAAATATACAACACTGGTAATACTGATAGTTCAATCCCTAAGTTGGAGTGGTGTGAGACGTCTGATTGTTTCTAGGACAAACACGAGGGTGATGGATTGACAATGGTCCCTAAGGAGGATTCTTATGTGCGTAGTCTCCATATAGGTAAGGAGGATATACGGGTTCGGGACCTTATGCCAATAAGGGATAGGGCGTGCAGTGTTAGGAAGTTGGGATTGTGTTTGGCGGAGGAGGGGGTTCATTGGGTTTTGAATTTAGAATTGGGTAGATGCTTGGTTCTGGAGTATGGAAGAACAAGGAGGTTACTCGGCTGTCAATGTATATGTACATCCGGACATCCCGATATCAAGGACAAGAAGAGAAAGATAAGGAAATATTGTCTGTATTGTGGGAAAAGGAGGAAGGGGGCTCGGAACCAACAAAAAATTGTGAACTTCTTGTGAAGGTGCTCCTCGGAGTGTCGTCCAGTAGCTTGTTACCTACAGAGGAGACGAGTGGTCTTCCCTAAAGCCTTCCCGATATGCGAAAAAAAGAGGTAAGGCGAGATGCATGGGTTGGTGTTATGTTCACTAGCTCGGGAGGTATGGGAGCGATGAGGTGAGTCTATTCCGGACCAGCCAAGGTTGTTGTTCCGAGCTTACTTGGGGGAGAGCATGAATATAGATGATCCTAAGATTGTAGCATTGCGGTCTAGTGTTTTATGAGAGGTGTGGCGACACAGGAATGATTGGGTATGGAAGCAGAGGCAAGGTCAGCTGATTAAGTAGTATCGAGGCCCAAGAAGGACATAATATATGGCTCATGGCTTAGAAGCAACAATACCGGTAGTTGTGTCTTGGGGTAAGCCGAGGGAAAGGGGTGTGTAGGGTACGTCGATGAGGTGGTGCTCAACGATATGAGGTAAAGTAGCATGAAGATGATATGTTAGGACTCTATTGGATGGTGCAAGGAGACCACACTCGTCCCATGGAGGGAGTCTTACACCCCACTATAATTAAAGCAATGGGGATCAGGGAAACGTTGGTTTGGCTCAAGATTAATCAGATGACAAAGGCCAATATCTGTAATGACTACTAGACTATAGTGGACTTAATTCATAAGAGGTAACCTTTTCGGTCACCGTTAGGTTTGATCATTTTGGATTGTTTTGGTTTATTATCTTACCACGTTGATGTTCGTATCAAGTTTGTTAGATGTTCAGTGAACATGACAGCTCACTAGCTTGCTAGAGAAGCTCATTTTTTGTCTGGATTTGAGCGGTCAGAGACAGTTATCCCTGAACCTCTTTAATGTATTTTGATAGCTGATTGTTTTTTTTTAGCATGGAAGTAGAACTTTATTAATTGAGAAAATTGAAAAGGACGATAGTGGGAACATAAATCAATGATTGAAAGGGCGAGACATAGTTCTGAATGACATATCCAGGACGATAAACCTATAATTAAAATACCCAGCTAATCTAGTTGAATACAGAGGGAATAAGCCCTCCTTATGATGAAAACTCGAACACTGTTCACTTCTATATATTCTTGACTCGGCCTGAAAATACGCGTGGTCTTAGTTGAACACGTTGATCTCACGATAGAGACCGTTTGGGGGAAACTAGAGGAATGCTAGACATCTAGGGAGAACACTAGAAAAAGGGGGTATAGTGGGTCATGATGATTTCGACCCTGGCAGGGCGGGGTGTGTGTCCCCACACACACCTTGTTGCTCGTCCTTAGACTCATTGGACCCGGTGTGGGTGCGTAGTAGACCTATCCAGGTTGTTTTTGGCCAACATGCTACTGTTAATTGTTCCACGACGTATTACATCACCATTGAATTTTCTATGACCTCTACCGACATGATCGGTAATTGATTCCACTCACCCTAAGCCCCATCAGGCTTGTCAAGGTTCTAATCCAACGGAGGGGGTAGAATCGGCCTTGCACGGAGACCCCCAAGTGATCGGGTGTGTCCCAAACTAATAGTCGGACCTTAAGTCATGCCTCCAATGAGTTTGGATCGGAGGTTAAGGGGGCAGCGGAGGCGATGAAGAAGGCAGTACAGGCGCGTGCAGTAGTGAAGGTGGGGAAGCAACAAACGGAGTTTGCAAAGGAGGCAACGGAGGATGCGAAGGAGGCAGTATAGGCGGCGAAGGCGGTGGCGGACGGTTGATTGCTGGAGGTGAAGGAAGAGGATGTGCTCGATCGGAGTCAGTGGTGGGAGAACGGAGCGCCTTGGATCTCTTCCACCGGCCGTTCTGATAGGGCATTTAAAATAGAGACGTTGGAGTACACGAAGGAGGAGATGGTGGTGGTTGAGGAGTACTGATAAGTGACCGTGACGGAGCCCGTAGACAAAAGTGGCTATATTGTTGTGAAGAACTAGAGTCGACAAAAGCTCCTAAAGAAATATGCATGTTTAAATAAAATTAGTTAAAAAATAAAAATCCCCTTGCATAATTGCATATAGTTAAATAGAGGAGAAATCTATTGAGAACCACTCTTAACATAGGAACCGTGAGAACCAATCCTACCCACACACATTTAAGATCCAACATTCACCATGATGCCACATCATCACCCCAATCCAACCCTCATCCAGGCCAACTTATTCTATTCTCAAACAAGCAAGGGCATAATTGTAATAGCATGATGTCATGTGGACAATTGTACATTTTTTTCCCACCAATTCACTAATTTAATATTTCCCGATTCGTTTGAACTCCGATTAACTTCAAACTTGCGCCAATATTTTTATTTTTTCAAGGGCTTTAAATCAAGATCAGTCATGAATATATTTTGAAGCATGAAAATAAAAATTTATATCAAGGTGATAAATTTAATGTTGAGCGTTGATAAATCTTCACTAATAAATGTTTTATATCGGAGTACCAAACTAGTGCTAAATGTTGATAAAAAACATATAATGAGGTGATAAGAAACAAATAATGAGGTGATAATAACCATTTTCAATTTTGATAATAAGTGTGATACACTAGAGTTTAACGTTGATAAAAAAAACTTGTGATGAGGTGATAAAAAACACGTAATTCAATGATAAATCTAGTGTTCAGTGTTGATAAAACTGGTGTTCATAACAAGCACGTGATGAGATGATAAAAATCATGATCAGTTTTGGAGAATGGAGTGATAAAACCAGTGTAAAGTGTTGATAAAAAAAGGGTAAAGTGTTGATAAACCCAGAGCAAAGTGTTGATAAAAATTACCCATATATAATTCCATTAAAAACTAGCCCCGAAATAATTTTTTTTTTCGTGCTTCAAAAAAACATGTGATGTGGGTGATAAAACACACGTAATTTGTATGATAAACCTAGTGTTTAGTGTTGATAAAACTAGTGTTCTTAAAAAGCACGCGATGAGGTGATAAAATCATGATCAGTTTTGGAAAATGAGGTGATAAAACCAGTGTAAAGTGTTGATAAAACCAATGTAAAAGTGTTGATAAATCCAGAGCAACGTGTTGATAAAAGTTACCCAGATTTTTTTTTACAAAAAAAAAAACAACCCTGAAATAATTTTTTTTCGTACTTCAAAATATATTCATGACTGATCTTGAATGAAAGCCCTTAAAAAAACTAAACTAATGGCGCAAGTTTGAAGCCAATCGGAGTTCAAACGAAGCGGGAAAAATTAAATTATTGAATTGGTTAAAAAAAATATGATAGTTTTACTAAAAAGCCCTTACCACTTACTAAAAAGTGCTGTTTTTTTGCCGTCAACAAGTCAACTACTCAATTTCATCTCATCCATCCATTCCTAAAATGAATGACTTAGATTGGTTCTCGCGGTTCCTACGTTAAAACATGGTTCTCACCAGATTTCTCCTCTAGTTAAATAAATGTCTTTATTTCCTCAAATAAAAAACTTAAATGTCCTTATTACCTTTGCATGGAGCGTAAGGAATAAACGTGCGAATCAAGCTTCAAGTGCCGATGGTAGCCTTACATTGTGGTGGGAAGACTTTGCACGTGTAATCTGAATCGAATCAATGATGGAAAAATCTAACTTTTGCATGTGGAATTTACTTTTTTAGAAGATAATAAAATTGTCGAAAGTGTGGCCAGGGATTATAATTTGATTTTTGAAAGTATAATATCTAATCATGTATTATAATATATGTACATGGTAAAATGGTGGAGGAGGTTTGCTGTGTAGACGGATTCATTATGGAAAAGAGTGTTGTGTGTTAGATTTGGTTCGAATTATAGAGACCATGATCTTTCTAATTTTCCCATCACAAATGAATTGAGTTTCTTATCCCATATCAGTACTTTATTGAAAAAAGAGCACTTTCTGCACTATTTTTTGTTTTACAAGGATAGACTGGATATTGGTCAATGGGTCCAGGATTAGTTTTTGGGATGATTCTTGGATCATTGACACCCCTATTAAGTTTAGATTTCAAAGGCTATATCATCTAAGCACTTACTAAAGTAATAGAGTGATGGATCTTTGGAATAATGGGGATTGGTTGTTATTTTTTAGTAGAAGGTTGAGGGGGTGAGAATGGGGAGAATTATACAGACTTGGGAACATAATTAATTATGTGCCATTATCTCAAGCTGGGGATGATAAGCCTATACTAAGATCCCTAGACAAAGGTTTTTTAGTGGCTGGCATTTATAGTTGGTTACAAGACTCACAAAAGCTCTCTTCTCCTATCTGGAACGTATATTTATGAAATGCCTCCCTTCCTCCTAAGCTATTAGCTTTCATTTGTTGACCGACCAACATGCCATTACTACCAAATATTTGTAGAAAAGCAGGGGATCATGATAGCATTGACAGATATGTATTGCTTTTTTTTGCCTCAGAATCTTTGAGGATCAAGATCATCTTCTTTTGCATATATACCTAGAAAGTTTGGTCCCTCATTTTAAGGTGGGGTGGGTGTGGTTATTTGGGCCTCTCCTGGAATTGTGGAAGATCTTCTTTATTCTTGGAATCATCTGGTGCCACATAAAGCTCAGAAACAGTGGTCTTCAATAGTTTTCATCTCTCTCTGGCATATTTGGATCAACAGAAATAATCTACTTTTCTAACATATTAATTTGTCTGAGGAGGAATTGTTCCATAAAATTCAGAGTTATGCTTTTCAGATTGAATTTGGCTAGTTCAAATTTTTTTGTTCTTTTAGTTTCATAACCTGGAGTACTAATCCTCTTATGTGCCTCAAAAGGAAGAGGCTTAGAATTGATCATCAACTTATTTTGTTGAATATGGGTGGATTGGGCAACCGAACTTCCTGATGTTTTAAAGCTTTAGGTTTTGTATGTGGTCTGATCTCTTTTTGGGAAGGTTGAAGATTTATTGGTGTTTTTTTTATTGTATTGGACTCTTGAGGTTGTTTTGGGAGAAGAAGAGGTCTTCTGAAGGTTGATGTTAGTTTTTGTGTTGAACCTTATCTTCTATTCGGGTCTAGGTTAGTTGGTTTGGGGGTTGCTTGGAACTCAAGGTACCATTTGTTCCTTGTCATTTGGGTTTGGTTGGCGGACTCTCTTGGGTTCTGAAGTTTTTCTCTGTGAATTGCTATACATTTGAGTTCTTTTAGGGGGTTGACTTGGTACCGTTTGTACCTAGTTGGGATACTTTTCTTTTGACAGTTTCTGTCTTTGCTTTCTTGGGCACTTTCAACTTCCTCTATCTGATTTTCTGGGTAGATGAGGGCTGAGTGGGGGTAGAACATCTTGGGGTTTGAGGGTTTTTTTTTCACGTATGAGGCCGAGTTTTTGGTTCTTTTTTTTGTGTAACTGTGCTTGTTACTTAGGTGGCAAGTCTTCTCCTTCTGATTTGGTTTGACCCTGTTTGATGGGTCGGAGGTCACAATTGTTGTTCGTGATTCTCGAGTCGTGAGTTGCGGTCAACCAACCAAAACGTGTCACGGTGTCCAAAATATATAAGTTTGTAGTCATTAGGTTCGTATTGTTCTAAATAATTTATTTAATGTTTTGATCACAAAATAAACATTGATTTACATTTTGAATTGAGAAAACATACAAAAACCCAACATCCACTCAACTCATGAGTCCCATACATGAGTCTCACACTATGAAACACATCTCAATTTAAGAGGCACGTATCATAATTCAGTCCTATCACCACATGATTTGCATATCATGATCCTCATATCTGATCCCTTACTGTACATGTTCTAAGTATAACTAAGTATGATCTGGTGCATAAGCAGGCAATGTTATGGTGTCTTTGCAGGAAGTATGTATTTTTGTTGATAGGTAAGATTTTAATTGATTCACCGATTTATAAAATGAAAGTAAGGGAACAGTTGCATCAAGTGCTGACATGATATATATGATGTCCTACCGAACTAGTAGAACAAAACCCTTACTCAAAACAAGAGCTTGGGTGGAAACTACACAACACACTAACTTAAACTACCTACAAAAAAAAAGTTACCAATACTTCGGACTTTCCTACAGATACATAGAAGATAAAGCTCCAAACACCATCCAACCCATGATTTTTAAAAGAAATTGTAGGTAACTACTTTTCCATCTCAAGATACCAAGAGCTCCCTCTCAGGCCTAGGAGTTTCAACCACCCATGCATCTTTGGGCTCATTAGAATCAAGAGAATTAAATTTTGCTGCTGAACCCGAGGTAAGAGCCTTTTGACTATCTACTGGTAACGAACTGCGATCCACAGGATTGTCCGCCATGCTTTCGGACGAGCGTATCCCTAAACTTTGAATGGGGGTAGGGGTGGTGATCAAATTCTGATCCAATTCTAGGACAACAACTTGAAAGCTTTCCTCTCCCAAAGTTAAAGGAAATGTTTTCCTGAATCAGTGATAGAAGCTAGAGATAGATTGGGATGAGTAGTCTGTTATTTATTTATCAGGGTTATTTACGATAAGGTACCCAAATGATTTGTCCACGAACGATAAGGTACCCTTATGAATTTTTTTTCCAATATGGTACCCAAATGTTTCGTCCACGAACGATTTGGGTTAATGGGGTTAAAAAAGTAACAGACCAAAGTGAAAAGACCATTTTACCCTTTATCATCGCAGTTGACTTTTGACTTAAGAGTGAAAAGACTATTTTACCCCTTGCATTTACTTTCATTAACATTTTAAGTAATTATTAAAATAATAATAATTGTTTATATAAAAATTATTTTAATTTATATAAATAATAATTTTTTATTTATGTATTTGCTTATTTTTTATAAATATTTTATTAATTTTATTATTTTTCTTTAATTTATATTTTCTTACTATTTTTTTTATTTTTCTATTCTTTTTTCTTACTGTTTTTTATTAATTATTTTTCAATTTTTTTAAATATTAATTATTTTTTCGAAATTCCTTTTTATCATTATTATCATTATTATTTTTATTATTTAAATTCTTTTTTTGTAATGATTGTATCTTTAAAAAAATTTAATAATTTTTTGTAATTCATTTTTCTAATTTTTTTTATTTCTTAAACAAAAAGAGAATTCAATTACTCAGTCAATTTCGTTTTTGATTTGTAATTTCTTGTTCGACATATCCAACTTTATTAGTCAAATCCCTTGTTCTTCACCCAACATGCAACGAAATCCCCAATTTCATGTTCAGATCTCGAGTTTTGTTTATTTTTCCCATTAATCTCCGTCCAGTTCCGACACCATATCGTTCAACATGAACTCAAACAAAAGGATGGAGAGGGAACATGAAACCTATTTCAGAAATAAATTCAATCACAATAATTTTACAGAAACCTTTCAACATGAACTCAAAACAGAAACCAGAAACTAGAAACCTAGATCTACCTAAGCTCCTCTGAGTCACATGGAAGGAGCGAGAAATGATGAACCTCGTGCTACTCGGGGGAGATCGAGCCAAACCCGTCGCGGTTCCGTAGATCTGGAGATGGGATGAGGATGAGGAGGAGGAGATGAGGCTCCCGCTGCTGTGAATGGGAAATAACTGAGTGGATCCGGTTTCCCTTCGTCGTTCCCTTCAATGGGTTTATTGGTTCCTCACGCAGATCTCGACCTACACTGGAGATGAGGACCTTCAGATCTCTGATCTAGAAGATGATGGCGAGGCTCGGGAAGACGATGGCGTCGTGGTCTCCTTGCCGCCGCCCTTAGCTCGGGCCGTAATGTTCTCGGCGCCGTGTTCTTCAATATGAAGATGAAGTGGTTGAGACAAAGATAAGGAGATGAAGTTGAGAGAGACAGATAGGGAAATGAAGGGTTCTGTATGAATGATTCGTGTGTCTTGTGTATGAGTTAGATAAGTAGGGTTAGATGAGTTGTTAGGGTTAGATTAGATTAGATTAAGTTTGATTAGATGAAGTTAGATTAGTTTAGATTATTATTTTTAATAATATACATTTCATAATTATTAATTTAATTTATTAAGTTTTTTATATTATTATTAATTAATTAATTATTTAGTTTTTATTATTATTTAATTCGTTATTATATTATAAATAAGGGTATAGTGGTAATTTTGTCTATCACATTTATAAGCTTAAAATAAGAAAGGGTAAAATCGTCATTTCACACCCCACTTAACTGCACATGTCTAATTTAGAGGAATATTCTGTTAGTTTTCTAACGGAATATGCTACTTCCATCCGTGGACAAATCATTTGGGTACCAAATTGGTCATTCGAAACATATGGGTACCTTATCGTTCGTGGACGAATCATTTGGGTACCAAATCGTAAATAACCCTATTTATTAGATCCAAATCCCATGCATTGTTCACGGCCAATACTCTTGGCCCAATCACTTAAGCCTTTTTTTCTTGAACACATTTACAGTGTCAAGCATACATTGGTAGGGAGTAGGACTCCTTTGGAGGGGTTGTATTCGGGAGATAAAGAAGATCAAGGAGGAAGTGTAATACTAAGTCTTGGGTCTGATTCGAAGGAGGCGGGTCGAGTCCGAGGTCATGGTAGTTTGGCTCGGGGAGGTTCTGTGTATGGAAAGAGGAACCTACATGAATTAGACTCACTTAATGTGAGGAAGTAAGTGGAGCTTAGTATTAGAGGACCAACTCAACTAAAAGCTCAAGCTGATAGTGGAAGGCCCAATTATAGTTATATTCTAACACGCGCCCTCACAGACAAGCTCGTTTACGGGTTTGGAGGTGAATTATGTAGAAGAGGAGATGAGCCCATTGAGAAGAATGATAAGGGCTGGCCTATTTGGGGAAAATTTGATAAATAGAGAAGAAATAGATTTTTTGTAGAGAGTGGGTTTTGAACCCAAGTCCGTGAGGTGTCAGGCTTTGATACCATATTAAAGCCCAATCCAACCCAAAAGATCGAACTTATAGGTGGAGACATCTAGATGTATATCAAGTGGTATATTAATCCTCACACTTTCGATGTGGGACACATACTTCAACAGTCCACCTCACGTGTAGGACTGGACATCTACACGTGGGACATAGCAGGACTAGACATCTGCATATGGGCCGAAGACCACAGGGTGGAGGCGACAAACAGGTCGTGGGTCGAACCAGCTCTGATACCATATTAGAGGACCAACTCAACTAAAAGCTCAAGCTGATAGTTGAAGGCCCAATTATAGTTATATTCTAACACTTAGTGATGAGGAGTCGGATGATAGCGATACCGGTAGTTGGTGCAGGGAGGGGAGTGAGATGGACTTGCAACGTAAGGCTCGAAAGGCCTTGGCTGGTGACACTAATGTGCAGGCATCTGGTTCTTTTGTTGGGAGATGAGGTGTACCAGCTGGGTCACGTTCATGTTCAAAGGTACATCAAAATAGGTCAAAAGAGATGGACTTGAATGTTAGTCCACGAGAGGAGTCCCCTTCGTTGGGTGGTAGACTGAGACACATCTCTCGCAGCCATACATTTGCTGTCGATAATGGTGTTTCTTCTTGGACCAGGATTCGGAGACGTAGCGGAGTGGAGAATTTGGAGTCAGGCTTGTGCTGACAAAGAGAAAAGGTATGTCCATTGATCAGGAGGTGAATTTTGGGATGATAGCCCCTGAGACACATGATGACTCAATGATGGTTGTGGCGAGAGTTGCAAAGCAACCCCGCCAAGAGAAATTATTTTTCTTGCTTGGAACTGCCGAGGGCTTGGGAACCCTGAGGCGAAACAGTTCCTAATCGAGCTTGTAGCTTAAAAGAAACCCGACATTATTTTCTTGTCTGAAACGAAGTGTAGAAGTTTGTGATTGATAATCTGGGAGGTGTATTGGGAATGGAAGGGGCTTTTCCGTGGATATAGTTAATGCAGGTGGAGGGTTGGCGATGTTTTGGAAGGATAAAGATAATGGATTTCTTTTGTATTTTTTCCCGAATCATGTTGACTTCGAGCTATTAAATGATGAAGGTGTGATGGTAAGGCTGGCAGGTTTATATGGGGAGCCGAAGTGGGATATGAGGCATGAGACATGGAATCTGATACGGAGTCTGGGTGATAGAGGGTCGGGTTTGTGGGCCATGATGAGGGACTTTAACAGTACCCTATCGATGGCGGACAGGTGTGGGGGGCACTCCTACCCGATTGCTCTTCAAAAAAGAGTTCTGAAATGCTTTGGTCGATAGTGGGTTGAGAGATGTTGACATACAAGGTTACAGGTTTACATCGGAGAGTAGGAGAAGTGGTCTTAGTAGACTGGAAGTGCAGTTGGACATGTTGGGAGTTAATCGCCAATAGGATACTTTGTACCCGGATTCGTGTTTGTGGCATGGGGGCTTGTCCACGTCAGATCATGCCCCCATTATCCTGTAAGCAAGAAAGAAGATTAAGGAGAGACGATCACGCAGCTTTTGATTTGAGGAAGCATGGAACAGGGACTCGGAGTGTGAAAGAATTGTCCGGCCTGTTTGGGAATCGAACGGAGATTTAAGCATTGAGCATCGGCTTGGTAGGACAGCCGAGGATCTGAAAAAATGGGCAGGTTGTTCGGTTGCTTCGATTTCGGCCCGTATCAGAAAGTGTAGGGAGGAGACGAACATGCTTCGGGGTAAGTGGGATCGGAGGAGTGGGGTGAGGGTACAACAATTGCATTCAAATTGTCCAACTTGCTAGCTCAGAACGATGACATTTGGAGGCAGAGGGCTAAGAAACATTGGCTTAGGGGTGGTCATCAGAATTCGAAATATTTCCACAGAAAGACCACAGCCAGGAGGAGACGAAACCGTATACGGTCTCTTTTCAATAGCTCGTGGGTGGAGCAATTTTGGGGTGCTGGTTTGGAGTAGGTGATACAGGACTATTTTGTGGATTTGTTTACTGTAGGTGTGGGGCAGGTGGATGAGGTTAGTCATCTAGTTCCCCAGTTGGTCCTAGCAACTCATAATCAGGTTTTAGTGGGTCCAGTTGGGGATGAGGAGGTCAGGCAAACGGTTTTAAGTATGTTGTCGTTGAATGCCCCGGGACCGGATGGCTTTAACCTGGGGTTTTATCAGAGGTTTTGGCCAGTTGTAGGACGACATGTTTGCAATTTGGTTAAGGAATTCTTTCAGACGAGGGTCCTACCTACGAATATGAATGATACAAATTTAGTTCTTATTCCTATGTTGTGATCTCCGAGGAGAATGAGTGAGTTTCGTCCTATAGCCCTTTGTAATGTTCTTTACAAAGTGGTGACGAAAGTGATGAGCAGGAGAATGTCAGGGATTTTGCAGGATGTCATCTCGGAGTCTTAGAGTGCCTTTTTGAAAGATAGATTAATTACTAATAATTTAACGATCTCAGGAGAAGTTTTGCACGCCTAGAAGAACAAGAGACAAGGGAAGGTGGGAAGTATGACGATTAAGGTTGATATGCAGAAAGCCTATGATCGTGTTGAGTGGGATACTTGGAGAATGTTTTACTCAGCATGGGGTTTGATCCACATTGGGTCCGGCTCATTATGGGTTGTGTTCGATCAACTAAGCTTTGGGTTTCTTCGGAGGGACGAAGGTTGGGGCCGATTGTCCAGGGCATGGGTATTCGTCAAGGTGATCCGTTATCTCCGTTCCGGTTCATTATTTGTGCTAAGGGTTTATCTATGCTTATTGATAATTATGAGATGAGAGGCCTGATTCAAGGTAATAGAGTAGTTCGGGCGGCTCCGGCGGTGTACCATCTATTTTTTGTGGATGGTAGTCTTTTCTTTGGTAGAGCGTTGGCGGAGGAGGCTCATAATTTGAAACATTTATTGGGATTATATGATCGGGCTTCCAGGAAAAAGGTGAATGTTGCTACATCTTCGGTAGTATTTTGTCCAAATATCGAGGAGGACTTGAGGAATCGGATTGAGGCAATTCTAGAGATGCAGGTGACTGAGGCCGTCGGGTCCTATCTTGGGCTACCAGTGGTCTTAGGCCGTAATAGATATTGATCCCTATGTTTTGTTAAGGAGAGGATCTTGCAGAGAATTGGGAGCTGGGACGAATTGTTGTTAAGCAAGGCTGGTAAAGAAGTGCTTCTTAAATTAGTCATTCAAGCGCTTCCTACTTTTCTATGAGTGTGTATTTGCTTCCTGACCATCTGATTTATGAGTTAGAAGTGGAGATGAATAAGTACTGGTGGAGGAATGATGTATAAAAAAGTAAAGGCATTAGATGGCGAAGTTGGCAGGGGCTATGTGATCACTAGCTCAAAGGAGGTATGGGGTTCAAAATTCTTCGTGATTTCAATTTGGCCTTATTGGGGAAACACGAGTGGAGGTTGATGTGTAACCTCGAAGTCCTTGTGGCTCGTATTATGAAATCAAGGTATTATCCTATGACAGACTATATCAATGCAGTGTAGTGCCCTAATGCTAGCCCGATTTTGAATAGTGTGTTGGAAGCTTAGGGGATTGTGAAGGAAGGTATTAGAAGGCGTATTGGGCCAGTAGAGGACACGAAAGTCCTTGGGGTGGCTTGGCTTTAGTCCGATTCAGGTCTAGTTGAGGCCGAACCCCAAAGGAGGGAACATTGGACTGTTAATTATCTTTTCAGGCCGGGCTCTATATCATCGAATGACGGTTTGATTCATGAGTTGTTTGATGTACAGGATGCATATGTTATTTTGAGGGTCCCTCTTAATTCTAGTTTGCTTGCTGATGATTGGTATTGGAGGGGGACCCGAAGTGGACACTATAGGGTCTGTGATGTTTACCGGTTTTTACAGGTTCAGAAGGGGAGATGGAGTATTGAGGACCGAGATGTTTTTTGGAAGCAGTTATGGCATCAGAAGGTCCCTCCAAAGATTTGTCACTTTTTGTGGAGGGGGTGTCCAGTTTTCTACCTACGAATGATAATTTAATCACTAGAAGGGTAAATGTCAGCCTGGATTGTGTGGTTTGTGGGGAAGCAGAGTCTATTGAGCATGTAATGTTTCGATGCCCTATGACGAAGGCGGTTTGGAGTAGAGTGTTGGGCGTCCCTCCGGGAGGCGGTTTGACATTTCGGGACTGGTTGGTGGCCTGTTGGTTGTTGGGAGGGGGCGTTAATGTGGATTTTATTTCGGTGGTTTGTTGGGGTCGTTGGAAGGCTCGCAATCCGAAAGTGTGGGAAGGGAAAAGTCCCTCAGTCGAGGGTATTTTCCGGGGTGCTAAGTAGTTGTTGACTTGTTGGAAAGAAGCTCAGGTGCCGTGAGTAAGGGGAGTTGATGGAATTGTGATCGAGAATGGGAGGTGGAGGAAACCGGCCCCAGGTTGGTGGAAGGTCAATTCTGATGCTACAGTCTTCCAAGTTGTCGGGGGTGGAGGTGGTTGGGTTTGTAGAGATGTTGATGGTTCCTCGTGTTTTATGCAGTGTAAGGTGTTTGGGGGCTATCAGGATCCAGAAGTGTTAGAGGCTTTGATAGTTAAGGCGGCGTTGCAAGAGCTTGCGGACTGAGGTATGGAAAACGGGGTGGTCGAATCGGATTGTTTGGGATTAGTTTTTCCTCTTAAGAGCAATTCGGTTCTGATCACTCCGTTAGGAGCTATTATTGAAGATTGTAAACATATTCTTTCTTGTCTGATAAAAGTAAATGTAGTCCATGTTAAAAGAACTGCAAACAGGGTAGCTCATGAGCTAGCTAGGAATGCCTGTGAGTGGGAATCTATGGTGTGGGATTATTCTTCATTGCCAGAACCCATTTTTGGGCTACTGGCTTCTGATTCAGCTTAATAAATCCTTCATTTTCGTCAAAAAAATGAATAGTAGGGCAAGATGATCAACAAAGGGAGTGACTGCTGATTGTTTTGCAGAGTAAGACACTGAGACAAGAAGGAGAGAGAAATCAAGGAAGTTATGGTTGCTTAGATCTTATTGTCGATGAATGATCTTACATGATGATTTGTTTCGTCGCTTGTGTGTGGTTGCGCGACGGAATATTTCGTCTCCCAAGTGATAGGTCAAATTTAAAAAATATATATTTGTAAACCGTACACCCAGACGTACATTACATACATATAAAATGCTCACAACCATCTAAACTGAGAACACAAAAATGCAAGACTACTGGAATTCATAAAACCATGCCAAATTATCCAAAATATAAACATATAGAGTAAAGTATCCAAGAAAGCCTTACAACCGGAATCCTAACCATTCAAGTGACCTTTTGTTGTTCTCTCGTTTGCTCTGAATAACCACCATAACTTGAGTCACTTGGACAAGTTGGTCCTTGATTTTTTGCCTATGAAGGGCCTCTACGGCAATTATATGTATATATTCCAAACTTAGGTTTCCTCTAAAGAAGCTCTGTTGTTAATGTCATTGGCTAGACAAACATGAGTTTAACTCAACCTATTAGAAAGGTACGCCAGATAACGTACAACATAATAATCATTAAAGTCATATATAGAGAGAAGTTATCGCTTCTCTCTACGTTTCTAACCCTAGCCGCGACCGCTCTTCGCCCCTTCTTGTCCTCCGGTCTCTGGCGGTGAGCATGGATTTCGTCCATGGTCATCTTCGGGTTTACCTGTCTTCCTCTCCTTCCTCTCTCTAGTTCTCGAGGTTTCTCCGGCGCAGCTTGTTTCAGGCCTCTCCTCTTCCTGTCCCACATATCTATCTCTCGTTCTCTTCAGACCGCCATGTGGAGTTGCTAGTGGTGTTCTGGGGATGGGAGAATGGTGCTCTACCGCTCCCTCTCTCACCGACACACGCGGATCTGGTCCTCCTGGACTCAGATCTTCAATACTCTGGCCTCTTTTGTTGCTGGCCTCAGTTGGCTTCCACGACGTTGTCATTTGGGGCTTGGGGGTGGGTCTTTGTGGCTGGAGAAGACTGGTCGGAGGAGCGATGAGTTCGGCTTCCTTTTTCCCTTCTATGACGTTCTGTTCCGGTTCGATGTGGGAGGACTTTCTCCTTCGTGGAGATTGTCGCGTTTCTGGGCCTTTGTTCGTTGCTCTGCTACTAGATCGGAACCTGAGGTGCAGTAGCTCGTCGAGAAGTCTTCATCTGGCCGAGAGCGTGTCGATTCAGATCTTGGTGGGACGACTTTTCATCGCTTGGTGATGGTTGCGGACTTGCTTCGTGATCGCTTCATGGTCACTTGTGGCTGGACCTCGCCTCCATTTCTACAGTACCAGGTATTACTCTTTCATCCTTTTCTTGATCTGATTTTTTCCCCTCCTCAACCATAGTTATTGGTTGGGGCCTCACAGTCTATCGGTGTTGGTCGACGTGAGGTGTTTGACATTTAACCTTGTTCGAAGAAAAAATCAAATTCGAGTTAGGGTGTAGGGTTTACTGGTCTGTTGATTTTCGGAGGTTGTGGGCTTGTTTGGTAGCAGTTTTGGTGGTGGATGTGGAGGTTATATCTCTGCAGGAGTGGTTTATTTTTGGTGTCTGTTTGTTCTGGTTTTCAAGTCGGTTTATCGGGGTAATTCTAGACCTTTGTTAGTTGTTTGTTTTTAAGGGTTGTTAATTGTTTCTGGTTTTATCCCCTTGTTGGGATTGTTTGGTTATCTCCCGTTGTTGGGAGTGGTTTGAGGATGGTATTTTACCAGTGCTCTTATTTGTATGAGGGGATTCATTCCTCTTTCTCCTGACTTTATTTCAAAGTCTTTAGATTTTTCATACATACTAGCTTTCCAAAAAAAAGAAAGGTACGCCAAGTAGCTCTGGGCACACACCTTTGCCCACATGGTAGGTTTTTTTAGAGGTGTATCACCAGAATTATCATCTTTCTTTATGGGACCTTAAATTTTACATAATGACTAGGTGTGCACACGCGTGTAAGTTAAGGTTCCGCATAAAGCCTGTTTTTTTTTCTGGATTGTCTTTAGCAACTCTTCATCTCTGTTATGGGAGAATTCAAATGATATAAAAATGGAGTATAAGTTATTTTTATCCAAACATGAATATCTAATGTTGTTGGTAAAAATTATAGCTCATTTTTTTATCGTAACTCATATTTGGTTGATGGCTCTAGAGCTGGTACAATTTCATCCAAAAATTGTTGTTGTTTTTTTCTTTTCTAGTACCTACTGTCTCTAAGTAGTGTTATTGGTATCTTTTCTAGCCCCATCCTTATGAAAGGATGCTTGCTGATGTTCACTATATTTTACTAATATTTTTTCCTTTCTCCACATTGATGAAGACCCTAGTAGTGGCCAACAATGGTTTCCCTTGTATGAGTGGGATTGGCTTATCCTCTTATAAGGGTATAACTACACAGTGAGTAGGATAAATAAATTCACCTACCTTAAACATAACATCTTTTTACAATCTCTATAGGATATTTGATTGACCTATATGTTAGTTGAAGGACAATATATAATGGTGTTAGTTCTTTCGCGAATTTGACCACATATAGAGAAACAAGAGCTTAATACTGGTCTCAGGTCACATAATGGTTCATTAAGAGGGTGTTTACCTATTTCATAGGTGATGGTGAAACTACTTGGATTTTTAAGTTCGGGGATAACATGTTGAGTAGAACATCAATACACACTTCAATTAGGTCTATAATCTAACATTCTGACAACTTCATCTTCCTGGTTAATAATCCTTTGAAAAACTAAAAAAGAAATGTTAGACAATTGATATAAAACTTCAAGAAAAGGAAAGATGTCAGCACAGGTTTCTTTTATTTTTGTGCTTGGGTTGAGAGGTGGGGTTAATTATTATTTATAACACTTAATGATTTATATTTTTAATTCTTGTGCATCTACTGTTTGCAATAAAAAAAAGAGCTACAGTAATTATCAGATGTCGCCTGCAAGAGTAGAAGAACTTCATCAGCAGCATGAAGATCATGCTGCTCAAGATTACAACAATGAATTCGAAGATAGAAGCATTGGTTACTCACAAACTGATTCGGAAATCAGGAACTATTTGAAGGAAGCCTATAGAGATTCGGATATCCTAGGGGATCATTTTGTCAAAGATAGACATGACAACTACAGAAAGCTAAGATCGGTTTGCAGAAAACTACCTCTAGGTTTTCTCCCTAGAGCTAGAAGATCATCTTCAACTTTTAGAAGAGCTGCAAAAAGTTTGGTTGTTCATCCTCAAAACCAGAAGCTAAAGTCAGTCATAGTCGCAGCAGCTGAGATTCACCAAGGGAAGGACCTTGACACTTCATCCTCATTTGGCTTCCCACCTCCAGGATTCGAGAATGTCATCCCAAGAAATTTTGAAAGCAGATCTCTAAATGCTTCAAAACAAGCTCAGGATAACAAACTCTTAGAGTCAGAGATGGACAAGGTATCATTTAATGTCGCTTTTATCCATAATTTACCTTTGCAGGCATCTGCCGCATGGCTTCAAGATCTCTTCAATTCAAATAGAGGAGTTATTAATGCTATTGTGCCTCAAAAACCAAATAGCAAAGGCAAGAGGTATAGTTTTGTCCATTTCTGTAGCCGAGATCCCTTGCTTCAGGACATAGCAAGTTCAATGGTTTATTGATTCAAAATTGTAAGCTCTTTGTTACTGAAGCATGAGAACGTAAAAGAGCCAATAGTCTCCCTTATTTTGATAATGATATCTTCAGAGTAAATCTAATAAGGTTTCAAGTACCTTCCTCCTCTCAAGGACCTGTAGTAAGAGGATCTGTGGTAACTACTCAAGCTCAAATGATACAACGATCTCATCTAGCTCTCACTATTCTCGATCAGTAAGTTGAAGATATTAAGAAGGAAATTGCTTGTGAAGGAGTTTCAGAGATTATTATTAAATCACTAGGTAATAAAGTGGTGTTATTTCCTTCCTGCTGTTGGTTTATCTGGAGGTATCATATCTATGTGGGATTCCAATGTCTTTCATCTTTCTTCTTCTTATTCAGTTGCGGGAGCGGTGATTTATCTGGGAATTATAGCCAACTCTCTTAATCCAAGTGCACTTAAAAACATTTATGCTTCATGCTCCTCTCAAGGCAGAAGAAATATGTGGGTTTCGTTGCAACAGGAATTGGTTTCCTTCCCTCCCTCTACCATGTTATTTTTAGCTGCTAATTTTAATTCTATTTTAAATACTGATAAGAAATCAGGAGATAGATTAAATTCAAGAGATATCATCTCTTTTCAGAATTTTGTTTATGCTTCAGATCTCTTGGATCTTCCATTAGTTTGAGATAAATACACATGGTTTGGGCTAGGTTCATGAGCCTCAAGATTAGACAGGTTTCTAATCTCCTCAGATGTGCTAGGTTCATTCTCCCCCCTCATCCAAAGATGCTTGCCCAGGTGTAGGTTCATGAGCCTCAAGATTACACAATCAAGTTTTTCCAGGTAGATTGACCAATAATTAAACCTGATCTCCTGATATTCTTTAATCACTTCTATAAATCAGGTCAGTTGGGAAAAGGTCTAAAATCCTCATTTATGACTCTTGTTCCCAAATGTTCATCTCCTATAACTTTTGATGACTTTAGACCAATCAGTCTTATGGGTGTGACTTATAAGATCATATCCAAGCTCCTAGCATTGAGGCTAAAAGCAGTATCAAGAAGTTTAGTGGGTGAAGTTCAAACAGGTTTGTTGTCTGGAAGGCAAATCATGGATGAGATTCTAGTGGCTTCATAAGTTGTTCATCACATCAAACAAACTAAGATCAAAGCAATCATCTTCAAGGCTGATTTTGAGAAAGCGTTTGATAGAGTGGACTCGATGTATCTCATGAAACTACTGACTAAGATGGGGTTTGTCCTTCTTTGGAGATTGTGGATTCTCTCATGTCTTAGCGCATTTGTTTCTATTGTGATCAATGGAACTCCTAGTCCTAATTTCTCACTTGCTAGAGGACTGAGGCAAGGATGTGCCCTTTCTCCATTACTATTTGCATTAGTAGCTGAAGGACTACATCAGATAGTGGTTGCAAGCCTTCAAAATGATCTTTTCCATAGAATTAAACTCTCTGATCAAGCTCCCTCCATCTCACACCTTCAATCTGGTGATGATACAATACTTTTCTTAAAAGCAGATCTTACAGAAGCAAGAAATCTCAAATATGCACTTCATATGTTCCAGGCTATAGCGAGATGGTCGTACCAGGAGTACAACCACAACGATCCAGGATTCAGATCTTTGTCCCACCACCACTTCTTATAGAGACACAAGGCGAACAATCCGTTCGTGGCCATTCCTACCAGAAATGGACTTGTCCCGAGGAGCGGCATTGGTGTCGGCATGGCCGAACAACTCCAAGAACTCAAAGTAGGTGGTTGACCAGACGGGCATTACATTTTGGGACGCCATTCGTCGGGAGCTTTCCCTCGCCACCTTCCAAAACACCTTTACTAGAGAGGTCAGTGAAGAACTGCAAGTGGCATTAGAGTAAAACTAACCAGAAGGTGAAGATGTTCCAAGGCTGCTGGTCAAAATTCAAGCACATCTACCAATCTGGTAGATCCCGATGACTAGATAACAGAAGATACAAAGAAGAACTACGAGGAGAAATACAAACACGTTTTCTCTTGGAACCTGCAAGAACCGCCCCCGGTCAATCCCAGTCGAACCGGTGATTTTTGACGAAGTTTGACTTTCGACCGAAAAAGTCAACCTAAGACTCCAAGAGTCATTTGGGACCTTTCCAGGACCCAAAAAGCTTAGCCGTCATTACGTTTAGCTTAATTGGGTCGTTTCCTTTTAATTGACTGTCTTTGCGAAAAAGTCAAACTCGGGTCAAACTTAGGCCATTTAACGACTAAACCCTAATTAAATTAAAAGGCTGGAATTTCTTAAGGACAAAGTGGTCCCCACATGGACACTTGTCCATTGTGGCTTGGAGGATAAGTAATGGGTCTCTAATGACCCATTTACCCTCACCTTTGCAAAAAGGGAAGGAAAGGGGTTGAAGGGTATTTTGGTCCATCCAATCTTCGGTAAAAGGGACCATTTGGAAGAGCATTTCAGCTCACTTTTGTTGCTGGCCGAAAATTTCCGCTTTTAATTTGGAGAACTTGAGGTAGTGAAGAGTAGTAAATTTCCACTTTTAATTTAAAGAATGCTAATAGTATGCATATAGGATGATAATAAACGGAAGAGTCTTAGTTTGCATATAGGATGTGATTCACTAGAATAACCGCTTTCAATTATGGAAATTGTCGTGCTGTAGAGTGGCCATGTCGAGCCTTAGGATTGCGTGTTGGTTGTGTTTGCTCATGATTGTTCGTCCTTAAATGTCGTTACATAATACACTCTTAGTTAAAGAATCATAGTAAACCACGTGAATTATGATGAACTAAATATGAATGTTTGTTCCTTGACATGATTGGTTGAGTGATATGATTGTACCTTGTGATTTGATCGGGTGAATGATAGACTGACGGGACGTGTGGGTAAGTCGTGTCGGTAAGCTTGGTTGGTAAGATGAGTTCGGTGTAATGTGTTTTGTGGGTATTGTGTGTTATTGTTGTTTACTTGCCCCGAGGTGTGTTTTCGGGAAGATGTCCGACCGAGGGGGTGCCGGTCTGATATGTTTATTATGTTGTTTCACCCCGATGCTACGTGTTCCGGGAAGAAACCTAGGCCGATGGATATTCCGGTATGGTGTATTGTTGTCTCAACCCGATGCTACGTGTTCCGGGAAGACACCTAGGTCGATGTGTTTCGGATTTAAGTACCCCAGCCTATTCGACCCTTGAGTTACTTACGTTTTAAATTTTGAGGAAGAAATTCTTTCAAGGGGGGTAGATTGTAAGAACCGCCCCTGGTCAATCCTAGTCGAACCGGTGATTTTTGACGAAGTTTGACTTTCGGCTGGAAAAGTCAACCGAAGACTCTAAGAGTCATTCGGGACCTTTCATGGACCCAAAAAGCTTAGCCGTCGTTACGGTTAGCCTAATTGGGTCGTTTCCTTTCAATTGACTGTCTTTGCGAAAAAGACAAACTCGGGTCAAACTTAGGCCATTTAACGACTAAACCCTAATTAAATTAAAAGGCTGGAATTTCCTAAGGAAAAAGTGGTCCCCACATGGACACTTTTCCATTGTGGCTTGGAGGAGAAGGAATGGGTCTCTAATGACCCATTTACCCTCACCTTTGCAAAAAGGGAAGGAAGGGGGCTTAAGGGTATTTTGGTCCATCCAATCTTAGGTTAAAGGGACCATTTGGAAGAGCATTTCAGCTCACTTTTGATCCTGGCCAAAAATCACTAGAGGGGGAAGAGAGAAGAGCTCAAAAACTTGGAGAAGAAGCAAGTGGGAAAAGGCAAGCTTGTGGGTGGATTTCTTCCCAAATCACTCCATCTTCATCCCCTTTCCATTCCCAAGGTAAGTGAACTCTCACAATCTTCTTCCAATCACTTTTGGATTATGGGTTTCTAAGAAAATTGCATGAACTTGTTGGGTTTTGATGTTAGTGTTGTTAGATGGTTGTTTAGTGAAGAAGTAGTGGAAGTTTTAATTAGAAACCTTTTGATTATTGATGTTTTGATGAAACCCATTAAGGGTAGTTAAGTTTGGGAGCTTGGATGACTTATTTTGGAGCTTTATGATGCTAAAAATGGAGTTTTTGAAGTAGATTTTCGTAGAAATGAAGTTGGGGAAGAAGGTGCTTGAGCCTGCCCAGATTTGGCACGGATAGGGCTTGGTTCCGGCCCTCCGAGTGGCACGGAACGGGCTCGGTGTCGGCCCTATGAGTGGCAAGGAACGGGCTCTGTGTCGGCCCTCTCAGCGGCACGGTCCGGTTTCCAGACCGGCCCTCTGAGGGGCACGGTCCGGCCCTGGTTCTGGGCCTCTGAGGGGCACGGTCCGGGTCTGGTTCCGGGCCTCTGAGGGGCACGGTCCGGGCCGGATTATGGATCCGTGGGCTGCCCGAATTGGGCCTTGTTCGGGCCCAATTTACCTTTTAGCCCAATTTTACCGTTAGGGGTAATTTAGGTATTTCACCTTAAAATCGACTTTGAATGTTTATTAATTATAGCATTAATTTATGATCCTAGACCTTATTCTCGAGCTCGGAGGAGGAGACTACTAGACGGCTTTGGTGATTAAGCGTTTGAAGAACTTTTGAGGTAGGGAAGAGTAGTAAATTTCCGCTTTTAATTTAAAGAATGCTAATAGTATGCATATAGGATGATAGTAAACGGAAGAGTCTTAGTTTGCATATAGGATGTGATTCACTAGAATAACCGCTTTCAATTATGGGAATTCTCATGTTGTAGAGTGGCCATGTCGAGCCTTAGGATTGCGTGGTTGTTGTGTTTGCTCATGATTGTTCGTCCTTAAATGTCGTTACATAATACACTCTTAGTTAAAGAATCATAGTAAACCATGTGAATTATGATGAACTAAATATGAATGTTTGTTCCGTGACATGATTTGTTGAGTGAATGTGTTGAATGTGATATGATTGTACCTTGTGATATAATCGGGTGAATGATAGACCGATGGGACGTGTTGGTAAGTCGTGTCAGTAAGCTTGATTGGTAAGATGAGTTCGGTGTAATGTGTTTTGTGGGTATTGTATGTTATTGTTGTTTACTTTCCCCGAGGTGTGTTTCCGGGAAGATGTCCGACCGAGGGGGTACCGGTCCGATATGTTTATTATGTTGTTTCACCCCGATGCTACGTGTTCTGGGAAGAAACCTAGGCCGATGGATATTCCGGTATGGTGTATTGTTGTCTCAACCCGATGCTACGTGTTCAGGGAAGACTTGTTTCACCCCGATGCTACGTGTTCTGGGAAGACACCTAGGCCGATGGGTATTCCGGTATGGTGTATTGTTGTCTCAACCCGATGCTACGTGTTCCGGGAAGACTTGTTTCACCCCGATGATGTGTGTTCCGGGAAGATATCTAGGCCGATGTGTGTTCCGATACGATATGTTGAGTCGTGTGTGGATCGGAGTCTTGTGGTTTAATTATCTATATTTTGGTACTCGTGTGTTTCCTTCATTTGTTTCTTTTGGCGAATAAGTTGTATTCCCGTTAATCTCTAATTGTGTTATAGTTTGGCAACTGTACTAATCGAGAATTTTGGCGACGAAGCGGGAGTCCTTTGCCCTTTACTACTTTTTTCCTACTGAGCGTAAGCTCACCCCCTCTGTTTTACTGTTTTACAGGTTTCGATCACGAGTTGTTTTAGAGGACGTCTCAGAGCTCGGGAGCTCATTGAGGGTCTGGGTTTTACTTAGTAATGGCGTACTCCTTTTTGTACCGAACCCTGTTTATTTATTCGGATTGAGCATCTGACTCGTGGTATTTTATTGTGTTTTGGAACTAAATTTCGGATTTCTATTTCATTAGTTTTCTTTTAATATTATTGTCTTATTAGCTCTTTAGTTCACGTCTCGAGTCCGGTCAAAACCGGATTTGCGGCGTGACAGAACCACTGATGGAACCTCGTGCAAAACAAGCCTTGTTGGCAATATCGTTTCGAGAACAAGATCTTGACGCAAACGGTGATTTCATCGAGACAAACGGTCGGTGCACACTAAGAACTCCCTGCTCAAGAAACCCGATGTCTCATATGGACATCCGTGTGGACGTTGTTGAAGAGACCGAGGGTTCCCGTTCATGATTAGTGCGCGACCGTCACCCTGAGGGTTAGAATGCCGCAAAGTTAAGAGGGAAAAGGGAAATACTGGTAGTCCTACCGACACCGCATTTCCCAAGAGCTTGTGGGGCGTCAAGAAGCACCTCAAGGCCCAACTAGCGGCCCAAAAGTCACTTATGCGAGAGTATCTCTTACTCCAAGAGATGGATGCGCATAGAGCCAGCAGATTTGCTAACCCATCGGCTCTTTCTCCAAGGCATGTCAGAGAGGTTTCAGGGTTGTTCTGATATGTTGTTCAGTGTTTTTTGATAATATCGCTATGTGAAGTTTATACGCATGCGTTTTTATACTAATCTATTTTATTTGTGTTTCAAGACGTTGTTTATGTTTATTGTTTTATCGCATAATGGTAAAAACATTTCAAGAGAGCATTACTGAAAAATGTACGACAATCCACCAAATATTGACAAACAAATAACCAATAGATTATACAAGTAGAGGAGGATTTAGTTGAACGATCGTTGTGATGCTAAAAGAATAGACTCACAACTCAAAGTCTAATTCCAGTAATTTTCAAAAAAGAAATATATAATTCAACAGATCGAAATTAAACCGGTTCAATTTAATTTTATTGTGGATGCTCTTATATTATTGCTTGTTCCAAGAAAGTCTGCATAAAGCGCCAGGTCCATGCTAGCAACCTTTGGTCTGCTTCATATGTAACATGCTTCATGTCTCTCCTTTTGACTTTTGAGGATCTACTTGAGGACCTTCCTTTCCTTCTCCATCCCTCACCTCACTACCCCACTTTAATATGCATAACATGCCTTTTCATATACGTGTAAAGCTGAGCTGGTCTATTATCAATTTATCATTATTCAACTACATTCACCCCCTTCCTTCCACAACCCCCATTAAGAGCACCCACATTAGCAGGAATCACGAACCTTAGGGTTGAACCTTATGCTGATTGGGTAAGATTCAGCCACTTCCCTCTTAAAATTTGTGTGTTGCACATCAAAGGAGTTTGTACATGGGGTTTGATTTTTAAAAATACTGACTGTGTAATTAATGAAGCTTTTACCAGAATCTGTTAACGTTATTTTTAAATCAACAACTACTAAATAAAATAAAAATAAAATTCATAAATAGAAATAAATTTACATTAATAAAAATAAAAAATTAAAAAATACATAACTTCAAATAAAGACATAAAAACTAAAAAAAATACATAATTAGGCATCCCGTTAATGTGCCCGATTTGTTTGGTCACAAATAGTTAGAATTAAACATATAATATAACTATAAGTGCACATACATGACATTAAACTTGATAAAATGATTAAAAATTTAAGTAATGAAATGAATAAAATTATAATTCAAAAAATTACCTTGGCCCCAAAGAGAGGCTATGTATTGGTTGAACGCATCAGGGTTCCAACCACCGATTGGGGTGAAACCGGTTTGCAACATCTGTACGTAGGAAGACCCGGCTTGATTGGTGGTCACACCTCGTGGATTGGGGTTGGCAGGTTGTTCCTCAGTATTGTCCTCCTCTTCCGAGTTGAAAAATCCGTGTTCCGACGGTTGAGTAGAATCGCCGTCAGACATTATCGATCGGATTTTGCAAAGACGATGTGAATTTGAGAGAGTGAGGTTTGTAGAAGTTTGTGGTGTGAATTGTTGAAATGGGGTGAGGGGTATTTATAGTTGTTGAAGAAGTGTTTTTGAATGTTATTTTTTATTTATTTCAAAAAAAGGGTTGTAGTCGTTGCCGACCGTTGGCAACGGTTAGTTTTTTTTTTCTGGCTTGGACAGGTGGCAGCTGGCCATTGGACGAGAGAGAGGCAGAGGAGCGCGAGGCAGCGGGGCTGATTTTGGCCCCGCGCCTCTGCCCCCAAACCTTCCTCGTTCCTCCCCCCCCCCCCCCCCCGCCCCACACGCCTCGCACGCCCCCTCCTCACACCAGTCGAACCCCTAACCTGAGTCCTCCTCCAGCTGCTCCGCCCCTACCTCGCCATCCAGCCCCGACTTGATGTGGATGCTCTAACATGTGTCCGAATCCGACAGACTACGATCCGTATGCGCCATTGCCTTTATCTCACCCCTACGCTTCAACTTTTCACATTTGATCCACTGTGGTTTTGTTCGGTGCAATTCATTTTATGCTCAATGGTTTCTTATGTCCTTGTGTATAACTTTTAGGAATATTTTTAATATAATATCTTACCAAACATTTATTTTATGTTGGTATAATTTTTCATATTATAATATCTTACTAAATATTTATTTATAGAGCTGTCTCCTCTCTCAGCCTCCTTTTTGACGCTGCAAGGTTTGGTCATGGTCTATGCCATGGCATGCGCCATGGTGCTCTTCAATATGCTCAGAACACAAAGCGCTCTCCTTACCCCTTTTGGGGTTTCTCCTCGAACCCCTCATGGGTTGAACTCTCGTCGTCGCCAATCACCCCTCCGGTCGGCGTGTGCCACCATTTCGCATCATTCCCGACAGCCAACCACCCTCCCTTCGTGCTGCACCATCCCAAGAACGAACAGAGTCCACGTCGTCGCTATCGTTCTCCTCGCTCTCCATGACATCGCTATCGGCAACGAGATGCAACCACCGATCGGGCCGCCTAGGAACCGACCCCACGTAGCTACAGGACAGACTCAATCACATCCGAACACCAACGTGGTCGTGACCGGAGCGATCCTGGAGGATCGCTGGATTTGGGACCCAGGAGGAGGGCCTCGATAACCAAAGCCGGTCACCTCGAGACTGGACGACTCAGTTTGGGTCGACCCAATGATGATCAATCTGCTTCTGCGTGAAGTATTGATGAAGTCAAATCCGGAGCACCGAGCGTACGCTCGGTTCTTCAAATTCCACATTCCAGTAATCCAAGCCGGAGAGCTAGCAATACCATGAGTCATCGGTACGAAAGTTATGGGATCTCAGACGAATTGGCATTGCAAGCTACTTAGGTTATTAGGGTCGTTGTTCTGTTGTTCATGGTCAGCGATGCAAAAGAGATCAAACAATATGGGTCAAGTGCGCCAAAAACCTACGGGGGTTTTGGACAAATACTCGAACCCAGGGTCTGGGACCCAGGTTACATTTATCTTTATGTTTATGAGTTACTTCATGATCAATAAAATTTCTCTACTCTAGTTTCAAAAAAAATATTTATAAAATAATTCTTTAGTATATTTTTTTGTAATATAATACTCTTCTAAACATTTAACCATTGTTTGGTACTTAATCGTTAACTGTTTGATACTTTTCATCTAAAGAGTGTAAAAAGTAAAAAATACATTTCACCATAAAATGTCAAAATTATACTTCATTCATCTTCGAATTTTCAAAATCTAGCATAAAAAATCAATTTTGAAAAGTATAGGATAAATGAAGGGCAATTTTGACATTTTACAATGATGATATTTGGGGCTTTTGACATTCTTTGGATGAAAAAATGACATAAAATTAACAGTTAGGTACCAAATTATGGTTAAATGTTTGACATTGCAAAAAAATATTCTAGGATATTATCTTGCAAATAAATGTATGGCAAGGTATTATATTAAAAAAAATTATGCCAATATATTGTCTTCCAAGTAAATGTTTGGTAGGATATTATATTTAAATTTGTCCTAAACTTTAAGTTGTGCTACAAATATATCACTAAAAGCATTCAATGACGCTACTTGTCTTTATATTCAATTGCTAAAAGATACTTGAAAGGTAAGACCATCCACAGTAGCGTCGATTCATGGTCTGGTCCCGTCGCCGATTCATACGGATTACAAGTTTTTGGCGTTAAATCTCTATTGTAGATTCGTGTCTTCATCGAATCTTTGAAACCGTGTAATTGACGTAGAGGAATCTGTAGACTCTGAAATCGGTCCAGTTGAATCGGGACCAACGAATCGTGGCACGATGCGTGGCGAGTCATTAAAGCCGAAAGTTAATTTCGGCTTTAAATATCCAAACCAACGCTTCTTCTTCACGGATCCTCTACAAATCAATCATATGCATTTCTTTTAGCTTCACAGTCACCAGCGTTTCTCCGAGCATCTTCCTTCATCGGCGATTCTCCGAGATTCCTGCTCCTCCGACATTTCTCCTAGCTTCCTGTTCCTTCGGCATTTCTCTGAGCTTTTTACAGCACAACCGTTTCTCCTACCTTTCTCCATCGCAACCGTTTCTTTGAGCATCCAAATTCGGCGGTGTGAAGACCGCTCCGGTTAAAAAGGTTTAATTTATTAAATTTAATCGTGCGTAAATTTGAGGTTGAAAAAGTATCGGGTCGGTTGTTGGCAACGTCATGGTTGGAAAAAACGGATCGTTTTCCTTTAAGAGCTATTGCAAAAAAAAAACAGAGAACTGGTCTGGACCAAGCCCGGCGCGTAGGCCAAGCCCGACCCAGCCCGTCCGTGGGCCGCTCAGCCATCAAGCCCGGTTTTGGGGCCCAAACCGCTGAAGCTTCACGCATAAGGGTCTGAAACCCTATTCCACTTCTCAGAATCGCATCCTTCGCCTCTCTCGTTCGTTCCTTCTCTCTCTTCTCGCAGAATCGCCGCCCTAACCCTCTACGACCCCAGCCACCACCAGCAGCCGCCCTCTTCGCCGACCCTATCTCCCCCTCTCTTTTCTCCGATCAGACGCGTTCCGTCCACCTCAACCTTTACCCTCCTTCGTCTTCTCCTGAACGTGGCCGAACTCCCCGCCTTCTCGCGTGTTCGACTCCGACCACCACCCTCGCCGTCCCTGCGCTGCTCCGTAAGCAAGCGCGCCGGCGACGCCCAATCGCCGGAGAGTTCTACAGAGCCCGTGGCGTCGTGATTCCGGCGAGACCATGGCCGTACGGGCCAGATCTGAGGCGAGTTCCCACCGTCTTCGCCGCCACCGCCTGTTCTTTTCCTCTACGGTGAGTCGCAACTGTGGGGTCTAGTCGTCGGCAACGTCTTCGCCGGCGGTCGGGTTATTTTCCTGAGCCCGTTCTTCTCCTTTTTTGGTTTCCTTTTCTTCCCGAGCTGTTGGATCTGAATGTTTTGAAAAAAACAAGAAGCTTTGCAATTTCAAAGATTAAAATAAAACGAGATTTCGATCTTTACTAATTTGGACATGATTTTGATTTGAAGAACATTTTACTTGAAACCATTTTTGCTATTGATCTGGACTGATCTGGATTGTGGAAACAATTTAACTAAAGAAATTAAAGGAAACGTTTTTAGAACGAAGATGTGTTAAATTAAAAAGGTTTTAAAGTAAAGAGAAACAGTGTTAAATTAAATCGGGTTTTGAACATTTTGGAACGATTTTGGACTGGAATCGAATCTGCTGAATGGGGAACGATTAAATCGGACTGTTGAAACGGATTTAGGACGAGTTTAAAAGACAACTATCAGTTTTAAACTGGACAAATCGTAACTGTTAATTTAACATCGGTACAATTTTAATTTGAGGATTTCGTGTTAAATTAGAGTCCGACTTCGATCGAAGAGGAGACCGGAGTTAAACCCAGACGCGGACTTCGCCTTAGAAGACGGTGTTGGCCCGGTCGTCAGCAGCTAGGAGACGCTGCTGTGGTATCGTCTTGAGGTAGGGAAAGTAGCGAATACCGGTTTAATTACGGAAAGTTACTAATATGCATGCTAGGAAATAATAAAACCGGAAAGATCGTAGTTTGGCATGTAGGTTGCGAACAATTATCGTAGACGTATGAACTGTGAACATTTATGTTTTCTGTCTTGAAAATTGCCGTGCTGGTAGATTCGGGCCATGTCGTGCCCGTAGGATTGTTTGCTGAGTGCTTCTGTTAATGTGCTTTGTGTTGTTTGAACGGATATTAAATAACGAACATGAAAACGAGTAGAACTGAACTAGGGATGCATGTTGATGACCTGTGTGGTTATTTCCTGTTTATGTGATATGTTGAATTGTGGGATGGCTGGGGATTTGATACCGGTTAAACCAGTGGGGTTACCACTTTGAGTGTGGGGTCGGTAAGTGATGGTAAGTACGTGACGGTTTGAGTGTGCTTAAGAGTTAATAAGATTATTACTCGGTGTTGCATGATTGTGACTGTGCGTGGGCATGTGTGCCGTGTTTGTTGAAATGTGAACCATTGTTTGTGATATGACCGGGTGAGTGATAGACCGGCTATGTGCTATGTTGTGATGGTCCGGTCGGTATACCGAGACTAGCTGGGGCTTTGTGTTGTATGTTTTATCCTTGTTGTGTGTTCTAAGAAAAGACGTAACCGTAGTGATACTTGCACCGTGGGATAGTTCTGGTGTAGTGTATCGAGGCCAAGGATGGCGTGTTTGATACCCGAGTCTCTGTAACGGGAGGAATATGGCCCTGATTCTACGTGATAGGAAGACGTCCGACTGAGGGATTTCCGGTCTGGGATGTTACCCCGATTCTACGTGACGGGAAGGTGTCGGGACCGAGGCTTCGTGTTATGGTACGACATAAATGGCTGGGTGCATTCGGTGGTGTTGGAAACTGCTGTGTAGGATAGGCGTTGTTCTGCTATGAGTTCTATGCTTGTTGACTGGTTGTGTGCTCTGTTTTAAGTGTGGTTTGGTCTTGAGTTGAGGATTGTGGGTACGAGTTCCGTTGAAAATGGTTGTACTAGAATTTGTGATTGGGCCTGAGGGTCGTGTTGGGATAACGGGTAGCATAGGACTTACGGGTCGTGATTGAGTCTACGGGTTGTGTTCCACCCCGATGATCTATGATCCTTTGGGAACATTTCCGGGCCCTCCGTTGAGGTGCGTTCTTAGGGAACGTTTCCGGTCGCCCCGATGCATGTGTCTCCTCTAAACCGAGGGGCTATTCGAGATGATACGATAACTTTAGGGGATGTTCTGTTGGTAACTCGGGAACTGTAGTACAAGACGTCCGTGGGTTATTTTCGTGTGTGATACGTTGTTGTTCGGTTAAGTTTTTACCTATGAAAGTGGTTGTTAAGCGTGTTGTAAGTTTGGCTATGAACCCCGTGTCGGCAGTTAGATATGTTGTACGAGTATGCCCTAATTGGACAGTTACTCGTGGTGGTGAGCCGATGTTCATTACTTTAACTACTTTTCCTACTGAGCGAAAGCTCACCCTTTACCTTGTTGTATTTCAGGTTTGAGCGGGAGGTGTACTAGCTGGATGCTCGATGCTTGGGAGCTAACGAGGGTCCTAGGCTAGTTGTCTAGTGACGTACCGTGTTTTGAATTAAAAACTGTTTTTTTACGGTTTATTTAAGAGCTGTCGACTCTTTTTATTCGAATTTATGAAAGTTTGTTTTACTATTTCCGCTTTATTTATTTAATAATTTAGTTCACGTCTCGAGTCCGGTCAACCCGGATTTGAGGCGTGACAGGCGGCGTTTCTCTGGCCTTCCCACCATCACCATCCTTTCTTCCAACTGCAAAATGGACAACTCAAAACACCTCAAGTACCCGTTGAGATTCCATACATCCGGTGACGTATCGACACCTCCAACCGTGGCCGAGTATTTTCCTGATGTCTTCCCACGTGGAGGTTATTGCCAGTGGGACTACATCCCCTATTCGCAACATTACTCCAATGAGACGGAGGAAAGGTTCTAGGGCCAACAGCTGGAGGAATACATCCCGTTGTCGTAGGAGCAAGAGACATTGTATGCATCCCCCGTGTTCAACTACTTCAACGAGAACAAGGGTTCAGGATCACCATTCCTTAGTGGGAAGACGTACGTTGGTCCAACGAGTTGGCAAGCCGGTTCAGGATATACCGGGATGGTTGTACCTGCATTAGAGCGTCCACGACCCAAGTATCGCATCCGTGTCCCACAACCTCCGTCAATAGACACTTAAGGAAAAAAATACGGTCGTGGTTGTGTCTACCAACAATAGAGTCAGGCCGAGGAGGCAAAATTGGTGTCTGCATAGTTGAACAATTCGAAGAACGCCGAATATGGGGGTGATCAAACGGCCGATACATTTAGGGTTTCCATCCGTAATGAGCTCGCCCTCGCAACCATCCAACCATCTTTGTCAGAGTGGTCGGAGAAAATATGCAAGCAACATTGGAGCAGAACTAACTGAAAAGTGAAGATGTTCTAAGGCTGCTGGTCAAAATTCAAGCACATCTCCCAATCCGATGACCAGATCACGGAGGATGCGGAGAAGGAGAACGAGAACGAGGAGAGATATGACCATGTCTTTTCTTGGAAGCACTAGTGGCAACTCGTGCGAAACAAGCCTTACTGGGAACATTATTTAGAGAACAGGTTTTCAACGAAAAACAGTGATTTCATCGGGACTAACGGTCGGCACACATTAAGAACTCACGACCTAGAAACTCAATGTCTCAAATGGACATGTTGGTTGTCGTCGCTAAAGATACTGAGGGTTCATGTAAAGACCACCCCGGTTAAAAGAATTAATATTTAAATTATTAGATTGGAACGTCGTTGGTTGGAAAACGGGTTGAATTTTGGGCCAAATGCAAAAGAAAAAGAAAACAAAAAAAGGAAAGAGGAGCAGGCTTGGACCAGGCCTGACTTGGGCCAGTCGGCCGGACCAGGCCTGACACTTTGAGCCCAAGCCCGCGCGCCCAAGCCTACTCGGCTCTCACTCCCCTAAACCCTAGTGTTCATCGTCTTCCTTGTGCACTTCACGCGTCCTAAGGCGCCTCTCTCTCTCTCCTCTCTCTCTCTCTCTCTCTCTCTCTCTCTCTCTCTCTCTCTCTCTCTCTCTCTCTCTCTCTCTCGCACCAGACGCAGCCCTCGTCGTGTTCTTCGTCTCCGAGTACGAATCGAAGCACGCCGGCCACGGAATCGGGACGCCACCGCCGAGAATCTCCTTTCCCTGGTTCGTCTTTCCCGGATTCGAACCATGCCGCGCCGGCGACGGAGGAAACGACACGGGTTCGTGCCTCCCTTCGTTCCGTTCATCTTCTCCGACAAACACCCACCAGAAACCCTCTCTCTGGCGACGCTGTGGACGAGCTCTGACTAGACGACGCCGGCCGGAAGCTCCCACGCCGGAGAGAGCTTCGCTCTCTCGTTAGATCTGGGATGGAGAAGTTGTTGGGTCGCGCGCCAGCCACCACCGCCACTGTTTTGGTCACGCCAGAGTCCTGGCGCCCTTCCCAACAATCGTCGCTCCTCCTCCGAGCTCTCCTGCCACCAGTCGCCGTCACGTCAAGACAAGAAGCCTCGTCGTTGTTGCCCTCGACCACGCCGTACTCGGGCCAGGCTGGACCTCGAGCCAGGCTGAACCTCGAGCCAGGATGGGCCTCGACCAGACTGGGCCTAGGCCTGGGCCTTGGGCCAGGACTGACCTTAGGCCAGGCCGGGCCCGGGTCTGGTCAGGTTCGGGTCTGGCTACTTGAATCGGGTCTGGACTTGGGTTTGGGTCAATTCTAGGGCCGGATTCAGGTCGGGTCTGGGTTCTGGACCAGGTCTGATCCAGGTCGGATTCGGGTCGGTTGACGAAAATACCCTCAACTACACTTCAATAATTATGTTTAAAAAATTATTTAAAAATTACTTTTGTTATATATATATATATAGGATTGGTATCAGGTAAAAACCACCCCTTATTGTGCAAACTACGAACTCACCAGGTGCTGACACGTGGGCGCGCGCGCTGCTGATGCGCGCGCACAGTGCTGACACGTGGCGCGCACGGTGCTAATAGTTTGGGCGCACAGTGCTAATAGGTTGGCCTATTAGCACTGCGCACGCCAAACTATTAGCACCGTGCGCGCGTGTGGTCAACACGCTCACGCGCGCGGGCAGAGGCGCGCACGCATCTGCCACGTGTCAGCATCGCTCGCGCTCTGCTGACGTCACTTTGACCGCATCCTGTGGCTTAGATTGGTTCGTAGTTTGCACAATAAGGAGAGTTTTTACTGGATAGCCACCCTATATATATATATATATACTTATTAAATGACTTCATTTTTAATTAAAAAATCACTTCATTTATATTTTTAAAAAATTATTTAAAAAACTCACTAAGGGTATTTTCGTCATTTTAGCTGACAGAAGGGGATTTTAGTTACAAGTCGTAACTTCAGGGTATGCATCAGTTAACTTTAAACTTCAGGGTAAACATCAGTTAAATGGGCATGGTTTTGGGTAGGTATTGGTAGTTTTAAATGATTTAAATTGGAGAATTTAAAGGACTAAATTGATAAAATAGAGGACTGATTCGAACTGTACCGGGACTGATTATCACCTTTACTTGTTAAAATCAGACTTTGACTTTGCCCGAGAAGACCGGAGGTAGGCCTGGACATCAGCAGCTAGGAGACGTAGCTGTTTATTCTTGAGGTAGGGAAAGTAGCGAATACCGGTTTAATTACGGAAAGTTACTAGTATGCATGTTAGGTAATCATAATAACCGGAAAGGTCCTAGTTGGCTTATAGGATGTGATTCACTAGAATAACCGCTTTCAATTACTAAATAACCAGACGAGTCTTAGATCGCATGTAGGATGTGATTCACTAGTTTAATCGCTTTCAATACTTGGGAAATTGCCGTGTTGGTAGAATGGCCATGTCGAGCCTTAGGGTTGCGTGTTGATTGAGATGCATGATGTTTGATGTAGCCGCTATTTGAGAGTTTTAATAAGATTATACTCTGTGTTGCATGTTGTGACTGTGTGCGGGCAAGTGTGTCGTGTTTGATGTGATGTAAATCCTTGGTTGTGATATGATCGGATGAGTGATAGACCGATTTGTGTGTTCTGGTGAGTTGGCCCGATTGGTATACCAAGGTCAACTATAGCATTGTGATGTGTGCCATGCTCTTGATGTGTGTCTCAAGAGGAGGCGTAACCAGTGGATTACTTACACCGAGGGATAGTTCCGGTGTAGTGTATCGAGGCCAAGGATGGCGTGATCAGTACCCCGATGACTTGTGGTCCGAGACGATGTTCGACCGAGGTGTGTGCCGGTCCAGTACGTATGTTGAGTAATGCCCGAGTCTCTGTGCTCGGAATACATCTGACTGAGGGATTCCTGGTCGAGGACGTTACCCCGCGTCTCAGTGAGGGGAAGATATCGGGATTGATGGTGTGTGGTCCAGTACGATATAAGTGGATGTGTGCATTCGGTGATGTGGAAACTGTTGTACGAGATCTGTGTGTTTCACTTTGTGTTCTATACTTGCTGATTGGCTTTGTGCCTGTTTCTAAGTATGATTATGATCTTGCCAAAGTGATCGGTGACTAAGGACTACCCGTGGGCGTTGTTTATAGCTGTGCCTTGCTAGTATGCCCTAATTGGACGGTTACTCGTGGTGGTGAACTGAGGTTCATAACATTAACTACTTTTCCTACTGAGCGAAAGCTCACCCTCTTACCTTGTTGTATTTCAGGTGTTGAGCGGGACCAGTACTAGCAGGATTCTCGGAGCTTGGGAGCTGGCGAGGGTTTTGGCTAGTGTCTAGAGACGTACAGTTTTTATTGTTGTTAGAACTATTTTATTACGTGTTTTTACCGAGCTGTTGACTCGAGTGGATTTTCGGAACTTTAAATTACTATTTGAGACCCTCTTTCTTTATTAAACTACTTTATTAATTATTTTTTTAAGGTCGTGTCTCGAGTCCGGTCAAAACCGGATTTGGGGCGTGACAGTTCACGTCCAAGACTATTACACGAGCACCGCCTTGAGGGTTGGAATGTCGCAAAGGCTTAGAAGGTGAAGGGAAAGGAAAAGGATGAAATTCCTACCGACGTCGAATTGGCCGAGAGCTTGAGGGGCATCGATAAGCACCACGAGGCGCAGGTACTGATTCAGGTGTCCCTTATACAACTGTTCCACTTACTCCTGGAGATGGATACCTCTTGCATGGATCCCCGGTATTTGGCAATCCATCGGCTTTTTCTCCAAGGCATGACCAAGAGGATTTCAGGGTTAGTATGATAAATTGTTCACTGTGTTTTGATAATACTGAAATGTGATCTTTGTATTCCACCCTTTTAATATTAATCTACGTTATTTATGTTTCAGGATGTTGGGAATGTTAATCATTTTATCGCATAACGCTAACAGTATTCCACTAAAAAAATACAGAAACACGTACGACATACAACTAGATATGTACCAACAAATAACCACTAATTAGGCAAGTGCAAGAGGAATTAATCGAGCAATTGTCGTCGACTTTTTTTAGGTGTAACTTACATGAAAGTCGAACAATTGTAGTCCAGTGTAATTTACAATGTCATTCTTTGAATAAAAAAAAGCAAAACGTTAGACGTGATCTAATCAATGTCTAATTCTCATTGTGAAGCCAAAAAGATTGATTTCGGGTCATGGGTCTAAGAGTATATATTGGGAGGGACCCACATATGAGACTTGTAAGTTGAGACTCATGTGGTGACTTTACTGAATTGTTATGTGAACCCCTTAAACCGAGTCGTGTTCCACAGTGTGAGACTTATGTATGTGACTCATGAGTTGTAAGGATGCTGAGTGGATGTTGACTGGATAATTAATTGACATTTTACTTAATTTATCAAATTTCGATTTAAAACTTTAAATACTAAATAAAATTGATAAAAAAAAAAACTAAATCAACTAAAATGAAACTAAATTTAAACTTGTAATTATTTAAAAAATTAACTAAATGCCAAATATTACATTGATTAATTAATAAAATAACAAATTAACTAAGTAAAAGTAGTATAGTTTTATTCGATCTTGTCAATATGAGCCTATATTTTCTCACATTGTGCATACACCAAAGAAAACTTTCTTGCGTGAGTGACCATCTGCTCCTCGTCGAAGCCTAACATGACTATACTTTGCAATTCTTTGTATTCGATGTAGAATTTGTCGAATTCGGTGTCCAGCGTCAGAACTTGGTCCGCCTTATCACACTTAGCTTTGTCCGTGTCGGTAATGGCTTGTCCTAGGGTTTAAATACTCTTCCTCTTCACAGGCTTCTAGCCCAACGAGCGCTCTTGTACATTCGCGGGAGAGGGGGCACTTAGGGTACCACCTCTCTCGAGAGGATCGCAGGATACCATACATGTTTGGAACTCACCAGTGAGAGTTGTTACACGTTCATCATTGGTGGGTGGACAAGTGGGCGGGGTTGAGCTGTAAGCATCGGCCTCATCCAATCGTCACCGTAAGCCATGGTCGTGCCTTCCTCCACCCAGAACTTGTCTTCATCTTCTAAAAGGTCGACCCAATGATCGAGTTTGAAATGCTTCGTCTTATTGCCCTTTGTTGAGGCCGCGTACAACCTTTTGGCCTCTGTTTTGTACATTTAGTCGGTCCATCCGCTTCGGTCATCGTCCTTTGAGTTTCTGTAAATGGTGATATACCTCGTCACTCGAGGAACCTGTTTGTTCCAATGACTCTTTATGGCTTCCCACTTAAACTCTTTTGGGTCAAATCACCGCTCTTTCCAGAACAGTTTGGTAATTGTGCCCCAGAAGAAACTACCATATTGGGAGTTTCCCTTAATGGAGTCTTTTCTTGTGTGTAGCCAGATATGTATCAAGAGCGTGTCCACCTTAGAGAGCCATTTGGTTCTTCTATGTGCTATATGCTTCTTTCGTTGTACAGGACCGATAGTGGACGACTGAGATAACATCCGGGTGTCGCTGCTGCCGCCAACATATTGGTGGTGGTATTGACTAGCCCTGGGGTATCTATAATAGTTGATAGCAGGGTTGTAAGATGGGGGGTTGAAAGGTGGTCTTTGGAATATACCTTGGTTGGACGGTGGTTGGAATGTACCTGGGTTAATATGCATTTAACAACATAAATAATAATAATAATAATAATAATAATAATAATAATAAATTAACTAATGAAATGCATTTAACAACATAAATAATAAAAAAAATGAGTTAATGAAATGAAAGACGATGTTGTTGGAATGTACTTGGTTTCCAATGTTGTTGCACGAATACGGTGAAAGCGGCAGGGTCCCAACCATCGGTAGTTGGGTTGAAAGGTGTGGTCCACATCTCTTGATAGCCGCCTCCTTGAGATGTGTTGACCTGATCAGCCGAACAACCTGGTTGGTCCGATGTGTAGTGTTGTTGCTCTGGTGAGGACGACATTTAAGTCGAGTCGTCGGACATTGTTGATCGTATTTTTTAGAGAGAAATTGGATTGTCACGCCCCAAATCCGGTTTTGACCGGACTCGAGACGTGAGTTAAAAATAAAGACAAATAACAATAAACAGATAAACTTTGATAAGGTAAAACTCCAAGTAATTCTCATAAACAAGTCCAACCGAAGAGTCAAAAGCTCAAACTAAAACAAATGCGACATAGTTTTGAACAAAATCGAATGTACGTCTCTAACATAGTAACACTCGGACCCTCAGTGAGCCCCGAGCCCTGAGACGTCCCACAACCTACTCAGCAAGGAAACCTGAAAAAAACAACAGTGAACACGCAGGGGGGTGAGCTTACGCTTAGTAGGAAAAAGTAATAAAGTAAAAGAATCCCCGTTAAACCATAAAACCGATTAGTACAATTGTTCAAAGTTTATAATTAGTACAATTAACCAAAAGGTGCCGTAAATATAGATCAATTAACAAATCCAATGATTTAAAGAAAGTAACACTCAGGGAGATCAACGGAAAGATAACGAATATAACAAAGAATCGATTAAAGTAACACACAAATACCAACATACTGAATATCAAATCCCAAGACTCTGATTCGTACACTGACTGGTACATCATATCAGATTGCCCCTCGGTCCAGAGGAAACACTATCATCGGGGCTTCCGGAAACGTTCCCTAGGAACGCATCTCATCGGAAGTCCCGGAAATGTCCCCAAAGGACCACAGATCATCGGGGTAAAGTAAGTCTCTCCGGAACATGTAGCATCGGAATGAGACAATAATGTACCATGCCGGAACATCCCTCGGCCTCGGTCTTCCCGGAACACGTAGCATCGGGGTGAAACAGTCTCTCCAGAACACGTAGCATCGGATAAGACAACAATATACCATGCCGGAATAACCCTCGGCCTAGGTCTTCCCGGAACACGTAGCATCGGGGCGAGATAATAATATACCATACCGGAACCTCACATCGGTCTAGGTATCTTCCCGGTATGTCCACCTCCAGGTCCACACTCACATCATACCGGAACTGCACATCGGCCTAGATGTCTTCCCGGAATGTCCACCTCGGGGTACACACTCAAGCCACACAATGGCATAACACGCACAAGATGGTCACACACAAAGCCAAACCAAGCTTACCATCATGACTTACCAACCACGCATCATCGGTCTATCACTCACCCGATCATATCTTTAGGCACAACCAATTCACATTCAAACATTCACTCAAACAATCAATCATAACACGGACCAACCATTCACATTACGATCATCATAGTTCAGTTAGTCAAGTTTGACTCTTATCTTATCCTAAGAACGGAACAATCATCGACCTTCATGCGAACAAACATCAATCAATACAATCAGCAAGCAATCCTAAGGCTCGATATGGCCATTCTACCAGCACGACAATTTCTCAAGATATTGAAAGCGATTAATTTAGTGAATCACTTCCTAGATGCATACTAAGACTCGTCCGGTTATTAATATAATTGAAAAGAGGCTATTCTAGTGAATCACATCCTATATGCAAACTAGGACCTTTCCGGTTATTATTATCCTATAGGCATACTATTAACGTTCTTAAATTGGACGAGGGGTTTAGTACTTTTCCCTACTTCAAGATGATCACAACAGCTACGTCTCCTAGCTGCTGACGTCCAGGCCTAACTCCGGTCTTCTCGGGCGAAGTCCAAGTCTGGGTTTAACAGGTAAGGTTCAAAATCAGTCCCGGTCCAGATAAGGCAGTCCTCTAGTTTATCAAAGTTTATCTGTTTATTGTTATTTGTCTTTATTTTTGACTCACGTCTCGAGTCCGGTCAAAACCGGATTTGGGGCGTGACAATTTAGTATCAGAGTCTGGTTACATTTTGAAATTGTTTTCTAAACCTCGGACCGTACGTCAATTAGGTGGGTAGAGTTAGGTGGTCAAAGTCGTTGTCACGCCCCAAATCCGGTTTGGTCGGACTCGAGACATGACCTGAAACAAACGTTATAAAAGTGGTAAAACTGTAATAAATTCTTTTAAAGTTGAAAACGAGTCCAAAGTATTCCTCAATAATTCAATCTAAAATTCACATATAGTGTCAAAACTTGATAAGTAACATAAAGTAACTAACGTTCAACAATGTGGACCGACACATCTATAATACAACTCTCAAGACATCCGGAAGCTCCCGAGCCTCGAATTCCCCAGATTTCAAGCACACCTGTACACACAAATAAATAAACAAATAGGGATGAGCTTACGCTCAGTAGGGAAAATCGTAAATAACTTTAGTCTCCAGGTTTAATATTAAAACTGCTTTATTTCGATGTCACAAAAGTATTTAAAACCCTTAGACCAAAAGGTATAATAAAAAAATCAGAAGCAACGATAACAATAGCGTCTTCTCGAGGACAACGATAACCTCTCAGAGAATAAATAGAGAACATTATAATAAAATAGAAAACCGACACAACTGGGAACGAGTAAATTCTATTAATCAATGAAATGTTATGGAATCTGTGTAATGCAATAGTATCGCTTTTTCAAAGATACAGTAACTTAAGAGATTCCATGAAAGTACTATAACGAATCATAACTTAATAAAATGGGAGCAATTTATATCACGCCAACCACTCGCTTTCTCAAGCCTCCGATCCATGGATAGATTCTGGGATCACCTCGGTTCCCATATTCCGATCCACTAGAGTATCCACATCATATCAGATTTTCCCTCGGTCCAGAGGAGGCACATCCGTTGGGGCATCGGAAACAATCCCAAATGGGCGCTTATCGTCGGGATTCCCAAAAATGCCTCCAAAGGACCATATGTCATAGGGAACCAAGGTGGTGCTCCACTGGGACGCACGCCCTTGGGTGAAACCTCAGTAACCATCTCTCATGAAATAATCCACTCAATATCCCGCAGGATCTGCCGAGCTCTCATGCTCCAATAACCACTCAATAATCACTCAATATCCCGTAGGATCTGCCGAGCCCTTAGGCCCCTCACATCACTCAATTAACCACTCAATAATCACTCAATATCATGTAGGATCTGCCGAGCCCTTAGGCCCCTCACATCACTCAATTAACCACTCCATAATCATTCTCTCTGTCAAACTCCAACCACCACAACGGCACCGGATTACCCCCCCCCCCCCCCCACACACACACACACACCCCGGTGTAGTACCGAACCAAACAAACAAACAAATATTCAAGAATAAGAATAAGGAAACAGCAATATAGTTCAACCAATCATAACCACTCCTCAAATCACACTTTCGTCACAGCAAAGACATACAATAACACCTCACACTTACTGTATACTTACATGTCACGAACTAGCGGTACATCGATCACCTGATTGTACCCCTTTGGCACAACCAGTCATACTCGATTATCCGTTCAACCAACAATTATATTAACACAATCATTCAACCAATCAAGTAAGTCTTCAACCAATCAACAATCATGTTAACGATCAATTAAGCATGCAATCAAATAGCTAACAAGTTTCATTAGACTCTTAGTAGTCCTAACTAACGAGTATCCAAGCATGTGAACCTAGCACCCAACTAATCCGAGAGCTCTTCACAACCTCTCTACCAGTAAATCAAATCCCTAGTATTGAAAGCGAGTTACACTAGTGATATTCATCCTAAACAAGCATTCTAGACACTTCTGGTTATTAATAATTCAAAAACAATTATTCTAGTTATTCGCATCCTTTAGGCAATTCTAGGACCTTTCTGATTTTATTATCCTAACATGCATACTAAGCGTTTATTTAAGAAGTTAAGACTTTCCCTACCTCGTGTTCTTCCTCTAATAATACTCTGATGAAAAACTCGAGTGGCCTTTCCTCCGGTCTTCACACGGGTCCCGGAGTGGTCTTCGTCCTTCTAGCTCGGTTCCAAGCCCTTGCTCTCGGGCGAAGTCCCATATAGGTTTGACAAATAAAATGTCCAATCAATACCAATAAAGGTCCAAAGTCCACTGATTTATCCAAAATTGTCCTTTAAATTCTCACATTGAATTAATTAAATCAATTAATTAAAACTGATTTTAAAACAATTTTCTTTGAAACTAGGTTGACCCAGATCCGACCCGGATCCAAGCCCAAACCCGGATCCAGATCCGGTCCGACCCGGTCCAGACCCGAGTCCAGACCCGGCCCTTGTCCGAACCCAAAGTCTTAGTCTGAGCCGAAGGCCCGTCTTCGCTCTCGTCCGGCCCGATGCCAAGTCTGGCCCAATGGCCTGCTAGGACACGAGCTCCAGCTCGGTCTGCCTTCGGCGAGGCCACGAACTTCCGGCCGTCAACTACGGCGTCAAGGGTTACACGGAAAAAGGTGGGAAAAGCGGAGGGTGACGGGCTTGGGTTGCTGGCGACGCCGTGGTTACGCCGTGGTTGTCAGGAAACGCGACCCAAGCCTCCCGTTTCAGATCTAACGGAGGTTGGGTTCGCCGGCGTTGCTTCTGGTCTGAAGGGCTCGAGTCGAGCTTGTTTTGGTAGGTCTCCAGTCACGGCGAGGTCGGGGAAGGAGGTTGCGACGGAAAAACAGCTCGGCTGCGCTGTTCTCTATCGCCGGCGACGTCCATGTTCGAGAAACGGACGTCGAAGGGTTTTGAATCGATGAGAAGGAGTAAGAAGAAGAAGGCGATGGGGTTTGGAGACGGGTGTCGCTGGTGGTGTTTGAGGGTCCGGCGAGGTGCGATAGAGATTGGGGAAGGAGGAATCGCGAGAGAGAGAGAGAGAGCGGCCGGTCTCGAAGTTTGTGCTGGTTCAATCGAAGGAGAAGAGCAACAGCACCAGGTTTTAGGGTTGTAGGGCGTGGGCTTGGGCCGAAGTAGGTGCGTGAGCTGGTTTGGGCCCAAACCTCGTCTGGCCCAACCCGCTTCCAACCAATTTCCTTTTTTTTACAACTTGTTTGCAAAGAGATTACCCCAACTTAATTTTTTCCGGTCTTTACAGTCGTAGTACTCGGTGACGCAAGTCGGAAATATCCTATGCGTAGAGTCGAAATGACAAGAGTCTCAATTTGTTAAAGTGCCTTGTTTAAGTTTTGCCTTACTTGATTTGTACCATCTTACTTTTGTAGTAAACTTGTTGTCTTTATTACATTTTGAGCTTTCGACTCATTGGTTAGATTTGGATTCAACTCTTTTCGGAATTTCTTTATTTAAATTTTATTTTAAATTATTGTTACTTATCTTTACTTCGAGTTCACGTCTCGAGTCCGGTCAAAACCGGATTTGGGGCGTGACATGGATACTTTGAGAGTGAGAGTTGAGAGAAAAATGAGAGAAGTATTGGTCGTTTGATGAATGATGGGGAGTATTTATAAGTAGGTAAAAATTGATTTTTTAAGTGTTTTCCGTATTTATTTGAATTAAAAAATATATATATTACTGTTACCGGCCCGCCTTACCACGTGCCGACACCTGATTAGTGTAAGTATGATCAACAACTCACAATTATGAGTCGCGGTTGGTCTATGAATCACAAACTGTAATTTAGTAAGTCACAGTTCACGAATCACAAGTCCTGACGTAAGTTACATGCAGTACATGATAATCATGGTCTAATTCCCATTTTTTCTCAAAAAAACACTTCAAATGGGTCGGGACTAAACCGTTGCCGATGGTCTAGGAGTAGAGATGTTCACATCCATCATGATATAAGGCCAGCTCAGAGGCTTTATTTATAGTAAATTCGTTTCCAAGCACCAGTGCACATGCATTGCTGCATCACCGTAAGACCCCACATAATGACTCTACTTCTCTCGATCTCGTCTCTATAAATACATCTACTCCTTACTCTTTCCCATCAACCCATCCCTCTGTTCCTGCTCTGTCTTCTTCTCCACCATAAAGATCACAACTTTTCCGGGAAATGACGATTTTGAGGAAGCCGTACGGTTACTCGAAGATGGACAAGGAAGACCCAGAAGAGATAATCCACCGGCGAGCCCAGTTCCTGATCTACAAGGTCATGGAGCAGGCCGGAAGAAGGCCTCCGACGTCTTTCGCCAGAATCAGAATGTGCAAGCTCAAAATCAAGATCGGGAGGAGGTTGAAGAAGCTCAGGAGAAGCATGCTGCTCGGCGTCTCCGCCGCCAGAATCGCCGCTTATAAGCAAATCATCACTTACTTGAAAACCTGCAAATGCTTGTTCAGCCGCCATAGCTCCTCCACTCTCCCCATAGCCACCATAGTCACTTAGAACTTGTAACTCTGTCAATCTCTTCGTTTTCCTTTTGCATCCTTCAAGAAATCGAATACTATGTTTTTTCCGATCAATTTTTGAATCGAAACAGAGCTATCTGTCTCTGTTTTCGTCATTGTGTGGACAGTCTGTCTGATCAGTTGTGAATGTTTCAAAGAGTGCGATAAAGTCAAGCCTCCGTAAAGCGGTTGTCTCCCTCAAGGGTCTGTCTGAAATAAATCAGAAGCTTAAAAATCGTGGAGTCTCTGCAAATCTCTGAGTTTCTCTTGTCCGCTCGGAGATGAAGCTGCCATCAAGGTGTTTGATCCTCCTTGAGGCTTCGAGTTATATTTTGCGCCCGCCCCCGGTTTCCTTTTTTTATCTCTCTTTCCATCTTTTCTCCTGTTTTTGTAATTCTCTTGGATTCCTCTTTTTTTTTTTAATTCTCTTAGAATATTATTGGACTGAATAAAAATCGTATTTTTCATTGATAAAAATAATTCATACCAACCACATTGATATGAATCGATTCAAAGTTTATTGGTGGTTTCTGTACTCTTCTTTGCTTTTTTCTGCTTGCCATTCCGTAAAGAAACATAATTCTCTCCGACTTGCTTGTTTCATTCTATTTAATCTTATTTGACGTATTCTTCATTTGCAATGTAGCTCAACAACACTAGCAATTTTAATACATACACGCATTGGCTCTTCAATGAGCAGTGAACCAACACGAATTTGTCCGACTTGACTCTCGAGTTATGTGACCGAATATGCTTTTGATTCTTTGTTTGAAAACCAATGTCTTATTTCCACCTGTTCCGTCAACATTTATTCTCAATCATGATTATATTTTGTGAGGTTATAGTAATCGTCATCTTTATAGTCAACTGGCTCTCTTGACATGGTAAAAAATATAAAACTTCGGGCAGTCATTTTCATCACTCTCATTAATTCATATTTAACACTAGGTTACAACTCTAACTCGATTGCATCCACTTATAATCATAGCTCGTTTACTTTTGTATCTACATGTATACACGTGTTACATTCAACTTTGAATAAAGTATAAAATGTTGGTTAGGTTGAGTAAGTTTAGGTAACTAACATAATATGTAACTTGATAAGTAACTATGAAATTGAGTAAGAAACAATTTTTTTGGATAAAAAGCGGGAGACATCAATTTTGTATATCAGTCAAAGTGATATACGTATAATTTGATGAAAGCGCACAAACGAACGATAGATATTACAGACTACAGACTAACTAGCCTATAATATTACCGACTCCCTACCGAAACCAGAACGCAAAACAGGGCGTCCTAGAACGTGCAAACAACGTGCACGTCAAAAGTGCAACAACGTGCACACCAAATCGTGCCACATAACGGGCAAACCAAACCGTGCAACAAATGCACACCAAACGTGCAACTAGTGCACACACAATCTGCACCAAGTGCAGTTATTGAAAAACAGTAACACAAAAGGGAAAATTTAACCTTAGCCGATTCAGAGTCGCCACCGTCCGAAAATGTACCTTAACTCGAGGAATCCAGAAAGCACGCACTCCAGGTCCTCGGTAAAGGTAACCAATAAGATCGAATCTGCAGCGTGACGAGCCGCCGGAGCTGCCCACCACCGCCCAAAACTATCTTGCTCGACCGTAGGCACTAAAACAGTTTCGGAGAAAAGAGATAGAGAGAAGGAGACGGAGACTCCACCGATAGTTACTAACACCAGATCCCCAATCATCATCGAAAGAGAAAAATGTTTGAGAGGGGCGGCTGCTTTTTTTCTAAATTTAGGGTTGAGGGGCGGCCGCTAATATTAGAGGGAAGGTAATACGAGTAAGAAAGAGTTTATTGATGGTATAATAAATTCTATTTGTTTATGTCTTCCAATTACTAGCACCGTCTAAATCAAAAATCATAGCGTTCAAGTGCATTATAAAAAGGAGAGCTGCTAGTATTGATTAATCAGTTGCGCGTTGGGTCAACCCAGAGACAGTGCCAGCCTAATATTATATAATAGAATGAAGCACAGGGCCTAAGATGCTGCTGCCCACAATAATTTGGACATTATTGTTCCTAAATTAATTAACGTTGAAAAAGAACATTGATGTTAATATATTACAAATGGCTGACTTGTAAGTGGTGGTGGTGGTGATGAAACATGCAGACCAGTCCGGAAATTAGTAAGCAATCACGCCTGCCTATTTTAATTGCTCTTACTAGTTTATCCGTCCCTTTCAATTTTATTGTCTAATCTAAATCCAAAGTCAACTATTTCGGTTTGGTTCAAATGACATCAGTGTTTCTGTCCACATGCTTCATCTCCATAGTTTCCATAAATTTCAATTTCTTACACTAACATGGTCTACATGTGTCCTAAATAGCATGCCTGAACCAACCGGCCTTGATTTCGTCATTCCTGCTCTTACTTTGACTCCTGTGTAAATGTTACCTCAACCACGCCACGGATGCTCAAGTTATCCCAAGAAATGTGATAGTAAACACCTTTTTTTTTTACCAGCAATTTTTTTAAGGTTATTTATGATAAGGTACCCTTATGTTTCGTCTACGAACGATAAAGTACCCTAATGAATTTTGTGTCCGATATGGTACCCTAATGATTCGTCCACGAACGATTTGGTTTAATGCTGTTAAAAAACTAACAGAATTATGTAGAATGACTATTTTGCCCTTTGACATTTGAGTTGACTTTTGACTTAAGTGTGAAATGACCATTATACCCTCAGTTATTATTTCTCCTTAATTTATATTTTCTAATTAATTTTAATTTACAAAATAAAATAAATAAATTATATATTTTTTTAAAAGTTATATTTTTTAAAAACTGAATTTTTTTTTCAAAAATCTGTTTTTATTTTTTAAAAATCAGATTTTTATATTTTAAAATCAGATTTTGTATTTAATTAGTTTTTTTTAAATTAGTTTTTTATATATATAAATAATTTTTTATTAAAACAGTTTTATATATAAAATATCATTTTAATTTTTTAAAAAAAATTTAATTTTATTAAAAAAAAAAATCTGAGAACTGTTCGTCTTCTCTGGAGTGTCTCCGGCCAGCCCCTCCTCCTGCCGTCGTCGTCCCCGGCGACCCCCACCTCCGCTGCCTCCTCCCTCTTCCACCTCCCATCGTCCTCACCTTCCTCGCAGAGCTGAAGCTCGCGATTTGGTTCAGATCTGAACCAAATCGCGAGCTTCAGCTCTGCGAGGAAGGTGAGGACGATAGGAGGTGGAAGAGGGAGGAGGCAGCGGAGGTGGGGGTCGCCGGGGACGACGACGGCGGAGGAGGGGCTGGCCGGAGACAAGCCGGAGAAGACGAACAGTTCTCAGATTTTTTTTTTAATATTAATTTTTAAAAAAAATTAAAATGATTATTTAATTTTATGTATTTTTAAATATATTTTTAATAATTTTATTATTATATTAAATAATTTAATTTTTTAATTTTAAAAAAATAAATTTATTTATTTATTTATTTATTATATAATTAAGGGTATAATGGTAATTTTATCTATCAAATTTATAAGCTTAAAATATGAAAGGGTAAAATCGTCATTTCACACCCCACTTAACTGCAAATGTCTAAGTTAGGGGAATATTCCGTTAGTTTTTAACGGAATATGCCAATTTTAAACCAAATCGTTCGTGGACGAATCATTAGGGTACCTTATCGGACACAAAATTCATTAGGGACCTTATCGTTCGTGGACGAAACATAAGGGTACCTTATCGTAAATAACCCTTTTTTTATATAAAGAACCAACAGTTTCAAAATGAAACCGATGAAAAGGACGAACCCCCATTACAAGCCAAAGGACACAGCCTCAAAGCAACCATCCCAACAAGGGGAAACTACAAACAATCCCAACCAGGGGAAGTACAAACAAACAGGTCTAGAAACCCTAATAAATCTAACGTGAAGCACACCATAGAAACTAAGAAGGGTCTAACATCCTATACACAAAATTGAAGCAAACATAAACAAAGTAAAACAAGCCAACAAGGGCCAAACAGAGGAACCAGAACTAGAACACAAAAATGTTATAACCCCGAACCCCACGCCGTCCACAAGCCACGCCAAAAGCAAACAGGTCCTCTTGGAGATGAAGTGCAAACAGAGACCACCACCGGTCCAAACCAAGCTAAGAGGCCGAGGAGCCACAAGATTCGAGCAGCAGCAAGAGGAACGACGACACAGGCCGGTACGAATGAGGTAGGACGAAAGACCCAGAGATGAGTCAACCCCACACAATCCCCACCACCAAACCAATATACCAGTAGTGATATTAAACCGGCGGCCAACACCGCACAGCAACCCAAAGGATTGGTCGATCCTAACCCCTAATCACCTAGTTCCATAACTTCCCCCGGAATTAACCCCACACGAGCTTCAAACAAGCCACAACTAAACCCCCCAAGATTGTGGGGTCCCGATTTCACCACCGAAATCCGGGAATAGAAGTCGCCCAGGGAAGAAAACGGGAGAGGAATACCTGAATCCAAATGTAGAAATGAGGTAAGGACAGAACCGGCAAGACCTCCCAGAGCTCCGACGCCGGAATCTTTGTCGGCGGCCAGCACCGAACACAACGACCCGTAGGAGGAGATCTGTCACGCCCCAAATTTGGTTTTGGCCGGACTCGAGATGTGACTTGAGTTGACAATTAAATAATAATAAAATAATAATAAAACCGATTACATATTCAAGAGGTTCCGATAAAATACTCGAATAACTTGTTCCAAATCATAAATAGGAGTCAAAGCTCTAAATAGAGTGCGAAAAAAATGTGGTTCATTACAAATGACCCATGACGTCTCTAATACCCAAACTATCCAGAAGCTCCCGAGCCTCGAGTCCACTACTCATCAAGCACGCCTGTATAAACAGTCAATAGGACAAATAGGGGTGAGCTTACGCTCAGTAGGGAAAATCATAAACATTTTAACCTCCAATTTAGTAATAAAATCGCTTTAGCACAACGATATATATTGCAGTTAATACTTTTAATCAAAATGATGATATAAAATAGGCAAGATAAGAACAATATCACATTCTTAAGGATGACAGTAACTTTCAGGAGAATAAATGAAAAGCGTTGCAAGATTCGATAACTACTAAAATGGGATCACGTGAATATCACGACAACGGCTCAAATCCTCAATACTCCGATCTACGAATAGGTTCTTGTGTCATATCGGATCCCATACTCCGATCCACAAGAGTATTCATGTCATATCAGATTTTCCCTCGGTCCAGAGGAGGCACATACATCGGGCTACCGGTAACAATCCCTGAGGGACACTTATCGTCGGGATTCTCGGAAATGCCCCCAAAGGACCATATGTCATAGGGAACCAAGGTAATGCTCTCGCAGGACGCATACACTCGGGTGAATCAGTACGTAACTGCTCCCCGTAGGGTAAACCAACCGATGCCCGCAGGGTCAATAATCACACGCCATACCGGAAACGCATATCGGCCTAGACGTCTTCCCGGTAACGCACATCGAGGAGTATAATCAATGCCCCGCAGGGTCCACAATCAATATCCCGCAGGATTAACTAATCAATGCCCCGCAGGGTCCATTACCAATATCCCGCAGGATTAACTAATCAATGCCCCGCAGGGTCCACCACCAATATCCCGCAGGATTAACCAACCATTGCCCCGCAGGGTCCACAACCAATGTCCCACAGGACCTACCAAACAATGCCCCGTAGGGTCTACCAATCAATATCCCGCAGGACCAATCAGACAATACCCCGCAGGGTATACCAATCAATATCCTGCAGGATCAATCAAACACACAAGGGATTCATACCCACAATTACACTTACCGTCGTACTTACCAATCACGTTCCATTGGTCTATCATTCACCCGATCATACCATTTAGCACAATCAACTACACTCAATCGTTCATTCATTCATTCATTCAATCATACAATCATCCAAGCATTCATGTGATTATTCAAGCATATAATTTATCTAGTTTCATTAGACCCTTAATTCATCTTAAAACTAAGCAAGCAATACATGTGAGGCAACCGCAACCAATCCTATGGCTCATCTCGTCCTTTCTACCAGTAAAGCAATTTCCCAAGTATTGAAAGCGAGTTAAGCTAGTTGTTCACAACCTATGCATGCATACTAGACACGTCCGGTTATTAGTAATGGAAAGACGATTATTCTAGTTATTCGCATCCTATATGCAATCTAGGACCTTTCCAATTTTATTAACCTAATAGGCATACTAAAGCGTTATTTAAACGAGGAGTGTAGTACTTTCCCTACCTCGTGGTCTTCCTACGAACAAATACTCCTATCAACAGCTGTCCGGATAGCCTCGTCTCGTCGGGCGAAGTCCAAGCTCTCGGGCAAGATCCAGTCTGGATTTAACAGATAAACGGTCCAATCAGTTCTCAAGTGTCCAAAAAACCTCGGAACGTCTCAAACGTCTTTAAATTACGATTTTTAAGTCAAATTCAATAATTAATTATTTAAATAATTCTGTGACCTGGATCCGGGTTCGAACCCGGTCCAGCCTCAGACCCGGTCCTTATCCGAGCCCGAACCGAACCCGGATCCAGATCCGATACAGAAACCGGACCCAAGCCCAGCCAGATCCAGGCCGAGGCCCAGATAATTCCAGGCCCAGAGTCTGTATCCAGGCCCAGACTAAAATCTGGTCCGGAGTCCAAGCCTCGCCAGAGCTAGGGTTCCGGTGGTTCTCCGGTTCAGCTCCGGCGACGGCGGCGGAGCTCTAGGGCGGTTCTTCGACGGCGTGGGGTGGCGTCAGAAGCTTGGAAGGTCGCGAGGAGGTCGTCAGGGGAGGAATCGAGTCTCGACGTCCAGATCTGACGGGTAGGAGAGCTCGCCTGCGTTGGAAAGGCCAGATCTGGCTCGAGCGAGGTCCGACGAGCTCTTCTCGGACAAAGCTCGGCGAAGCGAACTCGATGTCGCTCAAAACAAGAGGGGAACAGATGGGGGGGTGAGACGAGGTCGGGAGAGAGCTCACCGACGAGGATTTGTCTGTTTGAAGGCGCGGTGGGGTTCAAGTGAAGACGGCGGCGCGATCCTCTGCGAATCGGGGAAGGAGAAGGAGAAGAAGGGAAAGGAACGGGGGAAAGGGAGAGTTTTCTGGAGCGGGAGTGAGAGGAGGGTGAAGGTGCGTGCTCAGGTGAGGAAGGCGAGCTTGCCGGCGACTGGTTCGAAGGAGGGAGACGACGAGGATCGGAGAATGCGAGAGGAAGGAGGAGAACCCGGGAGAGAACGTCCTCGATTTGCGTGCACAAAAATAAGGATGAAACGATGCGTTGCGGGCTTTAAGGCTAGGGTTTCGTGGCGTTGGGCCTGACTTCATGGGCCGCATGAGTGTGAGTTGGGCCCTGGCTGGCTCGGCCCAAAGGGCTGGGTCTGACCTGGTCCAACTCTAACTTCCCTTTTTTCTTTCTTTCTCAAATTTCACTCGTTGCAAAAATCTACCCCAACATTTCATATTTCAAAATAATACCCTTTTTGAATGAGTGAGGTTTTACAGTCTACCCCCTGAAAAGAATTTCCTCCTCGAAATTTAAAACTGAAGAAGCTCAAGGGTCGAGCAGGTAGGGATCACTTCGCGTGAATCTCATCCTCACGTTCCCAAGTCGATTAAGCTCCTTGGTGTTCCATTACACTCGTACCAGTGGGGTAGTTTAGTCCCGTAGGACCTTCTCCCGCGTATCCAACATTCTGACTGACTGCTCCAAAAACAAGACGTCACCAGCTACCTCGATGTCCGTCCACTTGATAACGTGGGAAGGGTCCGTAGTGTACTTCCGTAGTCGGAATACAAGGAAGACGTTTTGCACTTTCCCGTGATATAGTTTTAATGCAAGGCTAAAGGCAACGGCTCCAACTTGCCCAAATCTCAAAAGATCCGATAAAACGCGGGGTTAGATTGCCTCCGCCGTAGTTGAACCGCAATAGTTCCTTCTTCGGGCTCATCGTCAGATATACGTGATCACTAACCGCAACTCAAGGGTAGACGTAGTCTATCTGCGTAGCTCTTCTGTCAGCGCTGCGCAGTCTTTAATCGTTCCCGAAACAACGCAACCTTTGCTTAAACGCTCAACTCTTGAACACACTAGTTGTTCAAACGCCATACTTGGCGGTGAAAAACAGTCTTTCTCAATAGTTCACAACTCAACGAGCAACGTCTCACCTCAATTCAAAGAAAAACCGAGTAAAAACACAAGCCGAATAACACTCAAACACTTAAGAATCTCAGGTAACAGTTTAGATATCCTATACCGAAATTTTCCGTCGACACAAGTATCCTGCCGGGACGCTCTGCAAGTCGAACAGAGTCGGAACCACACACCAACGTTACTTCTCAGTTTCCTCCTTAGCAACCGTTACAAGGACTAACCACAAAAGAACTCAAACACTACCAAGTCAAGACCAACCACAAACGATTCTACAAGGAAGTAATACCCAAATTCAAACTTGGCGTTTGACGAACAGTATGACTCACTAGTTCACAATTTCAATGTGAAACAAATTAGATCAACAGAAGGAAACAATGAGTACACACAACAAGTCGATTTGCCCTCAGACACTAAGGAATAACAGATCACGATCAAGATAACCTATACTGGAATGCGGCGTCGGTGTAGATAGCGGGCCGTTACAGACAGCCTCGATGTAGATACTTCTCACCGGAAACCTCAGCGGTGTAGGTATCACACCGGAACAATCGACATCGGTCTAGACATGCCATACCGGAATTTTCCGTCGGTATGGGTGTCTTACCGGAATACTCCGAAAATCGGACAAAGACGGAGCCATCCACAGATGTAACTCCTCAGTTTCTCTTTAGCAACCAACACACGAATAGTTCACACACTGGAACGCCAATAAGGTCATGTCACGACCTAACACACACAAGACGAGCAAGTAACACACAAATGCAATCATCCAATCAAAGGTTCTCATAACCACTGCAGGGTTTGGAACAACCGCTCGTTTTACCACATCTCGTGGAAAGATAGGTGCACCTCAATCAAGGAAATGGTACAATGTACCGACATCTAGTCGAAAGGAGGCATGCCTCAAAACATACCACAATCAGAGGCTCGTGCTGTACCAAGCACGACACACTTGTCCAACATAGCAACATGTCACACCGGGTCAAACTTTATCAAGGGTCTCAACTGATAACGGATCAGTCACTTATCAAGCATCACAATCCTAGATCGTGGTAAAACCATCAACACCTAACTATGATTAATCAAGAAGGTTATCCAACTCGCGGTATATATTTTTCTTGACGTCGATACCTGTTTCACAACCCTTGACCAAACCACCTTACAAGTCACTTCATCCAAGTCATCGCATCAACGAGACAACGGTTCTCAAAACCGGTGCATGGTTCAGTACAACCACGAACTCTACCGACATCTAGTCGGACGAACGATGTTCAACAACAAGGAACGATAGACCCTCTTACTGGCACCTAGTCGAAAGTAGGCGTCCTTCACGACGCCAAACTAAAGGTACGAAAATCATATTCGATAGTGAGTCACAATCAAAAATCGATTAACAAAGGTTATCCCAACCGGTGGTATTCTTTATACCGTTGACACTCGTTCACGAGCTATCGATCAAAACAACTTATAGTCACGTCCACCCAAGTCATCACTTAAGGAGTAATCAACACGCACAGAGATCTCACGGATTTGAACAGTTCAGAAAACGAGTGCGGTCCCGTTAATCGTTTCTCGAACAACTCAGAACTAACAACGGTTAATTCTTAACTTCCCTTGCGTCCTGCATGGCACATATCCGAGTTACTACACAACGCTTCATTCGGTGCCATCTTGTTACTGGCCTGGAAGCTTGTGGTAGTCGCCCTCGGCTGTCTGTTGCCGGATTTCAACGTGAGGTGCTCTCACTTCTATGGCCTAACTTAATGGTTATGCTTTGTCCTCGCGGGACGTTGGCGTTCGTTCTTCTCTTGCTAATGGAGATATGCCTTGGTACTCGGTTCGCGTTCTCCGTATTCTTCTCCGCTGGGAATGTCGTCTGATTAACTCTTGGTGTTATCCGCTTGTTCCATGTGGTTCGTGAACTGGCGGCAACCGATTAGCCCCTCTGAGAAGAACGTAGGGAACACACTCTAATCTAATCTCTCACGTACGACTTAACTGCTCCCCGCAGGGTAAACCAACCGATGCCCCGCAGGGTCAATAATCACACGCCATACCGGAAACGCACATCGGCCTAGACATCTTCCCGGTAACGCACATCGGGGAGTATAATCAATGCCCCGCAGGGTCCACAATCAATATCCCGCAGGATTAACCAATCAATGCCCCGCATGGTCCACCACCAATATCTCGCAGGATTAACCAATCAATGCCCCGCAGGGTCAACCACCAATATCCCGCAGGATTAACCAACCATTGCCCCGCAGGGTCCACAACCAATGTCCCACGAGACCTACCACACAATGCCCCGCAGGGTCTACCAATCAATATCCCACAAGATCAATCAAACAATACCCCGCAGGGTCAACCAATCAATATCCCACAAGATCAATCAAACACACAAGGGATTCATACCCACAATTACACTTACCGTCGTACTTACCAATCACGTTCCATCGGTCTATCATTCACCCGATCATACCATTTAGCACAATCAACTACACTCAATCGTTCATTCATTCATTCATTCAATCATACAATCATCCAAGCATTCATGTGATTATTCAAGCATACAATTTATCTAGTTTCATTAGACCCTTAATTCATCTTAAAACTAAGCAAGCAATGCATGTGAGGCAACCACAACCAATCGTATAGCTCATCTCGGCGTTTCTACCAGTAAAGCAATTTCCCAAGTATTGAAAGCGAGTTAAGCTAGTTGTTCACAACCTATGCATGCATACTAGACACGTCTGGTTATTAGTAATGGAAAGACGATTATTCTAGTTATTCGCATCCTATATGCAATCTAATACCTTTCCAATTTTATTAACCTAATAGGCATACTAAAGCGTTATTTAAACGAGGAGTGTAGTACTTTCCCTACCTCGTAGTCTTCCTACGAACAAATACTCCTATCAACAGCTGTCCGGCTAGGCTCGTCTCTTCGGGCGAAGTCCAAGCTCTTGGGCAAGATCCAGTCTGGGTTTAAAAAATAAACGGTCCAATCAGTTCTCAAGTGTCCAAAAAACCTCGGAACGTCTAAAACGTCTTTAAATTACAAATTCTAATTGAAATTTAATAATTAATTAATTAAATAATTTTGTGACCCGGATCCGAGTTCGAACCCGGTCCGAACCCGGTCCAAACCCGGTCCAGCCTCAGACCCGGCCCTGATCCGAGCCTGACCCGAACCCGGCCCAGACCCGGGTCCAGATCCGATATAGAACCCGGACCCAAGCCCAGCCAGATCCAGGCCGAGGCCCAGATCAATCCAAGCCCAGAGTCCGTGTCCAGGCCCAGACTCAAATCTGGTCCGGAGTCCAAGCCTCGCCAGAGCTAGGGTTCCAGTGGTTCTCCGATTCAGCTCCGGTGACGGCGGCGGCGGAGCTCTAGGGCGGTTCTTCGACGGCTTGGGGTGGCGTCAGAAGCTCGAAAGGTCGCGAGGAGGTCTTCAGGGCAGGAATCGAGTCTCGACGTCCAGATCTGACGGGTAGGAGAGCTCGCCGGCGTTGGAAAGGCCAGATCTGGCGTGAGCGAGCTCCGGCGAGCTCTTCTCGTACAAACCTCGGCGAAGCGAGCTCGATCTCGCTCAAAACAAGAGGGGAAGAGATGGGGGGTGAGACGAGGTCGGGAGAGAGCTCACCGACGAGGATTTTTCCGTTTGAAGGCGCGGTGGGGATCTGGTGAAGACGACGGCGCGGTCATCTGCGAATCGAGGAAGGAGAAGGAGAAGAAGGTAAAGGAACGGGGGAAAGTGGGAGTTTTCTGGAGCGGGAGTGAGAGGAGGGTGAAGGTGCGTGCTCAGGCGAGGAAGGCGAGCTCGCCGGCGACTGGTTCGTAGGAGGGAAACAGCGAGGATCGGAGAATGCGAGAGGAAGGAGGAGAACTCGGGAGAGAACGTCCTCGATTTACGTGCGTGAAACTGAGGCTGAAGCGATGCATCACAGGCTTTAAGGCTAGGGTTTCATGGCGTTGGGCCTGACTTCATGGGCCGCGCGAGTGTGAGTTGGGCCCTGGCTGGCTCGGCCCATAGGGCTTGGTCTGACCTGGTCCAACTCTAACTTCCCTTTTTTTTTATTTTTTTTCTCAAATTTCACTCGTTGCAAAAATCTACCCCAACGTTTCATATTTCAAAATAATTCCCTTTTTGAATGAGTGCGGTTTTACAAGATCCAACTCCACTGTCTCAACCAAAGTGAAGAAGCGAAGCCCAAGCCAAGGTTCTGCGATGAACAAAGCTGAGGTAATAGATCCGACGGCTAGCGAAACGAAATCTTCCGGCCCAGACCCTCACCAACGATATTCACGATCCAGATCCTTACGACCATTTGAAACGAAGATCTCGAAAGGTCTAGGTCAAACCAACAGCCCCAGAGATATATCTTTCGCCAATGGGGCAGATCTACAGATCGAGAACATGAAGACGATGAAAGAGGGATCGGGGTTTCAAACACGAAAACGATGGGAGGAGAGAAAGAGGGTAGAATAAAACTGCCAGATCTCGACCAAGGGACCCAAAAACCAGAGAGGAGACGCAGCGGCAAGAGGTTGGAGCAGGAAGGTCAGATAAGTGAAATAACAAGGGGGAAAGAAGAAAGGGAGGTTAGGGAAGAAGAAGAGAGACATCCGCCATCGACCGGCCGGCCAGAAGGGCCAGCTAGACGGCGGCGGCCAAGAGAGGCGCAGATCTAGGGTTCGGTTCTTAGAGAGAAGGGAGAGCAAAGTTTTTAGAGAGATGATGTGAGACTACATATCTATGGAAGTTGTTGGTTTGCTTATTTATGTTTTCATGTTTTGTGGTGATAGTAAACACTGGATCATTACACTTAGGCTTTCACTGATTATCTTAAGATTTTAGGTTGGATTATACACTCATGCGGTATAGAGTTGTGATTCTACTAATCAACTTATACAATTAGAAATATCCTTATAAAAATACATACATAAGAATAATACATACATAAGAACTCTAAATTACTGAAACACTTTCTCTCTCAAAGACTTCTGAAATCCTACTCCCCGTCGCCCCCTTTAGTTGTCCCGTCGGTGACGACCAAGGTTCCGGCCTAGGTTGTTGCTGGCGAAGGTCTGCTCTTCTACTTCTCCAGACTTCCTTCCTTCTTCTTCCCATGTTCCCTTTCTTCTTTCCTCCTTTCCATGTGCCCTTTCTTCTTTTCTCCCTCCCGTTTGTCTGTTACCGTCGCCCTTCATCCGGTCAGAGTGGTTCTGTCCTACATATTTTGGGGAAGACGTCGAGCCTCTGCCTCATATTTGCTCGAATCCTCGCCGGATTCGGGCGTTGATGCCTCAATTCGGGTCCTTGTTGCTGACCCTCGGCTCGTCGACAACTTCTTCTATCATCGAATTACATCTATCGGATTGTTGATCATGCCGGACCAACCTCGCCACTCCCCCCGTGTCCCGGTGAGTTTGTCTCTGTTTCGTTTGTCACCTGCTCTCTAGTAGTGGTGTTGTATTGTATGGTGGTTCTGTTGGTTGTGGTGTTGTATGTTGGGTGACTTGGGGGAGTGGTGGTGTAGTGGTGATTTTAAGATTTGGAGGACAAACTCTAGGATTCGGGTATTCTGAACCCCTTCCTCTTTGGGGTTTTAAACGGACTATTTTGGTTCGGTGGAGTGGTTGGTAACGGAACGTGACATCGTTGTGGTGTGTCTCGGTTTGGGTCTTGCGGGCGCTCATGGTAAGACGTCTGCGGAGCTGAGTAGTACAGTAGTTGTTTTCTGGCTCCGAGTAGGGTATGATCTACGTATTGGTGTTTCCCATCGGGGTAGCCGATCTCTCGTGTCACTGACGACGTGTTGTTTCAGATTTGGTCGTGGGATGCGTTTCTCCATCCGTTTGGATGTTGACCGTTGTGGATCTGATTCAGTTGCGTATGGTGGTTCGTTTAGGTGTTTGGATCGTCAGCTTCCTTTCGCTCCTAGTGATCGTAGCTCGCTTCAGATCTGGTCGTGGGGTGCGTTTCTTCTTCCTACCGGGTGCTGATCGTCGTGGATTTGGTGGTTAGTTGTGACGGTGTCGTCCTCGTACCTTCACGTTCGTACTAGTTGGTTGTGGGTGACTTGTCTTCATCTTGGTGGTGTCGATCGGAGTTCGGTGGTGTTCGTCTGGTCAATAGGTGCAGTGGGATTGTGCTGGTCGTTTTTGGATCAACGCTCTTCTACTGGTTTTGCGGTTTTCTGCTCCTTTTTCGGCGATTCGTTTCAGATCTTTTGTGGGAGGCGTTTCTTGAGTTTTCGGATCATTGGTTCGTCGTGGATCTGGTTTCGTCTCTCCTTGTTGCGGTTGGTAAGGAACTCATTTCATCCTTTGCGCTATCTGCTGCTTGTGGAAAACTGCTCATTCCTTAGATTTAGATTCATTCGATTTCCTCTATTTCCTCACCTTTTGTTGGTGGGGGCTCGTCGGTTTTTCAGGTGTTGGCCTCTGACGAGTTGTTTTGGTCTATGAACCACTGGAATTCGAAATGTTCTATTTCTATGGATTTTGAGTATCGGGGATTTAATCTTCAGTATATCTCTTTCGTTATGCAGTGCCGACCGTTGGTGTGTCGGTCTCCTCTAGGACACCGATGAGATTCTGTGTTTTCTTCAACAGTAAGAACCGACCCCGGTCGATCCCGGTCGAACTGGAGGTTTTTGGCGAAAGTTGACTTTTTACCGAAAAAGTCAATCGATGACTCCGGGAGTCATTCGGGACCATTCCGGGACCCAAAAGCTTAGCCGTCGTTACGGTTGGCTTAGTTAGGTCATTTCCTTTCAAATGACACATTTTGTGAAAAACTCAAACCCGGGTCAAACTAGGTCGATTTTTGATTATTAACGAATAAAATAATAAGAGTTGAGATATTTTGGGGTAGGGGAAGAAAATGGGGTTAAAAGACCAAATGGTACCCACATAAGGACAAAATAGAGAGAGAGGGGCTAAAGGATGAAAATGACATTTCCACCTTGAGGACAAGACCACATGGAGCAACAAATTCAGCATTTTTACTCACCATGACCGGAATTTTTAGCTAGAGAGAGAGAGTGTGAAAAAACTCCATTGAAGCTCCTTGAAGCTTGAAGAATAAGCAAGAGAAAGGAGGCTCATTTTTTGCCATCTCTACACCAAATCTTCTCAAATTTACTTCATTTTCTTCATCTCTTCATTTCCTAGAGGTTGGTATGCTTTATTTCCTCATTTGATGAAATTGATGTTGTGGGTTTAAGTAGAGATGACTTGAACTAGTGGGTTTTTGGGTGTTGAAAGGTTTAAGTGTTGATTTGTGAAGAAGAAGTGTAATTGGATGATGAAAATAACTTGGTTTGAGTAGTTTTTGATGAAACCCACTTGGGTCTTCAAACTTCGGATGATTTGATGTGGAAATTGAAGTTCTAAATCTTAAAAATTGTGATTTGGAGAACCTAGAACTAGTTAGGAGCTTGTTGGAGAAATTAGATATTTTTCCGGCTACGGAGGCTCGCCGTAGCTCCGGCCGGTCGCCGGAATCCGGCCACCGGGGAGGGAAATGACCGACCATGGTCCGGCCACCCGTGGAAAGGACCGACCATGGTCCGGCCACCCATGAACCGTGACCGGCCGACCCGGTTTGGCCATACACGGCCATGTGTGGCCGTGGGGCCCACATGGCCGGGTTTTGGTGGTTTTATGAATGGGACAGTCTAGGATGACCCCCGCGACGATGTTTTCACACCCGAAACGAATTATGGATGTGATTCCTGAATTTTCAGAAAAAGCTATTAGAAACTTTAATTGCGAAATTGGGAGGACTCGGACCCCGGAATTGGATTCCGTCAAGTGCGATGGAACAAGTAAACCTAATTAGGATTGTTAGAAACAAAAAGGGAAACTTTCGGAGTCCCGAGGGACGTTTTCCCGAATTCGGGCAAAATGGGCCTCCCGGGCCCATTTTGGCAAGTTGAGCAATTGGGATTAGTTTGGGTATTTCCCTCTTTAATCCACACTTGAATTAGCATTAATTCGTGTATTTCTTATAACCTTAGACTTTGGACCCGAGTTTGATGGAGGAGGAGACTTTGGACGAGGAGGAAGCTAGCCAGGTCGTCCGCTGCTAGGAGTGGATCGCTCTTGCGGTAGGGAAGAGTAGTAAACTCCACTTTTAATTTAAAGAATGATAATAGTATGCGTATAGGATAATAATAACCGGACGAGTCTTATTATGCATATAGGATGTGATTCACTAGAATAACCGCTTTCAATTATTGGAATTGCCGTGCTGGTAGAATGGCCATGTCGAGCCTTAGGATTGATTGTTGATTGTGCTTGATTGTAGTCTTTAGTCCTTAAACGTTGATGCATATTATCTTCTTTGATTACTTTAAGATTCATAACATGCTATATGAATATGATACGAATGTTTGTTCTTGATATGATTGATCGAGTGAATGTGATGAATGTGAATTGAATTGTTGTCTTTTGATATGATCGGGTGAGTGATAGACCGATGTGATATGCTCGGTAAGTTGTGCTGGTAAGTTGTTGTTATCTGAGTTCGTTGTATTGTGTTTAGTATGCTATTGTATGGTTTTGTTTGTGTACCCCGAGGTGTGTTTCCGGGAAGATACCTAAGCCGATGTGCGGTTATGGTATGGTATATGATTGTGTACCCCGAGGGGTTAACTTCGGGAAGATACCTAGGCCGATGTGAGTTTCCGGTATGGTATATGGTTGTGCACCCCGAGGGGGTAGTTCAGGGAAGACATCTAGGCCGATGTGCGTTTCTGGTATGATGTACGTTGTTTACCCCGATGTGCGTTTCCGGGAAGACGTCTAGGCCGATGTGCGTTTCCGGTATGATGTGTGATTGTTTACCCCGAGGGGGTAGCTCCGGGAAGATATCTAGGCCGATGTGCGTTTCCGGTATGATATATTATTTGCTTTACCCCGATGTGTGTTTCCGGAAGATATCTAGACCGAGGGGGTATTCCGGTATGATATATTCATTGAGTTATACTTGTGATTGAATTGTCTTGAGTATTTTCTTTATGTGTGTTTTATTGAACCCGTTTAACGTTTATAGCGGTCTTGGCAGTATCATGTTCTATTGTTCGTATGTCTCTTCGGCTTAACTCTTTTATCGTTGTTGTTTTGTTTCCGTTATTTTCCTTTGACTGGCGGTTATGAGTAAGAGTTATCGATCAAGTATCCCTATTAACGTAATGGAAATCCTTTTTCCCTTTACTACTTTTTCCTACTGAGCGTAAGCTCACCCCCTCTGTTTTTACTGTTTTACAGGTTTCGATCGTGAGTCGGTCTAGAGGACGTCTCAGAGCTCGGTATGCTCGACGAAAGTCTGGGGGTTTACTTAGTAGTGATGTACTCCTTTGTACTAAACTTTGTTTATTTATTCGGTCTGAGCACCTGACTGGTGGCATTTTTATCATGTTTTGGAAATAAAGTTCGGATTTATATGTTATTAGTTTTCCTTCATTATTATTGTTTTATTATCACTTTAGTTCACGTCTCGAGTCCGGCCAAAACCGGATTTGGGGCGTGACATCAACTTTACGTATAGTTTGGGATCTCCTGTGTGTTGGGAGGCGGTAGTCTGTTTCGGCTTCATGGTTGAAAAATCATGGTTTCAGATCTTCTGTTATGAGCTTTATGGTTGTAAAATCAGGGTTTTAGACCTTCTTTTATATTCTTTAGTTTTGTGCTTAATGGCTGTAAATTCGAGTATTGAGGCCTTCGCTTGTTTCGGTCCTTTGTATTGGTTGAATTTGGTTTAGACGAGGTGCGCCTCGGTCCGGACTCTGGTTGAATGCCAGTGCTCTTGTTTGTATTGTTGGGTTTCTGTAGCTAGAACCCTTTTTATCCTCCCTTTAGCCAAGTTATCACTACCACCAATGTTCTCATAGTGTTATATTTATAGGACTTATTTTACCCTGAACCAATCCAGGTAGAATTAGGAAATATGTTGTCCTATTTCCTTATGACATCGTCAAAACTATAATCCCTTTTATGTCTAGACCTTCTAGAATATCTAGGATTTCCCTTAATCCCAATTTGATAAATAAAACACAACAAATATATATATGAACCATCATTTTTGGTGTGAACCCGCGAACTCAACCAGATTGCGCCATGTGTCGCGCTCAGAAAATGTCTTCCCTTTTGTTATATACAAGTTTATTAATCTGATTTTTCCCGTTTCGTTTCAACTCCGATTTCATTTTTTCTTGCGCCAATATTCTTATTTTTTTCAAGAGCTTTCTAACAAGTAGTGGATTGAATATGTTTTGATGTGTTTTTTGATACGTGTGTGGATATGTGGACATAAGTGCGAAAAGTGTGATGCGGTTTGTAAATATAGGGTTTGTGGTTTGAGAATATGGTATATGTGGTTTGCGAATATGACATATATGATTTGCGAAAAGTGTGATGTGGTTTGAGAATATGATATATGTGGTTTGCGAATATGACGTATATAGTTTGCAAATAATAGTGACATGGTTTGAGAATATGGTATATATTGTTTGAGAAAAGTGCGGTGTGGTTTGCAAATATAGGGGTTGTGGTTTGAGAAAAGTGTGGTGTAGTTTGCAAATATAGGGGTTGTGGTTTGAGAATGTGGTGATGCGAGTTGAGAATATAAGGGATATGGTTTGAGAATATGAGGGATATGGTTTGAGAATACGAGGTATGTTGGTTTGAGAATATGAGAGATATGATTTGAGAATATGAGGTATGTTGGTTTGAGAAAGTGTGGTGTGGTTTGCGAATATAGGAGGTCGTGGTTTGAGAATATGGTGATGCGAGTTGAGAATATGAGGGATATGGTTTGAGAATATGTGGGATATGATTTGAGAATATGAGGTATGTTGGTTTGAGAATATGAGGTAAGTTGGTTTGAGAAAGTAAAACCCGTCTTTTTAAAAGGGTAATATTTTGCAATTGGAAACGTTGGGGTATGAATTTGTAACAAGTGTTGTTGAAAAGAAAAATTCAAAAAATAGAAAAAGAAGAAGAAGATAGATTGGACTGAGTTGGGGGATTGGGCCAGCTTGGGCCCAATCAGCTACACGCGAACTGAGCCACTTCCACGCCCAGCCCAACCACACGCGTACTAACCCTAATCTGCCTCTTGGTCTCTCATTGGCATGCACGAATCCCGAGGTCAGTCTCTCCTCCCTCTCGAACTTTCTCATCGCTCTTCTCTCTCGCGCGATGCAGATCCAAACACCGCCGCCAGTCCTCCTCCCTCCACTTCGCCTTCTTCCTCAGCTTCTTCCACCCGCGACCACGCATCACCAGAACCCAGAAGACCTCCATCTCCCTTCTTCTCTCGCTGATTCGAAGCTAACGCCGCCGCCTCTTCCTCGCTCGAACATCGCCGCTCAAAAAAATCGCGAAACCAGCACCGGTGAGCTTCCTTCCCAACCTTTCTCACCTCCCCCGTCACTTTTCCCTTGGAAATCGAGCGAGACCGAGCCCGTATTGACCGAGTTCTGCCGGAGAAGGAACGGACGGAGCCATCGAGTCCATGCTCTTCGAACCACGCCAGCGAACTCGCGTAGCGTCAGATCCGTGACAGAGAAGTGGTGAGTAGCGTACCAGGCTTCATCTCCCTCGTCCCGTCCACGACGGAGCTCTGGTACCACCACCGGCCATCTCTCTCCCCTCCTCCGAGCTCCTTGCCGCGTCGTCGTCAGCGGAGCAGAACCAGCGCCGCCTCCCTTTGTCTCTGGCTGGAACAAAACCTAGCGGGACTTGGGCCGGAATGTTGGAATGGGCCTTAGGACAGGCCTGGTTCGGCTGGACTCGGGCCGGACCCTAGACAAACCAGGTCCGACAGACCGGATCTGGGGCCGGGACCGGGTCTGGGTCGGGTCCGGATTCGGACTCGGGTCAGATCCGGGTCGAACCGGTTTTAAAGATTAATTATTTTAAAATTAGTTTTTTATTTATAACTAATTAAATTAATTTATATGACTAAAATTGGTACATTATGGGACTTCAGACAATTAAAAAAAACTGATCTGATAACTCAGTGGACTTTGGACTTTACCGGAACTGATTGGACGTTTTGTCTGTAAACCCAGACACCGACTTGGACTTTCCCGAGAACTTGGACTTCACCTGAGAAGACGGAGTTGGCCCGGTCGTCAGCACCTAGGAGACGCAGTTGTTGGTTCGTCATTGAGGTAGGGAAACGCCGTAAACTCCACTCCTATTTTAAATAACGCTAATAACATGCCTACATGATAACTAATAACTGGAAAGGTCCTAGATTGCATATAGGATGAAATTCACTAGAATAGCCGTATTCCAATTATAACAACAATTGGACAAGTTTTAGTATGCATATAGGATGAGATTCACTAGTTAACCGCATTCATTACTTGGGAAATCGCCGTGCTGGTAGATTGGTTGTGATGAGCCTCAGGATTGGTTGTGTTTGTCTCGCATGCCGTGCTTGCTTAACATTTAGATTAAGATAAGAGTCTAATTAAACTAGATTAATTGTGATGCTTTTGATTGATTGAATGCTTGAATGAATGCTTGAATGAATATTTGAATGAATGCTTGAATGAATGTGGAGTGTAATTGATTGTGCTGAATGGTATGATCGGGTGAGTGATAGACCGATGGATCGTGATTGGTAAGTTAGACCGGTAAGTGTGATTGTTAATATGAATTCTTGTAGTGTGTTGTGGTAATATTGTGAGTTGCTAAGCTATGACTGTGCTATGACTGTTTGGTAAGTTCCCCTATTATGGGTGATCCTTTGTTAAGGTGTGCCTACCTTCCGACTAGAATTCGGTAAAGCGTGCTACGATTCTGTGATAAGGTGTACCTACCTTCCGACCGGGAGTCGATAAAACGTGTTGTTGTCAATATTAAGGTGTGCCTACCTTCCGACTGAGTGTCGGTAAAACGTGCTGTGATTCTGTGATAAGGGGTGACTACCTTCCGACTAGGAATCGGTAAAACGTGCTATTGCCAGTGACAGGGTGTACCTACCTTCCAACTAAGTGTCGGTAAAACGAGCTATGAACCGTGGTAGGGTGCGCCTTCCCTCCGACCGAGTGTCGGTAAATTGTGCTATGGCCGTAAGATTCAGCATATTAATGGGGACGTATTATGTGTGTATTGTTAGTGATTTGTTGTGTGATTGTTATTACTTTACGTGTATGTATGATTTGCTGTCCGTTGTTCGTTACGGGAACCCCAATGACTATGTCTTCTATGGACCAAGGGGAAGCTGATATGATGTACCAGTTAGGGTACAGATCAGGGTTTTGAGAGTTGATATTTGTGTAGCGGGTTTGAGTGTTACTTTCATCGTTTCCCAGTTACATTCGTCATTATCCGTCGATTTCCTTGAGCGTCACCTTCTTTAAAGCTTTGGAACCCTAATGACCTTTATTTACAGCACTTTCGTTTAATCGTTCAAATTTATAAACTTGAATACTTGTAATATTTGGTTTTATGCTCTAACGGGGGTTCTTTTACTTTACTGTGTTTTCCTACTGAGCGAAAGCTCATCCCCTTCGTGTTTACTGTTGTTTTACAGGTTTCTTGCTGAGTAGGCTGTAGGATGTCTCAGAGCTCGGGAGCTACTGAGGGTTCGGGAGTTTACCTGATTAGAGACGTACTTTCATTTATGTACTAAACCGTTTGTTTTTATTACTTTATTGAGATTTTGACTCGTTGGTTGGTTTCAGATCATACAATTTTCGAAGTTATTTATTTAAAGTTTATTTTTATGGTTATTATTTATTTATCGTTTCTAGTTCATGTCTCGAATCCGGTCAAAACCGGATTTGGGGCGTGACAGAGAATATGAGGTGTGTTGTTTGAGATTGTAAGTGAAGTGAGTTGAGAATATGAGACATGTGAGTTGAGAATATGAGTGATATGAGTTTGAGGATATGATGAATGTCGGTTGAGAGCATAAGTGAGGTGGTTTGAGGATATAAGGGATGTGGTTTGCGAATATATATGTGCAATGTATGATTATGCATGTATGAGACAGTTTGCAAATATTGCATATATGGTTTGCAAATAACAGTGACATGGTTTGGGAATATGATATATGTGGTTTGCAAATTGTGTTTTTATAATAACTTTTTTCGTACATGTTTTTTCTTGCTTCAAAACATATGCAATACACTACTTGATAGATAGATCTTGGAAAAAGAAAAATATTGGCGCAAAAATAAAAATAAATCGGAGTTGAAACGAAGCGGAAAAAATTAAATTAATAAACTTGGTGGAAAAAAAAGATGAGCATTTCTAAGTGTGACACATGTCATGTTGTTGTTGAGTTCGCATGTTCACATTTTAAGAGGGGTTCGCACGTGAAAGCTTCCCTATATATATAGGGTAGCTATCCAGTAAAAACCAACATTATTGTGCAAACTACGAACCAATCTGAGCCATAGAATGCGGTCAAAGTGACGTCAGCAGAGCGTACCAGATGCTGACACGTGGCCGCTTCGCGCGCGCCTCTACCCGCGCGCGTGTGTGTGTTGACCACGCGCGCGCACAGTGCTGATCGTTTGCGCGCACGGTGCTGATAGTTTGGTACAAATGCAAACTATCAACACTGTGCGCGCAAACGATCAGCACTGTGCGCGCGCGCGCCCACGTGTCAGCACCTGGTGAGTTCGTAGTTTGCACAATAAGGTGCGGTGTTTTATATATTTATTGCCCACGTGTCAGCATCTGGTGCGCTCTGCTGACATCACTTTGGGGGGATCCTATGGCTCAGATTGGTTCGTAGTTTGCACAATAAGGGGTGGTTTGTACCTGATACCAACTCTCTCTCTCTCTCTCTATATATATATATATTTTTTGGGCCTTTTATTTTTTTCTATTTAATTATTATGCAAAACCATAATTAACCCAATAAGGGTATACTTTGAAAAACCTTATGATCATGTTAGTTGGTCTTTTGTTTCACTTGTTTTTGAAAGAATGGAGTTTGGTTCCAAATGGAGATTATGGATTTTGAGCTATCTTAAACCTTGGGTTTCAATATTGTTGAATGGTACCCCCTCTCAAGATCTCAATCTACAAAAAGGATTGAGGTTGAGGAATACATGCTCTCTTTCCCCCAAGATCTTTGTGCTTGTAGCTGAAACTCTTCATCAGATTTTACAACAATGTTTGGATAAAAGTCTCATGGAAGGTGTCCAGTTAGGTGCTACATGCCCTAGTATTTCTCACCTGCAATTTGCAGATGATACCATAATATTCATCAAGGGGAGTCTAGATCAAGCAAGGAATCTCAAATCATCTCTCAGGACTTTCTAGGTTGCAACAACGCTGAAAATAAATTATTCCATATCAAAAGTTATTGTTCTCAATCCTAAAAAAAAATCAGTGGAAGAGGTACAAATGATTTTGGGATATGGCTCAAGTTCCTCGTCTTTGGATTACTTGGGGTTCAAGTTAGGTGTAAATCCAAGACTTTTCAAACATTGGGAACCAATTATTAAGAACTATAAGACATGCTTGGGTTTGTGGCAAGCTAGATTTCATTCCTTAGGAGGAAGAATCACTTTGATAAAGTCTTTTCTCAATGCCCTTCTTCTATACTACATGTCTCTCATGAAGGCACCTAAAGGAGTCATCAAAGAACTTGAAGCTTGACAAAGAAAATTTCTGTGGAAAGGCTCTATGGATGGGAAGTGCTCAATAAAGTGGCATGATTTAATATTTGCAAACCTGTTCAGTGAGGTGGCCTGGGGATCAAAAGATTATCAGATATGAATAGATCCATTTTAGCTAAATGGTGGTGGATGTTTACTTTAGAAGAAAAAACCTTATGGAAACTAGTTATTTTCCATAAATATGGTTGGAATGCTGCAAAATGTGATTTATCAAAGTGTATTATTAATGGAACTTAAACTGTTATGAAGCATATCATTTTATTAATCGAATATCCAACTTTTGCTTCTCTATTTGGAGCCAATGGTCAATATTGGTCCGTCGGAAATGGATCTAGAGTGCCCTTTTGGGAGGATAATTAGATTGGCTATATTCCTCTGAAAGACACTTAAAGAAGATTATATCTACACTCTGACAATAAATTTGGAAGAATTTCATATTTTTGAAAAAATGGTGCTTGGGAATTCTCTTTTAGAAGAAGGTCTAGAGGTTGGGAAAGGGTCAAACTAGATCTTTTAAATGCTTGATGGCTGATGTTCACCTAGATGCAAATAAAGCTGATGAGCTTATTGGGCTGGTGATTCTAAGGGGTTCTTAGTTCACAAATATTACCAATGCTTCAGCCTCAAGGTACCTCTCCTCTCTTATGGTCTAAATTCTCTAGTCCCCATCCTTGGCCCTAAAAACCCTGCTTCTTTTTTTTGGATAAGCGCTAAAAATTTATTTGATGGTCGTTCTCCAAGTAGGAGAAGCCAAAAACAAGCAGCACGATTACAAAAGTCTCCATAAGAGAAAACAGGGAACAAACCCTTAACAAGAAACGATTAGAAACAACCAGTCAAAAACAGTTTCCTTGACTTCCGTCCGAAACAATCCAACTAATCTTACTCATACCACTCGGTAACTGAGGTCGGAACGCTAGAAGCCTTGGAAACCTTCTGATTGAGGGCTCGGGTCTTGGACCTGGTATTATGAGTACGAGGTACCAAACTGGACTTAGGTCGTCCCTTAAAAAAATCTTTATCTTTATGTGGTTATCTTGTGTGAAGGCTCTACTCATAAAGCGTTTCTTGAAGGGTAGAGGATTTCATTTCTCCCTAAAAGAGCGGTTATGCCCTTTTTGTTCTATGGGCTTGGAGGACTCATCCCATATATTGCTTTTCTGTCCAAAATTTTGGTAAATCTGGCCTCTAATCTCACAATGGTCGAATATTACATGGGCTCACTCTCCTGATATCCCTTCTCAGGTTGAAGCTTTGAATGGTCTTGTTGTAAAAAACAACCCATAAACATAGTGGTTCTTAGTATTTCCAGTTACTCTCTGGTTCATATGGTTGGCCAGAAATGACTAGGACTTCGCCAGTTACTCTATGGTTTATATGGACGGCGAAGGTTGTCTGTCTCATATGAACACCAAGTCATTTCTGAGTCTTCTCCACAAATTTTATGAGCGGATCAACCCGAGTCTTTTTTTACAACAAGACTCAATCTTCTATGTCAATTTTTGGATTGCATGAATATGCATCTGGATTTGGATTACATGAATATCACTCAATTTTGGTGGGCATATTGTTTGTTCGTTCTTAATATTCAAGGTTCGTGGTGTTGTGAAAGTGGGTCCAAAATCGGGGAAAAAGTATTGATAAGGGCTTGTTGTTTGTTTGTTCGTTCTCAACACAACCAATTATTTGTTCAATGTCAATTGGTTGTGTTGAGTGCTTGTTGTTTTAGGTTGTCGGTGGTGATTGGGTAAATGAGTATTGGTTCAAAAATATGTTGAAGAAGATGAAGATGGTTAGGATTAATGGGTATTGGTTCTGAAAATAAAAATTACTAAAGGAAAAAACATTAAATGTGAAATTGGTAGCAAATTGTAGGAAAGAGCTAATAAAATGGAAAAAAAATTAAAAATGATTTTTAATCATAAAATATTTTTAATCTGAAAAACTGATTTTAAAATAAAATTTATTTTTAGAAATATTTATACATAATTTTTTTAGAAATTTATAAATATATTATTTTTATTAAAAATATGATTATTTTTGAAATTAAAATGTTCTTTTTGAAAAATAAAATTGATTTAGTGTTAGTTTTTAGTAAAAAGGAATTAAAGAAAAAAAAATTAGACAATGAAAACTAAAGAAAAAACTAAAATAATTAATGAATGGCACGATTCCTACTATTAGAGGATAGTTGAGGTATTATTTTCATTTTACAACAGGAGACTAATAGAGTCGGACGGAATGAGATAAATCAATGCAAGTATCGGTTAAAAAAACTTATGGATAGGTGCAGGGAATCAAACCAATTTAGAGATATGTAATTGTAATTTCCCCAAAACTAAACTACAATAAAACAATCCTCTTTTTAATTTATTTTTCTCGGCTGGAAACATAAGCACACATTACAAACCCGTCGTTTCCAAGCATGAATGCAAAATACGAGGGATTTACTCGCTTTATGACATTATCAGACGTAATAGGAATTATTTTAAAGTTATATAGTTTGCCATTTCTATTAAATGATAACATAATAAAGTTATATAATTCAGGATAGTAAATTACACATTATTTTATTAATGGATAGAATGAGTTCTTTAGAAGAGGTTCTCCCGGGTTGCCCTCCCATTTATCCAAGCGTGTTTTAGCTTTCTCTACCTGCAATTCCAAAGAACGTACCACTTATTGATATATATTCTTTCCTTTTCAGTTTCTGATTCAAACAAACACACGTTCACGCAACCCAAATATATGAAATCATGCATGCAACTCTGCGTTCGGACACACATATTTTGTTGCTTGAACATCGTTATGTTTTATGATATGAGTCTAATTAAAAGATAAAGGGCAAACCTCTAAATCCCAGTCGGTCCGATATGTGAACCACAGTAAGATTAAGGTCTGCATCATTGTTCCTCCTATCATTCCCGACCAAACTCCCTGTAACATGTTCAAGTGTACATCAAACATTTGATTCTACTATCAAACAATGGCAAGGAAATGTATACCTCACGAGATGTTTTAATTTAAATTTGATTCCGTTGATAAAAAAAAAAATATATACCTTAGTGCCAAGCCCGAACTGAAAGCCTAGAAGACATCCCATCGGAATTCCAACAACGTAATAGCAACCAACATTAACGTAGGCCACGAATGCTTGCCATCCACATCCCACAGCGACCCCTTCAAGGACGTGATTATAAGTTGGTGATCATTTTCATTATACATTGGGCCACAAAACATTACGGCATAATAGAGACGGTGAAGGTGTTACCAGACAGGACAGGTTGAATGCCGTTTAGAACGAGAGTGACGGCGAGAAAAGGACAGAGCTCCGACACGGCATTTGCCACGGTGGCACCTTCAGTGAAGGCATAGCCAATGACATGGCGTAGAGACATAACGATGATGGCTTCTACCACTGCTATAACGAAAGAAACTGAGGTCACCATCACTACACAAAATGCGGCTGACCTTGGATTTCCTGCTCCTAGCTCATTGCTCACTCTCACACTGCCGAATGTTATTACATATTTTTTTTTTCAGTCAATCAACACACATTTTTTGGTATAATGTAATTTTCCATACACAATCTAACACCAAAATTTCACGTACTCCAAAATCCTATTTTTTTCGTTAGTTTTCACACTTTTTGTAGATAGAAAATAGTATCACAAGTATTTGTAGCGAAAAAAGGATAATTATTTTTAGTACCCCTTGTGTATTGGTAACACTCCTTTAATACCCTGATGTATTGGTAATACTCTGGATAAAATTTTGGCCGAGTTTACGCTATATTGATGATCTATGATCAATTCATAAGGAGTATTAAATGTTCAGTGTTACAAATACAGAATAACTAATTTATAAAGGATATCAAATGACAGTGACCAAAACATATGTGCAGAAGGTATTTTATCAATAGAAAAATGGTACATAAGTTAATTAACCCATCAAAACAATAGTTCAGCCCAAATTATCCCAAATATTAATTTCAAAAATACAGTTATCTAATAAAAAAATTATGATTATTTCCAACAATGGCAATATTGTACATATGCAAATTATTCTTAAATTATGATTATTGCATGACATGATGTGTGACAATATTATTGCAAACTTTAATTTAAGAAAAGGTGGACTGACATGCATGCAAAGGCGAGGAGTGGACCTGGCGGCTAAGGAAGTCGACAACGCAAGGCGCTGCGTGCCGATGGGTAGCGGTCCGAGGAGTGGGTGGGATTTTATGTTCACGAGGTGGCTTGAGAGAATGTGTACAAAGGTTTGAGTTTGGTTTGATGTTCATTACTACTGGGATTCAACTCGGGTGTGTGGGGAACGGTCAGAGAAGTATTGGACAGGTGGTAGGTGAGGCCATACACTTGTTGATGTGCATGTAAATTCAAGCACGCCCGTCATGGCCCTACTCGTTTTCCAAGAATAATATGGATCCGTGAGTATATTCCCATGCATAATCGGAGGTGGATTAGTGTAATAATATTAGGTATTTTTGTTTCTGGAACATGTTGTGTAGAACTGTTTTTTTTATCTTTTAGTCGAAAAAGAAATTATATTAATATAGACAAAGAGCCAATACAGAAAAAATGGGCGATTGTAGTCCTTTATTCATAATCCATATAACGAACTCTGGAGATAAATTCGATTTTGAGATGCAAAATGAAATGCAAGAAGTAAAGACTTTGACTATCATAACCAACTAAGGAGTTTTGCATGCGATGGTGCTTAAACGTTACTTGATCTCATGATGAATATTTGTTTGAAGAGAGGAGCGTGATCCAACAAAACTTTCAACAGAAGGTGGAGGAATCTGAGCTGACTTTGTGGTCCCTTTTCGCCCTAGAGGCCTGAAACTCTGCTCACAAATCATTGGAGTTGGCAAAGCTGTTTACCAACCCTCACCTACTCTTTTAGTGGTTCCTCTGCAGTGCTCCTCTTTTTGACCAGACCTCCTCCGGAGGCAGTCACTAATAGGTGAAAGGAGTACGCCCCAGGGTCCACAGCTCGATCTCAAATTGTACCCGACCATCCTACCTGTATGTTAAGTAGTTAGTTTATTGTTACGAGATACCCCATCATCAGATTGGATGATGGATTAGATGAGATGTTCAAACTCACATTTTAAAATCCTGGCAGACACTCCATCACAGGGAGTTTAACCCAGTCAGTCGAAAAGTTGTATCGCAGCGTATCAACATTCTCCAATAAACGAGACATGTCAAATTTGGTTACTCTTAAAGTCTTCCTGTCACCGTCTCGCAATGCATGGCCAATCTGGCCGCAATTAAAGAACAATAAGGGCAACCGCTTACAGCTGAGGCTTACCCTAATCAGCTGAAAAACTTCCTTGAAGTGGAGAACCATTAACATGCGCATTGGACGATCCAGATGCATCCATAATCAGATCTTAATCTTATCTCCCAAACAGAAACTACATTGATCACACAGGACCCGCAAACAGTCCCCGGGTGGTTGCTGATCAAGGTCCCTATAGTCTGTATCATAACCAATTACGGGACGCCCGAGCATGAACCCACAGCTGGATCCGATCCTAGCAGGAAACGTCATGCATAATGAGTCTTGTAGATCCCCCCAAAGTTAACGGGCTTTTTTTGAAGCACTAAGGTTCTTCTTGTCGAACCCAATCATTTGTCTTCTATGAGTTACAATAGATCGCAAATGTCTCTACCAGACCTGTAGCTGAACCCCTCAAGTTTTGGTGATTACTTTAAGCACTATGGGTTTCTTGAATGGGCGTTGTGTCAATAACCTACCCACCATGCCAAACGGTCGGCATGTTAGAGCCTCAGGGGCTACAGGATCGAACAAGACCTCAATGAAAACGTCTTTGTCTACATCCAAGTTGCATGCTGACATCCCTTCCTGGAGATCATCTAGCGTTGGCGAGGACAATGTCGTGATCAGTGGAGGCATCGATGAAGGCTGCGAGAGGGGGATGGGTTATTGTCACCATCGGGGACGTCGATACTCACCAAGAAGGAACAATACCCATTGGTGGCTCCCTATGAAGAGGATGCACGACATGGACCATCGCGATCTTTGCTGGATCGGGACTACCACCTAGTTTGACCAAGTTTCGAGAGAGGATCAAAGGTACCCCCACTCGAAACCCTAGTTTTTTGTGCCTTCGGTGGTTTGGGATCCCGGGTTTGACGTGCTGGCATCTCGTGGAGCGCCCCCTGCGTTACCATCTGCTGTTGAGTTTCAGGTAATTTCTAGAACCGGTCCGTATCTCCCTCACCTACACACAACTTCATTTTTTTATGTTTTCAATGTGGGTTGATCGACCATGTCATCCGGGAGTGTGACTGGGGGATGGTGGGTACCCCACGGTTCGACTCCTCTATTTTGGAGTTCCAGAAAGATCGGAATATTAAGCCATATGCAACCGATTGGGGGAATCAGGGACCTCGGAGCTTGCCTTGGGGAAGAGGCCCGATTGTATCATCAAGTATAGTACCTAAGGTTACAAATCCTCGAGTCGACATCCAGGTCGGGACAGTCGATCCAGGCTGAAAACCTTTGGTGATTGGCTAGCTCTTTAGTAACAAGAAAACCAAAGTTTCAAGTCTGCCTGGGCACAGAGATAGAACTGGAGCTCGAGCTGGCACTGGAGGAGTGAAGAGGAGGTATGCTGGTGAACCCCGGGATGATCATGCGATGGGTGGTAAGCAGCCTCTCTAGAAGGAATGTTAGGATCATCTAGCTTCAGAGACTGGCTTTGGGAGGGGTCCCTGGTCTAAGTCTTGCCTCCTACAACTGATGCAGTTCGGTCGTTTTGCTCCCTGGATGCAACGTGCAAGCACTATCTTGAATAGGACTTCCAGTTTCGTTTCCAACCCCCTACCTTTCTTTCATATTGCCTATGTTGCGTCTCAATACCATTATTGTTAAAAGAACTACAAAATTTTATGCTCTATATCTATTCTTGTTTAGTGGTCAAACATATTAATCTTGACGTACTCGATTACAAATGATTTTGGAATTTAATAAAATTAAGTTAAAAAAAACAGTGTGGGTATGATGTTAGATCAGGATTACTTAAATAACATTAGCTGCAGAACAATTACACATCATTATTTTATGGCATGATCTGTAACAGTATTGTTATCAACTTTAATTTAAGAAAAATTGGACTAACCTTGCAGCAGCATTGAAACCCACAGAAACCATGAGCAATATTCCCATTATTGACGTGCTGCACCAGTAACAACGGTACGACCCATTAAAATTGTGTTCAATCAAAAACTCTATAGTTAACCTTAACGGCGGATTCCAAATACATATTAAATTAAACTGAATCAATATTGATTTGTGTGTACCAAACGGAGAGAGAGGAGAGGGCGAGCTGAGGGTCGGGAAGCAATCCAGAAATCAAGACAAGGATCTGCATGTACCAGGTCTCCAGGCACAGCATCACTGCCGACGCCGCCGACAACTTGACGAACTCCCCGAGCCCCGAGAACGCCTGCACGCTCAACCCAGTCCACGTGTCCTTACACCGACTGCTCATCAAGATGTAGAGGAACTGGGCCCCAACCATGATCCACCACGACAGGCTCAGCACCAGCGACGCCCCTACCAGCCCCATCCCCATCTTGTACACCGCCACCCAGCTGATAACCACGTGCAGCCCCAGCGTCGCCGCCGATATGTAGGTGCTCGGCGCCATGATGCTCTGCGCCTGCAGGAACTTCTGTATCGGGAAGTTGACGGCGGACGCGAAGATCTGCGGGATGAGCCCGTACACGAATACAGCCGCGGCGGAGGCCACGGCGGCAGGCTCGCCGAGGAGCAGCAGGATGGGCTCGGAGAGGACGTATATGGCGGTGACGGGGATTCCCGTGAAGGTGAGGACTATGGTCGCTCTCTGGAGGTATACGCCGAGCATTTCTGTTCTTTTTGCTCCGTACGCTTGCCCGCACAGCGTCTCCACCGCACTTCCCATTCCCAGCTGTAACACCAAATAAATTATCAATTACTGACACAAATTATATATCAACAACAAATAAATTACTAATTAAGTACCATGAGACCGTAGGCGAAGAGCTGGATGCCATTGTTGCCGAGGGAAGCGGCGGCGAGCTCGAGATTGCCGAGGTGACCGGAGAACATGCGGGTGGACAATGACATCATGTTATTCATGGTGTACACCATCACAGCTGGAGCTGCTAGCCAGAAGAGCATGTTTAGCTCTATCCACGTGGCCATCATTACACGCTTCAACCTCGGCAGCTCTTTGTCCGAAAGCACCTCCTCCAGTCCCCCCTTCCTTGCCGGCGCCGCCGATGATTTCCTCACCCTGCCGGTCGTCTGTAAATATGACTGCTTTACTTCTTCAGGGCCCATTTCTTACTTCGCTGTTACTTTTGGACCTGAACAAGGTGATGTGAGGAAAAGAAGAAGATGGGTTGAGTATATATTGCAAAAATTGGGGACTGTCATAAATATTGTACCTCACATTGTTTCCACGTTTTCTAATTGATTAGAAATAACATATCTTAATAAACTATGTTAAATAAGTAATTTCTTTTGAACACATATTGCATAAAAAAAATGTTACTTACATAACATAGCTTAATAATTGTGTTAGTTTCTACAACCTCTTTGTGTAATTTCTCTCTCTCAACTTTTAGAGCATTTCCTAATCTTAATTGCGCGACGTTTTGGTGTTCTCTTGTCTTGTTCCCGCCGTCGTATCTTCTGTTACAGTCGTGTCACTGGCGATCGATGGTGCTCCCATCGGTGCTGCTCCTCTTCCTCTGTCTTGTACTCCAAAACCCGTTGGTAGTACTGGGGTCAAGAGACGTCGTCGACAAAAACCGAAGCCTACCCCTACGGCTCTATTGGTGACATCGTCTGTCCCGCCGCTGCCAAGTTCACCCCCTCAGGGTGGGAACTTGTACGAGGTCTCGTTCTCGGTGGGATCAACCTCTCCAGTTCTGATCACAAAACCGAAATAGGGGAGGTCGTTGCGTCAACCACCGGTGCCTTCTTCCACAAGTAAGGGCCTTCTCGTTTTACCTCCCCTAAACCCTAATGGACCGGCTTGCGTGACAAGCCGCAACCTCGCTCTGGCTTCTTTGAGCCTTAGGGGGGCGCCGTGTCCTACAAGTCATGCTACAGCCTCGGCTCCCCTAAACCCTAACAAGCCGACCCGTGACCCTACTTTGGTTCCCCTGAACCCTACAGCTCTGGCGTGTCCCGCGAGTAACGGTCTTGTGTGCCATGACCTCGCTCTGGCATCGCTACTTGGTGGCGGGATACCTAGGGTTTCGGCGCCGCCTGTTGTTATCTCAGCACTACCGAATGTTGAGGGTCTCGTAGGTCCCGTCCCTGGGAGGGCACCTGTTCCTAAGACTAACTGGGACTAGGTACGCATTCCCACGGATGAGGCTTCGGGTGTCAACCCTAGTGCGATTCCCCTGTTGCGGGGGGACCTGGCGAAAGGGAAGGCTCTCATGGAGGAACTGTGAAGGATGGCAGTGATGGCCTTGGGCCTAGGGCGTTGCCTCTCTACTCAGGCCATGGTACCAACCATTCCTAGGGCCATCGTTACCCCACCGGGTATGACGCGGGATAGGTCGCGGCACCTGGCTACGACTGAGCTTCCTTCACCCTCGATTGATAGGGTGGCAGACCTCCAATCATACTTGGAAGGTCTACAAGATGGATTCTTATCTTGTTCTTTGGATGAAGAAGAAGAGGTCGAGGTCATGGTTCCGACGTCTCGGGGGACAGCATCGGCGGCCCTCGCTCACCAATAATGGGGTTTGCTGAGACGTCTCTAGACCCCTAAGCCTCCACGAAAGTACATGCTCTTTCGTATCATCACAAACGCATGGGGTAAGTCTGTAGAAGTCCTGGTGATTAAGGACTTAGGGCCGGGCTTGTTCGGCTTCTACTTCCAGTCAGTGGAGTCTCGGTCATGGGTTCAAAGTAATGAACCCTATTGCTTCGGTGGCAAGGTCCTACTGTTGGGAGATTTAGACTCGTGTGCTCGGGAGCTGCTCCCTCTAGACCGGGTGCAATTGTGGGTTCATGCTATAGGGATGCCACCTCTAGTTCGGACAAGGGAAACAGGTGTAAGAACCACGTCCGGTCAACGCCGGTCAAACCGGCAGGGAATGAAATTAAAGTCAAATTCTGTTATTTATTCAAATAAGCACAGACTTGACCCTGAGAGTCATTTCGAACCTTAAGAGAACTCTAAAGAGATCAAGTTAGAATCCCGAAAGCTTAGGGCAACTTTGGGACGAATCTGGGAAAGTTTGACTTTTCGTCGAAAAGTCAACCGGTGACGTTTGGGTCGCTCGGGGCTTATTCGGGACCCAAAAATCTTAGTCGTCGTTAAGGCTAGTTTAATTGGGACATTTCCTTGCAAATGAGGGTTTTCGTGAAAAAATCAATTTCGGGCCGAACAGGTTCAAAATTGGAGTTTATCGGGTTTTAAATTATTGGGCTGAGATATTTGTGAGTGGAGGTGGACCCCACTTTGGACACCTGTCCCTAGCTCCTTGGAAGAGAGAAAAGTGCATGAGAAATGACACTTTTTACCTTACTTTATCACTAGAAGACAAAATAGGGGAAAATGAGCCTTTAAACCTACTTTTTGAACCCAAATTTCAGCACTTTTCATTAATGGACGAAAATCTAAGGTTAGAGAGAGAGAAGGAAAGTCTCCATTGTTGAAGAAGAAGAATAAGAGGAAGAGAAGAAGAGGAGGAAAAAGAGACATCTTCCATGGATTCTACCACCAAAACCTTCCAATTTCTTAATATTCTTCATCTTCTTCTCATTCCCAAAGGTAAGAACCCAACCTTTTTCCATTTTGATGAACTTTAGTTTATGGGTCTTGTAGGATTTAGATGAAATTGGATTGGGTCTTGTTGGAAATGAGAAATCCTTGGTGGAAATGAGTAGTAATGGAAAGAAATGGGTGAAATTAGAAGAATTGGATAAAACCCTAATTTTGGAATTGGGGGAAATGTGAAATTGGAGCTAATCTTGAATGTTTTTAGTTGAAACATGATGGATTAAGGACCTAGAGCTCGTTTGGGACGTTTTTGGGAGAAAAGGTGAAGTTTTCCGACGACCAGAGGCTGGCCGGAGCTCCAACCGGTCACCGGAGGTCCGGCCACGGTGGGTCGGTGGCGCGACATCGAGATCCGAGCCTTGCCTCGGGATTCGGACCGTGCATAGGGTTCCAAACCGTGCCTCGGGATTCGAGTCGTGCCTCGGGTCCCGAGTCTCGGGGTTCGTTGTGTGTGGTGCCCGGTTGTGTGTGTTTCGAAACTAAACTTTCGAAACATTAAACTGCTTTGAGACCCGTTTATCCTATCTTTATTACTTTATTTATTATTGTTTTAAGTTCACGTCTCGAATCTAGTCAAAACCGGATTTGGGGCCTGACATGGGAGCTTAGCGAGAGTCCGGGTGTCATTTACCTAGTAGAGACGTACTCCTTTTGTCTTGAACATGTTGATTTTGGAACTCGAGCTTTGGACTCGTTTGTTGTTATTTATCGGTTATGGATTATTTTATGAAATTTGGATTTCAAAATGCTTTTCCGTTAATATTTTTCGGCTTGTGAAACGGTTTCCTTTTAAATTTCTGGTTCACGTCTCGAGTCCGGTCAAAACCGGATTTGGGGCGTGACAACAGGTATCTCCATTGGCAACGCATTGGGAATGTGTGTGAATGTCCCATGTGACCAATGGTGTTAGGTCCCAAGGAATCAATCTAGAGGGGGGGGTGAATAGATTGATTACAAAATATAGCAACTTAAAAATAAATTCGGAAACTTAAACAACAAGCAAAGATAGCAAGATAGAGAAAGCCAACACAAGATATACGTGGTTCACAACTTTCCTTAGAGTTGCTACGTCCACACTAAAGAACTCACTTAGGAGTTCGGCCTTTTACAAACTTATAGTAAATGTTAAAAAGTCTCACAAGAACTAATCTTGCAAGTTACAACACCAAATGAGAAGCAAGAACAAATCTTGCAACCACTACAACACTTTGCAAGAACAAATCTTGCAACTAACTACAACACCCTTTTTCTAGCCTACAAGGTCAATTACAATAGAAAATATTGAGGTCAACTCACCAAGAGTCAACAATACAATGTGTTTAATATTATATAAAATAAACACAATGCCTCAATTACAATCAAGATATAAAGATGAAGTACAAGCAAGCTATATATGATTTCAAGATATGTAAGGCTTAGCTCAAGATAATTTTGAGAGAAGAGGATTTCAAAATAGTTTACAAAGAGAGCATAACATGTTCAAGAAGAGATATAACAATAAGAATATAGGTTTTTTCAAAGATTAAAAGATATGAAACTATTAGTTCATGACTTTGAAAACAATTTCTTGAACAAAAAAGAATAGAGCTCTCAAGATGACTTTTCTCTCAAAGATGAAGAAGAACTTTGTGCTGAATTTTTGTAGAGAAAGAGTAGTGTGTTGTCTTAAAATGAAGAAACAAATGAGGGCTTTTATAGACAAAAACTTGGCACTTGATAAGTCAAAAAAAAGAGTTGTTGGAAAAAATACTTGAGTGCAAAGTCAAGTGGCATATCTTGACAAGAAATGTCATCAACACATTTCAAGGAAAATATGCCGAAACGCTCTCTAGGTTCTGCTGGCCGGAAGTCATTTTTTGGCGAGGTCAAGGGAGATCTGGTGCCTTTTTCCCCTTTTTGCACGGAGCTTCTCGCCCTGTACAAGGAATATTGTTCCGTTGTTGCCGGAACGTCTGTTGTGCGCAAGGTGAAGAAGGAGAAATCACCAACTGGCAAGGAGCCTGTGAAGAACCGTCCGGTCAAGGTGAAGCTCGCCCATACGGAACAGAGTACGGATGCAACCCATGTTTCAAGTCTCGACTCTGATCCAAAAGCTGGTGGAGAAGGGGACGCTCAGAGACAACAAGACCTGGTTTTGGAGAAGGAGCACACTGGACGAGCCCCTTCCGATGCTGGCCGGATCGCGTAGAAGTAGAGAGCAGGAGATCACGATGAAGTTGAAGCGATTGAGGATGGCTGTTCGATTTTCTTGTTTAATTTACCATGGGGAATCACTGAGGAGCGGGTTCGCAGCACGCTGATGCCATTCGGAACGGTGAAATCCGTCTCTGTGATTAAGAATCTAAATCGCAACGGCAAATACTTCGGTTTTGCAGAATTTGCGTCCTCGACATCGGCTCGTCAGGAAATTGACACGTACAACGGCTTCAAGTTCAATGGCTATTCCCTCTTTGTAGCTCTTGCTCGCCCAGGTACAGGTGTGAGGAATGTCGCCGTCGCCCGTGAAATTTTGAACGAAAAACAGAGCGTCGCTGTTGTGCACCAGAGTAAGGATTCTGATCGGATTCAGGCTGGGTCGGAGTCTCTGGGGGTGCAGCGGACGTGTGGTGATGTTGTAGACACTGTTTCGATGCCTGTTCGGCCGGTAGAGCCTCCGTCGCCGGCACAGGCGTCTGGCGAGAATTCAAATCCTCGAGATTCGTCGTTATCTCCAGCTGCAGATCTCGATCACGGTATTCAGGGGATTGCGATTTCAAATGGAAAGTCAATCCCTGATAATCAGGTTTTGAAAGGGATGCAATTTGCGGGCGTGTTTGCAAGGACGCCTCCTGTGTTGCGCGCGTCTGGAATTCAGGAGAGGTTTATTGGGCCGGGTGTGGGTTGTGCAGCCATTGGGCCATCTGGTGTAATTGGGCCGTCTTCTGAAACAGGCCCGGTTTGTCCCAATACAACATCAGGTGTAGCTGCAGGCCCAACTGGTGGCCCAGGTCCAAGTGCTCAGGGGTCAGCCAGTGACCCGAGTTTATTTGACGTTTTTAAACGCATTGGAACTGATTTGTCCCCAGGTCTTGTTGCCCCGGCTGGCACCCATGCGGTTCAAGGCAGCCCGCAGTCGTTTGGCCAGACAGTTATACAAGTCCACGCGCCAGTGGTGAACTCGTCATTTGAGAAGGCTGTAGATACATCTGCGGATCACCCATGGAAAGATATTCTCTTGAGTCCGAAAATTTTCCCCATTGAAGTTCCAAGGAAACGTGGTCATCCGAAAAAAGGACAGCCCAAAAAGTCTGCTCCTCCAGTTATCTTTTATCAGACGAGAGCCAGAACATCGGTAGATAAGGGGGGTCAAGCGGGAAGCCTCACCATCGACATTGCTAAACAAAGTAAAGATGGGGAGTGGAGTTTTAGTAAGAGAACTGTGAAAAGGGCTGCTGCCACGTCCCCAGTTTTCGTTCCCCCACAACAGGTTCAGGTTGAGGAGGGAGTCGATTTTAGCGAGGCCGACGTTACCCCGGAATGGAGTTCAGACCACTCAACTCATGTTCCAGTCTCTAATCGCTTTCTTTGCTTGAATCCGGACAGGAAGTAGGCAAGGAGGGCGGTGCTTTGTTTGTTACACTTTTCTGTTTCAGTTTGATTTTAGTATTGTTGTTTGCCTCTGTTTCGGTAAGGGAAAAAAGGTCCTTTTAAGGATTGTTTTTCTCGCATCATTTTACTTTTTGTAGAACGCTTGCCTAATAAAACTTTTCGCTTATAAAAAAACACATTTCAAGATTGAAATGATGATTTCTCTCTTTTCAAAATCAATTTGAATGAATAAAAAAGGATTAAATAATCAAGAGAAATCAGATTTTTGAATAAGGGAAGAGAGATTGAGTGATGAGCTAGCCAAACCATATCTTAATGATCATAGTTAAAAGAATCCTATTGGTAGGACTTGAACCCTTTCAAAGTAGACATTTTGAATCTTCCATAGCCTTCCTTGATCATCATTGAAGGTCTGAAAATGTCCTTGGAGATTTAAAATTCGTTCACAACTTCATTGGACACAAGTAGATGATGAGCATGCTTGCTGCCAGAAATTTAAGCTTTGACCTTTTCTTGTTCAAATGAGCATAACTTTTTCCAAAAGAATCCAAATCAAGTAAGGTCAGTTGGGTTAGAAAATAGACTCATATATATTTCCAATGGTATAGTATAGGCATATTATTACCTGGTAGATAATCTCAGTTTAATCAAGAAAGACAGTCAAGAAAATCTGCTTTACCTGTTCTGGCAGATTTGATGTCTACTCACCTTTCTGTTCATTACTCTCTGATTGAGTATGAAAATGGAGAACCAGTTTGTGCATTACAAATTAGACTCACAGAGGCTTCTAAAACAACAAAGAAAACGTAATTTTATAAAGAAATGAATTTTATATGATTTTTCAAGGTCACCTCAAATGCAACCAAAGTTGCTGTCTTGAAAAATCCGAAAATCACATGTATAAAAAATATAAGAACTTTTGTAAAATGAGTTTGATTTGAAACAATAAACATATGGAAGAATTATTTGATCTTGAATAAATATATGTATACTTGTCATCAACAAAACACATAGATTATTATGTTGACACAAGGTCACAACAAATGGGGGATGTGATGGGGAGGGGCTATCAAAATTTGCTTTTGGCACCTCCTTAATAACTGCTACGGAAGGGGTTGGTGCTTAGGTTACCTGAGTTTCCGGACCCAATCCATGTTGAACTCACGTATACAAAGCTTCCCAACTTCTGTTATAACTGTGGTCGCCTCGACCATATTTTGAAGGACTATACGTGGGAAGTTAGAAGCTCCCCCACGGTTTGGGGAATTCATGCTGAATATCAGCGAGAGAAGAAAGTCAGGGCGTACGCTACAGACTGGGGAGAACCGGTCCGCTTATCTGCCCCGCCGGGTCCTGGCCTTCAAGGTCATTTGAACCGGAATAAAGGCCCTAGGCCCCTTATGCCCCCGCAGTCAAGCCATCTGGGCTCGACTAGTGGGCTACCAATTCGAATATCTGCCCCTCTAGTGTTGGAGGAACCACTACCACACCATGACCATTTGGTTAGGAGGGCTCGAGCAGAGTAGGGAGCTCAAGAGGATGGTGTCCCTGGAGGAGTTGGAGCTGAGGACAACCAGGACACTCTGAAACAGTCAGCATGTGGGGTCCCTAGGGAGGAACAGTTCATGGGGGGGGGGGGGGGGGGGGGGAGTATCCCCACCAGGAGGAATGAGTGGCACGTCGTGCATCAAGGACTGGACCTGGGAGGGGTCCCTGTACGATTTACTACCTCCCCCCTTCACTCTTACCGTTGAGGTCCCTCAAGATCTCCAGTCTCCTATTCCCCCTCTCCATTTTATGTCATGGCCTATGAGGCATCGAAATATCGCTTACGTCGGTTATGTTACGATAAGGGTTAGAGAACCATTGTTCACCTATTCTGACCATATACTCGTGGTCAGGGAATTTATTCCTCGGGGGCACACCTATGTAATCTCTTGATATCAATAATATTGCACCCTTTGTTCAAAAAAAAAATTGTGTTAGTTTCTATATTAATTACATCATTTCGAATTATCTTTTTTGAACAAAATGGATAATTTTATTAAGATGTAAATGTAACTTGAAGAAGAACCGCGGGAGAGTAGATCACCTGTAGATAATTCTTCACCTAATTTTCTAAATATAACCAAGGCATAAACAGTTACATTGAAATATCTGATTGCAAATCAAAAAGTAGAATCGATCCCGGCTCGACCCGAAATCAACTAAATAGGTGCCTAGATGCAATTGGACCCTCCCTTGAGGTTCACTAGAAGTCAAGATAAAGTGCTTGGCTTGGATACGGAACACAATACTAATGGAGGGACCCTAAGCAGGGATGGGTTGCCAGCCAGCCCTAATAACCCGAGGCCAAGAGTAGGCTTCATGGGTCTCGGTGAGGTTGTTTGCAAGCCCACGCCTAAACATCGTTGTATTTGTAGGTGCTTCCATCCTTTTCTTAGCTAGGGTCTTCTCCGGATCAATGCTTATATATAAGGAAGCCTTATGAAACCCATTTCATTGGTGGTCCAGAGGTTGGTAGCATCAAGGAGAACCTCCCAAAAGACTTTTTGAACTCGTCATGGTTGTTGAGAGGCTAGGAAGGACATTGGTTGACACAACCAACCATGCATCCAAGGTCACACCCTCTGCGGTCTTTGTCGATGAGCGGGTGGGCCAGGAGGAAATAGATTCCCCTTATATGTTGACTGTTGAGGCAGAACGTTGGGTTCCACTCATTATTCCCGATCAAGTGATGGTGAGGAATGTTAGGAGTCCACCTACGAGGGCGAGCTTCTAAAGCCGCAAAAAAGGGTAGCAGTGTCCTGTCAAGGCCGGTCTTAGATCTTGTCTTCCCAGGAAAATCGCCACGGTAGAATAAATGATGGTGTGTGAGACCATTTAGTAATGGAAGGTTTTAGTGGCCGTCTAATACGTCCCATGGGATGGCCTAAGAAAGAAGACGAAAAGCCTGCATAGGTCCTCGGTAGTATGGTCCCACCCAGATCCCCATGAACGGATATGATGCCACAAGAAGGCGGAAAAGCATGCAAGGCAGCGATTGACATGGTCGTAGAAGCCATGTCCTTGGTGATGACGGCGATAAGGGGTGTGAAGACAGGGGTGGTGAAGGAAGGGGTGTTATTACGCAGTTTCAGCTTCCGCGGTGCTTGTTCTAGACGGATGACCTTGTAAGAAGGCCACGGTGGGAGAACTAGAATATCCCTGATAAACAAGAGTAGCGGAGGAGTTGGAGACGATGTTGGAGAATGAACCCTAAGGAGGCTTTTAATAGCCTTAGAGCCTCAGCATGGTTTGATAAACTTTATGGTAGGGCTAGAGCCATCTCTGATGAGGGAGATGCAGAGTGTAGAGCCACGAGGTTGGTGGCCACCAAAGACAAGGCATGGTTGGAGACCAAAGGAGGTATGGATGTTGGCGCCATTAAGCACAGAGGAGAGAAAATAGGGAACACTTTTATGGTTTTTTTAGTTGTATATACTTAATTTCTAACTTTTCATATATATAAGGGGATTATAGATAATAGAGGTAATTACGGTTCAATGTCCTAACTTGTATATGTATTTCAGTTTACTACCCAAAAGTAAGAAAATTACACATTATTATCGTAACGTTGACAACTTTTAACACAAATAGCTTTTCTGTTCATTTTTACTGTGAAAAAGTCTTTAATGGACTTTCCAACCTAATTTGACAACATTTTTTCATTCTTTTTTACTTTTCCCTTTTAGTTTTATTATAAACAAAAACTTATTTCATTATTTATAATATTTTTTTACTTATAATTTGAAATCTGTTTTTATTAATATTTTTCAGAAAATACTTTTTTATTACTATTTTTTCACAAAATACTTTATTTATTACTATGATTCAGAAAATAATTTTTTATTAATATTTTTTTCATAAAATACGTTTTTAATTAAAACATTTTTCAGAAAAAAATTTTAATTAATATTTTATAAAATAAAATTGAATTTTTTAAAATAAAAACATTTTTATAAAATAAACCTATTTTTTAAAATAAAAAATAATTTTTATAAAGTTAATTAAAAGAAAAATTAAAATCTATATAATTTAAAATGAAAAAGTATAATGAAAATATTTTTTTATTACAAAAAAATAAAATTGAAATCTGAATTATAACATATTTTATAAAATCATAAATTTATTTTAAAAAATATTTATTTTTAAAATTAATATTTATTTAAAATAGATTTTATAAATTAATTAATATTTTCTTTAAAATAAAATATGATTTAAAAAAGTTTGTAAATTAATGAATATAAAATATTTAAAAATATTTTATTAAAGAAGTCAACATTGGTCAATTAAGGGTTGGTTTAATGTTTTGAACTACTTAGGGTTTTTTGGTTATTTTGATGAAAGAGTTCATATGTCAGTTGAAAAAGATAATTGTGTTAGAAGTTATCAATGTTAAGGTGTCATGTGTAATTTTTTTTTTATCTTTGCATAGTAAAATGTAACATATGTTACAGAACTTTATAACTAATATTACAGAATACGTAAACCCAAAAGTCGGTGTTACATTTGCTTTATTCTTATATTATAGTTTTTTTTTGTTTATGCTGTTATATTGATTTACAATTACAACATAATGATCATTTACAACAGATAATGTCACTATGTATATGGGGGACTATATTTATTACATGCTTTTAATAAAATGAAAACTAAAAACTCATCTAGATCATTAAATCAAATGAACCTACTAAAGACGACCTTATCATCAAGGAATGTCAATGTTCTCTCCATTAATTTTTAGGGTTCCATGTCGCCAACGTTGAAGTCAAACGGGAAGCCCTACGATGGAGACCCTACCACCTCCACTCTCACGTCCCCATGATCCATACCCTCTCTATCCCTCAGACCAGCCTTCTCCATTAGACCTTCGTATCCTGGCATGGAATTTCCTAAGAATGGTTCCAAGCTTCACAACCTACATCTCAAGCAAATCATTCAGAAATACGTCCCATACGTTGTGTTCATATCAGAAATAGTGCTTGCGAATGAAAGTCTCTTTATTCTTCGACGGAACTTAAGGTTTTACGGAGGATGGGGTTTCTTGTTGATGGCAGAAGAAGAGACTTAGTCATGTTCTAGCTATCAAGCACCGTGGTCGAGGAAGGGTCATCCTCTGAAAATTATTTGGATGTCTGGATTAAGTGACTGTTCTCTGAACAAATAAAAATCACCAGGATATATGGAGAACCGAGGCGTGACCGGACTTGGAACCTACTTTGCCACCTAGTTGTCGAGGATTGAGAGCGTTGGATTCAAATAAGAGATTTCATCAACATTCTGGATTCGACGAAAACGACTGGAGGCCATCCTTATACGCCTCAACTTTCTAAGGACTTCCAATCAGTGATAAGAGAAATCGACATCATGGATGTCCCTCTCCAAGGCCATGTTTCACCTAGAAGAACTAGAAGATGGAGGGGGACACAAGTTATCGAGTTGATCACGCCTGGTTAGGTCGCTCATCTCGCCCACTCTATCTTAGGAATATCAGGGTCTAGAGTTGCGTAATCTAGGTACCACTACCTATAATCATATGCATATCCTCTTCATAATGATATGTATTGTTGGTTTAATGAATCTGGTACAACATTATCTGATTAAAGTTTAAATTCGGTCGGTAATGAAACTTTCATTACCGAGCGGATGGAAATTTCATCGGCATGAAACGTTTCATTGCCAACTCATTTTTGTTTGGTCGGTAATGAAACTTTCAATGCGACCAAAATTTAGTTGGTCAATACTGAAAGTTCATTACCTACCAAAATTTATTTGGTCAATAATGAAAACTTTATTACCAGACGAATTTAAAATTTGGTCATGCAAGTTACTTTCTGCGTAGTTATGTTTGGATACACATAATGTATGGATTACCTTGATTTTCAATTGCAAGTTTCCTTTTTTACATTCCAAATGTCAATTGAGAGTTAGTTTTCTTGGGGTTAAGACTTCGTCGTTTTACTCTTCTCCTCTTTGCTTCATGGTAAATATGTCTAGATTTCAGACTTGTGTAACCCATCCATTAGGTCTGTTCTATAGTTTGAGATGTTTGTACAACATGCTTGGTATGTACGAGCTCTGCCCTTGGTTGTTCTTAAGAACTCTGTTCCTTGCCCTTTTTTTTCTTAAAAGGATGGGTTTTAAATATATGCATTGTTGATCAAAAAAATGTCAACCTGAGAGCGGAAAACGAGAAAAAACACATCAAGTATTAGAATCGGATGACAGAGTTTATAATTATTTATAGTAATATTTGATCTTTGTAACTTGAAGGGAGAAGTCTTTCAGGATTAGATGACAGAGTTTATAAATATTTCTGGTTATATTGGATTTTTGTAACTTCATTCCAAATGATGAACCAGAATCCAAAGCTTACAAGTTGGTAATTAGGCTTTGTTTCAAAAAAAAAATAGAGAGAGAAGCTCTCGCTTCTCTCTACCCTTAACCCTAGTCGTGCCTCCCCCCTCTCTTCTCGATCCTCTGTCTCCGACGGTGGCCATGGCTTTCGGCCATGAACACCGTCGGGTTTCTCTCGACCTTTCCCTTCCCTCGCCTTCGTTCCTGCTCCCCGTTTCCTCCTTTTCCTCGTCTCCTCGCCGCGTCTTCGACCGTTTTTTGGTGTAAATCTGACTGTGGGAAGCTCTACTTCTCCATTCTTGGAGTTGTTGGCTCAGTTTCTACACCGATTTCGGTCGATGGAGTTTTTTTTCCCTTTTCGACCACCGCGCTCCTTCTTCCAACCCTAACTCTCTCTGACCAGATCTAGAGTGGGAGGCTTTTCATCTTTGTTGATGGCCCTAGATCTGCTCGGTGGTGATTGTTTTGGGGACCGGTCGCGCGTTAACTCCATCCTTGCCTCAGATCTGGCGTTCTTGTCTTCGGAGGTCCTCCCTCACAGGTGTCTTGGGGTTTTGGGTTCCTGGATACCGGATCTCGGAGCTCGTGGATCCTCGTTCCCTTTTCCGTTCCTTGTTGGTGTGCTTGGAACGGGTCTGTTGGTCTGGGCGGATTGTTTGAGTCGATAGACTCGTGTTGAAGCGTCTCCTCGAGCTGCTGGCGACGATTTTTGGTAAGTACTTCCCCCCTTCCCTTCTGATTTCATTATCTTCCTTTAATCTCTAGATTGACTTGTCTGGTGATTCACTGTCCTGGACTCATTTGGGGTCTAGGACATCACCGTTCAAAGGTGTTGGTCTTCGGTGATGGTGGATAATTGAATCCCCGGTGAAAGCTAGCTCAAGTTGTCTAGGGATTAGGCTATCCTGGTGTTGGGTCTTCTATCACTAGAATAAGGTTGCTTAACTGGTGTTGGCCAGCAACCGAATGCTTTCCCCTTTTTTGGGGTAGATAATAGCTGGGATTATGTGTTTCTGGTAGGGGTAGGGGTGTGAGATTGTAGCTCATCCTCTGCGACTGAGCTTGGAGTTTTGGCCGACAAGGTTTTTTCTTTGTGTTGGTTCCTGCGCGCTTCATGGTTGGGATCTGAGTACAAGACTTGTTTAGTTTTTGTCCTGTTTTGGGCCTTGTTGTTTTTAAGTTGACCTCTTGTTGGGTCGTGTTGCTTTGTTGGTTAAGTTAGGCATGTGTTTGGTTTTTTCTATTGCTGATCTTAAAATTTAGGTTCTAAGACCTGTTTCCCCTGCGTGAGTTTGTTAGTTTGGAGTTGTGCTTCATCCCCTGCGTGGGATTGTTAGTTTGGAGTTGTATTTGCTCCTTTGTGCTTATTGTGAGTTAATTTGGGTTTGTAGACCTTTGTTTACCCATTATTTGAGTTAGTTGTTTCTGGTTTGAGGTGCCTTTATGGCATGCTCTCGTTTGTAATTGTAGTTGAAGGTTCGCCCTTGGGGCCTTGTTTTCACTTTGAAAACATGGTTCTTTTATAATAAAAAAAACTTGCTGATCAAAAAAAAAATTAGGCTTTGTTTCTGCAAGAGAATGACATAACTTTTCATAGCAGTACAACAAGTTATCTGATTGCTTCTCACAATGATTCGCTAGATGTCGTGTATTAGAGCACGCACAACAGAACGGCCCCGCTCCCCGCTCCTTCGCGCGCGCTGGCCGTTCCGCTGTGGAGCCGGAAAAACGCGGTCCCGCTCCCCATTCTCGCGCTCCCGCTCCCCGCGCCACGCTCCTCGCTGGCCGAGCGCGCTGGCCGCGCCGTCGCTCCCTCGCCTGTGCTGGCAGCGTGTGGTGCCGCCACGTGTCCCGACCGTTGGCAACGGTCAACTCTAACGGCTACTCTTTTTTTTTAATTAAAAAATCAGTAAAAAAAACCCCTATAAATACCCATCTTCTCTCATTTTTCCACACCAATCTGTACTTCCACTATCCAACTTCACTCTCTCCTTCCCAAATTCTCCTCTCTCGTTTCAATTATTCTCGTGAAAAATGCCGGGCGACGCTGGGTCTCGTGCATAGTCAGCTGGTGACGAAGTCGGATTCAGCCCCGACGAACTGGCACATAATTTGCAAGACCTGCTAGGGGACAATCGGGAGAACTCCGCTTTCTCCCAATACTCGCAACCTGGGTCGAATTCAGGTAAGTGCAAACTCATTATTTATGTAACGTAATTTTTTTACTTAATTTATTGTATGAATGCATTGTATAAATTTTTTGATTAATTTATTATATTAATACATTGTGTTAAAAAAATTTCACTTAATTTATTGTATTAATTTTTTGCAATTATTTTGTTGTTTTAATTTTTTGCACTTAATTTTTTGTATTCATTTTTTTTATTAGGGCAATACCGTCCCCAAAAATTTCAAATGGCGCCAGGGTTTCAAGTGCCATCACAATGGGGCATGCCCCCACAAGGGTTCTAGACGCCACCGTTCCAGCTGCCACCCCAATTCTAAAACTACGAGGGCCACCCACTACCCGACGTACAAACCCCCCAACCATCCTCTACCGGACCTTCCCAACGACGAGCCCGAGCCCCTGCCCGAGCCCGAGCCCCTGCCCGAGCCTAGCCCGAAGAACCAGATCCGGAGGGCCGGACATTCAGCAAGGAGGAGGATTACCACCTCATAACTTGCTGGTTGAGCACTACAAAAGACGCCATCAAGGGAAACTCTCAAACCGGCAGCACATTCTGGTGCGAAGTTACGAGGAAATACAACTCTAAGGGAGGTTTCCCACATCGCCGCTGGGAAGCTATCAAGAAACGTTGGCTCAGAGGTTCTGCGCAGACAAGGAGGATGCTCGGCTATTTGAAGAGGTCCAAGGCCGAGAATCCGAGCGGCGCAAACCCGGAAGAGCACTTGAGACGTGCGAAGCAAATGTGGGAGGAGGTAGGGAAAGTTGTGAGAGACCACCCACTAAAGTTCGACCTGGATCATTGGGTGATGAGGCTCGAGGGCGTCACGAAGTTCACTGCCCAAGAGGGCACAATGGGAACTGTCCGCAGTCAGGTACGCCAACAACGACAGTGGTTGGATGAGGCTGGGGCTTACAGCTCAACCCCACCCACAAGCACAGGGGAGGAGGGCACACATCTCAGTGGTGAGTCCCAACAACCAGAATAGGGAGGAAGCGAGAACTACGAGGGGACTCAAGTCCCTCTCAGCGACAAACCCCCATCCCCTGAGGCCGCCCAAAGTCCCCCTCGCCGACCGCAAGGGAAGAAGGCAGCGAAGGCCGCAAAGAAGGGTACCGTCCTCACGGCCCAAATGTCTGCCTTCGCCGACCTGGAACGTGCACGGATGGAGGCTGAACGTGCACGGTTGGAGGCTGAACGTACACGTGGCGAACAACATGCAGAAAGGTATCGCATGATACAGACATTAACCCAACAGTGGGAAGCAAACCTCGCCACCTACAAGTCCCTGTTGGGGACGGATACATCTTCCTACGACGAAGAGGATATGGCAGACCATAAGTTTTTCAAGTCCGAACTGCGACAACTCATATCCACCCTTAAAGCCCAAATTGATGATCTTCGACGACAACCCCCCCCCCCCCCCCCCCCACCGGATGTCGACCCAACAGAGGATGATTCTTGAACTTGTATTTTGTTTTGGGTTGTATTAAAAGGGGTTGAATAAAATTTATTTATGAATTATTTATTGTCATTACTTATTTTATTTCCAAAATTGTTTAAATTATAAATAATTTAAACGGTTTCTGATAACGAATTAAATAAAACAGCAAAATATCAACTAATAATCCAGTCAGCATTGTTTTGCACTCCCAGGACCTCAGAGGTCATTTCTGTTACAAAACACCCACTTTTCTGCACTCCCACTCCCTCACTTTTGTCCAGTCAGCACAAGTTCTGCACTCCCACTCCCTGACCAAGGTCCTTTCTGTTGTACATGCTCTTAGGGAAAACCAAAGGACATAAAAAGCAAGAGAACAAGGTAAGGAAAAAAGGGGGGGAAATTAGAAGCGGAGTTTTTTTTTTTTTTTTGAATCAAATGGGCCAAGTTTTTATCACAAAATAGAGTGTGAATTAGTCAAATGTACCAATTGATAAAGATCAGTTTAAGTGAACCAGAGAAGTAAATAACTGTCCAATGGACACATTAATGGAAAAGAGAGTTTAAGTTGAAACAAGATTTGTTTAAATACACATTTGCTCATCAAGCATTGAAACTCAGTAATTTGATGTAGCCTACACCACGCAGCGTAGAAGAACATGTATGATTCTCTGTTCGAAAATTCATCAGAATGAACCATTAGATGATCATCTATAAATCCCAGTAAAAGCTCTGATGTATGGAGAGCAGTCTATCTATGAACTCACCTTTATTAGCATTGCAGTTTCATAGAACCTCCTTTGCACCAGAATGATCGATTTGAGTTATTTGTCCTCTTAGGTTATTTAAGATTATAAGTTAGAGTTGGGTGTTTTACCATAATTTGTCCATTTAGTAAATGTATGTAAAAGTTCTCACACTCACACGCCTAGAGTCCCTAAACACTTGGTGATTACTAGAATATCAGTTTCATTTTGCTGATGTCCACTTAGTTATTCAGAATTGGCTACTAACAAATTACAAAAATAGTAATGGAAATTAACAGACCAAAGCTAATTTTGTGGTAACAACAAAGCCAGTCTTTGCACCTTATTCTCTAACATTATTAACAGAGTTGTAAATAAGATTGAGCTCACCAAACTTGGCCTCTTCAAAATATTGGGGCAAGGTCTTTTTTACCATATATGACATGAGTTGATTTCTATGACATAAATGAGAATTTAGGAGTTCTTGAGAAGAGGCTCTGTGGGGCTGTCGTCCCATTTATCCAAGCGATTCTTAGCTTTCCCTACCTGCAATTCCAAGGAACGTGTATTAGGCAATCGCTTGAACATCAGATGAGATCCTAGTCTGATTCTAACCTCTACATCCCAGTCTGTTCGATACGTAACCCACAGTAATATCAAGGTCTGCATCATCGTTCCTCCTATCATTCCTGACCACACTCCCTGTCACAGTCACATATTTATATATATCAAACATTAAACCATATGTATATGGCAAGGAAAATGTACTACACATATATGTATGTATACCTTAGCGCCAAACCCAAACTTAAAGCCTAGGAGACACCCAACAGGAATTCCAACAACGTAATAGCAACCAACGTTAACGTAGGCCACGAAAGCTTGCCATCCACAGCCCACCGCGACCCCTTCAATCAAGCATTACGGCATTGTTATGATTTTGTCTTCCAATTACATGAGACAGAGGCGACGAAGGTGTTACCGGATAGGACAGGTTGAATGCCATTCAAAATGAGAGTGACGGCGAGGAAAGGACAGAGCTCCGACACGGCGTTGGCCACGGTGTCACCTTCAGTGAAGGCGTAGCTGATGACGTGACGCAGGGACATAACGATAATGGCTTCCACCACCGCTATAACGAAAGAAACTGAGGTCACCATCACTACACAAAATGCGGCCGACCTTGGATTTCCTGCTCCTAACTCATTGCTCACTCTCACACTGGCGAATATTATATACTGTCAGTCAAATCATCAATTACTATTTTCTTTGTTTAGGCTCCAGCTAATGTTATCGATAGACTGACCTTGCAGCAGCATTGAAACCCACAGAGACCATGAACAGTAGTCCCGTTATCGCCAAGCTGCACCAGTAACAAGTTGCGATCAATTAAATATATATGCTCAACGTGGCCCGACTCCCAAATATCTATTTAGAGCATCCACACTCATCTCGCCGGCTCCCGGCGAGATGGAATAAAGTAATATAATTAAATCATCTCGTCAGCGAGCTCTACAGTGGGCTGGCGAGGAGGCGCCGGCGAGATGCAAAGAATTTTAGGTTTTTAATGTTTTTTTATTTAAAAAACCAGATTTTGAATAAAATACAAAACATCGATAAGATGGAACACCCGATAACATAAAAGGATAGAGGTACTCATTAAGAAACCAAAACAAAGGAAAATAAAAACCAAGCAACGTAATACAAAGGAAACTACATCAACTAACATTTACGCGTCTCCAAATTTATTCCAGAGATGTTTGACAAGATCGTCCTTCAAACGGAAATGCATACGTTCACTTTGCATCCTCTCAGTGTTTCCAAGTATGACATTGGTCGGGACGAAGCCTCCTCGTGAAATATGTGGTTGACTTGTACTACCTTCTTCTGTTTGTTCACGATACCCGTCGTACGTATGACGTTCAGCCTCAACTATCATATTGTGCAGTATAATGCACGCATTCATGACCAAACCGATCGACTTGGGAGCCCACAAGCGGGTCGGTTGTTTGATAATGTGAAACCGAGCTTGTAGTACGCCGAAAGCTCGTTCCACATCCTTCCTGCACGCTTCTTGGATTTCAGCGTACTTCTTCTGCTTCGGCGTTGACGGTAACGGAATTGTTTTTACGAACACTGGCCACGACAGGTAAATACCGTCAGCAAGATAATAAGGAAGTGTGTAATCATTACCATTTATCGTGTAAGCAACCGGTGGTTGCCAACCGTTGATAACGTCCGCGAACAGCTTCGAATGATTGAGGACCGTCAAATCGTTGTTCGACCCCGCCATGCCGAAGAAAGAGTGCCAAATCCATAAGTCACGAGTTGCAACCGCCTCAAGGACAACGGTTGGTCGATTACCGTGGTCCCTTCGGGAATGTGACCCTCGAAGGGCCTTTGGGCAGTTCTTCCATTCCCAGTGCATGCAGTCAAGACTTCCAAGCATGCCCGGGAATCCGCGCGCTTCATTAACCGCCAAAATGTTGTCCATATCAGATTGTGTAGGCTTCCGCCGGTATGTAGCACCAAAGACTTTATTCAGTGCACTGCAAAATGTGCGCAAACATTCCAAAGCTGTTGTTTCCCCTATCTTCACATACTCGTTCAACGCATCAGCTGCAATTCCGTAACATAATTGCCTGATGGCGGCAGTACATTTCTGGTAAGGAGATAATGAAACTTGACCCAATGCATCAAAGGATACCTTGAAGTAATCGTCGTGCTGCTCCAATGCATGAACGATACGGAGGAACACCGACTTTGGCATTCTAAACCGACGCCGAAACTGCACCTCGGTGTACACAGGGTTGGTGTTGAAGTAGTCATTCATTAACCGTTCGTTTGCGGCTACCTGGTCACGTCGAATGTATTTGCGCTTCTTTGGTGGAGAATCCACCAAAGCGTCGGCCAACATCTCCTCGGTTGACATACAGTCTTCGAGCATGTCATTCAACATAGAATCGAATTCCATATCCTCGGGATCGAATTCCATGATGACGGACAAACAAGGATGACTGTCGGGACGATTCTAAGATGAGAAGGATGAATAGTAGAGAGTGTGTGCATTTTTAGTTTGTGAGGGTGGATTTATATAAGGTTTTGGTTAGGTTTATTATAAATGTTGTAGTTATGGTGAGCGACGATCAAGGTTATTCGATTGGACGTACAGATATTTGTTGGATAATATAGGTGAGGTTAAATTTTCAAAACAAATAGCATTGAAACCAAGCCTTTTTTTATTGGACAAAAAAGATATATGAAATCTTCATCTCATCTCGCCGGCGTGAACTGCCAGCGAGAAGCACGTCGCCAGCGGTCCTCGCCAGCTCCCCGCCTCCTCCTCGCCGGCAAAGACATCTCGCCAGCTGCTCCTCGCCTACGACTGTGGGTGCTCTTAGTAGAATTAATTAACATTGCAGAATTGTAACATCTTTTTTTAGATATTAGTGGAACGTAAATAAGGGTTTTTTTTGTGAGTAGTACTTTCTCATGTTAATTTTTTTGTTGTGTAGTGTTGTTGCTCATTAGTTTAAGAAATAAATAGAAAACAGTAATAAATAAATAAATAAATAAATAGCTACCAGATTGAGAGAGAGTCGAGAGCAAGCTGAGGGTCGGGAAGCAATCCGGCAATCAAGACGAGAATCTGCATGTACCAGGTCTCCAGGCACAGCATCACCGCCGAAGCTGCCGATAACTTGACGAACTCCCCGAGCCCCGAGAACGCTTGCACGCTAAACCCGCTCCACGTGTCCTTACACCGACCGCCCATCAAGATGTAGAGGAACTGGGCCCCAACAATGATCCACCACGACAGGCTCAGCACCAACGACGCCCCTATCAGCCCCATCCCGATCTCGTACACCGCCACCCAGCTGAGCAGCAGGTGCACACCCAGCGTCGCCGCCGATATGTAGGCGCTCGGCGCCACTATGCTCTGCGCCTGCAGGAACTTCTGTATCGGGAAGTTCACCGCGTACGCGAAGATCTGCGGGATGAGCCCGTACACGAACACCGCGGCAGCGGAGGCTACGGCGGTGGGCTCGTCGAGGAGCAGGAGGATCGGCTTCGATAGGACGTATATGGCGGTGACGGGGATTCCGGTGAGGGTGAGGACTACGGTGGCTCTTTGGAGATATATGCCTAGCATTTCCTTCCTCTTTGCTCCGTACGCTTGCCCGCACAGCGTCTCTACCGCACTTCCCATTCCTAACTATAATTTATAACAATAAATCAAACGGTTGAATAGCTCGATATAGTTTGGACATAGAGACGAGGAGATTAATATATAAGTATATATAGGTACCATGAGACCGTATGCGAAGAGCTGAATGCCGCTGTTGCCGAGGGAAGCGGCGGCAAGCTCGAGATTGCCGAGGTGGCCGGCGAAGATGCGAGTGGACAGTGACATGAAGTTGTTGATGGTGTAGACCATCACGGCAGGAGCAGCTAACCAGAAGAGCAGCTTCAACTCTATCCACGTGGCCGTCCTTACGCGCTTAAACCTCGGCAACTCCCTGTTGGAAAGCACCTCCTCCAGTCTACTCCTTCCCGGCTCCGGTGATTCCGTCACCGTGTGTAAGACTGGCTGGTTTACTTCTTCTTCTTCTTCTTCTTCCGACCCCATTTCGACTCCTTACAATTAATTTATGGTTCAAAGTTAGCTGGACAACGTGATGGGATTGAGGAGGAGAGGAAGATGGTTGGACTATATATCGCATAAAATGGGTATGCCATTAATACTGTGCCTCAAATTATTATTTCCAACTTTTCTGGTATGTTTTAACAGAGCTTAGTAAATTGTGTATTTTTTTAAATAACGATGCGTTCTTTTTTATTATGAAAAATATGAGAAAAGATTAGGCATAATCTTGATCATATAAACATATTCGTGATGTTGATCCTAAAACATAAATCACTATTTTTATCGTATTTTTGTGATTTAGTAAACACATAAAGATAGACATACAAAAAACGGTTATTTGTAGTGTGTAGTTAGAGGATCTTATCTTATTCATGTGAGTATGCGCATCTGTCACTTCTCCTTGCTCAACTCGAGTGGACATATACGCCTGATATCCGATGAGTTCTAGAAGAGAATGAGGAGTAGGATCAGAGAGCGGGGTGCTGCTCCTCATCTACGTCCCGCGATTATCAGAACCCATATTTGCCTCTCTCATCCCTGTCTCGTTGATGATGCTTCTCAAAACACAGTATAAATAAGCCATATGGCCACCCACCAACAGCTCTGGCTTCCACAATCCACCGAAGCGTCGACCTTGAACCCTACAAAAAAGATAAAAAAATCAACCAAATTGACCCAAAATCGGGGAACCTATCGATGAAACCCCCCAAGAGGGATGAACACATCATATATGCTAAAAGGAAATAATCAGAGAAAACAAGATATCGGAGAAGAAGAGCCACCGCCGATAGCAGAGGTGACGACAAAGGTTGATAGGTTCTATCAGTAGAGCTTTTTAATTCTTCATTTTCCGTAAACTGTGTTTAAATTTGTTTTTGTATTAATTAGCTATTGTAAATTTTAAAAGTATGTTTTAATTGCTCAAATTAGAAAAAATACATCATTTAAAAAGCTCCCTGCCTTGTGCGAGATAATAACCCCCAACCCCTAGTTATCGATGTCATCGACAATTCTACGTCTAAAATCTTTTTCTTTTAGTTCTCCCCTATCCTCCGTTGTCTCTCTCTTCTCCTTCTCTGTTACTAAGAAGCTTATTCACTCTACTTCTCGATCTAGGGACGATATAGTCTGATTTTGACAGCCACTAAGTGTCGCATGCATGGGGGTATGTTCGCCGATAAACTAGCTAGCAGTATCAAGGTGGCAGTGTCTCACGGAGAATGCTCTTTGATTCTTACCACATCTAAACCAAGTCCCATCACAAGAAAGGCACCCTAGATGGCCCAACGACACAAGACGACCGATCGATAATACCAGAGCGTCCCACTACATTAGTCACGGGCTCTTGAAGATGGATCAGCGTGTTTTGTAGACAACATAGTATCACAGGATGCGTAGTTTCTTGTGTTCATTTTTGTGTTTACTTGTTTTCAATTCATACTATAATGCAAAGAAAATAAGTTATAGCGATCTCGAGCACTGGTATGCTTTCCCATATTATGTAATGTATTTCTAAGAACTCTAAACACAAACATTATATATAAATGTGTATTATACTTTATTTCAACTATATAACACCAAATTGGGGTGGAGTGAAAATTTTATCGTCAACGTCTAACAAATATGATTTAAAATCTAAGGAAAGTATTATATAAAGCTTCATAAAATTTAGGGGAACCCCTAAAATCTAGACAACCAATGGTCTTTCCTTTCATAATAAGTGATGTTTCTTATGAACACACCCACTGCACCTTCACTTCTCATTAGAAAAATATGTTTTTGTCTTAAAAACATAAGTCCATGGTACATTGACCTTCTATGAGATTTATACGCGGGAAGGAAGGTGACGACGGGTAAATTTTTAGAGGAAAGGTCTTTGGTTAATACAATTTTGTACTTTTTTTTTATCAGCAAAGCAGTATATAAAATCTGCTCTTTGAAATAAAGAGCAGGGGATGAAAATGAACAGACAAGAGAAATCCACTCTAATAGGATTCTCTATTAATCAAACCTCAACAGAATGATGCATTACAAGAACAAATAAAAGCCCAACCAGGGGCAAAAACCAAACAACACCGGACTACAACCGGAAAAAACCAGAACAACCATAAAAAACATAACAGAACAACTGAAGGCCACCGGCCAAACAACACTTGAACAAAAGACAAAAAAGAAGAAGAGAAAAACAGAAAACCAAACTCATCGCCAGCAGCAAGGAATCACCAGAGACTCCAAACAACCCAAGAGCTAATCCATCCCCCAGAAAACCTGCTCACCAAAACCCCAATCCATCTTCTCCTCAAGAACAAGGCACACCGGCAGGTCAACACGACCTACAACTACACGATGGTCACTACCAACACACCGTGAGACCCCAACAACTGGGGCAAGAGGAGAGATGAACTAGAGAAGAGGGAAAACAGAGCTTACCAGGAGGAGGAGAAGGTTATCCCCATATCTGTAGCGCCTAGAAGCCACACACGAATGAGCATCGAAACAGTACCCCCGAGGCCAACACCAGCAGGAATAAACGAGCCCAGACGACCCCAAAATTATCACCGACGACAAGAAGAGGAGTAGATCTGAGCGGACCTCGACCGACCGCATATTAGAAGACTAACCGCAACATCTCCACACCCACAAAATTAGACGACAGATCTGATCCTTGCACTGCTCAGCTTCCCGAAGGGAAGCCACCATCGAAGCCATCACTCTACGGCAAGCCCAAAGGCGAGTTTGCGACTGTCTTATTTGAAGCTCCACTGATAGAGATCGAGGAAAAAAGCCTCGAAACAAGGGAGATCGAACCAAGAGAGACGAGAGGTGGGGGGGAAACGATTACTGGATCTGGAGGGCTCCAGCGACAGAAATCGGGGCAGATCTGGGTAGTTCAGATCTAACCCCAACCTTTCATAACAAAACATATCGAAATGAGAGGTTGGAAGGAAGATAGGGGTAACCCCGACGATGACCATGGCCGGAAGCCATGGCCACCGCCGGAGCAGCAGATCGAAGAGGGAAGGAGCGGCGCGGCTAGGGTTTCGAAGGTAGAGAGAAGAGAGAGATTTCCTTTCTAGAATACCTGAGATTTCTTTAGAATACAGTTTTGTACTTACCACTAAATCTATTCAATACTTACACCTATTTTCATATTCAAGCCAAAATCGGATGACTAGATGTGTTGTAGATAAGGATTGGGTCTTATCAAGGACTCCTCCCGGAGTAAGTCCCTGGATCCATGGATTCCCATCATTTTTCCTGGCGGGGTTTTTTTCCAACCCTCGCCTGATTTTCTCACAGCACCCCGACGTGCTCCTCTTCTGTCCCCTAAAGCCTTACAACATCCCAGATGGGACATACCTAGGGAGGCCAATCTCTACAGTAAGAACCGCCCCCGGTCGATCGCGGTCGAACCGGTGATTTTTGGCGAAGTTTGACTTTCGGTCGGAGAAGTCAACCGATGACTTCGGGAGTCATTCGGGACCTTTCCGGGACCCAAAAAACTTAGTTGTCGTTAAAGTTAGCTTAGTTGGGTCATTTCCTTTCAAATGACTGTGTTTGCAAAAAGGTCAACTTTCGGTCAACCGGAGACTATTTATCGACTAAACTTATTTTAATTAAAGGTGCTGGATTTTATTAAGGGCAAGGTGGCCCCCACTAGGACACTTGTCCATAGTAGCTTGGAGGAGAAGAAATGGGTCTCTAATGACCCATTTGCCCTTATAAGTGCCAATATAGAAGAAGGAAGCAAGGAGGGGCATTTTGGTCAATACAACTATAGGTTAAAGGCATTGTTGGTTACATTTCAGCTCATTATTTCCTATAGTGGCCGAAATTCACAAGGGAGAGAGAGAAAGAGTAAGCTTCTTGACTTGAGGAAGAAGAAAGGGAGAAATGGAGGAAGCTTGAAGTCATTCCTTCATCAAAACTTCTCTAAAAGTCCATCATCTTCATCATCTCATCATTCTAAAGGTAAGTAAACTCTCACAATCTCATTTCAATTCATTTCAAGTTGTGGGTTTTTATGTGTTTTGCTAGAATTATATGGGTTTTGCTTCCATGGTTGTTAGATGATGCTTTTTGTTGAAGAATAGTGAAGTTTTAGTTAGTTTTCATTAGATTGTTGATGTTTGGAGGAAACCCATTGTGGGTGTTGAAGTTTGGTAGTTTGGATGACTGATTTTGAGGTTTAATGAAGGTAAAAATGGTGTTTTTGAAGTAGATTTTTGTAGAAACAAAGTTGGGGAAGAAGAGGCTTGAGCCTGCCCAGATTTCGCACGGAAAGGGTCTGATTCCGGCCCTCTGAGCGGCACGGAACGGACTCGGTGCCGGCCCTCTGAGCGGCACGGTCCGGGCCTGGTGTCGGGCCTCTGAAGGGCACGGTCTGGGTCTGGTTCCGGGCCTATGAGGGGCACGGTCCGGGCCGGTTTCAAGATCTGTGGGTTGCCCGAATTGGGCTAGCTCGAGCCCAATTTACCCTTTTGGGCCAAGTTTTGTCATTAGGGGCACTTTAGGTAATTCACTTTAAAACCGACTTGATTTTTTATTAATTATAGTATTAATTTATGATCCAAGACCTTGGACCCGAGCTTGACGAAAGAGGAGGCCTTTGGACCGCGTGAGAGGACGAGGAGGAAACTAGCCAGGTCGTCAGCTGCTAGGATTGGATTGCTTTCGAGGTAGGGAAGAGTAGTAAAATCCACTTTTAATTTAAAGAATGATAATAGCATGCATATAGGATAATAATAACCGGACGAGTCTTAGTATGCATATAGGATGTGATTCACTAGAATAACCACTTTCAATTATGGGAATTGTCGTGCTGGTAGAATGGCCATGTCGAGCCTTAGGATTGATTGTTGATTGTGTTTTATTGTGGTCCTTAGTCCTTAAACGTTGATGCATATTATCTTCTTTGATTACTTGAAGAGTCATAACATGCTATATGAATGTGATACGAATGTTTGTTCTTGATATGATTGATCGAGTGAATTTGATGAATGTGAATTGAATTGTTGTCTTGTGACATGATCGGGTGAGTGATAGACCGATGTGATATGCGCGGTAAGTTGTGCCAGTAAGTTGTTGGTATGTGAATTCTTTGTATTGTGTTTGGTATGCTACTGTGTGGTGTCACGCCCCAAATCCGGTTTTGACCGGACTCGAGACGTGAACTCAGAAATAATTAAGTAATAAAAGTAAGAAGGAATTAAATGAAATAAACAACATAATTTTAGTTTTAAAATAACAATTCTGATAAATATAACGTGAGTCAGCTGCTCAAATCCGAACTATTTAAACAAAGTTTAGTAAAGCAAAAGGGGTATGTCTCTAACACAAAACACCACCCGGACACTCAACGAGCTCCCGAGCACTGAGAAGTCCTCTAGGCCTACTCAACAACTAAACATGTAAAAGAAACAGTAAACATAATGGGGGTGAGCTTACGCTCAGTAGGAAAAAGTTGTAAAGTAAAAAGAACCCTGCTTTGACAACAAAACCCGATTAGTATGATTAACCGAAAGACACCATGATTAGAGATCAACAAGAATTGTAACACTTAATAAAATAGTAAAGGAGATCATCGGGGAGACAGTTTAATCACGAATCGAATTAACTAAAGAAACACACGAGTACGAAACATAGATAATCAGAACCACAAGACTCCGGTCCTCACACGAACCAACACATCATAACGGAATGACTCTCGGTCTAAAGGAGACACATATCATCGGGGCTCCCGGAAATGTCCCAAAGGAACACATATCATCGGAGGTCCCGGAAATGTCCCCAAAGGACCACAGATCATCGGGGTGAAACAAGTAATATATCATACCGGAAACGCACATTGGCCTAGATATCTTCCCGGAACTACCCCCTCGGGGTAAACAACCACACGTCATACTGGAAACGCACATCGGCCTATACGTCTTCCCGGATACGCACATCGGGGTACACAATCACATCATAACGGAACCACACATTGGTCTAGATGCCTTCCCGGTACCACCACCTCGGGGTACACACTCACATCATACCGGAACCGCGGATCGGTCTAGATGTCTTCCCGGAATTACCACCTCGAGGTACACAGCCAAACCACACAATAGCATATCAAACACAATACAACCACACACGTTGTCAAACCAAGCTTACCGGCATGACTTACCAACCACGTCCCATCAGTCTATCACTCATCCGATCATATCACAAGGCACAATCATAATATCACTCCACGCAATCACTCAAACAATCATGTCACCAAGCAATCATTCGTATCCTGCTAATTATAAATCGTATAGTTTAATATGACTCTTATCTTAACCTAAGGACGGAACATGCATCGACATTATGGACAAACAATCATCAACAAGTACAACCAACACGCAATCCTAAGGCTCAACATGGCCATTCTACCAGCACGGAAATTTCCCAAAATATTGAAAGCGGTTAATCTAGTGAATCACATCCTATATGCAAACTAAGACTCGTCCAGTTATTATAGTAATTGAAAAACGGTTAATCTAGTGAATCACATCCTACATGCAAACTAGGACCTTTCCGGTTATTATTATCCTATAGGCATATTATTAGCATTCTTTAAATTAAGAGTGGAGTTTACTACTCTTCCCTTCCTTGAAAGAAATCCAATCCTAGCTGCTGACGACCTGGCTAGCTTCCTCCTCTTCACGTCACGATGTCCAAGGGTCTCCTCCTCCGTCGAGCTCGGGTCCAAGGTCTTAGATCACAAACAAACACTCGAATTAAGAGTAATTCTTAAAAGGTTTAAAGAGGAAAGATCTTCCCAATTTACCCTCAAAGGACTCGGTTATAGATAATCGTCCCAATTACTCAAAATCCGACAAAATGGGCCCAAAAGGCCCAACTCAGGTCTGTCACGGTTCTGGTCGCGGAGCCTTGACGGGCTCCGTAACGGATCTGGTCACGGATCCGTTACCAGCGCCGTCACGGTTCTCCTCACGGAGCCGTGACTGACTCCGTCACGGTCTCCCTCACGGATCCGTGACGGGTCTGACGGGTTCCGACCTTCATCTTCCTCCAGCTTCCTTTTCACAAGATTTCAGTCCAAAAACTCCATTTTTATCAATCCCAAACCTCCAAAATACCTCCAAAACACTTACTAATCCAATACCCATGATGGGTCTTCAACAAAACACCAACAACAATTGATTTCCAACACAAAAGCAACCTATTTACTCCAAAATTGGATCATCTAAGCTTCAAACCTCAAAATACAATAAAACCCACTCATTTCCATGTTCTTCCTTCTAAACCCATGATTCAATTCTCAAGGAAAACGAAAATGGATGAAGGATTTACCTTAAGAGTGGAATGGGGATGAAGAAGATGATGATTTGGAGAGTTTTGGGGAAGAAATCAAGCTCAAGACTCCATTTTTGCTCCTTTCTTCTCCTTCAAGCTTCAAAGCTTCCTCTTTTCTTCCTCTCTCTCTCTAATTTCGGCCACACCTCACAAATGGGCTGAAAAGTGACCCCAAATGCCTTAAAGACCTAGTTTAATGAAAGCCAATGATGTCCTTAGGTCCACTTCTATTATTTTGGTTTATGTGAGGGTAAATGGGTCATTGAAGACCCATTTCTTCTCCTCCAAGACAGTGAGGACAAGTGTCCTAGTGGGGACCACATAGCCCTTAGAAAAATCCAGCAACTCCAATTTAATTCGTTTAAGTCGATAAAAAGTCTTTGTTTGACCGAATGTTGACTTTTTCACAATTACAATCATTTGAAAGGAAACGGCTCAATTAAGCTAACTGTAACGACGGCTAAGCTTTTTAGGCCCTGGAAAGGTCCCGAATGACTCCCGGATCGGTTGACTTTTCCGGTAAAGAGTCAACTTTCGCCAAGATTCACCGGTTTGACCAGGATCGACCGGAGGCGGTTCTTACAATCTACCCCCCTTAAAAGAATTTCGTCCTCGAAATTTAAAACAAGAGTACCTCAAGGGTCGAACAGGCTGGGGTACTTCGCACGAACTTCATCCTCGCGCTCCCAGGTCGACTCAGATCCGTGGTGCCTCCACTGTACTCGTACCAACCGGATAGTCTTCTCACGCAAGACCTTCTCCCGTGTATCCAAAATCCTGACAGGCTGCTCCTCATACGAAACATCATCAGCTACCTCGATGTCCGTCCACTCGATAACGTGGGAGGGGTCCGCGGTGTACTTCCTCAGTTGGGAGACGTGGAAGACGTTGTGAACGTTCCCAAGCTGCGGTGGCAAAGCATGACGATAGGCAAAGGGTCCAACTCTGCCCAAACCCTCAAAAGGTCCGATAAACCGCGGGGCCAACTTGCCTCCGCCGCAGTTGAACTGCAAGAGTCCCTTCTTCGGGCTCACCCTTCAGAAACACGTGATCACCAACTGTAAACTTAAGAGATCGACGTCGTCTATCCGCATAACTCTTATGTCAGCTCTGCACGGTCTTTAACCGCTCCCGAATCAACGCGACTTTCTCGGTCGTCTCCTAGACAAGCTCCGGGCCAAGTAGACTCCGGTCTCCTACCTCTGCCCAACACACGGGCGATCTGCACGGCCTCCCATACAACGTCTCAAATGGTGTCATCCCAATACTTTCCTGAATATTGCTGTTGTAGGCGAACTCGGCTAATAGTAAGTGATCCTCCCATGATCCTCAAAAGTCCAAAACACATGCTCGCAGCATATCCTCTAAGATATGTATAGAGCGCTCTGACTGCCCGTCCGTCTGCGGATGGTATGCGGTGCTAAGCAGAACCTCGGTCCCCAAGGATTTCTGTAAGCTCTCCCAGAATCTTGAGGTGAAAAGAGGATCTCGGTCGGACACAACCGACACTGGAACCCCGTGAAGGCGGATGATCTCCCGAACGTACACCTGGCTCAATGCATCAACCGTGTCGGTCATCCTCATGGCTAAGAAATGCGCTGACTTGGTCAGTCGGTCGACTACTACCCAAACTGCGTCGTGCCCCCTTGGCGATCTCGGTAAGCCACTCACGAAGTCCATCGTGACGTGCTCCCACTTCTACTCTGTTGTCGGCAGTGGCTGTAGCAAACCGGCGGGACACTGATGCTCGCCCTTCACTTGCTGACAAGTAAGGCATCTCGAAACGAACTCTGCAACTGCCCTACGCATCCCGCTCTACCAGAACTGTCGTCTGATGTCCCGATACATCTTGGTGCCACCCGGGTGCACAGCAAGACGGGAGTGATGACACTCTCTCAACACAACGTCTCTACAACCCCACGGCACAAACAGCCCTCCTCGGTAACGTAGACCCTGATCGGCACCCTGCTCCCAGCCCTCGGTATCAACACCGCTGATCATCCTCTCTCGGATCCCTGCTGTCTCGGCATCCTCGGCCTGTGCTTCCAGCACACGAGCAACTAGTGTGGGTTGAGCCACCAATGAACACATAGCCACGTCATCCGTGATCTCATCTAGCTCCAATCTGAATGAGCTCAACTCCTCTATCATGTCCCACTCTCGGACTGATATACCGGCCAGGCAGTGGACCGACTTCCTACTCAGGGCATCGGCGACAACGTTCGCCTTGCCCGGGTGATAGAGTAGCTCGAAGTCGTACTCCTCAAGCAGCTCCATCCACCGCCTCTGGCGCATGTTCAGGTCGTGCTGGGAGAAAATGTACTTAAGACTCTTGTGATCCGAGAATACCCGAAATCGCTCTCCATACAAGTAGTGTCGCCAGCTCTTCAGCACAAAGACAACTGCTGCCAACTCTAGATCGTGGGTAGGGTAGTTGCGCTCATGTATCTTCAACTGTCTGGAGCCATAAGCAACTACCTTCCCGGACTGCATCAACACACATCCCAGTCCCTCGCCGGACGCATCACAATACACATCATACCCGACCTCGCGCTCCGGCACTATCAATATGGGCGCGGTGGTCAAATGAGCCTTCAGCTCGGTGAAGGAGTGCTCACACTCATCAGTCCACACGAACTCGGCCCCCTTGCGTGTCAGGGCGGTCATCGGCGCGGCCAGTCGTGAGAAGTGCTGGATGAACTGTCGATAGTATCCTGCCAAACCCAGGAAGCTATGAATCTCAAATACACTCTTGGGCCGTGCCCACTTCGAAACTACGTCGATCTTCGATAGGTCGACTAGGATACCCTCACTGGACACAACATGCCCGAGGAACTTCACCTCGGCGAGCCAGAACTCGCACTTCTCCAGGTTGTCGTACAACTGGTGAGTGCGCAACAACGTCAAAACGGTCCTCAGGTGCTTCTCATGCGCCTCTTCATTCGGCGAGTAAATCAGAATGTCGTCCACAAACACCACGACGAACTGGCCCAGGTACGGTCGAAAAATACCGTTCATCAGGTCCATGAACGCTGCAGGCGCGTTCGTCAACCCGAACGGCATCACTAGGAACTCGTAGTGACCGTACCGAGTCCGAAATGTGGTCTTCGCCACATCCTCCTTTCGAACCCTCAACTGATAATACCCTGAGCGTAGATCAATCTTCGAGAAGCACTTCGCTCCTCTCAGTTGATCGAACAGGTCATCGATCCTCGGCATCGGGTAGCGGTTCTTCACGATAACTCGGTTCAACTTCCGGTAATCGATGCACATCCGCAGCGCTCCACCCTTCTTCTTCACGAAGAGGGCGGGTGCTCCCCATGGTGAAGCGCTCGAACGGATGAATCCTTCTCCTGAAGCTCCTCGAGTTGTCGCTTCAGCTCGACCAACTCGGCTGGTGCAAACCGATACGGGGCCATAGATATTAGCGCCATACACGGGATCAAGTCGATCCTAAACTTCACCTCGCGCACCGACGGTAATCCTGAAAGCTCCTCCGGGAACTCACATACCACTCTCGGCAGCTCTCTACTCTGCACGGGCTCTGTCTCATCTCCCGCGGTCAATGCTGACAGGAGTACTCCGCTCCTACTACCCAAGACACAAGTCACGATCTTGTCGTCCGACACCACTGTCACCTGCCTTCGATAGAAATCGATCGATGCTCAATACCTCGCGAGCCAGTCCATCCCCAATATCACGTCGAATGTCGTCATGTCCAAAACAAGTAAATCACCAACAATAGGGCAATCAGCCACTCTAATCTCACATGCACGACATACGGTACTTAAGACCACATCTCCCGTAGCCGGGGTATCAAGACATAAGGATCGACTCAACGTCTCTACCATTAACCTCAAAGAATCAACAAGAGTAGAAGAGATGAAAGAATATGAAGCCCCTATATCAAATAAGAAAGACGCCCACGAATTATAAAGCAAGCACGTACCCTGAGTAGCCTCATGGCCGGAGTGGCGTCCTTCTTCTTGTGAGTCAGTGACAGCATACACCCGACCCTGTTGAGCCTAAGGTCCTCCTCTCGGGGGTGGTGGAAGAGTCTGTTGTTGTGGAGCCCTCTGCTGATGCATCTGTGTTGGCGCTCCTGCTGCCTGCCGTGAGGCTCTCGGAGCCTGAGCCTGACGCTGGCGGAAAGGAGGTGCCTGGCTGGGCTGAGCCTGCTGTGGTCGCTGTACTGGTCCTCCTCCAACCCGGTCGGGGCACACGGTGGAGATGTGTCCAAGTCTGCCGCAGTGATAGCATGTCCTCTCAACGGGACGCGGCCTCTCCTCGACTCTCGTCGGACGACCTGCGGGGCGATCTGCAGGTCCACCACTCAATGGGCAGTCTTGGCCCAGATGCCCCAACAGCCAGCACGAGGGACAAAACTGTGCTAACGGAGCAGGTCTAACAGACTCTACGACTCCGACCCGTCGCATCCCACCGGACTGGGCATGTGGCTGAAACGATCCCGAGGTCCTCTGCCTCCTAGGATCGCGGCCCTCGGACGGCCTCAAGAAGCCACTCGGCCTCGACCTGATCTCCCGCGCCTTGGCGGTCTCTCGAAAGCGCCTCTCCACCGCTAGTGCATGTTCTACTAGTGCAGAATACTCCTCAGTCCTGAAGGAAATGACCTGATCTGCGATCGACGGGATGAGTCCTCTCTCAAATCGCCTGCAGCGGTGCTCCTCGGTATGTACCATCTCTAGTGCGAAACGAGACAAGGATGTGAACCTCACCTCATACTCTGATACGGACACCCCTCTTTGTCGCAGCTCCAGGAACTGCTGGTGTCGGTCATCTCGGATTGATCTAGGGAAGTACTGCTCTAGGAACAGTCTGCCGAACAACTGGAAATCGTCTCCAACCTTGCGTTGCTCGCGCTACCACCAGAAGTATGCCTCATCCCTCAACTGGAATGCGGCGAAGGATACCCGCATGTGCTCGTCGACGATCCCCGACGTGTCCAAGTTGCGGGTGATCTGTCCCAGCCACCTCTCGGCTGCCTCGGGGTCTGGCTCCCCGGAAAAGATAGGAGCACCCAACTTGATGAAGTCCCTCAGCGCCTGGGCTATGTAACCATCGGCCTGACCCGGCCTCACAGCAGCTGCTGCAGTGGCAGCCGGCACTGCCTCTGGTGCTGGTGCTGCAGTCTCCTGCTGTGCGCTGATCGTCGCAAGAACTGCGCGAACCACCTCCTCCAGAGGGGTCTCCTGGTTCGAATCTGCGACTAGAGGAACTCTGGGCGGTAACCCTGACGGCCCAGCCTCATCTCTCTGGTGCTACGCAGAAGTAGCACCCTGGGCACTCGATGCCCCTGCCTGCTCAATGGCATGTGGCTGCCGCTGGCCCCTAGCTGAGCGACTCCTAGTGCCTCGCGGTACGTAGGCAGGTATCATGTCGTATATCCTCTGCACGGATAACGCACATGTTCAGTTTCTCAAATTCGAATAAAGCGGTTCGCTTAAAACAATAACGTTCACACGCGTTTCACAGGGGTCATACTCGGATCAACAGTATACTTAGTCTTAGTATAGTCATAGATTATTTCATATAATTAGAAAAGTACGCAAACTTGTGCGTCTCACAGAAACAATCATGCAATTTCAAACAAGTCACATATAGAACATACCGGACCGGCACACACCTCGGTCGGGTATCTTCCCATGGCATGGGGTACAAGTCACACCACCAAACAATTCCACATACTCTTTGTACTACTTATTTCCACAGGTTCTCAACACCTTTCTTTTTCTATCACAACATTCATGTCGATATCGCGTCGTTACAACCCGATTATGGCGTCCCCGAATCTGGTTGTAACCACTTGACATCCCCCTATCACGTTCGACTACAGTGACGCCCCTGAGTCAACCCGTGATAGTACAAACACTTCAGTTTTGCAGAAATTTGGGCATGACTCGTTCGTAAATTCCACTAACCATGCGCTTAAGCGGGACATTCAACAATCAAACTACACAAAGCATTCAACACACATAGCACACAGCAAAACATCGCAAGTACACACCTCGGGTCTCGGTCATTACACGATTATCACCCGGCCAAGTCAACAATTAGATCCAACCAACCACTCAATGGCCGACTAAGGCGACAACCCACATCATGGTTACTCAACAACTCGTCATAAATAGTACCGAGCACCACTCGTTAACCCAACCTTGATCTTAACCGATCGGAAAAACAGTTCAACCAAAGTACATAGGATAACACAGGGTAAGGCAAGACCCAAACAAGGCCCTTCAACATCCGAGACTCTTGTCGTCTCGAATCCACGCGTAGGACATTTTCGACTTGCGTAACCGATCACTACGACTTTTACCACCTGACTCTACTCACCTAATTGACATACGATACGAGGTTTTGAAAAAAAACAATTTCAAAATGAAACCAGGCTCTGATACCAAATTGTCACGCCCCAAATCCGGTTTTGACTGGACTCGAGACGTGAACTCAGAAATAATTAAGTAATAAAAGTAAGAAGGAATTAAATGAAATAAACAACATAATTTTAGTTTTAAAATAACAATTCCGATAAATATAACTTGAGTCAGCTACTCAAATCTGAACTATTTAAACAAAGTTTAGTAAAGCAAAAGGGGTACTCTCTAACACAAAACACCACCCGGACCCTCAACGAGCTCCCGAGCCCTGAGACGTCATCTAGGCCTACTCAACAACGAAACCTGTAAAAGAAACAGTAAACATAATGGGGGGTGAGCTTACGCTCAGTAGGAAAAAGTAGTAAAGTAAAAAAGAACCCCCGCTTAGACAACAAAACCCGATTAGTACGATTAACCGAAAGACACCATAATTAGAGATCAACAAGAATTGTAACACTTAATAAAATAGTAAACAAAGGAGATCATCGGGGAGACGGTTTAATCACCAATCGAATTAACTAAAGAAACACACGAGTACGAAATATAGATAATCAGAACCACAAGACTACGGTCCTCACATGAACCAACACATCATAACGGAATGCCCCTCGGTCCAGAGGAGACACATATCATCGGGGCTCCTGGAAATGTCCTTAAGGAACACATATCATCGGAGGTCCCGAAAATGTCCCCAAAGGAGCACAGATCATCGGGGTGAAACAATTAATATATCATACCGGAAACGCACATCGGCCTAGATATCTTCCCGGAACTACCCCTTCGGGGTAAACAACCATACGTCATACCGGAAACGCACATTGGCCTAGACGTCTTCCCGGAAACGCACATCGGGGTACACAATCACATCATACCGGAACCGCACATCGGTCTAGATGTCTTCCCAGTATTACCACCTCGGGGTACACACTCACATCATACCGGAACCGCACATCGGTCTAGATGTCTTCCCGGAATTACCACCTCGGGGTACACAACCAAACCACACAATAGCATATCAAACACAATACAACCACACACGTTGTCATACCAAGCTTACCGGCATGACTTACCAACCACGTCTCATCGGTCTATCACTCACCCGATCATATCACAAGGCACAATCATAATATCACTCCACGCAATCACTCAAACAATCATGTCACCAAGAAATCATTCGTATCCTGCTAATTATAAATCGTATAGTTTAATATGACTCCTATCTCAACCTAAGGATGGAACATGCATCGACATTAAGAACGAACAATCATCAACAAGTACAACCAACACGCAATCCTAAGGCTCAACATGGCCATTCTACCAGCACGGAAATTTCCCAACATATTGAAAGCGATTAATCTAGTGAATCACATCCTATATGCAAACTAAGACTCGTCTGGTTATTATAGTAATTGAAAAACGGTTAATCTAGTGAATCACATCCTACATGCAAACTAGGACCTTTCCGGCTATTATTATCCTATAGGCACACTATTAGCATTCTTTAAATTAAGAGTGGAGTTTACTACTCTTCCTTATCTTGAAAGAAATCCAATCCTAGTTGTTGACAACCTGGCTAGCTTCCTCCTCTTCACGCCACGATGTCCAAGGGTCTCCTTCTCCGTCGAGCTCGGGTCCAAGGTCTTAGATCACGAACAAACACTCGAATTAAGAGTAATTCTTAAAAGGTTTAAAGAGGAAAGATCTTCCCAATTTACCCTCAAAGGACTCGGTTATAGATAACCGTCCCAATTACTCAAATTCCAACAAAATGGGCCCAAAAGGCCCAACTCAGGTCTGTCACGGTTCTGGTCACGGAGCCTTGACGGGCTCCGTAACGGATCTGGTCACGGATCTGTTACCTGCGCCGTCACAGTTCTCCTCACGGAGTTGTGACTGACTCCGTCACGGTCTCCCTCGCGGATTCGTGACGAGTCTGACGGGTTCCGACCTTCTTCTTCCTTCAGCTTCCTTTTCACGAGATTTCAGTCCAAAAACTCCATTTTTATCAATCCCAAACCTCCAAAATACCTCCAAAACACTTACTAATCCAATACCCATGATGGGTCTTCTACAAAACACAAACAACAATTGATTTCCAACACAAAAGCAACCTATTTACTCCAAAATTGGATCATCTAAGCTTCAAACCTCAAAATACAATGAAACCCACTCATTTCCATGTTCTTCCTTCTAAACCCATGATTCAATTCTCAAGGAAAACGAAAATGGATGAAGGATTTACCTTAAGAGTGGAATGGGGATGAAGAAGATGATGATTTGGAGAGTTTTGGGGAAGAAATCAAGCTCAAGACTCTATTTTTGCTCCTTTCTTCTCCTTCAAGCTTCAAAGCTTCCTCTTCTCTTCCTCTCTCTCTCTAATTTTGGCCACACCTCACAAATGGGCTGAAATGTGACCCCAAATGTCTTAAAGACCTAGTTTAATGAAAGTCCAATGATGCCTTTAGGTCCACTTCTATTATTTCGGCTTATGTAAGGGTAAATGGGTCATTGAAGACCTATTTCTTCTTCTCCAAGTCATTGAGGACAAGTGTACTAGTGGGGACCACTAAGCCCTTAGAAAAATCCAGCAACTCCAATTTAATTCGTTTAAGTCGATAAAAAGTCTCCGTTTGACCGAATGTTGACTTTTCCACAATTACAGTCATTTGAAAGGAAACGGCCCAATTAAGCTAAATGTAACGACGGCTAAGCTTTTTGGGCCCCAGAAAGGTCACGAATGACTCCCGGAGTCATCGGTTGACTTTTCCGGTAAAGAGTCAACTTTCGCCAGGATTCACCGGTTAGACCGGGATCGACCAGAGGCGGTTCTTACATGTGGTTTTGTTTGTGTACTCCGAGGTGTGTTTCCCGGAAGATACCTAGGCCGATGTGCGTTTCCGGTATGGTATATGATTGTGTACCTCGAGGGGGTAACTCTGGGAAGACATCTAGGCCGATGTGCGTTTCCGGTATGATGTGTGTGTTTACCCCGATGTGCGTTTCCGGGAAGACGTCTAGGCCGATGTGCGTTTCCGGTATGGCGTATGGTTGTGTACCCCGAGGGGGTATTTCCGGGAAGATATCAAGGCCGATGTGCGTTTACGGTATGATATATTATTTGCTTTACCCCGATGTGCGTTTCTGAGAAGATATCTAGATCGAGGGGGTATTCCGGTATGATATATTTTATTGAGTTATACTTGTGATCGATTTTTCTTGAATACATGTTTCATGTTTGTTTGTTATTGGATTCGAATTAACGTTTGTAGCGGTTTTAGTATTATCATGTTTCGTTGTTCGTTTGTCTCGTCGGTTTTGGGCTTTTATCGACGTTGTTGTGTTTCCGTTGCTGTCTAATAGGCTTTCAGTTTTTGAGTAAGATTTATCGATCGGGTATTCCTGGTAACGTAATGGAAGTCCTTTTCTATTTACTACTTTTTCCTACTGAGCCTAAGCTCACCCCTTCTGTTTCGTTGTTTTACAGGTTTCGTTGGTGAGTAGGTTTTTAGGACTTCTCATGGTTTGGGAGCTCATCGAGGGTCCGGGTGGTTATTGTCGTAGAGACGTACTTGCTCCTTTCGTATTGGACATTGTCTTACTTTACTATATTTTGAGCTTTTGACTCGTAGCATCGGATTTGGACCATGATTTCGGAGTTGTTTTATGTTGGAACTAATTTTGGAGATTTAATTTGCTTAAGTTGCTTTTATTGTCATTATTTAAATTATTATTTTAGTTCACGTCTCGAGTCCGGTCAAAACCGGATTTGAGGCGTGACATCTACACCCCCAGGGAGGCCTATCGTGGACCATTGACCTGGGCCCCAAGTGGAAGGCGCCTTCTCCAATCGGACCTGGGACCCTAGACCCGGGTTAGGTACCGGGTCCGAGGTCATGAGGGGCTTCATCCCTCGAGACGATTCGGTCTTAGGTATCGAGTCTGAGATCAACAGTACGAACCCCGGCGGTGGAGGAAGTGTCTCTCATGCCCAATTTGTAGCATACGGCCAGTCGACCTTCGTCGTCTTGAACTCCAGGATTGAGTCATCAAAACGAGGTATCTGCGGCACCTCTCATTCGTAGTCCTGGACCATATTAACAATCATGCAACAATTGAAAAAAAAAAGCAAGAAGTTAGGCATATGTTAGGGTAACGCGGACCGAATCCTGATACTCTCGGAATTGCATGATATTGTTCCGTTGGAGGGCCCACTGAACGTCCATCCAGAAACGGACCTTTGTCGTACCTCCCTAGTAGAGGCCATACTGATCACACGAGGTTTCCACATGCTCACCTAGGGTTGCCCCTATGATTTTCCCGGTCGCTCTTATTCGGACAAGGAGCGGTATTCCCCGAGCATATACCCAGAGTTAGAGACGGTCCAGGCGAGGGAGATTCCGGGACATCGGGTCTTCTATTTCTCCAAGCAGTAGGGGGTGATCGTGGAAACACCACGGTTCATTGTGGTGCACCCATACACGGGTTTCCAAAGACACGAAGAAGAAGGCAAACATGCTTGGCTTAAGTTGACAACCACACCAGCACGCCCCCAAGCACGGGTGATGATGGACAACAGGATTTCCTTCCGGGAAGGGTTGGAAGAAACCAACCGACTCACCATCACAAATTAAAGATGAGCTAGAATATGGGGGTCCAGTGGAATGTAGGGCACCATGACCTGAATCGCCTCCTCCTTAACGAGGCAGCAAGCCGAGAAATCGGCTTGAAAGTCCCCTAGCATGGTTGGCCACCATAGTTGCCCCTAGTTGCAGGTTCGGAACCCTAATGAGTGAAGTCGTCCTCGAGACCGGTACAGTAGACGCAGGCAAAGGAGTTGGCGGTGGTGCTTTGTCAAGCATTTTAACTGGTCGGTCCCTCTTGGCCTTTGGTGGTTGAGCAGCCGGTGTGATCTCCCCTGATGAGAAGACCACCAAACTTTGATCATGAAGGAACAGAGGTTGCAAGAAGTCAGAAGAAGGAAGCGACACCATCACCGAGAGGGGAGCCTTGGTAAGGGGAGACTTCGCCTTCTCTTCGTTCTCTCTTTCACAGGTTTGATGAAAGCTTGAGGAGGTTTGGGGAGCATAAGAGTGGTGGAGGGATAGTCAACCCACTTGAGGATGGAGGCATGTCGACGATTGAGAACAACGACACGACAGACAAAGACGGCGTTGATATAACAACCAACAGACTAGAGCTTTCTCTAAGTTTGCGGTTCCAAAGTACCAAGTTATTTATACCCTTTAGTTTGAAGACTTGTCTGTAATGGGTTTTGTCTCAAATTTAGTTAACAAATCTCGAACTACGTGGTGCATATATTTTATACATTGAAGTATCCTAAACAACATCATTTGATGGGATCTATTTTAAAGAGTTATGTGTCGTGTCGTCCCCGGTTGTGCAAGTATTAATTAAGTATTTTTCTTATTTTCATTGATTGCCGAGCTAACAGTTATGGATACTCCAAACCTGTACAATAGTGAGCCAACTTCATGCATATGTATATATCCCTGCACACATAAACATACAGTTTTTTTGTTTTTGATTACTATCTATTCAAGTAACTATCAATTAATCTTTCACACAAACAAAAAAACACTCTTCTATTCTGATGCATTTGATTTCTTCAGACCGCGGATTCAATCAGTAGTACTGACAGAATGCTTTAAATAAATTTATGACCCCTCCTCTCTGTCCTCGGTAGATATACACAGTTAATGTTGATTTCGCAGATTTGAATTAATTATTAAAATTATTAATTTATATACCATATATCAATGTCTTTTGGGTTGGTTGATATGTTTTTCATCTTTTGTGGATGGAGAGTTCCTTCATTGTTGGTTGGCTCAGGCTACAGTACTATTCTTGGCTGATCAGTCGCAATGGATTTTATATAGTTCTAGTGCTCGTCTTTTTATTTGTTATATGAGATACTACTTTGTGTTGTCTTGTCTTCTCTTTCGGTCTTTAAAATGAAAGATTTTATAAAATTCTTTTTTTTATCAGCAAAGACATTATAAAACATGTTTTTTGAAGTAAAGAGCAAGGATAAAGCACAACCAGTGAGAATTCCTTTCAGACAGGAACCTCATGACATGAACCATCTCAACACACTGAGGGAAAACCATGAACAAGACCCAACCCAATAAACAGATGAAAAAACAACAGATTGTGAAACAACCAGGATGAAATGAAACTAGATAAACTAACAAGTTCTGAAAACTAGATTTGTCTACCATGAAGCACTTAGAAAAATGGGTCGGAATACCCTAATTTGACAAACATTAAGCCCAGTTGAAATCAGCGGCATCCTACAAGCCGAATCCCCTCTTGACTAGCTTATACAGGATTGATATCAACTCCCTTGTCTACAAAACCCCAAAATCCGAAATGGAGCAGAGGTCTTGCATTTGCCGATGGTCAGCACCACAACACGGGAGGGACATAAATCAATCCAACTACATAATCAATCGGGTTCCTAGGGCCGAAGCCCCATGCTATCGCCGTTGACCAGCACCAAAACGACAATTCCGACCATATAAATGACAGAGAGTACAGGAACAACAATCGAAAAGTAGAGAGGAAGGAAAGGAGGAGAAAACCTATCATAGCCAGTGTAGAGGGGAGAACCATACCTGACAGCAACCTCGAGACGGCATGCTCAGCAGCAACGACCACGAACCGGAACCACAACGATCCTTGAAGAGGAAACGCGCCCCACGTCCGATGCTGGAGCTCGTCGTCGGAACTAGAAGAGCATACACCTTCCACCACAGAGTCGTAGGAAACCACCACCACGCCTAACGAGCAACCCAGACCCGCGGCGGACCCTTGAGCAAAAGAAGAATCAGAGACGTAAATCTGACCAGGAATGGTCGGATCTACAAGCCACGCCACCAAACTCACGCCAGCTACCTCTATCCCCGCAAAAGCACACCAAAACCACACCGATCCTTGTCTAAATCGACTAGGAAACGAGTCTCACGCCCGGAGAAGGGGAGCTACGCCTGGAACCGAGGAAACCGACCACGGAGGCAACGTCATGAAACCCTCGCTCCAACACCGACGAGCCCTGATCTGCAACAATCGCCGCCTGAGAAGGATGGGAAAGAAGACTCACAACCAGATCGGAAACGAGTCAACGAGAGAAAAGACGAAGAGGCAAAGGGAAAGAAAAAAAAACAGGAAAACAAAGAGGAAGAAGGGAGGAGAAAGGGTAAGGGGTCACCACCGGCAACGGCCAAGGCCATAAGGACTGGCATCGCCGATGGTGAAGAAGGCCGGGGGCTAGGATTTCTTGAGGGGGAGAGGGGCTTTGAGAGAAAAGATTCTACAAAATTCTTGTTTTGTAAGAAAAAGCACTAATCAATGTTGTTTATGTTGTGTAGGAGTAGATATATTTGATAAACAAACTTCATTTACTAATTTAAAACAAGGTGGAGTAATGAATTACAAAATTATAATTATATAATAATGTATCACCCAAAACGGAACTTTGAGTTCCAGACGGCAGCTAAGAGGAATGAGAACAAAAATTAGTAAGATCCGACATTAACAAAGGCCAGAAATGCTTGTCATATCCACGTCCCACATACAGCAACTCCTCAATTTGGAAATTAGTTGTGCATTTTTAATAATATCTGTTGAGAAGTGATCATATAAACATGGAAAAGTCCAAAAAACAATATTAGAACAAGGAGCCGACGTATAACGACCAGTACCAGGTATCTGCTACTACAAATCAATTGTTGACTGTTAGTTCAGGTAAGTGTGGTTGACTTGTGGTCCACTGACCAAGATCGAGACCATGTGAACGAATACATTTATACTAAAATCACGATATACATGACAAAAGTATTGTTAATGTCATTCAACAAAATAGAATTCTCTTACTTAGCTCCCGGGTCTGTGTAGATTAATTTAATATGTTTTCGCCGATCAAAAAAACAAATTAAATTAGTAGGCCGATCACAAAAACACACCGTCACACTACCTTTATTGTCATTGTCATAAACAATGACTTCCATTATATGTATGTTTCCACCAATTCCTTAACTGGAGTACATTCTAATCAACGAACCGGCTGAAGCCTTCGACCAAAGCATCACTTTTTTACCGTGGATGCTCCTGAGAGAACTGATATAGATGAATTATCAGTCGTATAACACGTGAAATCCACAGGGACGTGTAGTGGAACACTATTCGAATATGCTTACAATAGCATGTTATAATCAACAATCCAAATTTACATGTAAAGGTCAATTGCTGATTGTTCAGCATGACCTCAGCCAGTCTTGAGGTATTTTTACAGAGATGTTATTGCAGTTGCATAAAAGAATTAACAATTGCTAATCACTATCAGAAATTTGCTTTCCATCCTCTCCAATGATGCCCCTTGATGGATAGGATTGGATGTTCAATGCTACTGAAACAAATCTATCGAGCCTTCACTGTGTATCTTGAGAGTGAAATCTGCGGGTGCCAATATTGCAACAGCAATGCAAGAACCATGAAATCTGCAGGTGTTAATACTGCAACAGCATTGCGAGAACCACTGAGGAAGCACACAACACGTAGAACACCAAATTTTCACTGTAAGAACCTGCAAAGCAGCAAATATAGTCTCAAGAGCATTTCAATGACAAGCATTCCCATAACATATTAACTTGATCCAACACAAAAGTCAAGTTGAAGGTCTGAGATCCTACAATTTATCAAGTTCTGTCAAACCTAATATTTGCAATGTGAAACTCCGAGGCCTCATCTTCTTCACATGCTTATAAAGCAAAAGCATGAGACCAACAGCTTATTTTTGCTAATACGAGGTTTTCAGTTCAAATCTTGATACTTACAATTTCTTATAAAAAAGGGCATTCAGTTAGATTGATTTATGTAATGTGTAATGTGCTTGTGTTCACTGTCATCATCTTCACAGCATGTGCAAAAAGACAAACAGAAAAGACTCATAAATCCAGGCCTTAAATGGTAGCGATATGGAGAATAATTCTGTATTTTTATGTAGTTTCCTATTCTTATGAATTTAAAGTTGTACTCGATCTAGTTTTCCATATATCAAACAAATGTTCACGACAATTTTGTTTCATTTCAATCTGAAATAGGCCAGCTCTTGAAGCACAGGTGGGATAAGGTGAGTGTTAGGACCTTTGATAAGCGCTAACTGTTACAAGATAGAAAATGACAGCATTTATATAGCAACTCTTCATTTACAAGATAGAAAATGACAGCATTTACTATCATTTATATAGCAACTCTTCATTTTAGCTTTCAATAAGGGTCTTTGCATATTCCATATGTTTGTGTATGTATATATATAGCCTATAAGAAGAAATAAATCATGGAGAGTTTCTTAGTAGTTAATTAGTTTACAGTAACTAGTTGTGTATATACAAAGAAGGGTTACTGGATCCCAAACCCAGGGCCGTAACAAATTGGTATCAGAGTCAGTTGTAATGGAAGATCAGAGGAACCTTCGTGAACAATTCGAAGAGTTCGTGATGAAATATGAGGCTGACAAGCTACCTGCTGAAACATGGAAACAAAACATGATGAATCAGCTTCTTCAACAGATAACCAACTCGTTGCTGCCCAGACGAGTCCAGACCAGCTAAGAGAGCCACCAGAACAACCAGCAGAGACACGCTGATGAAGATGTAGAGCAGCAAAACCCAGGGGACCAGAGTGCAAGAAACTTACCCCGGTATACCAAGCTGGATTTTCCAAAACAGTGGAAATGAGGACCCGTTGGTTTGGGTCAGCCGCTGTGAACATTATTTTGTGCACCAGCGAACAACGGAGGCAGAAAAAGCACCATCGGCATCCTTCCACTTAGAAGGTGATGCTAAACTTTGGTTTCTTGAATTACAAAGATCGTCCTTTTTTGTCCTGGCAGGTTTTTAAGTATAGTGTCATCTACGCTTCGGGACACCCTCTCGAACCAACAAGCTGGGAGAGCTCTCAAAATTGAGCCAAACAAGCTCCGTTAAAGCTTACCAATGGGAATTCGAGAAGCCGGCCACCCAAGTAATGCACCTCACCCCGAACAAGAAATAGCAATTTTTATTAGTGGACTCAAGGGAGAATTTGGTGCACCTCGACATCAACTGCCAATTCTCCCTTGAGTCCACTAACAAAAATTGCTATTTCTTGTTCGGAGGTAAGGTGCATTACTTGGGTGGCCAGCTTCTCGAATTCCCTTTGGTAGGCTTCATCGGAGCTTGTTTGGCTCAATTTTGAGAGCTCTCCCAGATTGTTGGTTCGGGAGGGTGTCCCGAAGCATAGATGACACTGATACTTATAAACCTGTAAGGATAAAAAAGGGCGATCTCTTTATAATTTAAGAAACCAAAGTTGAGCATCACCTTCTAAGTGGAAGGATGCCAATGGTACTTTTTCTGCCTCCGTTGTTCGCTGGTGCACAAAATAATGTTCATAGCGGCTTGACTCAAACCAATGGGTCCTCATTTCCACTGTATTTTGGAAAATCCAGCTTGGTATACCGGGATAAGTTTCTTGTACCCTGGTCCCCTGGGTTTCGCTGCTCTACATCTTCATCAGCGTGTCTCTGCTGGTTGTTCTGGTGGCTCGATTCACTAGTCTCGACTCGTCCGGGCAGCAACGAGTTAGTTATCTGAAGCTTATTCATCATGTTTTGTTTCCATGTTTCAGCAGCTAGCTTGTCAGCCTCATATTTCATCACGAACTCTTCGAATTGTTCACGAAGATCCCTCTGATCATCCATCACAACTGGCTCTGATACCAATTTGTTACGGTCTTCCTCTTATGAATTTAAAGTTGTACTCGATCGTGTTTTCCATATATCAAACAAATGTTAGCGACAATTTTGGTTTCATTTCAATCTGAAATTTGAAATAGGGCAGCTTATAGGCAAGCTCTTGAAGTACAGGCGGGAATAGGTGAGCGATTCTGATGAATGCGTAAAGATACGACATCAGAAATTGGAATAAGCACCGCGTATGTTGTGGATGCTCTTATAGACTATTCAGTCATCCGTTCATCCTCATTGTCCATTGATGTTAGAGAATAAACATCAAAAAATCCTATATATATATTCAACTAGCACAAAATTTTGAGAGACTTTTAAGTTCAACCCCAACCCAACATATCAAGCTTAAAGACAAATGAATAAATGGCATGTAGTTAACAGTTTGCGTGATGTTACCATTTTGAGCAGATGCTGCAGCTGGAAGTGCAGGGATTTTGACAGCTGCAATTTGCACAAGTCAATAAAAATTTGACGCAAAACATAACTGTTCAATTTAGAAAAAAGAAGGCATGGCAGTTATGCTGGGCATACATTTGTTGCATGAAGAGATGGCTGATAACTGGGATGTAGAGGGCCATGGAGCAGGAATGTTGTCATTTAGATCACAGAGGAAGCTGATCCCAGTGTACTCGTCAAAAGTTGCATCTGAAGGCTTGCTTGGCAGAAGGCATCCAGCCTCTATTCCAAAACAAGGATCAACATGTAAGACTTCATACAATAGAAGTGTTCCTTACAGAAAAGAGAACAGAATATTTGAATAAAGAAGCTAAATCAACTGCGCTCAGTTGACTATTACTTAGGTATCCACTCTAAGATGAGAGTTCTATATTTATATTAGAATGATAACATTCACTGATGAGATAATCTGTTTCAGTAGTTCGTACATGCAAGAAAGCGACCATTGCATATATGGTAAAATCAAATCAATGGATGATAGAAGTTAGCATATAACAATTTCATAGACTTGCTTGTCCAACTGGTCAAGCACTTGAACTTGGGTCCTTAGGACCAAGGTTCAAATTCCATCAGTGGTACCTTCTCCCACCTTCATCATCTATTTCTCTCAGCTTTTGTTAGACCTCTCTCTATCTCTCCCAATTTCTGTTGGGCCTCTTTCTTGAGGTAGGAGGTCTTGTGGCAGTTGTCTAGTTTAAAGGATGTCTTAATCTCGGTCATGGTCGTCCAAGGCTTCCCAAGGGCTGCCAAAGTCATCCTTGGCATGCCATGGCCTTAAGCTAATGATACATCAATCTTACCAATCTAAAAATCAAAAGTTAGGTAGTCCTTGCTTTCACATAAGCAAGTGAGCCCATATCTGGTACACACAGCTGATTAAAAAAATGACCAATTCCAGAAGCACATGCATGATATTTGGATTACCTTGATTTCCAACTGCCGGGTTCATATTCCATATTCCAAATGTCAAACCGGGAACAGAAAACGAGAGAGAAAACATCAACTATTAGAATCAGATTTGATTTGGATGATGTTAAATTACAAAAATGAAGGTCCTGACAAACAAAACTAACCTTGAAGGGAGAAATCTTTCAGGCTTAGATGACAGAGTTTATAAATATTTCTGGTAATATTTGATTTTTGTAATTTCGTTCCAAATGATGCAGCACAATCCAAAGCTTGCAAATTTGTAATTAGGCTTTGTTTCTGCAAGTGAGCTACATAGCTTTCCATGGCAGTACAACAAGCTGTCTGATTACTTATTTCATTCACACAGTCCTTTGCGAGATGTCTTGTATTAGGGAAAACCAAAGGACAAACTGGAACGTAAAAACAAAGAGAAAACAAGGTAACAAAAAAAGGGAGAACTTAGAAGCAGAGTTAATTTACATATAAGTGGGTACTGATATAGAAATCAAATGTTACAAGTTTTTGTCACAAAAAGGAGGATGAAACCAAAGGTACCAATTAATAAAGATCAGTTTAAGTGAACCAGAGAACTAAGTAACTGTCCATTGGACACAATGGAGAGGGATGGAGCCACATGTAATAGTTCAAACAAACTTCGTTTGAAAACATATTTGCTCACAAAGCATAGAAACTCAGTAATTTCAAGTAATCTAAATAGCGAGCACTCTATCTATGAACTCACCTTTATTAACATTGCAGTTTGATAGGCCTCTAAGAACCTCCTTTGCACCAGAAGGGTCGAGTTTACTTGCCAGCCATCGCAGGACGATACTCTTACAATTAACTATAGTTGAGTGATCAGGTGAGACATGGGGCATATTTATGTTCAAAAGATCAGAACCCTTTACTGCAATTCTAGTAGCAGCGTCTAGTATAGCATTATGACAAACTTGGGTGCAACATTCTTTCACTGGATCAATCTTCTCACATGCAGCAAGAAGCTTAGAAGAATTAACTGTGTTCTCAAACTCATCAACATCATTAACTGGGCAAGATGCTTCAGTGAGATTTGATGGATGGATTGAGCAAATCTTCCCAAGGTTATCGCCGGCCCCCTGGCCAACCAAAATTTGCTCCATATCTGAGAGGCAATGCTCAGCCAGAGTATCATTCAAAGCAAGCACATTTGTAAATTTACTGGACTGGCCAATAAGAATAGCGATGGTGGCTTCTAGCTGTGGGCAGCATATTACATTAGCCAGGACTGGTGCAAAAACAGCCCAGCAATCAATAGCAGTCATGCTCATCAGACTAGCAGCAGTAGTGAAGTTCAACGTGCACAACCCTGTAAGGAGAGAATCACATCAACGGTCATTTCATCCTAAAGGGTATTAGGAAGCCAATGTACCTTAACAAGATAAACTAACCAGATAGTTTGGGGATAGTGTTATTGGTGAATGGTGTCAATGGTGAAGGTGCAAGAAGGGGGAGAAAGGGTTGAGGAGCCCCATTTGGAGATATCTCGGGAAGAAAAGCATCCACCTTTTTGTCCATTAATACAGAGCCTTTAAGATGATCCAGAGAGCTGCAACCTGCACATACCAAAAAAAAAAACAACTTAGGCAGGCAACAACTGCTGGTAAATAACAAATGATGTCATGCTTGACCAGTAATAAAAACAATTTTGAAATTGTTCCAAGTTAACCTCAGTATGCTATCCCCATACATGCATGATTTAATGACATTGAGCCTATTTAGTGAGATGGAGTGGATAATAAATTATGGTATGGTTGGTTGGAGGATGAGAACTTATGTACGAAAACAAGGAGCTAACCCAGTGGTCGTTTAGGTACCTTATAATTGAAAAGGATGGAGAGATTTAAGAGGATGATAGAAACAATAATTTGTGTGTGTTGGTTGAAATGGAGGGTTTCAAGGTCTTTTGCGATAGAATTATCTCTCTAAACAAGAGAAAACCATCAGAGGTTTGGACATGTTCAAGTAGGGATCTTAGTGACCGGTCAGAAAATGTAAGAAACCAAAAGGACCAGGGGAGGCCTAACTTACCTGCAAAGAAGTAATACGAAAAGACAAGGCAATGCATTATCTGAAGAAGAAGAAGAAGATAGGGTCAGGTAGGATAGAGTGGAGAAGCAGAATACGAGTGGAAGCTCCCTAGAAATTTTGCTGTTTTCACATAGTCAACCCCTACTTTCTCGGGAATACTTCAGCTACTTTGAATGGTACCTTGTCATGCCACTGCATCTTAATGATTTCATGATAGATGCACGGTAAAGTTACAGGTAGTTAAGAGAATAGGATCCAAAACTAACAGGTACAACCAGAGTACCCAAAATATTTTCTCTAAGTACCTAAGGACTGAAAAGGGAGAAAACAAGTTATGTTTGACTAACACCTTCAGTACTCTGAAGTTTTGAAGCATATATTACTGATTTCATCTTTTCTTTCCCCTAGAGTAGGCTACAATGGGACGTGTTTAAACTCAAAGACAGTAAAACTATAACTTCTATAAATTATACAACAGTCCAAGCTTTCCCTGAAAGTGAATGTCAATATAGAACACTTTATCTCTCTTGGCATAACCTAAGTCCTGAGGGGAAAATCATGTTACTATGCACTACAACAACAGTTGCAGCTCATGATTAGCAATTTATCATGAATGATTAGTTGTAAGAATGGTGGCTAGGGAGTAGTTATGACTAGGTTAACACAGATAGGAAAGCTAATTAATAGTTGAGCACTCAACAGAAGTAAACTGCAAGAAGATAGAAGTTCACCCCACAACATGATATCAAAGCAATGAATCCTCCACAAATGAGGACCCTTAAACAGCACACAAACAGACAAATTCTAACAAACCCATTTAGCAAAACCTCAAAATACAGCTGAAAAATGCAAATTCACCACGACCCAACTGATGAAACTCACAGATCATCCAGATATGAAGTAAACCCAGTTGGGAGAAGAACAAATAAAATGTAGAATACTCACAGAGAAGCAGCAGGAATACGAATTTGAAACTGAGCTTGAGGGGCATCCCTTCGTTCATGGCTCCCCAAAAAAACAAGCCCAATTAGCAAGAGGGTTGGAGGAAAATGAAGCGAAGAAGGATTAAGAGACGAGGGAGTTGAAATCAAGAGAATGGTGTAGGTGGGTCGGCGGAGTGAAAGCGAAAAAACAGAGAAAAAAAGAGGGTAGAGAAGCCATGAATGGGATTGAATTGAAGCAGCGTGGGGTCAGAAGCAAGTATGAGACTGTCACCAATAGCTGTCTTGTGTGAGAGAGAAATACAAAATAGCGCTGGTGCATTAACGCCATCAATGGCCTTTTTCCTTTACTGCCACCCATCCAACACGGGCGACACGTGTGAACGCCACGACCAACTTGCGTTGGTCTCGAGCGTGTCAATGACACGTGGCAGATCTCTGTTCATATACTCCTCCTGCTTGGTTGGTTCTCACTCCGGGGACTTTCTGGATTCTATCCCATTAGTGTTGGTGTTGTCGGTTCGTATTGACTTTTCTATTAGAAATATATATATTTTAATGTTAATATAAACCATCAGCAACTTTTAATGTTAATTTTTTTGGTGACGGTTTGAATAAAATAATATTAAACATAGTATTTTTATTTTTTAAAAATAAAACACATTAATATTATACAATACATATTATACGTTAAAATTATCGAAACTGAAACTAAATATACGTTCACCACAACTTATTATCACCAAAGCGAAAACTAAGACATAGCATAATAACAGTTTATAATTCGTGAACGTATCGTAGCCACTTCGGGTGGTCTTTGAGTAGATTCCATATCGTGAACTTTGCAAAAGGTTGGCGATGTCGTTCTATATACGTTTCCGCAGCCAAGGCTCTAAGTTGGTAATTGGTTTGTCCCGACAGACAAGCATGTAATTTTTTACGGTATATTAAATTGAAACAAAGTACCTTGTCCGACATCCTTTGTCAGTGGTCCTTCCACTACTTCTCGGACCTCAATGGGGTTGCTTCAGGGGTGTTTTGGACATAGTTAGCGTATACATCCAGCAAATACCAGATGTTTGGACCCGGGCGAGCGTGTTTAAGCCACTCAAGGACCAACACCAACTCTTCTTAGTGTGGCCATTGGAAGTCTCTTGAGTTGGCGGCCATGAGCGGCTCGGTGGAGGAGAAAGAAAGGAGTTGGTATATGAAGTGATGAGGATAATTTATGGAAGTGACGGCGTTTACTCCCCACCAGCGACTTATCATCGGCTTTACGGTTAGCGTTGTGGATGCTCTAAGTAAGGATGTGAAAATCTCCGCCTAAAGGAGTCTAATCGTCATCTAGGCATTGAAATGGGTTTTGACTATCTAATTATTCGTTTAGAGGAATATAGGATGATTAATTAGTCGGATCGGCTACACATCGAATCGGATTCGTAGCTGAAAAAACAGTTTCTAATCTTTTATAAACTAAATGAGACTATAAAATCAAACTAGTTGAGTTAGTGGAGCCCACGTTATTCAAGAGTTGCATCCTAAATTTGATATATATTTAATATTTAATACTTAATATTTTGTATATAGTATAATATAAAGTTTGATAATATATAATAAAAAAATAACATAAAAATGATCATCTGATTAATCTCGAAGTAATGTCCGCTTGGATGTTAGGAGCCCTTTCCGTTGGACCATTACTTAACAGTTTTTACAACCTTATTTATGAGTTGAAACTCTGGCACAAACCTGTTATGTTCTTCTCTTGCTTTTTTTTTTGAGGAAAAGTGTGAGTATTGTATTAAATCAAATCACCAGACAAGGCATGATACAAAACATCCGGAATGGTCATAACGGCCCAATCAACAGTATCACACACTAAAGCATTTCTAGCTAGAACATGCACTACCTTATTGGTTGAACTGCGTACAAACTGAAGCCTGCAACCTGCCATGGTACTAAGTACATCTCTGCAATCCTGCACCATTAAGCCGAAGGGGGAAATCATCTCCTCATCACCATTTATCGCCTCCACCACCCCCAAACAGTTCGACTCAATGACACTAACTGGTCATCCCTCCTCCTGCACCCATGATAGCGCATCCCTTATACTCAGCGATTCCACCATTTCAGGCTCACGACAATCAGGAAACATCGTACACTCTGCATATCTCAAGGCCTCTGCCTCATCTCTACAAACCATTCCTCCTCCTCCCCAATTAGGACCCAAAATAGCACCATCAACATTTACCTTCATTTCCCTACTTCCCGGTCTAACCCACGTAGCCTGACCTCGTCCCCCACTCGGTTGTCGACCTTCCATCTTATGTGCTTCCTTCCAATCTCGAAGCACGACCTGAGCCTCTGCCCATGCCTCCACCGGCGATCTTAGTTTCTGTTCCCAAACCCTTAAGTTCTGTGACCGCCACAGCTCCCACCACAGGAGCATAACCTTCTCCACTAACCCCTCCTCCCTTCGCTCCATCACTGAGGCCAACCACTCTTGTAGAACCTCTCCTTCCTCGGGTACCCCTACACCCAATTGACCCCATACTAACGCCACCTCACTGCATTCAAAGAGCACATGCGACTCCGTCTCAGCTAGACCACATTTGCTACATTCGGTCGACACTGGTACATATCTTCCCCTGAGATTGACATTAGTAGGCAGTGAACCCGTTAAAACTCTCCACGCCATATGCTTAGTCTTCGAAGGTACTGCCGTCTTCCAAAAGAATTTCCAGAAGGTGGTTGTCCTCTCATCAACCCATCTCCCCTTCCGCTTCTGAAGTTGTCTATAAACATCTCGGACCCTAAGGTCCCCATTCTTCGCACCCCCCCCCCCCACCAGTACCAACTGTCCGCAACCGGGTTCCTTGGCAGTGGAATGGATGCAATAAGTGACGCAATTTCTGATCTGAATAGGCTGGACACTTTCTCTCTGTTCCATCTATTCATCCCCGACATCAATAGTTCCCCCATACTCATGTCTACGACGACTCCAATCACCGGGTCCATCCACCCACTCTCCCTAGGAAGCCACTGATGACCCGTGACCATGGAGGATCGCCCATCACCAATGCGACGTCTTGCACCCTCCCGAACCAACTATTGTCCCTCAAGGATGCTAGACCAAATATAACTACTCCCCACTTTACTTTTCGCATCAATAAACTCAGTCTCGGGGTAATACTTAGCCTTCAAAACTCTAGCCACAAGAATCTCCGAGTTTTTTATAAGTCTTCATCCCTGCTTTGCTAACAAAGCGAGGTTGAAGTCCTGCAGAAACTTGAACCCCAAGCCTCCTTCGTATCTATGTTTGCACAACTTACTCCAACTTCTCCATTTTAACCCTTTTTCCTGTTTTTGCATCATGGCTCCACCAGAACCAATTCATTATGACCTTAATCTCCTGAATTAGTCCTTCCGGGATTTTGTACACTCCCATCGTATAGGTTGGGAGAGCTTGTATTACTTCCTTTAACATGACCTCCTTCCCCGCCCTACTCAACAATAGTTCTTCCCATCCCTGCAACCATCTAACAATCCTGTCCCTGATAAAAGCAAAACTAACATTCTTCTTACGCTGAATAATTGATGGAAGTCCAAGATATAAACTCGTGTCCTCCACTTCTCCATACCCAGGACCCCCGTCACCTCCCCTCGAGTTCCTTGGGTAGTGTTCGGACTGAACATCACCGAGGACTTGTCCAAATTCACTTTCTGTCCTGACGCATCTTCATAACTCCTCAGAATGTCCCTCCACGATACAGCCTCTGTCAAATTTTCCCCTGAAAACAAGAAACTGTCATCTGCAAAAAACAAAGGTGACACCGCCGGCGCCCGCCTCGCAATACATTCACCATTTATCCCACCCTCCCGTTCTCTTTTCTGAATCAACCTAGACAACCTTTCGGCATAGATAATGAATAAATATGGTGAAAGTGGATCCCCTTGCTTTAGACCTCTTTCGACCCTCAACGGCCCAATCCTTCGCCCCTCGGTTGCCACCCCACATCTTAGGAGTATTTACACACTCCATTACGAGTCCAACTCATCTCTGATGAAAGCTCATTCGCACCAGAACTTTCTCCAGATAGCCCCACTCAATAGGATCATAAGCTTTGCTCATGTCCAATTTCATGGCCATGAGCCATTTTGTCCATTGCTTCCTCCCTCTGATATGATGCAACAACTCACCAGAAATAATAATTAATAAAGATAATCTAATGATGTCATTTCAACACTGTTCAATATATTTGTGATATGCAGTATGTATTTGGAAACACATTAACTACTAACATATTTAGAGATGTTCAAGTCCCGAATACGTATAGTTAGATATTTTTAAAGGTATATTACAAATACCTACCCAAACTTGTAGTGTTTAACTGATACTTCACTTAAAGTTTTTTTTAACTAATACTTACTCCGATGTTTAGTTATATAACAAATAGCCCAAGTTGTCAGCTATAATGACAAAAATGCCCTCAATGATTTTTTAATTAATTTTTTTAAATAAAACTGAAGTGATTTAATAAGTATATATATATATATATAACAAAAGTGATTTTTTAAATAAATTTTTTAAAATAATTATTGAAGTGTAGTTGAGGGTATTTTCTTCATTTTAGCTGATGGTTTTGGCTATTTGTTATATAACTAAACATCACAGTAGGTATCAGTTAAAATTTTTAGAGTAAGTATAGTTAAACGCTACAAGTTTAGGGTATGTATTTTTAATTTACCCTATTTTTAATTAAACATATAATGCCCCACTTATAAATGTGAACTTAATATGTAATATTTGTGTTCAAAGTTCAGAATTCCAGTGTCGATCATTTGGAAAAGGGTCCGTTTTGTTCTAGTTTTTCGTTTAGATTCGTTGTGCCGGTTTCTTCGGAAACTATCGCAGTATCACTTTTTAGACAGCCCAGTAAAGTATTTTGGTCCATGAGCTTTTAATTTTCCTGTCAATTTTCTTCGTCTCATGATGTTAGGGCTTGTTTTTCTTTGTGTTATTTCTCTTGTGATCTTTAATTTATAGCCTTGTATTCCTCTCCAAATAAAATTGATCCAATAATTTTTAGAATATCAGTGGAACTTTATTAATCATGATAATCAGATAGCAGATAACATGGAAATGATTGGAATAGAAAAGGGCAAGACATAGTCCGAGCCCGTAGGTATCGAACGCTAACCCTATTTCGACATGCTCTGCTATACCATGGATAAAAAGTGGGAGACGGTCTCCAAATTGTTGGGTGTGCAAGAGTAGTGTATGATGATTGTTTCCTAACTCGGCCTAAAAATGCATATGGTAAAATATAGTCTGAGCGCTTACGGGGATGACGGACATCCAAGGAGAACACCAGAAAATGAGGGAACCATGTTTTCGGGCTTGCACCGACCTTGGCAGAGGGGGGTGTGCCTCCTCACACACGCCTCTTTGCTTTTCCTTTGACTCATTGGATCTGACGAGCCTACGTAGTAGACCTTGCTTGGTTGTTGGGGCCAACAATGGCTTCTGTTCGTGATCCACGACAACTTAGTACCGTCGTTGATTTTCCACTCGTTGTTGCCGACACTCGGGGGTGGGACACCACCATCTTTCAACGTCGCTCGTTGCTCACAATCTCCATGATTCAGATTGGGGGTGAAGGGACCTCGTGCGGAGATCCCTATTGAACATAGTTATGATTATCTCGTTGTTGGAGCCTTTCCCATCCTCCCGATTAAAATGGTGGTGGTATGTGGAGCGAGACATGAGGCATGGGGTCATGGTGAGGCCACCACAAGCTATGGTGGGGGTAGTAGGTCGCATGTGATCTATGTCCCCGACCATTCCGAGAGGAACTTTGGAGCAAAGGCACGAGAGGAGATGGAGGGGGAGGTGGTGATGGTGTTGTAGGCGACGACGTTGGAGATGAAGGCGGGGGTGACACCGGTGCACTAAAGCCGACTAGAGGTTCCCGAGAGAACTTCATCTCTCTTCAAACATTATCATTCCACTCTAGCACTTTAGTAGAGGACGGCGGACAGAGGTTGTGGTGATGAGGGCCACGAACAGAGGCTATAGCAATAAAGAGAGATAACAGAGAACCCTAAAGGTTCGTGTTTTTGTGTGTTAAAGATCCAATGTTTAAATCGTCTTTCACAGAAATAAAAAATATTTAAATCGTCAATTATTTGAGGGCAAGATGACGTAAGACTAAAATTTTCAATTAAAAAGGATAAGTTGTTTACTTCCACTGATTTCTCAAATTTGCATAATGACATTATATTTCTTCAGATATTATTGTATTTTAAACTAAATAAATATGAATAATTACGATTAAAAAAGTTGTAGACTTTTATCGCAAATTATAGGCTTTTTTTACTGAAAAGGTGCAATATTATAAATCAGCAACAACTACAATATCGTGCGACAAGGAACAAACTCCCTGACCACCAAAGGACAGAATAAAGAACAAATGGTTCACTGATCCTTGTACTACTATAACCGTCACATACGGTATTGGAATGCCATATAGGAAAGGTAAGAAGACGGGGGATGAGAAGGTGATAGTGGAATTCCTGCTCTGAAAATTGGCCAAGGACTTCAACAGTAATGGTAGGAGGCAAAGCATCAACCAGGGACCCCTCCTAGGTCCAGTCCCTGAAGCCTGGACGACCTAACATTCCTCATGGCGGAGTTGCTTACCCGCACTTTCTTGATCATCCTGAGGTGCGCTAGCCGCCGACCTCTTAGTGCCTCCATTAGATGACTCTCCAACATCCTTAGGCCTAGAAGAAACGAGCGCTAGAACTTTAGTGACCCGACCACTAGAGAGGTGGCCGGTCACCAATTTTTTCCAACTTGAGGTCTCCTTCCCAAACTGGGCATCAACCTGAGCCACCGTACGATTAGGTATAGTGCTCGAGGAAACATCGGGGCTCCTGCCTAGAGATGAGGAACCCTTAGGTATGGTGCCCGGGGAAACATTCCCGGTGCCTGACAGTGCAGGTGGTTGTGAGGACTCACTCCAGTCTGTTGCATACGATTTCACCTTCTTAACCCTCTAATACTCTAAAAGGGAGGAATCATACTTCGGGGTGCCTCGGACCTCCCATGTGCAGTCTCTGATGATGTGCCCAAGCATCCCACAATTGAAGCAAAAGCTCGGGAGTTTGGTATAAGTCAGCTCTATCTTTACCGGGTCCAGAATTCCTTGAAGCGAAGTACCATTCCCCGCTTGAGTGGACGCTCGATGAGGTGGCAAAAACGAACCCAAACAGTGCCTCCCCAACACATTCCCCACTGATCGCTCGGGACTTCCACACAGGTACCCAAAGTGTCCCCAATAGACATCCATGTCGCCTTCGCCCTGACTAGAGGTGGCAGACCCCTCGTGTGAGCCCACAATTGCATGCGATCCAAATCTTGTAGCTCTCGGGCACAGGGATCCAAGTCACCTAGGAGTAGGGTCCGCTCATCAAAACACCCAAGGTTCGTTACCCCAGACCCAAGCACGTGCTTCAGACGACCAGAAGTAGAATCCAAAGAGGTCCGGGCCTAGATCCTTGACAACAAGACCCTCCGCAGCCCGCCCCCACGCAATGGTGATGATACGGAGCAGGGGCCTCCTTCCGGGTGGGTATCGGCGACCATAGTTTGCCCATCATACCCCACTGTTGCCTAGCAATAGCCGCGAAGATGGCCAGAGAGAATGGGACGATGACCTCAACCTCCTCTTCTTCCTCGATCGAGCAAGAAGATAGGTTATCCTGCACAGCTACCAACGAAGCATGAAGGTCCAAAGCGAGTGCAACATTGGGTGAGGGAGGCTCGTCGGGGTCGACAGTCGATGACTGGCCACGACTCATCCTTACCGGGACCGAAAGGCAAGCGGGGATGAAGGGGATCCTATCCCGATTGGGAAGGCATCGTCCCAACCATAAGGCTTCTATCGCTGTCCTCGGAAGATCCTCCATTGGCACTTTACCCTTCATCGGATCCCGTTGTAGAGGGGCAGCAGTAGAGTCACCGACAGAAGGTGGAGACGGCGAGTCTCTGTGGACAACAAGGACGGTTGCCCTAACCTCATCCCCCACAAGGACTGTAGACAGGATAAGGGCCTTGTGCAGCGGAGGACCCTTCAAATTATCGTTGAGAGGAACTACCCCAAGGGCAGGAGGCAAAGCTAGGGCTAGGCTCGACGACGGAGACGACGGGCGAAGGTTACGTGACGCCTAAGCAACACTGGTCCGCTTTAGGGGCCGACCTTGTCGTGGTTTTGGAGTAGACGAGGAAGAGAGCGCACCCATGGAGAAGGGAACCACGACAATTGAGAAAGACGAGGGTAGCGGCGGCGAAGGAGGAGAGGGTGAGAAGGTAGAAGGACTGGTAGAGATTGGTTTCAGCATTCTCCTTCGGCGAGGCTTAATATCCCTAGCACCGGACACAGTCTGTGAGGGAAGGTTCTGCACCACGTGAGGCTCAATGGCGGTAGGAGCAGCAAAAGCACCAGCGCCGCATCGGTGACCAGCCTATCGACGACGACATCAGAAAAAGGAAGCACCATAGTTGCGCAGAGGGCGGCTAGGACTAGTCGTGGTCTCAAATTACGAGAGAGAAAATTCTTTATGTTTAACTATTATAGGCTTTTCTTTAATAGTTACGCCTGTTTGTTTTGTACTTTAAAGGAAAATAATAAAAAAAGGGATGTAAGAATTATTGATTTTTTTTGTTTTTATTTTAGAGAAAACCCTAGATCATTTGGTTCTTATGTCATCATCTTAGAAGAACATTTAAAATATATATGACGGTCAACTATCAGTATATGTGATAAATGACATAAAAATGTTAGCAGTCGGTCATGTGCAGCACACATGACCTTAATTTTTTTTAAATACCAAATTATCCTTTTACCTATTTTTAAATCATAACGGTCAAATATGGAAAACTATTACAAACTATCGAAATCTGTGATAAATGACATGTAACTTTTTTGTATTATTAACCCTCTTGTTTTGCATTTTTTAATAAAATAACTTGTGTGTTTTTAGGATTGATTGGCGCAATTTGGTAAAAAAAAAATCAAAAATAAATTGTGAAGCTTGATTTTTTATTGTCCCGATTTAATGGGAAAGATAAAAAAAAGTTTTATTTTGATTTTGAATATGTGTACGAGCCTAGTTAAGAGTGGAGGAATTCAAGATTGAGATCCGGATTTCATGAGTTCTAAACAAAAAGAAATAGCATTTTTTCTTTAAGAACTTAAATTTTGGACATAAAGATTGTATGTTGAACACTCTTGACGTTTTTGGATTGAGGATATTAAATAATCGTTTGATATCATGAACTTTGATGTTGTGTTTGGTATACATTCTCGTAACAGAAAGATGATTAAAGAATAGTTAGTGAAGAAAAAAAATTGTCGTTTGAGAAATACTCATTAGTGGAAGTAGAAAGAAAAATAAGTAATGAAAATTAAAGAATGATTAGTGAAGAAAAGGGAAAATCTCGTCTCAATATTCTAATTGACATTTTCTTTTAGTCATAACAATAGATTTTCGTCTCTCTCTAAAACCTATTCCTCTCCCTTCTCTCTATCCCTTCATTGCCTCAGCCGCCGCTCACGGCAGTGACCTCGTGGCTCCGGTCACGAGGTTACTGTCGTTCCTAATTTCCTTACCCTTCTTCCTTCTTGACCTTCCCTTTCGACCCTCTTTCACCCCCTCCGCCTTCTTCCGGCGTTGTCATTTCCTCTTCCGTGTCGTCCCGACCCAGATCTGTTCGTGGGACTTCCTTCCCATCTTCTCCAGGTTAGGATCGTTGCAGATCGAGGTGATATGTCGCGGTTGTGGTGATCAGTTTCGTCTTCTCGGCTTCGTTGGTGTGTTTGGTTGACTGAGACTTTGGCGGTTCTCTCCCTTTGCGGTCGTGGGACACGTTTCCGAGTTCTCGACAAGGATCGTTGCGTTTAGGGCAGATCTCACCGTTGTGGAGGTCGTCGACTCGCGTCTGGTGGATCCGAGTGTAGATCTGGCCCTCCGGAGTTAGATCTACTTCTTCTCATCAGCGTCGGGGGTCAGGTTTTCTCCTTTTCCTCTTTTTGATACAGACTCTCCCCCTTGCGATCTCCTTCTCTCTATCGATTTGGCTTCTCTCCTTCCCGTCCCTTGGTTGGCTCGGGCTCACCGGTTCAGTGGTGTTGGCCACCGGTGAGATCTTAGACTTCTTTAGTATGTGTGAAGATGGTCGATATAGTAGCTAGGGTTGTGGATTCCGGTGATTTTCACCGGAATATGTCTTGCCGTTTGCGGTGCTGGTCGCCGGCAATCATTACGGTTTTGGTTCCATCCTCAGGGGATCGAAGCCGTAATAACCTGGGAGTAGTTTGTTTCTTTTTAGGTTTTGGGGTCTGACTTCTCGGGTTCTGAGTTGAAGGTTGCGTCATTCTGGTTTGTTTTTGTACGTCTGTAGCTAGACTTTGTTGTAACCTCTTCTTCCTCGTGAAAGGTCTTTTCATTAATGCTTTGCTAATAAAAAAACAATAGATTTTCGTAAATTATTAATGACAAACTTGATATTTCGAATGGTTAGTTAACGCCCGTCCACGGTTTGAACGGAATCCATTATTTTGTAATATTTTTTGATAGTCAACTCTTACGATGTAAGAACATATATTTCCTACTGATATGATCTGAAAACTAACATTTTGTTAACGTTAAAACCTCAAGTGATCGTTTGAAACAAGCATATTACTTAACCTTCTTTACAAGATAAAATCGTTTGAAACAAGCAGACACAATGAGTTTATAACCCTTCTTTGCAATTATAAAGAGTAAGGTGCTATTTGGTGTGCATATCAAATAAAGGAATAATTGTCAAAAACTATCCTACAGTTTCGTCCACAAACGAGTTGATGCGCACAAATTTTTGTCCACGCTTTGTGGCTGCACTGAAGTTTTGTCCACGCTTTTGTGGCTGCATTGAAGTTTTGCCCACGCTTTTGTAGGTGCATTTAAATTTTGTCAACGCTTTGTGGGTGCGTTGAAGTTTTGTCCACGCTTCTATTCAATCCGGGAAGCACTGCCCAGACCATCATTCTGAACATCCTTATTACGTCAAAACTAAAAAAGTCGTGGACAAAACTTCAGGGTAGCCACACAGCGTGGACGAAACTTTGTGCGTCAACTCATTTGTGGACGAAACTTTAAGGTAGTTTTTGACAATTATCCCTCAAATAAACATAAGTTTATTAGCATTAATCAAATAAAATGAAGGCACAAGGCAATGACAACAAAAGTGTAGTAGCTAGAATCCCACGAATATGGTACAAACTACATCTAGCCACATGTTATTTTGTCAACAATACATTCCCTATAAAGCATATTACATTTCAGATACATAGGATACAGTTTTCATTGTCTCTTTACTTACTACTAACCCACAGATCCTTCAAGCTTCACGCTCATGAGCTGGCTCACTTCAGAAGCAAATTCAGCAGGGAGCTCATTGAAGACGTCTCTGCAAAACCCAGATATCATGGCAGCCATGGCTTTCTCGTAGTCAATTCCTCTCTGCTGAAAGTAGAATAGCTGATCTTCACCTATTTTGGAGGTGCTGGCTTCATGTTCTATGCGGGCACTAGGATTCTTAGCCTGTTCACAGATAAGGTTATCAATTATGCAACCAGATGACTCCATGTTATTGACAACTGACTGTGGAGAACCACAATGTAATGTAAATAAATTGAAACAGATACCAATTAACTGTCATCACCAAAAATATTTGTCCATAGACAAAAGTCAAACTATCGGGCACCTTACTTCACATTTGCTTCAAAAATATTTATAAACTATCATATTATGAACATAAATTGGCCCCATCTTGGAAGTCCAGGAGTGGCACCTAAAATTGACATACGCATATGGACAAAGGCATGCCATACATGAATTGCAAGCATTGACGATAAATATGCCAACAGAACATCCATGGCCACTGTATTCATTTTTCTGTTTTCTACAAAAAGTCTCTCCTATCAGAATCACATGCCTAATGAGTTCAAGACCGGATATTTTAATTCTGAACTCCTATAGTTGCCAGTTCTCCATCTCAAATATTATTCGCAAATAGTCACAGCCATTTAATTTTCAGCTGACCAGTGAACATCCCTAAGAACCACAAATATATCCAACAAATGCAAGGCATGCATACTAGTTACGGTGTAATCCTATCACAAATGAATTTGGAAGGAAAGCCATATTTTAATAAGCCGTTCAGCTAGATCACCCAAATACCATATTCCAATATGCATGAAAAAAGTAGTGCAAGGAAAGCTCAAATTGAAAAAAAAATACTAAAGAATAGATGGTCCAACCAATGACAGGTTAACACAAAGTGATGTGAGTATATAATTACTAAAGGGTCAATGTAAACAGTCGGTATCTGCATGCAAATCTCCCATTAACTACACTAAAATGTCATCAGGCTACAAAACATATTTCTGGTTGCACAAAGTGATAGAAATTAGGCATATCAAATGAAGTTACCTGGATGTACGGATAGGTATTGGCAGCTGCATTGTCACCAATAAGCATTGAATCACATTGTGAAGAGTTTCTAGCATTGTCTGCCTTTGACTGAACCTGAACAAGCCCACGGTAACAGTTTGTTGAATGCCCAACTGAAATACCTTTTGATATAATCCTACTCTTTGTATTCTTCCCCTTGTGTATCATCTTTGTTCCTGTGTCCGCCTGCTGATAATTATTTGTCAGTGCCACAGAATAAAACTCACCGACTGTATTGTCACCCTCTAAAACAACACTCGGGTACTTCCATGTTATTGCAGAACCTGTTTCCACTTGAGTCCAGGATATCTTGGAGTAATCTCCAGCACAAAGTCCTCGCTTGGTAACAAAATTATATATCCCACCTCTCCCTTCCTCATCCCCAGCATACCAATTCTGAACTGTGGAGTATTTAATCTCTGCACCCTTATCACAATACAACTCAACTACAGCAGCATGAAGCTGGTTCCTGTCATAAGAAGGCGCCGTGCACCCCTCCAAATATTCGACAAAACTCCCCTCATCAGCTACTATCAAAGTCCTCTCAAACTGTCCTGTTTCCAAGGCATTTATTCTAAAATAAGTTGAAATTTGCATGGGACATTTAGTACCCTTGGGTATGTAGCAAAAGGACCCATCACTGAAGACAGCCGCGTTAAGAGCAGCATAATAGTTATCTCTGCTAGGCACAACTCTGCCCAAATACTTCCTAACCAAATCAGGATATTCCCTGATTGCCTCTGAAATAGAACAAAAGATAACACCTGACTTCTCCAGTGTCTTCCTATGGGTTGTTGCAATGGACACGCTATCAAGAACAGCATCGACAGCCACATTAGCTAACCTGTTCTGTTCATTCAGAGGCACGCCCAACTTATCAAAGTACTTGAGAAGTTCTGGGTCAGCCTCATCTAGACTATTCAAGGTTGGCTTCTTCTTTGGAGCAGAGTAGTAACACATATCTTGAAAGTCAATCGGTGGATATCTGTTATCAGACCACTTGGGTTCTTTCATTTTCAACCACTCATCATAAGCACTCAATCTAAACTCAAGCATCCAATCAGGCTCATCTTTCAGAGACGATATCAATCGAATTGTCTCCTTGGACAGCCCCTTTGGAATCGCAAAAGAATCGATATCCATATTAAACCCAAATTTCTTGTCGTAATCACGAGAACGAAGAAACTCTTGAATTTTATCATCGGAACTAGTGGTTGTTGAGGTCAAGGGCTTACCTTGAGAAGAGCTCGGCTCCGAATTGACGGTCTTGGCGATGGTTGCTCGGATCCTCAGACACCTAAAATTAGGGGTTCTGAGAATTGGGGCTTTGCCGATTTCGAGTTTGGGAAGAAACCCTTTGGCGAGCTTCGAGCAATCGGTGGTGGGTTGGGTAGCGAAGCTCGAAATACCGTTGGTCAGCAGAGAAGACATGGCTGCTGTGAGGATGAAGAGGAAGGAGAAAATAGGTTAGAGTTGTTTTTTACTTTCTGGAAACAGAAACGGCTTTTATGCTGTTTTCTCCGCCATAAGATTTTGATTAGCGGCTTGTGCGCAACACGTACCGGTTGACCCCTTATGGTGCCAAATGCTCAGTTCCTATTGGCTTTATATTTCCAAAATAGATTAATTAGATTTATCCCCAAAATTGAAAATTACATGAACATGCTTTCGATTCAGAAATAGGCTAATAACTGGACATTGAACGGTATGTCAACCACCGAGTATGAAATCTCTATGGTACACGATTCATCATCTGTGGAAAATTGAAGCACTATTTTGTTATATTTAACTTTTATCGTACCATATACCTAGGGGTGAACAAAAAGAACGAAACCGCTAATGTCAATCACCACCAACCGGAAACCGTACCGGGAAACCCAAACTGGAAAGTTAAAGGTTGGTTGCTGGTTCTTGACGATCGAACCAGAAAATTAACGATTGGTTGTCGGTTCTTGAAACGTCAAATCATTGGTTAACCAACCAAACCGGTATTGTTCATCATACACATGTGGCTTCATAATAGCCACTAATCTGATATAAATGAATGACTCATGAGTACTCTTCTGTGTCACACGGATTGCTAACATAGAACACTATGATATATATATATATATACATTTTTTCTTTTGTTTTGGAGAATGTAGTAATATGTTTTGGCTTGAAATAGAAATACGTGTATGATTATTGATATTTAAATTTGTACTTACATGTAGTAGAGTTGTTGGTTGGTTAAAACCACTAACCAACCGGTCAGTGGACTGGTTGGTTTCACTATGAAAAATTGGTTTTGGATTGGAGCTGGTTCCAAAATATATCAAACCGGTAATATCGGGTTGGGTTCGTAAGGGTTCAATTGGGTGGTTAACCACCCAATACCCACCCCTTCATATACCTACTGAAATAAAGAAAATCATAATCACTAACCTGATTTTAACATGCAAAGAATGAATTTTTTTAACTTAACTGATATTTTTTTTCAATAATTTTTGTTTTATAAACCAAAATTTTAAAAGCAAAAGACAATGCGAAAAGAAACCCTTCAATGAAGGAGACTTACAAGCAAAAGTAATCCCTAATGAGGTCCCTATTGCAAGAAGACTTGCAAAGTAAGTCACCTATATAGAATCTAGGATGACTCTAACAATGTTATACCTAAATATTCCAACCATGAAAAAAACTAAACAACCGATCTTATAGGGTTCAAACCAAAACAACAAACCGATTATACAAGGATCAAACCAAAACAAGATCTAAAAACCACAAATAAGACCAATAAGAGCTTAACCAATAAGACATAAAGAGAGGTCTAGAACCCTTATTTTACAACCATGAAGCTCAAGAAAGAAATGACGGTCTGAAACCTAAATCTTACAACCTTGAAAAGCAATCAAAACTTGTAAATACCCAAAACACTATCCAAAATTGTGATTAACCCTGACTCATCAAGGCTGACGATCCCTTAACGAGAGTCGGACGGACCTTAACAAGTCGACGACCAACACCGCAAATGATAGAGACAGGCCCAGTGAGCTATACCCACTGGAACACGTTGAACCTAAAATCGAATTATGAAGTTCTCAACCAATGGCACAAAGGTCGAACCACCCTCCGACAACCAAAAATTATAAAGTAATGGGTCCAAACCACCGAAATGGAAGGAAAGAGGCGAGAAACTAAACATATAAAGATTATGAGGGAATCACAATTAAGACAAAAAATAAGGGGTACGAGCAAACCTCACCTCATACAACCATACTAACAATTCCAAAAGCAGTATCTCGAACCACTGATAGCAACCCAGAACAATCTCACAACCATGGATGAAGACGATCAGTACCACCTGCCACTACCCACACCTACCTCCAAACAAAACCTAATTTGGATTACACCACTCGAAGGATGAAAATCCGACGAGCCTCGGATTTGGAGAGTCCGAGAATAAAAAGGTCACAGTGAAATTAGAGTAGGAAACATCGACCGATCCAAAAGGACTCGTAGAGAAAGCTATAGCCTAGCCAGATCAGCCATGACCCAGTTTGTCTCGACCCACTATCTACATGCAAGACGTCCAAGAAACGCGACCCACAAATCAAGTCGTCGGGGGGAAACATAGTTCATAGCATGGGACTAGGGTGAGGTTGGGTAGTAATCCACCCCAATCTGTGACCTAAACGGATGAGAAAAAGTCTCATGTAGATTCACGCCAAGTCGTCGGAGACGAAGTTGAAAATGGTCGGAGAGAAGAAAAAGAATCGAAGAGGTTGAAAAGATAGTAGATCTGCGACTACAACTCCATCCAACATGGGCACAAGTAGAGTGAAGCACGGCAGGGTCGTAGAGCCAAGACTTCCGAGGCGACGATGAGTGAATCTTCCCCGGCCAAGAAGGAGGAGGCGGCGAGAACCATGAACGGTAGAGAAAGAAGCTGCAGAAAGGAGAGGGACAACGAACAAATAAGCGATAAAGGAATAACAAGGAAAGGGGTCCTCTACCGGCAATGACCAAGGCCAGAGTTCAAGGCCGTCACCGACGAGGGAGAGGTGAAGGGGCGGCAGCGGGTCTTGAAACTAGGGTTGGGGCAAGAGGTTGGGAGAGACTTAACACGATATATTAATAATAAAACTTTGAAGACACAAACTGAAAACATTCATTGAAAAACATCCACAATCCATATGTAAGACGAAAAACATAAACATCTGAAAGTCCGAACATCATGGGATTGAAAAAGAATCACTATTGTAAACAACAAGAAATGCATAAAATGGAAAATATGTCATATGACTCGAGGTTGGGGCTCTAGGAGGGTATTGCTTTAGTGGTTGAGACTACCGATACAAATATTGATGCCCAAGGGTGAAGACTTGTTCATCCTTGTACCAAGGTACTAAAAGAGCACAAATAGACTACACATCCTCGCGAGGATCCAACTAACGCCCCCCAATAATAATGAGAACCTTTAGAAACGTCAAAGTGTTGTCTCCCGATCCGGTAGGAGAATGTCGTGTCGGTACTTGGTAGAACCGATGTCATCCTATACTCGGTGAGAATGTCGTACATGTAGACCCTCACCGACCTCTCTATTTCTAATTAGGAGGTGAGGGTTCTTGCTACGCCTCACTGTTTTTCTACCGCTCCCTCAAAATTGGCATAGCCCACTGATTCAAAACTCATAGCAATCACAACTATCCATTGCCAACCAATCCCATTTCTAGACAGTTCATGGTGTCCCAGTTAGGGCCTCGATACCATCTCCGACGACTAATGTCCCCTCCATCATCTCTAAGAGATTCTTCCCAAGCCATCCAATGTCCTTCGTTCCAGTCGACCCCTCACCGTGGAGTTACCTTCTTGGGTCCTCATAAGATTCTCCTCGTCGGGCGGCTCTGACCGAGTTGAGACGGAGATGTATATCTCCCTCCTGCTTCGCCAATGACACAACTCCTTCCATAATGGTAGTCCAAGTCCCGACCACTAGTCCATCAAACGAAGCACCCTCTACATACGAGACGGAATCATCGAAACAAAGACAAAAGATCCCACCGTAGAACCCAAAACGAAAGGTTGACGAGCGTGTCCTTCATCCACCACTTCTCCTCACGGACAATGACCCAGTCTTGGGACATCCACCACCACTTGTTACAGCAGGATAGCAAGGCTTGAAGCACCCACCACCGTCTGCTGCAACAACAAAAGGTAGTGATGACTTAAAAAAACTAGCAAGAGAAGATGGTTCATAAGAGCAACATAATCACTCTTTGCGCTTCCCTCCGCTGGCCATGCGCCCCCATCACAACCACATACCTCCATACCTATTCTTCGTTGGTGTGTGGTGGTTTTCCTAGTGGCGGGAAGATCGATCTCACCCCATATAGGTAGAAAGATCTCAATTCTCCACCCACCTCTAGAGACGACCCTGTCATAACCACATACCTCCATACCTATTCTTCGTTGGTGTGCGGTGGTTTTCCTAATGGCGGGAAGATCGATCTCACCCCAAATAGGTAGACAGATCTCCATTCTCCACCCACCTCCGGAGACGACCTCTAGCATCTCCGGACCGGTCCCCCGCCTCCAACCATTCTTCTACCCTACCGAGCTATCGTTCTCGCTATCATCCGCCTCTGCGTCGTCCCCTTCATTGCTTTTCTTGGTTGTGCCTACTTCTAAAAACCTTATTTTTCTTTTCTTTAAAAGAGAAAGTTAGGGTGAGAACTGTCAAATACTATTATCTTTTGCACGTACGGTTTTGATGTTCAGAGTTGAAATCACGGGAAAGATATAATAATTTTCGTATGAATTGAATTATTTTAATGTTAGAAGCTCTAAGCATTGTGTTTGTGCATTAGTTATAACGACCTATGGAAGAAGATATTTATGTAGTGTTTACGGTGGTACTAGTTCACTTAGTAACTATTTTACTATGTGACATAAATTGTCGTTCAATTTTTTTATAAAAAAAATAAATACATTATGATACGTTTTTGAAATGGAATATAATTACATAACATGTTTTAAAACGGAATATAATTATATTAAAGATCAATAGTCAAAATATACTGAAGTACATAAGAAAGGGCTATTTGGCGCACATACTAGGAATGTGCCTCCAGATTATAACTAGTTAGATGTACATCCTCGAGACTAGATCAAAGAGAAATATAGTCTTAAACTCTGGCTGCTTAGAAATAGAAAAAAATTTCTTCTAAAGAAGTTGACTTTCTACTCGTACACGAATATGTCTCCAAGATTGATAATAGACCCATTGAAATGCCCCCACAATTGTTAATATTTTCATACGTAAGGGGTATATGAAACCACTATGAATAAATTCAAAATTTACATCTCCCGTGTCTTGAAAAATGTCTCATCTACATTAATGCATATGGTGGTACTTGGTGGATACAACCATTTCTCTATAGCATTATGCTCTTCCTTTCCACCATCCTTTCTTCCTATCCTATCGAAGTTGCTTAGGACTGTTTCTCTCTGTTGTGCCAAGCTCGTCCGAGCCCGTGCCTCCATCGTGGTCATATTATGCATCTTATGTTTCTTGCACCAAACAGTTCCTTACTCCTCATAGCTCTTAAACCCACACAACCACTTTTGAGGTCACCTCCAACAAATTTGTCTCCATCACTCTACGCCATTGCTTTTGAAAATTGGAATCCGTTAAGCCATTCATACTGACTCTACGTCTCTATTAGAAATCCCGAGTGAGCGAACACATCACAAGGACATGCGGCTCAAATTGAACATCCTGGTGACAGAACAACCACGTTATTAGGAGACTACGTGTTTGGACCAAAGGCGCACTACGACTTGAAGGCAGTCGGAGAAGGACCTCTAAAGGAAATTGATGGCCCTTGGTGGTGATTTTACCATCAAGAGGCATTGCAAATACTATAATTTAGTCGGGGTAGCTCAATCTCCTCGCCGACGGACTAAAAGATTGTAGTTTTCTCTCCTCGTAAGTCTAATATCAACCATGATGTTATTTGTTGATTCTCATGGGTATAACACTAATTTCTCTCTGATCCATGTATGGTAAGAGGTACCTTAGTATCCTTACATCTTAAGGTCTCTCCTAATCCTTAAGAAGATCTCAATTAGTTGATTATATAGGCTTTGGCTTACCATATCAGCAAATGCATTACTTTCAGATAACCAAGGTTTACCCAAGATGGTGGTTTTTTGATACAGGAACGTGGTGGTAGGATGGAGAACCTTAGCTGGTCGTACAACACTTTCTAAGGTTCTAATGGATGAAGATGGAGTTGATGATGGAGATTGCTTAAACTGGTCGTACAACACTTTTTGAAGAATCGAAGTAACTAGGAGGATAGATGGTGGATTGAATGACGCCACACAGATTATGGAAAGTCTGTGATAAGTCGAACAAACAACTTCAAGGCTTCGCACACAAGAAGGTTGAATGTGATAAGTTCTTCTCAGAAGAAAACTCGAATTTTTATTTCATAAAACTTGGATAATACATGCTGAGAAGGGACTTTATTAAATAGTCCAGCAGCAAGTGACCTTCAAGGGTCTAAAATTGATTCCATTTGACTCTAATTAAAGCTAAATGACTCTTGAATAACTAAAGGCTTTGAATATGCAAAACAGCAAAAGTAACTCATTAATAATCTGAATTTAAATGCATAACTTGGCTATTTAATGTTCTTGAGTAGTTTGAGGGGCTGAATCTCCTTTGGAAATGATGAATAAGTTGACTTCATTAATTCCTTTAAGTAGAGGCAAAAACAGATGTGTCGAAGTCTTGAATTGTTCTTGAATGCCTTCTTGTATTGCCTTGGTGATCACGTCTTCTTGGAGTTCCCCATGCTCTATTAAATTCTCCACTTTCTTGTTGATTTCTTCATGTAATGCTTTAGTTCCAGATCTTGTCCTTGGTACTGATCGCATAATAGGAATGTTGCTGATAGCTTCTTCTTCGGGCTCGAACAAAGTACTGATAGCTTCGACGTTCGGTGATGATCGCATAGTAGGAATGTTGGTGATAGCTTCGATGTCCTCATCATTTTTAGTGCTATCTCGATTTGCCTACGAACTTTTGACCACACCAGGTTTTGAGATGTCATTATACTTCACCTAGTAAAACTAGGATTAAGACATAGTGCGGCCTCAAGGATAAAGGATTATGGATAGTAACGTGCCTTGAGGACCCTCATCGCTAAACCATTTTCCATTTCTAATATCTCCACAATTTTTTTTTCCAGAGTAAAACTAGGTTTGAGTCCTCCAAATGTCAAAAATCCAAACCCCCCACATCATTGGAACAACAAAGGGCCGCACATGTCTTTATAATAATCAATATGGAATTATCCGATGAACCTCGACACTAAATTTAGCTAGAGCCTTATTAATTTTATCAATAAGGACTTCCTGGATGAGGAAGATACTCATCGTGTAGGCAGGTAGGTAGGTATTTCCTATAGAACTGATTTCACCCTCACTTATTTCTCTACTTTAGACAACATCTGACCATCTTAGTTATTTACCTTACGAAGGATCCACTCTAGTACAAATATCTCGCTCTGTTATTGTTCCTTCCAATCAATTTTGGTACACCCAAGTATGGAGATGCCAACCCTACTTCATGAAATTCCAAAATCTTACAACCTACCTCACGAGCCTCTTAAGTATTGTTTAGATTGAAAAATAGTAAGGACTTGGTTTCATTGATTACCAGCCCTGACATCGGTTCATATGTATTGAACAGAGCATGTAACTCACCCATATCCTTGTTGGTGGCATTACAATAAATGTAACGGTCATCCAATAAATAAGTGAGTCATCTAGATTGCTTTACAAGAAATATAAACATTATCAATTAGGCCTTGATTCTATCTACTTTGCAAGAGACGAGGTAAACCTATCATGAAAAAAAAAGAAAGATATAGGGGAAAAATGGGTCACCCTACCAAATTCCCTATATCGGTCGAATTGGACCCACATTTCTCTCTCCTAGCAAGATATTGTATGAAACTGTATGAACAAAAAATTTATATGATTAGGATCCATTTATCATGAAAGACAAATCTTCTGGGCATCATCCAAAGAAATAATCATTCCACCTTATTATACGCTTTGCTTAAATCTAGCTTCAATTGCATGACACATGGCTGTCCTTGAGTCTTCATTTTCATATATTACAATATTTCAAATGATAGTAGTATCGGTGGCTGGTTCGATATGTGTACCTGTACGTAGAAACGCTTTTGTGCTCTCCTTTAATCAAGACATCTCCAGCAGGATCCCCCCTTTGCAAGTATCCACACAAGCAAACCCGTTAAAAGTGTGTTAGTACCTTTACTTCTCAAAATGATATAGAGAATTCCACAACTGAACTGTCTATATTTGCTAGAATAGTAATGGTTGTAGTTCTCTCTTTTGTCTCACAAAATATCAAACCTCCAAAAGCCAAAAGAAATAACTCAAATATCAAACCTCCAAAAGCCAAAAAAAATAACTCTACTGTGACTTTTCAAAACAAAGCAAAAGGAATATCACTCTCCAAGTATTTTGTGATTACTAATTAAAAAATTCAAACTATTTTTGTTATTTATTTAATTTTCAAAAAACAAAAGTTAAAAGACAAATTTCATCTCACTACCCTAATTATTATATTTTTGCATCTTACTACCCTAACTATTTTTTCGGCACCTCATTACCCTGGAATGCAAATTTTTGCACTTTAGTACCCAAGGCCCGCGACGTTAAAATTTGGACGGAAAGGAACAACACGTGACCTCCATGTGCTAACTTACTCATGCGAAAAGACCGAACTACCCTCCCACAAGCTTATATCCCTTTCCCCTTCCTCATACAAGACTTCAAAGGTCACTCATTCTCATCTCAAGATTTCAGCTCAGGTTCGGTCATTGGTCATTTCGACGAATAAATGCGGGAGACAAATAATTCGATAGTAGTAGGATGAGATGATATGTGAATAGTGTTGTTGTTTGATTCAAACATCCCTATTTATATAGCATTTGAAGACAAGGACGTTAACATTTTTGTTATTTTCAAAAATAATTTTTATTTTTCAAGAACAAATAATAGGGCAAATGAATTTTCTAGCCGTTGGCGCCGACGCTAAGTGCTGGCGTTGAGCTCCCAGTCGATCCTCACCGCCAGCACCACGCCACCTCCCCGCCGCCAATTGCTCACCGCCAGCAGCTCCCCGGCCAGCGTTATGGATGCTCTAAGAGCATCCACAACGCTGGTCGTGGAGCTGACGGGGAGCTGCTGGCGGGGAGCAGTCGGCGACATGGAGCAGGCGGGGAGTTGCTTTTTAAGCGCTTGCGGGGAAAAGAGACGTTGAGCTCGCTGCCATCATTTATTGTTGGCGTTGAGTGTCGTTGGGCCTCGTTGACCGCACCGACCGTTGGACCTCCACACGCTGGCGACACGTGGCAAGGCGATGGCAGTTGGTGAATTAAATTTTCTCCCTTTATAAATAGCAAACCCCCATATTTTCAAACACACCAACAAAATTCTCTCAACCTACCACTTTATTCTTTCTCCACATTTCTTATTTTTTTTTGCAATGGGATTTGATCTCAACGACTGGGGGGATATGGTCACCAAGTTGGACGGCGACATGTTTGAAACGCCGACTCAACAATCCTTCCCTTCGAGCCAAGTATCTGGAGCGACAACAGAACAATCTCCAATGGTTATCGAATCTGGGGCCGGAGGTTCGAGTAAACAACCAAAAAGCCGACTGGTATTATGTCCAACATGGCCACCACTTCACGAAGTTCTCGCTTTGGGAGATTGTTAAAGACCACCCGCAGTTCCTCCAATACGTTCACGAACTATAAATCGTGAACATGCTATGTTGGATTTCCCGCTTCGGTGATAATAACATGTACTTTCCCGTTCACGAGCTTGTTTGTGTTATTTTCTTCTTGTTTCAAAAAAATATGTTGAATTATTATTTTAATTTACATCGCTGGCGGCTCCCAGCCGGTAAAAAATCCCCCACTGCATGCTGCTGTCGTTTTTTGCAGGCGGTGAGCTAGCGATGGACTAAAAAACAATATTTTAATGCTCACCGCCAGCACCTCCCCGCTAGTACCGGTGGTGAGCGTTGTGGGTGCTCTAAAAACATATTTTCGTATGTTTTGGTAAAAAAAATTAAAATAGAAGGTAAAAATAAAATAAAAGCTAGTGCACAAACAAAATTGAGAAAGGGCTATTTGGACAAATTACTCAGAGCATGTGCATCAAGGGAGACAAGAGACGAAACCTCTGTTGACTGGGCATAGGTTCTGCTCTTGCCCCTCCAAAATTGAGAGTGTTCCACATTAAGAGGGGCATATATGAGGATCATGCTCATCTTGAAATGCTGACTGGATAATTAATTATGTTTTTTTACTGAATTTGTTAAATTCATTTTTAATTAACAAAATAATAAATAAAATAGAAATAAAATATATGAAATTAATTAATAAATATATAAATTTAAAAAATACATAACTAATTAATAAATACAATTAAATAACTAAAATGGATAGTGAAACTTGAAATTTCATTACAACCTATCGTCAAACATTTTTTTATCGAAATAGAAAACTGATTTTTAAAATTAAAAACTAAAATTTTAAATTTAAAAATAAAGAAAGATTTTATAAATTAAAAACTGATTTATATATAAAATAATAAAAAATAGAGAGACACGTGTCACACGGAGAGGTGAGGCAAGAGGCAGAAGGGCGCGAGGCTTGTTTCTGCCCCGCGCTCCCAACATTAAGGTGGCGCAAACCCCGAGGCACACATCCCTTGCCTCGATGCACATGCTCTCAGATTTTTTTAGAGGCTACGTCCCAAGTAAAATCACATTTTCGAGGTCATTTCGTTAATTATCCCCATTTGACCCTTATTCAAAACGGTTTCCGGAAAGATTCGGATGACCCATGGATTCGGGTAATCGGGTACAACCATCCGGTTTCCAGAAAGAAGACGCAGCGCCAATTTCCAATTCCACAAATTTCCCACTCTTTTCCTCTCTCTCAGGTTTTCGGTTCCTCATCCAATCCTCCGCCGCTCCTCTCTTCTTCGCAAACGTAAGTTTCTCAAACAAACTATATTTACTTTTTTTTTATCGTCGTTATCGCATGTATTGTTTGATTTTTCCGAAAGATCTGGCAATGCCGGAGAGCCTAATGCAGCGCCGTTGATCGATTAGGTTCTTAGGGTCTTAAACGCGAGTGAAAAAGGACTTCAGTTCCTATTTTGGCTCTGTTATGGAATCAGCTCATATTGCATTACCTGTTTATTTGGATCAATGGGGTGATTTATTAAGAAAAAATAGTATTTTTTTTTTGCGTTACTAGCTGATATATTTCGGAATGAGTTTATATGTATCGTCCTTGTGCATGTATGATGTATAGTATGCAGTTGAAACATTACTGCCTTCTGGATTAATATGCTAACTCCCTGTAGCTTCACAGTGAAGCTCTTCATCATCGATTTACTTGTGTCCTGTATATTTATTAGCTTTTGTTTTTCTTTTCCATTTCTTACCGATTCACCTTTATCTAGTCACCTGGAAGCTGTAACCATCGGGGGTGGTGATAATAGCAAATCAAAAATGGAAATGTTTAGATGGAACCCGAGGAACTCTGATATAATGAAGTGGGAAGGGCAGTGAAGAATCACACACCATCTATTAATGAAATGGAATTAGATATCAAATGATTTAGCAGTAGTTTATTGAACTCAACTAATCTTATTAGTTATTATTTAAGTGGCCAAAATATCAGTTCTATGTCACCCTTGCAAATTGTATGTCAAGTAAACAGCAAAGACTGCTTCATTGGGGATGGTGTATGAAAGGGAGCAGTGCAATACATCACTCGGTATCATTTAGATTATTTTAAAGGGAATAAAAAATGGTAATGATAATGTTACTCCTGCCCCGTCACACGCAAGCCCGTTTCTGATGTGCACATGGTCTGGTATGAGAGATATAATGTAGCGGCAATGCCAAGGGTTCATTGGGGTGAGAGCACCCAATTTTGTTTCAGACACAGCTTAAACTGATAGGTTAACAAGATTTGATATCATATTAGAGAACCAACTCAAAAGGAAGCTCAAGCTGATAGTTGAACTCTAATGTTACCTATAGTTAATCGGATCCAAGTTAGGAAATTTTATATGTTGCGCGATTAGAGGATTGTTTTGGTAATAAAATAGATGGATATGCTTGCACTTCTCGTATGAAGTTCTCAAATCTAGTATGCTGCAGCTTTGGTAGCTGTTAATGACAAATGCATCCTAAAAGTTTCTTTTCAGTTGCTGCTAATCTAAAAAACGTAGCAGAGTGCTGAATCAAGGAAGGGTAAAGGTAACGATGAGACATAGTATAATGCTTGTGCTGAGCCTGTATGAATGATGGATCATGGCTCAGTCGCTCAAGATTTATGACATGATATTTTGGTAGATTTTTTTTGACTCTTTAGGGTACATTTATAATTGTAGATGTTTTTACTAAATACTGTAGGGGTTGTCTTCATCACAAAGTTTCAATTTATTTTTCGGTTCTCATTAGTTCCCTTCCCTGTTTCCTCTCTTCGCCGCCCCTGGTCACATCATAATGAAGTAGTTTTATGGTTGCCTAAAGCACTGGTGAGATATATGAGATAGGCATGAAATTGATGATAGGCTACTGAGCATGTAAGTACTTTTATTACCGCAGGTTTATATGGATTACAAATCAGTTAAATTTATGGTTTGAATCCTTAAATACTGTTCCTAGATCTTTGCAATAGGCAATAACATTTGGATTTTAATCAAGATCCATGGCTTACATCTCGTAACTCTTTGATTGTAATCTTAAATTTTGGTCAAGATCCTTGTGTTGAATTTCGTAACCTTGATCTCTATACTAGATTTTGGTTAAGGACAATGTGTTGAATCTTGTAATCATCGTCTGCAATATTAGATTAAAATCAAGATCCATGGATTGGATTTTCAAACCTTGATTGTAATCTTAGATTTTGACTAGATTCAGATCTCTCAGCTAAGGCTTTCTCTGTCTCGAGGAAAACTACTTCACCAGACCATATTTTCAATATTAATGTGCTTTCTCCTTTGAAAAAAAGCGGTATGCTTTAAAAGCAAGAAATTATTTTTTGTTTTGTTTCCCTCAAAAAATTACCTTACCGGAAAGTAGTCGGTTTACTAATTTTCATTTGTGCTCCATATGGAAGAAAGGAAATGTCCTGAAAACATTTTAGGGGAAGTTATTTTCCTCAAAACAAATGTTTCTCACTGCCTATTGGGTTAAAGTCTAGCAATGTTTTCCCTGTTAAGTTTGATATTTTATGGAAACGGTTATGATATTTTATAGATCCCTCATATGTTATGTTAAGGGCTGAACAAGTTGTCCTTTTCTCACTTAATTCTATGAAGTTTGTGAGAAAAAAACTGATACTCGCATTTTGTATCTTGTGATTTTCCTATAAGTTGATTATGCAAGACAAAGTTCGAAGGTTTCATATTGTTATTGCTTTTAGTTTGTAAGTAAGTAGTATCAAACTAGTTTCATCCAAAATATTGCAAATTTATGTTTTATATATAACTTTATACCATGTTTAAATTCAATTAGTCTCGAATAAAATACAACTACTGTTATAAACAAAGGTTGATTGCTCATGAAGATGCTGGATACGTGCTCTTAGGTCTTAGTAAGAAAGTTGATATCATGGCTGCCTATCCCCTTTTCTATAACATATGGTAGTGAATAACTTTTATGAGTTTATTGAGGTGCCAATTTGCCTTTGATATTATCCTAGAATATATAGATGATGCTATTAATGCAATCCTAAAAATATTCTGGGATAATTTGCTACATCTTATTTTCCGCTGAACATATATTTGAATAATTCCTTACATGTCACTTAAATCTGTTAGTTTCTGTTTTTAAGCTAAGTGCATTCATTTACTTTTCCTAATCAACACTAACCATGAGTGTTAACTGTGTTTGGTAATATTTCCTGATCTCATAAATTTCATCTGCTGGGCTTCTTAGTTTCTTCATTACTCCATGTCAAAGCCTTCAGTGCTATCTTTCTGAAGCAAAAATATTTTGCCAATTAGGTCACAGTTTGTTTAAATGTGCCTTATATGTGATAAAGAGTTGGGAAATGGTCAGGCTTGTATGCACATGGGCTGGGGTTCAACATATAGTGATCTTTGAGATATGTTTGTCGTGTCACCATCTTGGATGATATTCAATAACAGTTAATTGACTTGACTTGTCTGCAATAGTGTGCCGGATTTGGCCATTCTAATTGAAAGTCTTACTATAAGATTTTTCGTCATATTTGACATGCTATGCCCAGTACTCAAGTAAATATTACACCAGTGGTAGATATTGTATAATCAGTTCCAGCTACTACCTTTTTGCTGCCTATCACAAGCATTGGAACCTTATTTCGTAAAGTGGATAAGGGTAAGAGCATAGTTCTCGTTTCCGACAGTCCTGGAACTGTGCACCATTACACTAGATTTTGGAAGAATCTAGCGTGGAGAGTAGTGTGAAGAATTTTATATTTCACTGCAAGGGAAAGGATTGTATGTCTGGTGTCCGCTAAGGTAGAGTACTAGAAAATTTGTAAGGCGTTGTGTATATCTTAGATGCTTAGATAAACTCGTGACTAGAAATCATATTCCTCAAAACTCCAGTTTAGTGGTTCTGGAATGATTATGAGCAGCCCATGAACTTCCTTAGCATATGTACATAATTGTTGAAGTAGAACCCACATCGGGAAAATATAAGAATAAATAGCTACTGATAAAGGCTAGGGCCACACCCAACTAACAAGGTTGATCTTTTAGTTGTGGAAGTCGACCCGATTTAAGTGACCCGTTTTAAACAAAAATTTACATGGTATTGGTTCGGCCTGCAGCCCATTTATCACCTCCACCCTGTGGTCTCCGGTTCATATGCAGTTGTCCAGACCTGCACGTGTGGGGAAGTGTTGAAGTAGAACCCACATCGGGAAAATATACGAATAAAGACATACTTATAAAGGTTAGGGACACACCCAACTAACAAGGTTGACCTTTTAGTTGTAGAAGCCCGACCCGATTTAAGTGGCTTGTTTTAAACAAAAAATTACGATTATTTGCTTCCTTTAAGCTCAGCTGACAATATAACTGGTTGGACTAATTTTTTATTCATAATGATAGATATAAACCAATTAGTAATCCCTTTACAGTCTAGACCATTTTTCCCGTTGTGACATTGTCTTTAATAGGAATAAAATGTGGTTGGTGTAAGATACTGGATTCAAACCATTATAAATTCAACCCTCAATCTTGTTTATCTTATAAACTTTTTGCATCTGTTTCTGATTCAATTTTGTGCTTTCTAATAGTCTTACTCTTATCATCGGCATAAGGTAACTTGTTCTGTTATCTTGAAATTAGGTTGGGGATGTGGTGTCCATTTATTTTTGGTTTACCATGAATAGTACTTTCCTTATGCAATCTCGAGGCCGTAGGAAGTTCACAATATATCTATGTTGGTATAACAGTAACAGAGCTATAAGAAGTTGGAATGATTCAAGTGAGAGACTAATATGTTGTATGCATAATATGGTGGTTGCTTTAAGACTCAAATTCACCTACTCAACTGTCACATGTTAAAATTGAATATCTGGACTCATGAACCGAAGTATGCTCCATGAAAAGGGCTAAATGCCACATCATCATATTTATGTAAGGTAACTGTATGGTTTTCTGCTGACTTTAAATATCTCTGTAGTTTGTCAGAACTTGATTTTAGCTAGGACAACAACTGGCACCTATTGCTGTGCATTATTAACCAATTAATAGTGCATCATATTATCATTGTTGCTCTTTTTTCTCTGTTATATTTACAACTTTTTTTTGTGGGCTTGTAGTGAAATTTCTGCCACTACCAGTGGTTTTGCATTTGTGCAAGATGAGCCAACAGGGTCAAGGTACCAACTCTTCTCCAATTGATCTTCCTATGAAGAGGAAACGTGGGCGTCCACGTAAGTATCAGAATCTGGTTAAAGGGGAAAACATGATGGCCATCGCCATGCCTGGACTTGACAGTGCCAGGAAGAACAAGGTCAGTCCAGATACAAGTGAAAAAATGGGTGATGATATGGTGGGTCAGGTGGTTTCTGGTGTCATTGATGGTTCATTTGATGCTGGGTATCTTCTAAATGTTAAAGTAGGCAACACTGACACCCACTTGAGGGGTGTTGTGTTTCTACCAGGGCGTTTCATTCCAGTTACTCCGGCAAATGATATAGCTCCACATGTTTCAATGCTACAAAGGAAAGAGATTCCAATTCCAGCTTGTAATAACCTGCAAACTCCACCTCCCGGTTCTACTTCCCAATCTAAACAAAGTACAAGGTCACCGTTGGAGCTAGAGATTCAATCTGATGCTCCAATGGCAGTTGACATCCAAACTGGTTGTGTTACAGTTCTGCAGGCTGATGACATGGCAAAGAATAACACAGGATCATCCTTAGAAGGCATTTTTGTGGCCAAGCAAACTTCAGAGTCTGGACTTGAGATTCCCCCATCAGTTAGTGAGCAACCTGTGGAGATAATGAACCAAGATCGAGCTCCTCCCCTTGAGATTCACTGGGCTGCTCCAATGGAACTTGATAAACAACCTGCTTCTGCAGTACTGTCCCTAGCTGTTAACTCATCAAATAATGACATGGGTTCTTCCCTGGAAGGAAATTCCTTGCCACTGCAAACTTCAGAGTCTGAATTTGGGATTTCCTCAACACTACAAGATAATACACAAGTCATTGGGATCAACAATAATGCAAAAGTACTTCCTGAGCAAGCCTCATTCACCGGGCTTCAGCTTGGCACCCATGCTAGACCTTCCTCTGGTGCGGTGCCTGTGCCTGGAAACTCGGCAGAAATTGTCACAAATCCATCCTGGAGAGGCAAGCATGTGTTACAGCAAACTTCAGAGTCTGGACATGAGATTCGCCAGTTACACCAACAAGACAATAAGCAGCAGTCTATACAGCAGGTGACTCCCTTTGATCTTCAATCTGCCTTCCCAACTGCACTTGGTATCCAGTCTGCTGAGTTCTTGAAGAATGACAAAGGTCCATCCTTATCTGGACTAGTGGATCAGTCTGCACCATTCATGGCACAGATGAAGTTTGATAAAGTCATTGAACAAACAGAACTATTGGGGGATTTCAAGTTGAATGCGCTTGTCCCCGATGAAGTGAAGAAACCTAATATTCAACTCAATGGTGAAGAAGAACCTGGTACTGGCAATGATTTAGTTCTGAGAATAGGGTGTGAAGCGGAAGGTAGTCAAAACTACAGATAGGTGTAGCCATCTGCTATTTAAAGTAGTAAGTAAGCATATATCCAGAGTAACCCTTGTACTATGGAATTTGACACATCTGATCTCATTTGCCTTTTTGGAACTTTCGTTTCATACCTTGTTTGAAAAACTCTCCAGTGTCGAGTTAGATGAATTCGGTGTATTAATTGCAAATTCACTTTTAAGATGAAGAAAGCTTTTGCTGGCTTGTGGCCTCGTGCTCAGAGTTCCAGTGTTACTCATGTTCTGCAACTTTTTATGGCAGACTTGGATTCATTAATCGCACTACAATTTTACTTTGATTATTAGAGGAAACAAACTACAAGTTCAAAAAGTTTAAACCATAAACTCAAATGATCAACCTCATTAATTCTTCAAGTAGAGATCGATATTGCAGATAATACACAATCAGACATGCAAAGGTAAAAACAGGGTCAAATGAAAATTCGTATTCAATACTCTTCCACATGCACAGGAAAAATCCATTGTACCTTACAAATTGTTGCCATCAACATAAGGTCCAGACATGGGGGAAATGTTAATAATGATCCTCAGTGTTACAACTGAATGAAATAAGAAACACGCCTCATCAGCTATACCCTCCTAATTGATGCTGCTGTGCAGGCTGCACTTGCTGGTAATTTCCATATGCAGGATAGCCGCCATAGTACATGTTGGGATCTTGAGGAGCTGCCGCATAGCCATAGGGTTCCATACCAGGTGTATACCCATAATATGCCCCATTCCATTGATTTGGATCTTGCTGTGGCTAAGAATTCACCAAATCATTAGCAACATGATACCATGTCTTACGTCCCACATAAAAGACGAGGTCAAATTTATCTACCTGTTTGTTTGCAGGACTACGGCCCCATGACAGCCGCACATTTTGTCCACCAACCTGAGTACCATTTAACACTCTCAATGCTTCTTCTGCAGAGCTCCTGATGTAAAGAAACCAGAATACAGATCAAATTATGCTGCAATCAAGTGATGCCTTCAGAAACATATAGCTATTTCTTTCTTACCTCTCCACAAATTGAACAAATCCACACCCCTTATTAACTGGAATCTTCACATGCACTAACTCCCCATATGGACTGAACACTTGTCTCAATTGCTCATCTGTAACATTGGGATCCAACCCACCCACAAATATCTAGCATGAAACGATATTCGTCAGTTTTGGTGCAAATAAAATAGTTACAACATTGAATTTACACATCCCACAAATACCCACAGTTGTGACGGTTGAGTCAATTTCACTCTGAGAGCCTTGTGAACTCTGGTATGAACCTGCGATGGGGAGAACAGTGAAAGAACAGTGAGCACCAGGCCCTGTAAGGAAATCCCAACAGGCCACAATATCACCAGAATAACATCAGAAACAAGTAAACTAGCACCTATAATTGTGATTATACTTAATCTTAAAACCAAGCCAAGAGAAAAGGATTGTGCTATGTACAAGAAAAATTATGATCATTAACTCTCAATTTTATTGAGAATAAATGACAGGGAAAAGAAAACACCATTTCCAAATGTTGTCAAAAGCAACATAAACCACACCACTACAAATCAATAAACTAAATGATAAAAGTAGAATTTCATTTTTCCCATCGTTCTAGAAATCCCGATATCTCCCCAAGAACTCGGTGAACATTAACCACCCAAATTTGAAAATTTTCTACCGATAAGTGAAAATCGGTCCAAACTCTACAAAATTTGGTCAACTTAATCAAAACTCGGTGAAAGCACAGTCAACTATTTTCATATACAATTCAAAAGAGTGAGATTTTGAATCCAAAAAGAGATTACCAATAGCAAGTTCAATCTACTTTTCAAATACAATTTAATTTCACAGAACATGAAATCAATACTGTTTGGAACTATCTTGTTTTACCAAACTATTGCTACTTTTTGTCTTTAATATATGTTATATATTATTTCATTTAATACTAAACGTGTTTTGCCAATATGTCCCCAACAAGTTAAAAGACCCTTACTTCGTACCTCGCCCATTTTAACCCCGTCACCAGGCTTTAGACCTTGATTTCCACAAGCAAAGGTATTAAACTACACTGATGACTCAACTGCTATTCATCCACTTATTTCCTTCCAATTCGCACAAAAAATGTCCAAATGAAACCAACTGTGTTGTAGAACTTAAAATCCCAAGCTCTCACCCAGCCAAATTGCAGATATATATGAGATGAGTATGATATAGTTTCATTTGTAATGATTAACTAAAACCACAGTGGTGTTGTAAAACTTAAAAAATTACTAGCTCTCATCCAGCCAAATCGCAGATAAATCAGATGAGTATGATATAATCTAATTTGCAATGATGAACTAAAAACCACAGAGGTAAGAACGTGCATTGCTCCCGATACTGCAAAACTAAAACAGCATTTTTTGATGAAAATACTTCTCAGATGGACTGTTCACAAGAGTTATCCTACTTGCAACTTGATAAAGATAAAGCACAATCAATCAAATCAGTTCACAAGGTCTACAACCGCTGCACGAAATGAATTCATTACAAAATTTATGAACTCCCATCAGTATGACAAGACTAAATATTTACTTCAAGAATGACAACGAAAAAGCTAGTCCATCCAAAATTGGAAAAAATGTAGAGAATACCAGTAATAGGTAAGAATAGTTTGTGCCATATTCAGACTAGCATCACATTTACAAACACTGACACTCTTGCAAGTTGCAAGAGAACTGAACTATTTACAATGACACGTCTATAGAGAGCCCAATGAAACAAGACATTAAGGGAAGTAAACGATAATATGAGGTTATTGAAAGAGGAAATATGATTGACATTATCAAGGAAACATTGGAACTGGACCAAATAGTGACATTTACAACAATACACCACCTGCTAGGAAAAGGTTCAAGCAGTTCCAATGAATTTCAACCTGCACTTGAAGATTCTCCCAAATAGACATCTAAACATTCATTTATAAAACATCAAACCTAAGAAAATACAATGGATAAATTGGCTGAAATTGTAAAGGAATTAAATAACCAACTTATTTGAATGAACATGAGTAAAGAATGGAAAGATAAATATCTAATAAATATTCCTGGCAGTAACTGCATTGGTATAATCAGCAGGTAACTGGAACAGTAACGAAATATAACTTCAATGGCCACTCAACCAATAGAGGTGAAAAAGTAATTTGACGAAGAAGCATATCGAATGGCCTCACAAAACTGAAATAAAAGGGTGAACCTTTAACGGGAAAACTAACCTAAGCAAGGCCACAGACTAATAGGGTAACCCAGTGAGCTGAAATCAGTTCCAGGCCCCAAGATGGTATATCCTCTTGACGCTCTGCTGAGACAATATGAGTTCTATGAGTTATAGAGGGTTTCAATATTTTAATACTTACCAGCATTTACTATGGTTATATTGTGAAGGAAATACAAGAATAAAGGATTTTGAATATCCAAGAACCTAACAGATAGATCAAAAATGACAATGCTTCACATTCACATCAATAAGCAATCAAAAATCATAATCATGATTACCAATCTAAATGGGTGATTTATGAACAAACACGGCCTATTGAAATCTAAGGATTGACAATGATTAGACCAGACAATTAATTAAGTTACCATGGTATACCTCCGATGCAATTTACTAAGCTAGTTGGTAAGGAACCAATGGCTTTCAAGAAACATACCACTTTGATATTGCTGACTGCCTCCTGGCTTCTTGTTATTAGCTGGCCCAATTCGCATAGGCCTTGATGAACAGAAAACACCATTCATCTCAGTCATGGCACGTATCTGTTCGCTTTCATCTCCAAACTTAACAAAACCATAACCCTTTGTGTGCCCAGTTAACCTATCAATCACAACTTTGGCACCCTTAACTGAAGAATAATGGGCCTTGAATGTCTCTTGTAGAGTGTAATCTGTCACGTCAGATGCCAAATCACCTACAAATATAGTGAATTCGGGAGAATCATCTGAGCGCCTACCACCTGCACTGAAGGATGCCCAGTTCAGTCTGAATTTCTGCCCACCATTTGGCATGGTGGTTCCGTTATATGTCTGCAAGATCCTCTCAGCAACTGCATGAGAGACAAACTCAATAAATCCATAACCCTCTGATTGAGTAGTCAGCCTATTACGAATAACTTTGACAGATAGAACTTGAGCCTGCAACCAGAAAAGCATCCAATAAAAACTTGAAGAGCAAAACATCACATTCCTTGCAGCCATTGCAGAACTGTTTTTATATGTTCGACAGAACAGATTAAAACAAAACAAAAAAATTATAAGCACACTATTGTACCAGCAATTACATCCCATCCTATTTCTTTACACCCACAATCATCACTTCATAGGAAAGTTTCTTATTGTGAGATCTCATGAGGTCTATCTGAAGGAATTAATGAGTCAGGCTCATCAAGACAAAAAGCACGCCTAGTAGAGAAGAAAAAATTAAAACACATTGATGACTAAGAAAACAATCATCAGGCTATGTAAGTTCCAAAAGGCAAAAGCCCAAATGCAATGAAAGCAATTCCGTTTACCAATAATCAAACCTAAACCAAATGATGCAGACATTAAATCCACAATCACAAAAGAAGAGCAAAGACTAAGATTGGCATTGGTTATACCTCGTTGTTAATGCTAGGAAAGCAACTACGAAGATAAGCGTCATCCATCCAGTTCTGCAAGTCCCCGATCCAGAGCGTCCGGACCTCGTCGGGGCTGGCCGGAGGAGCTGGATTGTGCTGCAGAGGTGCCGCTGCGTGAGGTGGTTGTGGGTTCCACATGGGCTGGGGCTGGGCTTGAGGGTACATCATCATAGGATAGGGCTGTTGCTGCGGCTGGTAAGGGTAAGGATAAGGGTATTGCTGGCCTTGAGGGTCAACAGGTAGCGGAGCAGCACCATTTGCAGACTGCATCGTGTTGATAGTTTTGTCGAGATTGTTGGTTAGGGAGAAAAAGAAAACCCTAATCACAGAAGGGGAAGGAGGAGGAGGCTCATTACGAGGATAAAAAGAGGAAAGAGAGGGAAACGGGTAAACGGACACGTCAGGTACCTGGCGTGGCACTTGTACGATGATGTCACCCCACCCTCTCATTATATAAGAGATATCCACAATAGGGTCGAACCGATGAGGTCTAATGGGTGGAAAAAAAAGATGGGTTAATTTGTGGGAAAAAGTAGACCGAAATTATTTTATAACTATTTGGGCCACGTGGGCTTCGACTCTTTTCGACAATCTATAACCCCATCTATTTTCATGGGGTCGAATCGACCCAATTCATGGGTTATGGGATTTCCCCCCCAAAAAAGTGCGAATGGACGCCCTTATTCGACGCACAGTAGACGTCATTGTGGATAGTCTTATAAATGATAGGAGCAGATCTAGAACAATGTAAGAGATGACATAAAGTTGAGAATTTATATTTTGTTGTATTTTTTCTTCTCTTTTTTTGTCCGAAGCTTAGGGGAGGGCTAGGTCTTATATAGACAAATTTCAGCCAAAATTGTTATAATAATGTGTCGTAATTGTTACAATCATTAGTCACAATTTTTACAGTCTAGTCTTATTTCTGGAAACTTTATTTTTTTCATTACGTTTCCTTATAAATACCCACTTGTAACCAACAAGTTTAACACTCTATGGTGTTTTGGAAATGGCCTCAAAGACTTGATATTTCTCAAATAAAATCAATTCTGCTTGAATTGCTTCTTCCTACTTTGGCCAATCATGCCTATGACGACAGTTGTCAATGCTTCAAGGCTCAAAATAAAATTCATTGATGATCTCATTAGCCACCGTGATAGAAAAAATTTCATCAATAATAACCGAGTTATAATCCCATGTGTTCTTTATATGTGAATAATTCACATGGATCTTTTCATTACCTTATCTTGTAACCCCTCAAGAATATCATACCCTTTTGGTCTTTCCATAACAGTTGGTTCCCCGGGAACTAACTCCGATAATTAGGCTCTTTCATCCCTTTTATTCGTTAGACATTTCCGTTTTCGAGGAACTATGTCTTTCGATCCAACGGGTCTTTCAAGATTTTGACATGTACTAGAGTATCGGTAGCTACATTTACAGTATCACCAGTGATCTTAATTTTACCTGGTACATTGATAACTTCTATATAAGATTTTTTTCATTTTTGATGTGTCTGCAAATGCATGAAGCATTTAATTTACAATATTCGACAAATAAAGTATCCTTTATACATCCATCTCACATTGTGGTGTGTATGGGTCAAGATGAGAAAAAGAACTTACTTTCCAAGCAAGTTCATGCCTAACTGTACGAGGCTTATCTTTCACATCCAAATATGGAAAAATTATCTCATCAAAATGACATTCTGCAAACCTTTCAGTAAACATATCACCCGTTAGGGGCTTAAGATTCCTGATAATCGATGGTGAATCAAAACCAACATAAACACCCAATCATCGATGGGGTCCCATTTTTGTGTTCTTAGGATGTGCAATGGGCACTTGCACTACACAAACAAATGTTCTCAAATGAGATATATCAGGTTCATGACCACACGCAAGTTGCACAGGAGAATATCGGTGATACGCACTAGGCCTCAACCGAATCAGAGACGCAACATGTAATACAACATGTCCCCAAGAAGAAATAGGTAATTGTGATTGCATTAGTAATGTACGTGCAATTATCTGCATACGTTTAATAAATGATTCTGCTAAACCATTATGGGTATGGACATGTGCAACGGGATGTTCGACATCAATCCCTAAAGACATGCAATAATCATCATACGTCCCCGACATGAATTCACCAGTATTATCAAGACAAATGGATTTAATGGGATGATCAAGAAAATGTGCCCTTAGCTTAATGATTTGTGCCAACAGTTTAGCAAATGCAACGTTTCGCGTTGATAGTAAACAAACATGAGACCATCTTAACTTTTGTTTGAGATGATGAGACTATTACTTTTCCTTGAGAACAAACGGTACATGATATCTCATTTGACATTAGGATCTTCTGGCCCTTTAACGTATGTCCACATGAGTTCCCAATAATCCTACGCATCATGGTCGATCTTGGATGACCAAGAAGATTATGCCAAAACATAAAAGCATTGGATTAATGAACTTATGGCTCATTGTTGCGTAGGTTTCTACTGTTCTTATGGTTGTATAATACAACCTTGATGATAGAACATGAAAATTTTCTAGTACCCGCTTTTCAACACGATCACCCCCGGTGATATATAAAAACTCAGTCTCATTTTCTCTAGTGGTATCAACATGATATCCATAACCACAGATATCCTTACAACTGAGTATATTTCTCTTGGATTTATTAGCATACAAGGCATTATGAATACGTAATCTCGTTCCATTTTCTAATAGCAAGGTAGCTCCCTCGGAGCCTTCTATTAGGTTCGTAGTACTCGAGATAGTATTAACACTTACTTCGACCAACGTTAAGTAATAAAAATATTCCTTGTCATTTAAAATTGTGTGCGTCGACGCGCAATCAACAATACATATATCATCATTCTCATTCTCATCGCTGGTATTATGTATTCTGAACTTCTGGTCCAACATACATCGGGTCACTTGTATGTGAAACTTATGGCCCAACATACCATCATATTATGTAAACTTCAGGCTACAGATATGCGACCTCACCAATTAATTCACAAAAAGACCATGCAACAAGCGAACCCATGATGTAAAACAAATACAAACGATGACCATAAACATAACTGCGCACCGAGCGAACTCGTGGGGTAGCCATAATAAGTGTAGAAATTAAATATACATATATAATCGCACAAACAAGCGAACTCGTGGGGTTTAATATATAAACACAGAAATTAAATATATGTATAACCGCACAAAAAGCAAGCTTGGGGTAGGCATAATAAATGTAAATAATTGCATAGAATATTTTAGCCTTCAGGCCTTGGACACAAGTTACATGCTTCGGGCCCGTGGTTTCTTCTTGTGACCTTAATACAAGTTACAAGCTTTAGGCATGTGATTTATCATTTGGCTGTAAAAGGCAAGTATCAAGCCCCAGCTTGTAATTTATCATTTGGCCGGCCCAAGCTTGTAATTTATCATTTGGAGCTTCTAGTTTAAAATGATTTATTTTTGCTATAATAATACATCACAAATAACGTTAGTAAAATAAACCAATATAAACCAAAAGTTTAGTATATAACCAAAATTTTGATACCGTCACGTTTTATGGTATGAAAGATCCAAAGTATTATCGGCAATAACAGAGCATATATTATGTGGTATAAAAACAGGTCCAAGTAAATATAGAACGAACACAAATATATTTAAGAGTGTCGTTAGTATAATAAATCAATCGAAATTAAAATTTTGATACCTTGGCAATGAAATGGAGTGAATCGTGCTGATAACATGTTATAAATAATAAGAGCAGATCGAGAACAATGCAAGAGATGAGAGAAAGTTGAGAATTTATATTTTGTGGTGTTTTTTCTTCTCTTTTCTTGTTTGAAACATGGGGGAGGGCTGAGCCTTATATAGGCAAATTTCAGCCGAAATTGCTACAGTAACTCATCACTATTGCAACAATATTGCCACTATGCTATAGTTGAGGTGGTGTCCACTATATTTACAACAAGAATGAATGAATATCGATTTCTACTGGTAACATCAATGACTTACGAAATAATACACATTCTCCCTTTCACCAAACACTAAGATCTTTTTTCTTATTTTTTTTGAAAATAAGCTTCATTACTAAAAAAAAACATTACATTATATGAGTGTTACATCCGCTATTCATTACTGGGAGACCCAACAAGGATCAACACGATAAATTGCTCCCAACTCGTGGGTTTAATATCTTCAAAATGAAAACAAACACCATTAACAAAATTACGACACAATGTGTATAAACCAAACCAAACATCTTACTACAATCTAGCGTTCTTAGGTGGTAACAAAACTCTCCGGTGAGCCCTGGAAAGTGCTAAATAGTCTAAACCTGAGACCTTTGTTGGAGGCAAATTGAGTGCGCCAGAACTTTGGGCTTGAACCACAAAATATGACAGAGGACATTCGACCAGGTCTACTAACATTCGATTCACCGATGAAAAGGAATGTCCATACATGCCACTAGAGGCACCGACCAAACTGCCGGTGAATCGAATGGGGAAGGACGAAAGAGTCCTTGACAACGAAAATTCAACAGAGGAAACTTATGAAAGAGACAGACATTAAACATAAGAAAAAACGAGATGTGGCCAACCTAGCGAGGGCACATGGTGGACCGACGATGCTGACAATCGTCGACACTAAAGCACCGATAGATCTTGGGGGAGTAGAAGCCACCGGTGTCGGACCACTACCAGATCTGGAGGAGGCAGATCCAATAGAGGCGGAGGTGACAAGGATTGACACCGCCGACGTCGGAGCTCTGCTAGATATGTAGTGGGAAGATCCAATAGAGGCGAAGAGGGAAACATTGAAAGTTGAGGGGCGGGACAGGAGAAGGCGTGGCGAGGAGGGGGAAGGGGCTCACGACCAACAACATCTCACCGACAAGATGACCACGGGGAAAGAATGGTCGACGAAGGAGGATCTAGGGAGGGATTCAATATAAGGGAGGGTAGCCGTCGTAGATTTGGTGAAGTGCTTCAGGCGTGACTGGGGGAGCACGACGGAGGCCCTCTCTAGCCAAAAATTCCTTCTCGCATCTCACTTGGCAGGACAATAACGGAAAAAAGAGGAGGGAAAGAAGAGGAAGGAGAGAGAGAGGAAAGCCGTCGTAGCTCTCACGACCAAAATCATTGTCGCCGCCAGCAGCCCAACTACTGTAGAAGAAGTTAGTTTTTTTTTGTAGAGATCGTTTCTAGGTGATGATCTTTCTAGTTCCAAACAGTGAGATCTTAAGTTTGATGCGTGATTTAATGTCGGTTTCTCTCTCTCTATCTAGAAAAAAAAGTCTCTAGGACTTTCAATGACTTTTTACCGAAATGAAAGCGGTCACAATTCCTTTTTTTCTCTGTACGATTACCCTTGTGATCCACCCAAAAAACCCTCACATCTTACCCCGACATAGGGAACGGATGTCCTCTAGACGATTGGAGATTTTTTCTACCGAGGGGTAGGGTGGTGGATACCCTGAATTTGATTTTGTTTCTGGTTTGTTTTACGTTTGGGATTTTGTTGCTTTCCTTTAAACTTGGACTTTGTTTGGACTTTTTACTTAGTTACCTCTCTTCTTCTTATGTGCGGCCACCAACGAATAGTACAACCAAAACACTTAGCCCATTTTTTTCTGTGCGATAACCATATAGCAGAAGCCAAACCTTTTCGTTTGTTTTTTCCCGTCATCGATAATAAGTAAGCCCCAATTCCATTGTCTTTTCCATCGTAGCAACAACATCAACTTAAGGCAAGCTCTCGATTCTCATCCACTAGCTTAATTTCAATCTTGTTAGTTTCTACATCATTCCGTAAATCATTACTTCTGAGCATTCTCCACCATGAGTTCAGTAACATCATGATTATGATTGAGATTCTAGGTTTTTACACAATTGTAGTGCAGTTTGATGTTTTTGAATTATTTAATTTTAGAAAAATGTAAGATTCTGTTGTTTGACAAGTGATACTTGATTATTGCTTAGCCCTTAGTTTGACAAGTGTTGCTTGTCTTTCATATCCAATACCTCTTCCAGTTTAGTTTATAACTATATACTTTATACTTCTAGGCTTAATTGTTAGCTTTCTTATCCAGACTCCTTTTCTTTTTTTATATTTTCATGAATCATTTCCGGGTATATGGTCATTAGTAGTAACCACTTGAATGAGGAGTTTTTAGTAGTATATGATTTTAAAAATAAGCGATATGCATTATGCATACATTTCAGAACTTGTATGGGCCTCTCACCCATATCTCCATCTTTTGAGTAAACAATCACATCATTTTCAATATGACATGGGTTGCTAGTTGGATATGAATGTAGCCTTTTTTTTTGATAGATGATGTTTTTATTAATAATCTTTTTACCCCAAGACGGGGAAAAGAAAGAGGACCGCTAAAAAGATATCCCAAATAACCTTCAAAAGAGACTCTACCACAAAGTGAGAAGAGCAACTTCCTAAAATACAAAAAAAAAACAATGAAGAAAAAGAAACATCAGCCAAAAACAAAGAAATATTAATCGATAGAAGGAGGAGCAACTTCTATCTGCAGCATAGTCCCTGTAGTGACAAAATGTCTCCATGCCTCATTTCTACGCTGAGCCTCGAGCATTTTCTTATCGCTCATACAAAGTGAACGAGTCGTCACCCTAAAAGTCTACAGAGGTTTCTTCCTTCTTTTCCCTTTGCCTTTCTTTACTATTTCAGGTGACAACACAGGAAATTCCTGATCGAAACTTGAAAGTGGAGTCGGTGGCACAACCGAAAAAGGTTGAGCATCCTCAAACCCGACATTAACCACCAACTGGTCCAATGACGCTGATGAAACAGGAGACAGCGAGTCACCCTGCTCTAAAAGTGTTATCGGATCAGCCCGATCAGACTTTGGAGTCGAACCAGTCCCGTTGGGAACATCTTGGTCCAATTATAATGCAACAGTGCCATTCAACAAAGGGGCACTAACATGAGGCCCAACACCTAGCCCAACCTGTACCAGCCCATTACAAACCACTTGTTTGGCTACTGAGTTATCTTCCCCACACAAGACGCGTGAAAGAGGGGTAACTGAATCTGTTCCAATCTCTCCCCAATTCACGCCCGTCCCGTTCTGATCAGAGTGTGTTTCAGTATGATCCTCCTCTTCCCCAAATCGAATGTAGCCTTTTTAAGTAGAATGTCATTCTTATTTGTAGGATATTAAAGTATTATGCGCCCAAATCGAATTTTATGGAGGCAAATGCTTTTATGGTCGACTCAATTTCAACAATTGAAGAACTTCATGAACTTCTTCAAATGAGAGACAACCTGAACTACCACTACAATTTCTAAGTGATGAATTCAAAAATGGGAAAAATTTAGAATTTGATCCTGCAAAAAGAACTGAATTTCTTGATTATCATCCAAATGCTCAAGATGAGTTAAGAATATCTTATCTTCTAAAAGGGCCATTTTGACCCATTTTAAATGACCATCCTTGTATGAATTTGTAGGAAGAAATCGTACATTTCATAAAAAAATTGGTTTATTTGGTTGGAATATAGTGTAGAAAATGATGTTGTGTTTTGTTTGCCTTGTTATTTGTTCTACAACGATACTAGTAAATCAAAATTTGTGGCAAAAGATCCTAAAAATTGGAATCAAAAGGTCAAATTGCATAAACATGTTGGTGCAAAACCCAATAGTCGACATAAACAATCTATAAAATTGTGAGTATCTTTTGAAGAAAAACCAGGGTATTAAGTCTTCATATACAAAAAATTGTGCGAAATCAGAAGAATAATATCTTGTTCGTTTGAAAACATCAGTACAAGTCGTCAAGTATTTTACTAAAGGTGGGATTGCCTTTATGACACATGATGAAGTGGAAAACTTATTTATAATGGTCATTTTCTTGAGGTCATTGAACTTTTCAGGGGAACTAGTGAAAAAGTAAGGGAGGCAATGAACAACAAGGGAGGAAATTATAAGATGACTTATCCTCTTATTCATAAAGAATTTATGAATGCATGTGTTGATGAAACTGTTAAAAAGATTATAGAGGAAATTATTGATGATGTTTTTTGTGTACTTGTTTATGAATCGTGTGATTGTTCTGGTAAAGAAAAAATGATCATTATTATGCATTTTGTTGGTGATAGAGAGTTTTTCGTAGAATTATTTATTGGCACCGTGCATGTTAAAGATACAAGTACAATTACACTTAATTGATCTCTTCAAACTTTATTATGCATATTTGGGTTGTGTATATCCAAAATTCGAGGTCAAGGGTATGATAGGGTAAGTAATATGCTAGCTCAATTTGGAGGTTTGAAAACTCAGATTCAAAAGGAAAATCTGCAAGATTACTATGTACACTGTTTTGCTCACCAACTTCAATTAGCCCGTATTTCAATTACGAGAAATCATATTTTTTGTGAGGTATCTCACATTGTCAATTTATTATGGTCATCTAACAAAAAGCAAGTTTTACTTCAACATAAATAAGTTTCTCATTTTGCAAATATAATTGAACAAGATTTACTAGAAACTAGCAAATGGTTGAATTAAGAATTGATTTCCAACCTCCGACCACACATGCAACCTGTTTCCATGATGTTCCATCGCATGTAGATTTGAATCATCGCACTTCACCTCTTTATCGTACGTAGGTCTAATTTTATGGCGAGTTTATCTAGAATACATTAGGGGAATGCACTCGTGTGTAATATGACTCCCTCGAGCGTAGTTAAGGTCCTTGGTTGGATGTTCGTTGCCCTCTCCGACGTTGTCTTTGACTCCACTGTCCGAGGGTAAAGAAACCAGCGATGGTGGCTCTCTAATATGAACAATTGCCTTATTTGTTTCACTAATGTGATCGGATCGGCCATTTAGTTAAAGATTGCGTCACTGATATTCTAGGGGTCATGATAAACGAGACTCGCTTCGACGGAAGCCAACAGGTTGGATGATGGAAGTAAGCCCTTACCTCCAAATAGACATGTATCATATCCCCGCGGAACGATGTAAGAGGTCCGGAGGGTAGCACCGGATGAGCATGAACAAAGCATGCATGATGGGCTTTTAGGACCAGCCCATGCCGAGGTTCCGTTGGTCTGGCACATGTAAAGCCTCTTGTTAGCCCGACCAAAAATTAAATATCTACCACTATTACACTACAACATATCCATGCAAGCAACCCGAGCTCTGATTAGTATTAGAAAAGGTAGGAGACCCCGCCCCATTAACCTCTGGCCAGATTCCAGGGTAATGAAGTATTTACCACTATTATGAGGGTCATTATATAGGATCAAGATCTAATAGGGGTGACTCTACCTTATTCATTGTTTATTTCCACCGTAGAGCCGTAGGAAGTTCCCATGCATTTATGTGACAATAACAACCTCAAACGATTATTTCTTTTGATGGTGAGAGGTTTAGGGGAACCTCGATATTGAGCTTGTGCGCCTTGCTCAGTGTAAGGCACCCCAAGTTAAGGATACACAAAGGATGGAAGGCAAGATCTCTAGAGAAAGGTGCTTCAGAGTTGACACTAAGGTAACTTTGGAAGCACGACTTCAAAGACATATGGGACCAAGAGGACGTTGCAACCCCGACTCTTTATACCAAGTGGACCAGGCTACTCTTAAGGCTGCTAAACAGACTCACCATGAACCATGAGTTCACGACTTCAAATCGAGTGGGGAAAGGGGTGCGCTTGTCCGATCAACTAAGAGCATGTTATTACATTTCTCATTTCTTAAATATCAATTGTTCGATTTTCAAATTGCATATCGTAATAGGATGGATTTGGTCAACCCTCTTTCTCGACTAGCTAGTGTTGAGAGACTAAACTTTTTCGGATCGTGTAGCAAAGGCAGTGGGTGGTGTTGGCAGTGAAGGCTTGATTCCCGGGGGTCATCATTTGGCTAAGGTTACCGCAACTGAAGCTTAATATTCATATGGTTCAACTGATACTTGTTTTTCAGTATTACTAAAACAACGAGAGATCACTTTTCCAAATAAGGGTGGGTCGCAATATCAAAGTGAGAAAATCTTTCACGATGCTTTGTTGAGATTTGAAACCACCGTAAGGTGCAAGGGTAAAAGAGAAAAGAAACCCCTAAACCAATAATCTTTTATTAGAAGAGATCGAAAAATCGGGACAATGATTTAAGTGGTTTTAACAATCTGGAAACAAATTTAATCAGTAAACTACGATAGGTTTTGTTTAAGCGATGAGGATGATGATTTCTCTTTTGAGGGGAAATTGTTTTTTTTTTCCAGACCGCAGGTTTGATCATCTTTGGGTTGATTATACATGCTTCAGAACTTTTTTTGAGCCAGATTGGTGGTCATGGCTGAGTTTTTAGTTTGGGTTTATTTTGGTGTGGATTTGGTCAGACATCTTGTTGTTTTCTTTTGGTTTGGGTCTTTTGTGTAAGTTTTTGCAAGGAGTTTGATGAGAGGAAGCATGTTACTTTAGTTATGATGGTCTTTTTGTTTTTTCACCGCGAGTTTGTGTGGTGAAAAGTCTGTTTTTATATTGAGGACAAACTTTCAGCAGTTTTGGACTTTTTGTCTCTACCTTGAAGCTATAAAGTTTTAATAAAAGTGTGCTTATAAAAAAGAACATGTTTTATCTTCTGTCGGCTCTCCTATACAGTCCGTCATCAAGAATCCAAGATCAAGACTCTAACATCTTTCATATGTTCGGGTCTCTTTGGAAGATCTAATCGCCTCTTGTAGGACAAAATAAAAGTGTTGATGTCTACCTTTGTGCTTTATGTTGTATTAGGATAAATGATTGGTACTTAGGCGTTGTGTCACCTTTTTTTTTTTTGGGGGGGGGGGGGGGGGGTTTATTTCAACTTTGGGATCTCAAATATGAGATTTAAAACCAACCATTTAGGTGGTCGGTCCTGCCAAGGTTTATCACTCTTTCCCTTGATGCTACTATTATGTGTTCTTGTTGAGCCGAGTTACCGCGACTTAATACTAAGCACCCGTTTTGTCAAAAAATAAATAAATTTAATGTCCTACAAAAAAGACACTATCATTTCTCACCCCTGGAGTGACACCGACCCTAATTAAATATCTTACATTAGAAAATAAATTCGTTTTGCTTGATTATAAGGAGAAAGGAGGTGAAGAAATCTTCTAATTAGTAATTAGTAATTTAAAACTAGTATAATACATAAATAGAAAATACAAACAATATTAGGGGTAATTCCATCTCACTATCCTAAAATTATCAAATTCCATCTTTACTACCCTACTATATTTTTTCTCATTACCATGAAGTTTTGTTTTATATCAGTAACACAAATATAGAAATGAAACCTCTTCAGTGGACGGAAAGGAGTATAGAGATCTAGCTACAACAACTCTAAGGGCACAACCTCAAGACGGAACACTGTCGAGAAAGCACAACCACAAGACGGGGAACAACCACAGATGGATCCTACACGGATCGAAGAAGTACAAAGCATGAGCATTCCTATGGTACAAACCTCCGCAACCCAACAAGGGAGAAAACCATACAATGAAGGTCTAATTAATCAAATTTTACAACCATTAAGCCCCAAACAAATCAAATGAAGAAGGTCTAACACCCGGATTTTACAACACGTTACGTCTAATTTTGGACGGAAAAATAGTCATGTGCACTGCACATGGCCCTAACTTTTTTTTGTTAAAATGTCTTCTTCTCCTTCTCCTTCTTTAATGACATCTTCTTCTTTTTCAATGACTTCAAACAGTTATCGTCGGGTATCAAATTTAAACAAACAAAATTCCAAGACAGCAAGATGAAAAAATGTTTCAGGATAGTAAAAATTAAATCTGATAATCTGATAATTTTAATATTATCCCATAATATTATTACGTCACTCAAATCAATGATGTTAAAATTCCACAACAATATGAGGCCAAAACCAAGACATTAAATTACAAATACATTCTCCAAATGACCATTACAATTACTAATAGCTGTGTAATATACAGGTAATAAAAAAAATTGCCGGATACCAGAAGAATCAATCTGGAGTGGGTCTGCTCAATCTCCAGTAGCATCTAAGCTTGAAGATGAATCATGCTAACGAATGGGGTGATACTGGGCTGATATCCTCTTTGGGGGCAGCTTGCGCAGGATGTAAAGGACAAGACCTGATGGTAGGATCTCAACTACCTGTCATTCTTAGCCATTAATTAACATTCATAATTAGATACACAAGCTCACTTTATGTTATATGTATATTACCATGTAGTAGATTAAGTTCAAAACTGGATGGTCCAACACATCCAGTGATGCATCTGTATCAAAAGCAGACAAAACAACCTGCATTTTGCAGAACCACTTGTAAGAATTTGTGTAACACTGTCTGCAACAGATCATCTACCACATGACATAGCTTTAAGCTTACCACAAAGCATCTTATCAGGAAACAGGTGAAGCATATGGCTGTAACAGATCCAACCTGTAATACAACACACAACTTCATCACACCTTTTCACTTCTCTTTATTTTCTCATATCAAATTGACTTTATAAAAAATTATGAACCTCATGAAGCTTCTTCCTTCTCCCTTTAGATTCAATTGGAAAGCGTCTCAGCATGAAGAATAATCTGTATGACATGCTCAAGGAATAAGGACAAACCCAACACCTGCTGCAATTCCAAATATAATAACACTAATAAAACTAACCTTCCTCCATAAAGTAGAAAACCCAGTGCAGCTATAAATGACACCACTGGGAGAATGAAAAACAAGATTTATTAGTAAGTTCGCATAAGCAAATAAAAGGAAAATGGGATCTATACACTACACATAACATATCTACATAGGTGACAATAACAAGTATTAGGTCTCCGAGACCGAGAGAATGATATTTTGAAGAATTTATGTTCACAGGTCTTACCTGCAATAAATATCTTCCCAATGAATAGCACCACACTGTTTTCATCTATCCAGAGGTACACCCATATGCAAATCTGATCCCAACAAATCATTTCAGAAAGCCATACTAATGATAAAAAGGCAGATAGAATATATAAAAGGATATTTCTTCATTCCTGGATTGGTGAGTTTATGCTAGGTCTCAAGAAGCACAATTTATAGAAAAGTTAACATGTACCCTACAACAAGAGAATGACAAAAAGTGCCCCCTTTACTAGATCTGGAAATAGCGTACCACTCAAAGAAATTTCACAAATTTGTCAGGAAAAAAGGATGAGCATACCATAACTCAAAACATATATGACGAACCCCATCAAGGGGAGCTCCTCAATTAAAATGCATGCCAGATCAAATAATAATTTTAAGGTCCAAAAGAAAATATAGTCAGAGTTGAACTTGGCCAATAGGTTGTAACTTGCCAACAGTGCATGGCATACCTCATTTATCCAAAAGGCAGGATAATGTCAGTGCTATCCACATTATACAGACGATTGTATGATATATAAACCAATGTTTTAAAAGAGCTTTGGATATGGTTCTGGATATGAAGATCCCACACTAACTAGCATAAGGATACTTTATGTACCATCCATCATGCAGTAAAAGTCAAAGGAGATGGAACACACCTGCACTATGTATACGACAGCATTAACTGATATAAAAACAATCCTCAGTTTGTCTGTTGGTAAGCTTCTTGCCTGGTCATTAACAGGGGGGAAAGTAAATATAACAAATTCATAATCAGTTTGGAAATTAGAAAGGGAAATTGAACCCTCAAGCTTGTATATTTTACACAAGGATCAGCGTAACAAAAACCCACAATCCTTGATGTGTGGAGGAATTTAAGGGTTACTTGCCTGGTGGTATATCTCTGCCCAAAATAGGACAAGAAGTGTGTAAGTAGAGAAAAATAAAAGTCCAGGAAGATCCAATAGCACCCAGGTCAGTACCTGGTAAGATATGCAAACATCAGAATGCAATCCTTAGGCAATAGAGATACCACATGTGATACAAATTACATCAAGCTTTCAATCCTATTCAACTGCATAATCCACCATAAACATTGGGTTCAATTCTGTGCTTCTTGTAGCTGACATTCTACTCTCCAGAAAATTAGAATTCAGTAAATCCAGTTGACATTTAGCAGTCACTTTAATAGTGTATGCATGCATTGTAAGAGATAATGCCAAAAGGCACTAGAAAATTGAGAATTTTCACTTGAAGCTGAGCATTTCTAATTTAACATGGCTCTAGAAATGTTTTCTTAATTTCCGCCATGTTTCATAGCCAACAATAAGAAATGTATTGAGAAAAAACGGATGGCCATCAAATGATGAGCCTATTTTTCTCGACATAGATGTTATTAATACGATTCAGAAATAACTCTTATTCATCATATTATGATGAGATTATTAGTTCTTCAGAATCCTGATTTGGTCAAGGTTTAAGCAGATAGAAAGCATTCCATTCAATCATATCTGATGGGACAAATACTTTTTAAGCCTTCATACAAGAGCATTACTGCCAAGCCTTTGTTTCCAACACATCCAACCCTGGAGATCGCACCAGAATTTAATGATTTCTTTACATGTTAGTTTTTCTTCTCTTACATAGTTACGTACTTGCATTCATCTGTGGCTTTATTGGGTGAGAAGGACACAGTGAAATGTATCACAAAATATGAAATGCCTTCTTCTGGTTGACTGTACACAACGCATTAGGTAAACGGCCTCAGTTTTGAGGGATAACCCCTTTCAAGAATCTTAACTCATGCATGAAATAACTATACAAAGCATGATCATGTGAATCCAGAGTTAATGAGCCTTCAGTATTGTATAAACACACTAAAGACAAATACTAACCTTGGGATGCAAAAGAAACACTGCTGTGTGAAATCCAAAAACAACAGCACGAACTGCAACATTAAAACGAACAATCAATGTATTGAAATTGTACCGAAATGACAAGGATAGCAACCAAATATGGCGCCGCTTAAACAATCACCTCCATTAACGATGAAGTTCATAAGATGAAAAACCTTCTGCGTTGTCCAGCCATATTCAGGCACTCTTAATTCAATCCTTATTAATTGAATCTACAGCAGAACAACAAAAATACCCAGCATTAGAAAACTAGTCACAATTTAATACCATGATGACCTCAACAGCATAATTTAAAAAAAAAAGAAAAAAAAAAACTAGTCATGGCATCATGAAAGGAACCATGTAGCACATGCAATATGAATACAATAAACTGCATTTCATCCACTAGGTGGAATGATTAAGAACCGAATTGGCAATGAGTAACTAGGTGGAACAATATTTGACTTTAGAGATTTAGCCTAGGAAAAGCATTATTAGAATTTTTGTTTTGACTGAACAGAAAAGCATAAATTCATATTTTGTTGTGCAGTGATATCCTTTTCCATTGAATTAGTTAGAGTAAAAGCGAAATAGAAAATCAGAGAAAAATAATATGTTTATTTTAGAGAAAAAACGGTCTGATGACAAGAATTGAGCAGTGCAGAAGATGATCGAGATGAAAATAAAGAGAGAATTGGGAAGCAAAAAGGGGAGAACCAGAGCAACAGAGGAGACGAGAGCATAAGCAGCGCAAAGAGCGTAGAAGATGCCATCCTGCCACCGGGCAGAGTCGTTGACCTCATCCCACCAGCTGCTGACGAGCATCCCCGCCTCCATGGGCCAGGACCTCGGCATTCCCCTCATTGCCAAATCGCCTTCTCTCTCTCTCTCTCTGTAACAAGTCAAATCGGCTCAAACCGCTGATGAGAAAGAGAGAGACACACACAGAAACTCACCAGAAGGTCCAAAGAAGGAATGAAGGAAGGAGAGAGTGAGTGCTTTTGGGGGCTTTGTGGGTGTTGAGCTTCTGATTTCTGGTAGCTCACACCTACGCTTCCAATTTCCAAACAGATGGGCAGCTAGCTTTGTTTGTGTGGTCGTTGTATTGTCTTTATTCCTATTTTATTTTATTTACAAACACAAACACATTTTGGTTCTGACTCCGAACCCGCCCACATGTTTTTCACCCAACTCCAACTTCATTTCTTCTGTCTTACACTTGGTTGGGTCATATGGGTGTTGGGACTTGGGACTCCCCTCTTTTCTTTTACGAAGTTTCTTCTTCTTATATGCTCCCAATCCCAAGGCTGTAAATAGGGCTACGCGTTAGTCGGGCGGTGAGGACCCCTAGGCGTTAGGCGGGGATTAGTCTGGGTCTAGGCGGATTTAACTTTTTAATATGTTAAATTATTAATAAATATATATTACACAAATATAATCAAAAATTCAAAATCTAAACTATATTTGTATGGTATAAAAAAAACAAAAAGTATCAAATTACAAAATATTAAACCAAATAATGCTCTCATTTTGATTTTACTCTTTATTTTAATAAAAATATAAATTATAATGATGAACCACCAAAGAGAGACATGTGCATATTCTTTTTATCAAGAAATTTAAGACCATTACAAACATATCGTCTCTCTCACATTTTCATCTCTTTTTGGAATGTCCGATTTCACAAACCAGAGTCCCAAATTTTTGTCTAATCGGGTCGGACGACGAGTCGGGTGGTTTTCGGATTTTGGAACCCAGGCGAGGCGGCGAGTCGGGTGTTCTTATAGATTTTGGGGCCTAGGCAGACTAGACAAGGACTTTTACAACCATGCCCAATCCTAGCTATTATGTTCGTTTGTGAATGGTACTTTTATATTGAGATCTACCTTGCTTCTCTTTTTAAGGATGCTATGATAGTTCCAATTATATTACAAAACAATTATTTCTAATGTAATTTTTTTGACTAAAAAATGTAATTTCATTAAACTTAGAACTCAACTACAAATGAGTGTATTATGAGGAAACAGTCTCTGACCACTAAGAACATAAATAAAACACATATGTTTGTTATTCTTTTAACATTATAACCGTTATAAACGATATTGGAAATATGACGAAACTGACTATAACTGTTCAAGGTGTTGTCTAAACGCTGCATACTCTATAGAGTGCAACCAAACCTCCTTTCATCAGTTTCAACGGGAGGAGAGCGACGATGGTATATGTGATTCAGGGTTCCCTCCCGATAAAAGCACCCTGAATCCTTAGGTAGAAGCCTTGAATCTTCGCTCGTTAATCATTAACCTTGTAAAAAGGAACAAAACAGGTAAAGTAAAATAAAGCCAGTTGATCATCGTAACCTAGAATCGGAGTAGAGATCGTGAAGGATGTCTTGGTGGAGGCCAAAGAGGTGGATACACCGATGATGACTTTAATGGCGGGTGCAGAGGCGGTGAACGCTGCTCAAAAGAGGGGGTCCGAGATGGGGATGGCGACTGATGTCGAGGAGAATCAGGCGACAATCATCGAGATTACGGAGGGGGCACCCGAGACCAAAGACACGATGTTGGTGGTAGGGGGAGCCAACACGGTGGCTAAGAGTTGTACAAAAAAAACCCCTAATATAACGCATAGGGAGAATACTAAGTTTTATTTCTAATGTAATTAAGTTGAATTGCATTTGATATTTTAGATTTTGTATTAGTGCAAAATGAAATTTGAAAGTGTCTAATAAAAAAAGAAGAAGACTTATTTACCTCGTTATGTACATAGTATATGTGTAAAAACAATTATATGTAGACATTTAAATTATACGATTATTTTTTTACTAAAAAGGTGTAATTTCATTAAATAGATTTCAATCGACAATAGAAGTGCATCAGGGAAACCCATGACCACAGTAAAAGAGTTATTACATGGTATTGAGCCCCTAAGGTCTGTCTACGCATAACTTTGTGACAAAAGAACCGATACATGCGGTTTGTTAGGGAGCCATAAAGGCGAACAAAAAGTAAATAACAATGAACCTGGTGTCTGTTGCTCAAGGTATTGCCCAGCTGCTGAATATTCTATAAAATGCGACCAAACCTGCTGACACCGGCTTCCAAGGGAGGCAGAGCTCTTCCCAAGGACCCCTCATAGGACCAGTCCCTAGAGCACTGAATCCCTTTCATTACTCCATACGGGCCTACTTCTCAGCCCGGTCTTGATCTTCCCGGGGCTCCTCTATAGAACCCCGTTTCACTCCCCCACCTCCCGCTCCACAAATAGACTCAACTCCAACTCCAAGTCCAGTTCTATCTATATGCACAGGCAGGTGTGGGGGTCGGCTCAACTGCCCCCGGAGGGATGGCCGATCACCAAGTTCTTCCAACCCGGATCAGTCAACCGGATTTGGGAGACGCTCTGAGGGCTCACACCTGAGGTACAGTAGCCGAGGGTACTATTGGGCCCCTACCTCGAGATAAGGTACCCTAAGGTGCAGAAGTCGAGGACACCAGTCGGTGAGGTATCTGACCGTCCCAGTCTGTCGCATACGTCTTAGGTTGTCGGTCTTTCTGATACTCTAAGATGGAGGAGCGAACTTGGGCTTACCCACCCTCTCCCGATCACAACCAACCACCATGTGACTAATCATGCCACAATTAAAACAAAACACAGGGAGTTTTGTATAGGTAAGAGTGACACAAACCAGATCGGGAAATTCCCAAAATCGAAGTAAAATATGACGACAAAGAGGACGCTCCACAAGGTGCCAAAATTGGACCTTTACTGTACCACCCCAACAGATGCCCCATTGGTCACATGGGACCTCGACACTCAATCCTAGTATTGAGCCGATCGTCTCTCCCGTGGTTTTGGTGCGCACCACCGGAGGGAGACCATGGGCATGCACATAGAGTTGCAATCGATCTAAGGTAGGAGGCTCCCTAGCCATTGGGTCCAAATCAGCCAACATGAGGGGTCGTCCATCAAAACACCACGGCTCGTTCCCACGAACCCATGAGCGAGCCGCCACTGTCTCAAAGTAAAATACGAACGCCCCAAGCCGATGTCCTTGATGACCAAACCTTCAGCCGACTTCCCTCATGCCCTAGTAATTACCCTGAGAAGGACCTCTTAACGGGGTGGCTTGGAGGTCCATAGTTTTCCCAACATGGAAGAATGTTGGTGTGCGATGCGAGGACCGATGGGCTCACATCTTGGTACGAGACTTCCACCACCTCATCTTCACCCTTCTCTAGCGAATAGGTCGAGAGGCCATCCTAGAGATTGAGCAGATGGGACTTCACTGACACCAGTAGTTCCGACGACTTCGAGGCGGTCCCAGACTCCTTGGGCTTGAAGGATCTGCGGTGGTAGACCATTCCTAAAGGAGGAGAGAGCAACGTCGGGAGCACTAACACCCGATCAGCGTTGTGGACGAATATCCCCTTACAAAGAGCCTACAACTCCTTCCGACCTGGTTCCTCCCTCTCCAGGTCAATCATATGGGCCTTACCTCGAGAGGGGTCCCTAACCAGTGGAGGCGGCGGGGTAAATATAGGAAGCTCCAAAACCCTAGTGTAACTTGTGCCTGAAGTTAGGGTTTTGGTCAAGGAAGGACGATTGCACACCCATTCAGAGGATCCTGGAGAGAAGACTACATCCCCCATTGGTGGAGCAGAAGGGATGACCGACTCCTTTAGCCCCAGTTCCTACCTTCCTTGAAGAGGATCACGGACCACAGAAGATGACGGGGATGCGGTAGGGGCCACCGTCGATTGCAGCGTGCCAAGGACGTTAAATTCCGATGGAAGTTGAGGAGCTGAGGCAATTGCTAGAGGCAATGACGAAGGCAAGCCATCATGTTTGGATGAAGGCGGTGGAGACGTCAAAACCCTAACATAGCTTGGGGTAGAAGTTAGCGTTTTAGTCTTGAGGGGACGACCCCACCTTGGTTTGACCAGCGGTTTAGAGGATCCCAAAGAGTAGGCCATAAGGGCCACTAACGTCAGAGCCGAAGGAAGGCTTGTGGAAGGAGAAGAGAGAATGACCACAGCCAAAGACTGCTTTGCCTTCCGGTTCCTTCTCATCTTAATAGGGGCACAACCTCCGAGGAGGGGCACAATGGTGGCATAGGTGGTGTGTGTTGCACCACGTTAGGCTGCGATGGGATAAGACCGACGATGAAAGCAGTAATCATGTCGACGACAAGAGTAGGGCCCTCCATAGGTGGGGCTAGGGTTACATTGGTAAGGAGGAAGATCTCGACTTGATAGAGAGTAGGTAATTATACGATTAATTAAATACATATTGTGATGATTTGGGTCAAATTTGAGGAACAATTATTTTTTTAATAAAGAGCATTATCTATTTTATTGAATAAGGAAAACAAATCATTTTAGACCCTTCATAGCGGCATCGAATCTTTGTTGAATGCATTGTCGTATCATAGACAAGAATACCGGTCCTACAGTAGGAGACGATTGTGGTAAACATGACTTAAAAACTAAAACATGAATTAAAACCAAAACTAAAACAGAAATTAAAACTAAATGGCTCAAACTGCCAAGAACCGCTCAAAGTAGTGCCTAAACGCTGCTTGATCTCTGATTTCCAAGAACTCTTTTTGTCGAGATGTGGGAGACCGAACTTGAACCTGACAATCTGATCGAGATGTAAGGCTTGGACAAGTGACCCCTCCCAAAGTAGGCCCCTGAAGCCATAGGTACCTATCATACCTCATGATGGGGCCTAGGCCTCGCCTGATCTTCACGCGGCTCCCTCGTAGTGTCTCTCTTCTGACCGAATGGGCATGTTGGCCTTTCTAGTGGGCCTGACAACTTCTAAGGTGGGACATACCCAAGGAGGTCTATCCTTGAAGAGTACCCAAGTCCTCGAGTAGAAGGCTTAACCCCAGTACGACCCTGAATCCCAAGATAATGGTTATGTATCATGTTCGAGGCTATAAGGGGCCCTTACACCGAGACGACCCGACCTTAAGTATCGTGTCCGAGGTCAGTGATGCAAACCCCGATGGTGCTTGTGGTGCTTACATACCCCAATCCATGGTGTATGTCTTCCCTAGCTTGCCAGACCTGAACTCCAGGATCGAATCATCAAACTTGGGTGTCCATGGTACCTCCTAGTCACAGTCCCGTACCATATGTCCGATTCGACCACAATTGAAACATAAGGATTGAAGGCCCTAATAGGCTAGGGTAACCCTCACCGGGTCTAGGAACTCCCTGAACCGATGATCATGGTACGCCGAAGAGGGCGGTGAAGGTCCATCCAAAAATGAACCCTCAATATTCCGCCCCAATAAAGCCCCCATTGATCGCAAGGGACTTCCACGCACTAACGTAACCCCTATCACTTCCTAATGGCCTTGGTCCGGACAGGGGGTGGAATTCCTCGAGCATCACCCACAATTGGATGCGATCTAACCTAGGGAGATCTCGAGCCATTGGGTCGACAATCTCGCCAAGTAGCAATGAGTGACCTTGAAAGCATCAAGGTTCATTATTCTGAACCCAAGCCTTAGCATCCTAGGACATGAAGTAGAGCACAAAGGTCCCTGGTTCAAGGTCTTTGACCACCAGATCCAAGGGCGAACGACCTCATGCACGCATGATGATCGTGATCATGGATTCCTTTCGGGCCGGGTTGGGAGAAACTAGGCGTCCCACCATACCATATTGGAGACAAGCCAGTACTTGATGGTCCGTCGGAGTATATGGAACCACAATATCCATATCTTCCTCTTTGGTGAGGTAGCATGCAGAAAAATTATCCTGAAGATCCCCCATCAACGATAGTGGATTAGGTGGTATCGGAACCCTAGCCGAAATTTCATCCACTAGTGCCACCAGGATGGGTGGAGACGGAGCCCTAGTAGTCACCCTAACCCACAAAACAGGACCATCAAGGGTTGGAGACAACGTTGTGGGCACCTGTGACAGAGCCTGGCCGAGAGGCTTCAAAGGATGGCCTCGCTTCACCTTCGCTAGGGTCGTGACTGGTGGTGTGAGCCCTGGAGAGAAGGCCACCAATGGCGTATCAACTAGCGATGAGAGACTATGTGGGAGGAGTAAGGCTGGTGATGGTGTGGTTGGAGATATTGACGAGGGCACTTTGGGCGTGTGCTTCTTCCTCACCCGAATTGGACGTACAAAGGTTTTGGGGGTATGAAAAGGGGGGTTGGAAATTTTTTCCCAATTGGCGATGAAGGGGACGTATTGAGAGCCGGTGGCAGCGACATGACTATGAATGAGGCTAATGTCGGTGGCGTAGACGATATGGGAGAAAGGGTAGGGTTAGGGCTAAAACGTTCTCTAGAGAAGGAGGTAAATGACTCGAAACATGAGAGCATTATTTTTGAAAATTTTCCAATAGTTTTTTTAGGATAAGAAGTAACTTCATTAATAGAAAAACAGAGTCATTACAATGACCATTACACTTGTAGGGATAATGATCCAATAACCCTTAGAAACGAACCAGTTCAATAGGAAACGGTTATAGCAATCAGAACTAAAACAAGAAATATAAACTAAAATAGTAACTGAAACCAAAACTATAACAAATATAAAATCCAAAGGATTCCAACTACCAAGAACCCTCAAAGTAGGGCCTAAATGTTGCTTGGTTCCTGCTCTCCAAAGACTCATTTTTTCAAATGAGCTACCGAACTTGAACTTGATAATTTGGCTGGGAGTAGCGGCTCATCCAAAAGACTCTTCAGGGAATAGGTCCCTGGAACCCAGGTTGCCTATCATCCCTCATGGCGGGGCTGCTTCCCAACCCTCGCTTAATCCTCCCGTGACTCCCCCGTTGTATCCCTCTTTTAGCCCATCAGGCCCTATAGCTTTTCAGATAGGATATACCCAAAAAAGCCTATCTCAGAGCACCCAAAAAAGTATCTGATAGTTTTTTTTGACTAAAAGGTGCAATATTATAAATTTAGAATCCAACTACAGAGGTGTGTGCCAGGGAACATACTATCTGACCACTAGAAAAGAACAGATACAGAAAATATGTTCGTAGTTCTTTGAAGTACTAGAACCGTCGTAGACAGTATTGAAACGCCACATAGACAGGAAGGAAAGATGGGGGATAAGAAGATGGTATTGGAAGTCCTGCTCCAAATCACGAGCATGGACTACATCAGTTGTAGGAGGAAAGACTTTAACCAGGGACCCCTCCTAGAGCCAATCCCTGAAGCCCGAGGAAGCTAACATTCCTCTTGGCGAGGCTATTTCCCAGTCCTAGGGAACATAAGCAGCAATCCTCTTCACCCCTCCGGTAGCAGCTCCTTCACTATCTTTGTGCCTAGGCGGAAAGGGCGCTGAAACTTCAGTATCCCTGCCACCAGAGAGCTGGCCGGCCACCAAATTTTTTCAGTCGGGATCCATATTCCCGGGGTGGGTGCTAACCCGAGGCCTTGTATGATTAGATATAGTACTCAGGGAAACACACAGTCTCCTTCCTCAAGACGAGAAGCCCTTAAATACAGTGCTCGGGAAAACCCTCCCAAAGCCTGGGGGTATAATCGGCAGCGGGTTCTCAGACCAGTCTGTCGCATACGGCTTCACCAACTTTTCCTTCTAAAATTACAGGATAGAGGTACCATACCTCAAGGTACCCTGTAACTCCAGCCCGCAATCCCTCACGACTTGACCAATTCTCCCGTGATTGAAGTAGAAGTTTTGGATCCTTTTATAGGTGAGGTCGACTTTCACGGGATTCGGGAAGTGCTTGAACATCAATAACAGTCCCCGCTTGAGAGGACGTTCAACAAGGTACCAAAAACGCACTCTCATAGTTCTTCCCCAGCACATACCCCACCAATCACTGATCGCAGTGTACCTCCACACATGCCCCCCAAGGCGTCACCGATTTTCTTCCCCATTTCCTTCGTCCGAACCAAGGACGGCAGACCCCGAGCGTGGACCCATAGCTGCAAGCGGTCCAACACAGAAATTTCCCGACATAGGGGTTCAGCTGTTCGAGCAAAAGGGGGTGTCCGTCGAAGCACCAGGGTTCATTTTCCAAGGCCCAAGATCGTGCCTCTGCCGTCCGAAAATAGAAGTCGAAGACTCCCGAGCCAAGATCTTTGACGACCAAGCCTTCTGCAGCTCGCCCCCACACAGTGGCGATGATACGGAGGAGAATGTCCTTCTGGGGAGGCTTTGACGTCCATAACTTTCCCATCAGTCTCCACAGCTGACGGGCGATGACCATGGCATTAACCGGGGAGTAAGAGACCATGTCCTTAACATGCTCGTCATCATCGCGGGAGTAGGAGGAGAGCCCATCCTGGAGTGCCGACATAGATGCATGTAACTCCGGTAAAGACATAGTGGTTGGCGAAGGGGGCTCATCCAACAAGAGGGCCACCTTCCGATCACGGACCATATCGGCCGGAACAATAAGGAGAGAGGGAATGAGCGGGACCCTATCCTTATTGGGAAGACAGCGACCCAAGCCCAATGCCTCCATCGATGTACGTGGGGATCCTCCAACGCGCCTTCCCCCGCAACGGGTCCCGTTAAAGAGGAGGGGTCGAATCAACCCGAGTAGTAGGAACACAAGAAGGAGATGGAGCAGAGGCGATGGGAAGAGGCGGCAGAGCGAGACCCAATGACATGTTTCTTGTAGATGAAGAAACGCCCTTCGGTTGTACCGGACGTCCTCGATGTGGTTTTCCGGTAGTGGTTGGAGTATAGGCTCTCATTACGAAGGGTACCAGTGTAATGAAGAGAGAGGGTGGTGGACTCGCCGGAGTAGAAGGAGGCGATGAAGAAGACCAAATTAGGGTTTGCTTCGGATTCCTCCTACGCCCGGGTTCTAAGGCTGGAGGTTCCACAGATGAAGACGTGGTCTTCGAGGGAGAGGCCTGCATCGGGGGCAACATGACGGAGCTGGCAGGGAGTACAACAAAGACGTCTTCAAAGTTGTCGGTAGTAAAAACGGGGCTAGAAAACACTATACTCACAGAGAGAGTGGACGACTAAAGCTAGAGTTGCTCTCAATTAGCGAGAGAGGAACATTTTCTTTTTCTATGTTAGGAATACAATTTTCTAGCGTTTAATGGCTCAAACAAAACAAATATAAATCCAGTAGTATCATACGAAAATTTGATTTTGAAAGGGTTACTATTCCTGATCCGGTAGATGGTGCACTAATACCCGATCTTCATTTTTTTTTGAACGAAGGGTTCAACTTTATAACTTTACAAAGAATTACATGGTCCTGTATCAGGAAACAAGCTCCCCGACCAGTGGAAGGGCATCATTAATGAACAAAGGTTCACTGGACCTTATACTATCATAATCGTCACAGACGGTATTGTAATGCCTCGTAGGAAGAGAAAGAAGGCGGAGAGGGAAACAAGGTACCAGAGATCTTGAGGGACCTCAACAGCAATGATGATGGCGGGAGGCAAAGCATCGTCTGGGACCCCTCCCATGGCCAGTCCCCAATGCTTCGACGATGCGTCATCCCTCCCGACAGGGCATCTCCCCCGCCCTCGTTATGCCCCCGTAAAGGAGCAACCCTCCCAGGGAGGCTTGTCTCGGGCAGTCAGGTGCTGCCCCAATGCAAAAGACGGGGCACTGGGTTAGGTCCTGGATCCAACGTCACACGGGCACCCCGTCCTCTAAACAGCCTGTCCTTAGGTCTCGGATCCAACACCAGTAGGGTGGGACAATCGTCCCCCAACGTCCGATCGGTGTCGCGCCATCTTTCAGACTTCCTTCCAGAGCAGCGTCACCACCACGATCCTTAGGAATCCAACCAGCTCCGGCTGTGTCCTTCCTGGAGATCGACCAGCCCCTCCGGTGCCGCCATGCCTAGATTCCTATAAGGGTAATCAGCTGGGCCAACACCCCCATCCGCGCAGAAGTGGCCCGTCATCAAACGTAGTCCCACGGCCTAACCCCTCTCCGTAGGGGTCTCAAACCCTACGCCGTCTTCGCGGACACTAATGACGAGGGACTTCATAGAGGCCGCCCACGTCCGACATCTCCGGCACGATCGAGTGATCCCCCGAGTGCCCTGCTACAGCCTGTCTCGTCGCCGCCCGGGTTGTTACCAGAGCAAGGTCATGCTGAGGCCGGACAAGCAAGGTCGGGTGCAACTTGGATGAAGCCCCTAGTAGCGAGGAGTAGAAACTATCTGTAGCCGCCGCCGTAGAATCCCGGGACGAAATTCCCCACTCGGAGGAGGCGGCGGTCCAACCCCTCCCCCAAGGCCCGCGGTGTGGGAAGTAACCAGAGTGTCATGAAATCCGGAACCGAAATCAGCGATGTGAGGGAGGAGGAGGAAACGAAGGTGGATGGTGAGGACCAAACCCTACAGGTTTTACCCCCCGCACCAGGCGTGGTCTGCAAGAGGATTGACCAGATGAGACTAGGAAGCCTCGGGTCGGTCTTCCTAAGAAGAGCGGCGCTGACTGACGAAAGCCTAAGCGTTATAACGACGACGACGTCAAGAAAGAGCATCATAGCAATAGGACTAGGGTTAAGCCGAAAGTCCCAGACGAGACAATGATTAATTTTATACCCGATCTTCATTAATAAAGCTTATTCTGCTTTTGTAGGAAAAGAATATCGTTAATTATTTGAGGCAAAATAAAAAAGAGCCGTGCACGAAAGATGTAGGAGTCACTTCACTTGCACAATCATATCACTCGCTTTTACACTTCTTAAATATGAAAAAGACAACAACAAAACTGGATAATGTTTCAAATAATCGATTATTCACTGTTTTCTAAATAATATACTACCTAATGCAATATGCCAATATGATGATTCATGCATGCACGGCACAAGATGTCAATTTTCAATACCCAGCTCTACACTAGTAATTATCGTATGTGTAAGTCTTATTCAGAATGGACCATGACTTGGCAAATTCAGGTTCATAGTAAGGAGTGATTTATACGACCGGTTAAAGGTTTTTTCTTTTTTGTGTGGGTGCAAAATGAAGACTTTATTAATTTCTCGAAATACGAGCAAGGGTATTTGGGAGCAATTGTTCGGATAGTATGAGAGCAGGCATACAACAAAGTTTCTTAACTAATCAATGAAAGAGGATGTGTCAACCTCTTCACGAACAAGAGTTTGACATCCTTGAAGATAGATGTAAGGATCTAAGTATCCTGAATAATGGCTCTAATCAGTAAAAGAGGCAACTAGGTACAAAAAAAAGAAGGCCAAGCACCCCCTGAGCGTCATTACGGAGAATGATCTTCCCGCAATGCCGGTCCCAAGCAAGATCTAAAACAGCGACAATTGTATAGTTCTCGATTAGGCTAGGGTCCCAAACCCCCTGCATCGTCCTATTTCTGGCTTCAATGATAGCCCCCGAATCCGGGCGGTATAAAATCCACCACCCTGGCTGATCGGTCACCCGGAAAACCTTCCCATCAACGTTAATCACCATGTATCCCGGCGAGGGGAGTTTCTAAATAACATTTCCTTGGAAGCACCAACTAGAGCCCTAGGTGGCCGAGCCAAGGCCTTTAGCTGCATGCCCACCATGATCTACAGGCTACCAAGCGATGGGTAGTGTCCTTCCGGACCCAAGCATTACACGCCTACTAGATCTCCCACAACCACTCAAATACCTCGGTGTGTGTGCGTGGGGGACGAGGGAGGGGGGGGGGGTTGTTGCCCTTTCACAAATTGACTCTACCAACCTAGAAGAGACGTCTCCATCGGAACCACATGTATAATCCCAAACCAAGACCAACAATCCAGTGCAAATGGATAATGAAGGAAGAGATGATCAGTGGTCTCGGGGTGAGAGGAGCAAATCGAGAATTCTGGGGACATCAGAACAAACCTCCTACACATATTGGGCGCAACCTGTAAAGTACTACTAAGGAGTCGTGTCTCGCCTCAAATACGGTTTTGACCGGACTCGAGACGTGAGCTAAAAGTAATAATAATAAAGGTGAACTTAAAATAAAGAATTCCTCAAATAACCTTCAAATCAATAATTCCAACCATAAGAGTCGAAGCTCAAAAACCACAACAAAATAGTTTAGTACAAAAGAGGAAAGTACGTCTCTAGACCGAATAAAACTAAGACTCTCATTAGCTCCCAAGCTCCGAGACGTCCTCTAGATCAAATCCTGCTCAAAACCTGTAGAACAGTAAAGGAGAGTGGTGAGCTTTCGCTCAGTAGGAAAAATTAGTTAAGGTGATGAGCTATCCGCTCACCACCACGGGTAACCGTCCAATTAGGGTATACTAGCAAGGCACAACAACTAACGACATCCACAGCAATCACATAATCACGAACCACACTCACATGACTATAACCACCCTTAAATCAAATCACAGACCAATCATCAAGCAACAACACACAGTAGAACAACCACAAGTCCCGTACAACAGTCCCCTACGTCGCCGGCTTCCACAGCCTGGCTCAACCATATCGTACCGGACCTCACAACATCGGCCTAGATATCTTCCCGGACCACACATCATCGGGGTATAACTCACAATACATCGTACCGGACCACACAACATCGGCCTAGATGTCTTCCCCGACCACACAGCATCGGGGTACGAATCACACCATCCTCGGCCTAGATACCCTACACAGGAATACCCCCTTGATGTATGTATCGTACCGGAACCCTTAGCCCCGAGGGACCACGTACGTGGGACACCACCCTCGGCCTATATACCCTACACCGGCATACCCCCTCGATATAGGTATTGTACCGAAATACCTCGTCTCGGAACATATCGTATCAGATCACACCCACGAATGTCTCAACATATCACAAGATCATAATTCAACTAACAGCATACCAAACCAAACAATCTTACCGAAACACATCACATCGGTCTATCAATCACCCGATCATATCACAAGGCATTAGTTCACGTCATACCAAAACATATCATACCGAGCAATACCATATCATGATCCTCAATCTAACAACAAATAAACCACATATCAAGCATCACAAGTAATCAATCATAACAACACAACCAACACGCAATCCTAAGGGCACGACATGGCCCACATGCAATTCTACAGCACAACAATTCCCATAATATAAAGCGGTTACTATAGTTATTCACATCCTACATGTGATTCTATATTATATCAATTGTTCATAACCTATATGCATACTAGTAACTTTCCGTAATTAAACCGGTATCCGCTACTTTCCCTACCTCAATTGCTATCCAAACGCTTAGTCAACGCGGGCCGCTTAGTAGTCTCCTCCGTCGTGCTCGGAACCAATGTCTAAGATCACAAAGCAATCCAAGAATTAACGCTAACTCAAAAGCGGTTTAACGAGGAAAATATCCCAATTTAACCCCCAATAGTATCGGTTATAGATAACCTTCTTAATTACCCGAAACAACTAAAATGGGCCCAAAAGGCCCAAATCTGATCTACCACGGTTCGGGTCACGGAGCCTTGACGGACTCTGTGACGATTCGGGTCACGGAACCGTGATGCTCCCCGTCACGGGTGACGTCATGGAACCGTGACGTGTGCCGTCACGGCCTCCGTCACAGAGCCGTGACGCACTCTGTCACGGTGCCCGTCACGGATCCGTGATGGGTCTGACTGTTCCGACCTTCTTCTTCCTCCAACTTCTTCTCCACGAAATTAAACCCTCAAAAATCCATTTTTATCAACCAAAAACCTCCAAATCAATCCCATAAACCTCAATACTTCTATACCCAAATGGGTTTCATCAAAACAACACAAACCCATTGAGATTTCATCATCCAAACCTATTTTTAATCACAAATCATCTACTTAAACCTCAAAAACTCAACATCCATGGAAACTCAACCTTGTTCATGCCTTTTCTCTCAAACCCATAATCTAAACTTCAACAAAAACGAATTTAGTTTGAAGATTTACCTTAGGAATGGACAATGGATGAAGATGAACTAGTTTTAGAGGGGATTTGAGAAGAAAAACCACCAAAGGAGCTTCCTTTCTCCACTTTCTTCTTCTTCAAGCTAAGAACTCCTCTTTTTTCTCTCTCCTTGTGTGATTTTCGGCCACAATGTGAAATATGAGCTGAATTGCTCTCCAAATTGCCTTAAAACCTAAACTAGAAAAGTGTAGATTGCCCTTGAAGTCCCTTCCTTCTCTTTTGGCTCATGTGAGGGAAAATGAGTTTTTCTAGGCCCATTTCTTCTCCTCCAAGACACTATGGACACATGTCCATGTGGGGTCCACGTCTACCCAAAATATCTCAGCCTATTTAATTTAAAATCGATAAAGTTCTGAAATTGACCTCGTTGACCCGAATTTGACTTTTTCGTGAAATTGGCCATTTGAAAGGAAACGACCCAACTAAGCTAACCGTAACGACGGCTAAGCTTTTTGGGTCCCGAAAAGGTCCCAAATGACTCCCGGAGTCATCGGTTGACTTTTCCAGTGGAAAGTCAACTTTCGCCAAAATTCACCGGATCGATCGGGATCGACCGGGGGCGGTTCTTACAAGTCGATAGAGAAATATACGGATCTAGGGTTGAACCTATATCTACCATAACGTGGACCAAGTATGGAGGGTAGCTGTAGGAGCCATCCCCTAAGGACATATAATTCGATAACTGGACTTAAAAGAGTACATGCATTTTGGGTCATGCGCCCAATACCAAGAGTCCTTCCCCTGGACATCAGGAGAGGTATAGCCCGAATAGCCTCTTGGTCCCTCGGAGTAAAAAAGGGCGTGGATGCAAGGGACATCTTATTGCTGGGATCTCGATATCATAATACTAGTCATAGTGGACCCTATTAAAGGCAATGATGTAGTGTAAATATAGGGGTTTATCGATTGAAGCCATAGTGCTCCCAAGATATGGGTATTTATACCATCCCTAAGTGTTTGGAGGAGACCCGGGTTAATGAAATACTTAGTGGCCCGAATACTGATCCATATATAACTAGGGCTATTGCCTTGTCCTGTTGTCTGAAACTCCCCCTGAGGGTAGTACCAGGTTTTAACCAAGCGAGCTATGAAGGACCCAAAGTTGGTGATCAAGTTCCACACATGCTTTCCTAACAAGGCCGAATTAGAAACTTGGACATCTCTAAAAGTCATCCATCCCAAGGACTTGCGGCAATAGAGCTTGACCCAATCTTGCCAATATGCCTGAACTTGTAGGCCGAGGCCCCCCATTAGAAACTGACCGATGCCACATGTGTCATGTTTTTTATCAAGCGAGGGACCATAAATATATACATAACATAGGTGGGGAGGGGGTGAGTACCGACCAGATCATTATTTCTTGTCCTGTAGGGGATAAAAGCTTCTCACTCCATTAGATCCGCTTTTAGACCTTGTCGCCCAAGTGAGCTAAACTCCCTTTGCGACTTCGTCCCATAATGTTCGGGACGCCTAGATACATAGACACCTAAATTTTTTATGTAATGTTGAGGATCTTACAACACTCTTGACAAGCCGTCCCCCCTATATTAGAGCTAAAGAAGACAGATGATTTCTAAGTGTTTATCGTTTATCCCGACCATGTACCAAAGAGACGAACCCTCAGTAGGGGTATCTTGACAGAAGATGTAGCGGTCGTTAAAGAAGAACATGTATGTAATAATCGATGTTCCTTTAGCCACTAAGCACCCATGAATGCGGCATTTTCGGTGAGCTTTATCGATGAGTTTGGAGAGTCCCTCCATACAAAACAAAAACAAATAGGGAGATAGGGCCCCCCCCTCACTAATACCCCGAGTTGGACGGATAGACCCGTTTTCCCTACTGCCCAAACTGACCCGATACGAGACTAGCCCCATACAGATAAACATCATAGTCTTCCAGGCCTCAAAAAACCCGCTCCACCCGATCACATGCTTTGCTCATATCTAGTTTCAAAGTAATGAACCCCAATTTCCCATGAGTTTTCTGACGGAGATAGTAGATTACCTCGAATGATATGAGCATATTGTCATGAATGGACCTCTCGTATGCAAAGTCCCCATGTACATGGGAAATTATGACAAGGAGAGCATTTCTAGTCTACTGGCCAAGACCTTGGACAATATCCGGAAGACTATGTTACATAAAGCTATGGCTTAGAGGTCGGTAACCAACTTCGGGTTAGTCTTCTTCGGGATGAGAACTAGGGTGATGTCATTAACCCCCTACTCCAAGAGGAAACCCGCAATAACTTTTTGAATGAAAAACGTCACTACTAAAGCCAAAATGGGCCAGTATTACTGATAGAACTTTGGATTCAACCCGTTCGGCCCTAGGGCCTTGTCGAGAACAATATAAAACACGTCCTGAGTGACCCCATCCCTGGTGATCAGCGTCGTAAGCCATATATTTTGAGACTCTGTAATAACTATTGGGGAAAACCCAGACCCATATCTTGTAGGTTAGGGCTCGATGTGGTGAATAATTGACTGAAATACTAGAGTAAGAGGTCGTATATCCTTGTCTACAAAGTCACCACATGTACCTGGTCATTTAGGAGGGAGCAGACTTGATTTATCCAACGTCGAAAGGAAGCAACTATGTGGAAAAATTTAGTACTTCGGTCCTTTTCAATGAGCAAGTGGAGTTTGTCCCTCTGTCTCCAAAAAGCCTCATTTCTCGCAAGATCCGCATCAAATTGTACCTAAATAACCTCCCGAGGGTTCATCCTTGACCTGTTAGTGCACCCAGTGAGCAAAACGATTTGTTTCTAACACCACTTAATATGATGGGGAAACTCTGTATCCTATCCCCATTTGAGCTTTGTTTTTCAATTCCTAACCCGTGTTTACCTTTGGTGACATTTCCCAACTGCCACCTTTCAATTTTTTTGCAGAAAGTATCGTTTACCGTTTATTTTGATGATTCAGTTAGTTTTTTGCCACGTGTCACTGCACCGTGACGACACGTGGCCGACACGTAGGCAAAAAACTAACGGAATCGTCAATTTTGACGATTTTTGATACTTTCTGCAAAAAATTGAAAGGTAACAGTTGGGAAATGTCACCAAAGGTAAACCTAGGTTAGGAATTGAAAAACAAAGCTCAAATGGGGCTAGGATACAAGGTTACCCCTAATATGATTTAGTGTGACTCTATACACGTCCCGACCCCACACTCCCAAAACCTCCCCAATCCGGGAAGTGTGTTGTCCCATACACTCTAGGCCCTCGCCACCCTCCAAGCCCCCTGAAGAATATGGCCACATATGGGTTCTTGGGTCCTCACGCATCAAATCATAATTTCTTCACCCTATAACCCTACGAAGAGGGGAAAGGGTCAATAAGATCTGGGAGTGACCAGATGTGATGGTCTAGTATTCTGCAGCGTGATAGCAGAAATTCTCGGAGGAGACCACCTAAGACCATATCACGGTTAAAACAAGATTCCACTCGACGACCAATCGACCGACCCGGAACTAGGTGACGGGTGGCCCAAAATAGGAATATCAGCAACCCCAATATCCTCAGGAACATCCTGAAAATCAACAATCAAAGATAAGAGATGCGGGTTAGCTCTTATGGTCTCAGATTAAGCCAGGATGTCGTTGAAATCGCCGATCAGGATCTTACACTGTCAATCCCTTCGTGAAAGTCAACTAAGTAGAGATCATGTCCGGTAATGATTGACCCTCCCCATTTCTCCATAGAATCCCGTTATGCAGATGCGATCCTGCCCTGGGACTTTGATCCACACATCGATGTGGTCCGCATCCTTCGCAAACACCTCGACCTCCACGTCCGCTCAAAAGAAAAAATGTGAGCCCCCTTTACGTCCACCCATCGACACACAAGTGCCCCCGTGAACCCAAAATTGTGGCAGAGAATGGCAAGACGATCGTCCTCTTGGAGTGTCTCTAACATGAAAAGAATCTGTGACGAGAAGCGCCAAGACCCTAGTAGAGCAACTGGAGATGAACGAAATGACACCCAGAAGTAAAACGTCGAGGGCGACGTGAAGCCTTAGATTCAGGCGATGGAAAAGCCATTTAGGATTTATGAGTAATCATCCGACCAGTTAAAGTTAGTATTTATATTTTTTTTATTTAAACATCAAAAATACTATTTTTTTAGTGGAGAACATTTATGCTACAAAATTTTCTTGATGTGATTACGCTCAGACGTTCGGCCAACCATATTTCACAAACAAAATCTAACTTAGAAGCATGCATGTCAACAACTCACATATTATTATCATGCACATTTTTTTTAGTTCATCGAATTGGTCATATTCAAACTCTTATTCTTCAAGATGGAGAAAAAGAACAAGGGCAAACCCTTAAAAAACAAATAATTGCACCTTAGAAAACAAGGAAAAATGGGAACAAATACCATCCAAAAGTCCACAACAACTTGGAACAAATCCTTGAAATAAGAAAAACAAAAATAAGGTGAGAAGGTGATCGATGGTGGTGCTCTCTGGTACTATGCAACCGTTTGAGCATCGGCGGTGAGTAGAGACCATGTGAATCCAGTTGTTGGGCCCAACACCAAATCATGGAAGGAGCCTTATGTGACTCCGTGTAACAAATAAAATCTTGGATATGGTGGGAAGGTGATTGTTAGAATATAACTATAATTTGGCCTTCAACTATCAGCGTGAGCTTTTAGTTGAGTTGGTCCTCTAATATGATATAAGAGCTTGATTCCTCATGGACCCGGGTTCTAACCCCACTATCTACAAAAATTCTAATTTCTTCCCTATTTATCAAAATTTCCCAAAATGGGCGAGCCCTTATCACTATTCTCAACGGGCTTATCTCCTATTCTAAATCATTCACCTCCAAACCCTTAAACGGGTTTGTCCGTGAGGGAACATGTCACGCCCCAAATCCGGTTTTGACCGGACTCGAGATGTTAACTAAAATAATAAATAAATAAAGCGATTTAAAAGGTAATAAATTCTGAAATAATAATCCGAAGGTAATAACTCTGATAAAGTGAGTCAACAGCTCATAAATCCAGCAATAAACGTTCAGTTCAAAAAGAGGGTACGTCTTTAGACCAAACTAGTCTAAGACCCTCGCTAGCTCCCTAGCTCTGAGAATCCCGCTAGACAACATCCCGCTCAAAACCTGTAAAACAATAAAGTAAAGGGGTGAGCTTTCGCTCAGTAGGAAAATTAGTTAAGGTGATGAGTGTCCGCTCGTCACCACGAGAAACCGTCCAATTAGGGCATACTAGCAAAGCACAACACTAATGACACCCACGGAGAACACATAACCACAAATACACTTACATGACCACAATCACCCTGTACTCACATCACTTATCCGCTCATCAAGCATACTATACACAATAAAACAATCACACGTCCCGTACCGCAGTCCCCGACTCCGACAATTGTACATAACCCGACTCTATCATATCGTACCGGAACACTCAACATCGGCCTAGATATCTTCCCGGAACCGCATCGGGGCACAATCACGATACATCATACCGGACCACACAGCATCAGCCTATATGTCTTCTCGGGAATCCTTCGGGGCACAATCACGACACATCATACCGAATCACAAACCGTCGGCCTAAATACTCTACACCGGCATACCCCCTCGATGTAGGTATCGTACCGGAACCACACCCCGGGGGACCGCGCATACGTGGGACCACACCGTCGGCCTAGGTACTACCCTACACCGGCGTACCCCCTCGGTGTAGGTACCATACCGGAATACAACTCCTCTTGGAACATGCATCAAGAAAGTCTCACGCATCACAATGCCATAGTTCAACCACAGTATACCAACCGGGTCAACTTACCACAACACATCACATCGGTCTATCAATCACCCGATCATATCACAACGATTGGTTCACGTCATATCAAGCATGGCACACTTGCCCAAAACATAACAACACGCTACACCGAGCATATCATAACATGATTCTCAATCTAACAACGGATGAACTACACATTAAGCATCACAATCATAGATCATGGAATCACAATCAACACACAACCTAAGGGCTCGACATGGCCCGCATGCATTTCTATAGCACGACAATTTCGCAAACTTACGGCTCGTAAGCTATCCCTCATTTCACTCGTGGCTCACATCCTAACATGCAATTCTAACAATTAATTCAAGTAATCGCAACCTATATGCATACTAGTAACTTTCCGCAATTAAACCGGTATTCGCTACTTTCCCTACCTCGATCGCTTTCCGAACGCTTAGTCACTTCACGAGGTCCAAAAGTCTCCTCCTCCGCCAAGCTCGGGTCCAAAGTCTAGGATCACAATTAAATACTAGAATCAAGAGTAATTCACAATTGGTCCAAAGAGGAACACATTCCCAATTAACCCCGAAAGAGCTCGGTTATAGATAACTGTTCCAAATACTCGAAATCTAACAAAACGGACCCAAAAGGCCCAACTCTGGTCTGTCACGGTTCGGGTCACGGAGCCTTGGCGGACTCCGTGACGGTTCGGGTCACGGAACTGTGAGGTTCCCCGTCACGGGTGACGTCACGGAACCGTGACGTGTGCCGTCATGGCCTCCGTCACGGAGCCGTGACGCGTTCCGTCACGGTGCCGTCACGGATCCGTGACGGGTCTGACACTGTTCCGCCTTCTTCTTCCTCCAGCTTCGATTTCACGAAAATAAACCTCAAAACCTCCATTTTTGACCTTCTCAAACCTCCAAATCAGTACTAAAAACGTCTCTACTTCAATACCCATAATGGGTCTTCATTAAAACACAACAATCCAATTAAAAACTATCATCCAACACCCTTTTCTCTCCAAAAATCTTCATCCAACACCAAAAACCTCAAAACCCAACCATGTTCATCATTTTTCCTCAATACCCATGAACCAAATTCAACAAAAACAAAAAAATAGGTTGGGAATTTACCTTGAGAATGGAGAATAGAGGAAGAAACTAGTGATTTTGGGAAGATTTGGGTAGAAAATGAGTTCAAGACACCCTTTTCCCTCATTTTTTTCTTCTTCAAGCTTTCATAGCTCTCTTTCTTCTCTCTCTCTCTCTCTAAATTTCGGCCACCCTTGATAAAATGGGCTGAAATGCCTTCATTTGGTGCCTAAAACCTAGGTGAGAATAGTCTATAATGCCCCTTTAAGCTTTTTCCCTCTCCATGGCTCAAGTGGGGGCAAAATGGCCAAATCTCCCTCCTTTCTTATCCCCCAATCCAACATGGACAACTGTCCATGTGGGGACCACTTATACCCAAACTAAATCTCAGCACACTTAATTAATTCTTTAAGACTTAAGGTTTGACCGAAAATGACCCCGGGTTGACTTTTTCACAAAAGAGACCGTTTGAAAGGAAACTACCCAACTAAGCTAATTGTAACGACGACTAAGCTTTTTGGGTCCCGGAAAGGTCCTGAATGACTCCTGGAGTCATCGGTTGACTTTTCCGGCAACAAGTCAACTTTCGCCAAAAATCGCCAGTTCGACCTGGATCGATCGGGGGCGGTTCTTACAGAACGTGTTAGAGTATAACTATAATTGTGCCTTCAACTATCAGCTTGAGCTTTTATTGTATTTTGTGGGAGATTTTTTGAAAATACAATTAAAAGAAGTAAATTATCTAATTAAATGAGATTAAATACAAATTAATATTTGTGGGTTAATGAGGATTAATGGGTAACATGGAAATTCTCCTACTACCATTTTCCGAATATTTACACACTCTTTTTATCTTCATTTTCTCTCTTGAACGAAATTCTCCCTAAATAATAATTTCTTTCAAGATTGTTCTTGGGTACTGTGCTTTGTAAGTTCCATATCAAGAATCGTGAATGGGCACGAGTCTGGGTAGAAGATGTGTTAAGCTCGGGAGCATATCGACTTGTTCACCATCTCGGACGTACCGAAATAATTTGCTTCAAGTTATTTTTTGGATATGCGCTAGAATTTTATTGAAAGATCGATCTCTAAGGAGGAGAAAGCCAAAAGCACAAGACAAACGATTACAATAGTCTGCGTAAGAGAAACATGGAGAAAACCCTTAACAAAAGAAACAAGGCCTAAGCCAGACCAAAGACCACAAATCGACACCCAAGATCTATTCTTCCTCATACCACTCGCTATCCGAAGATTGGATCGGATCGTTGGGGGCCTTAAGTTCCCGATTGAGCGCCCGAGTCCTGGACCTGGTATTATGAGTCCGAGGTACATTCAGAGGAGGTACTGAAAAAGTTGACTGTCCCTTGCGAGCCTTATCCTTGAGGGTCTGCTCAGACCACCCGTCGAATGACTACAACTGGTCTATCACTCCTAAGGACACGTCCTGAATGGGTGGAAGCTTACCAAAAACCTTATTAGTAATAAAATACAAAAGATGCTTAGGAGCCTGGTTCACACGTTTTGGAGGTTTGAGGAGGGCATCTTTCTGTGGAGATCTAGTCCCCGGATGAACCACCCTGCTTCATACCCGGTCCACCATCGCTCTGACACAAAGCACCCGACCCAAGTCCCAGATTAACTTGAGTCTACAAAACTTGGGCCTGCACCTGCTTCGACTGGATCATCTAGGCCTGATCCGACTGGGACAACCGCGTACAAACATGTGCATCTGAATCACTACACTGCTTTGTAATAGCAACAATAGTTGGGCTATAGCAATTTTCATCTTGGGCTTACACGACTTTGGACCCAGCCCACACGGTACCTTGTACCAAAATGACTGCAGAGGACTGTTCATCTTCTTCCCCATTAATCATGGGAATTTCATATTCAAACGATTTTGAAATCGAATCGGTCGCGAGTTGATCTAAAACTCCTTGATTCGAGGGAATCCCTTGATTCCCACCTGAATCGGACGAAACCGAAACAAGAATAGTCGACCAACTCTCGCCATGGACTCCAACAACACTGCTACGTCGAGCTTCAAACCACTAGACTCGACCACCTTTTGAACCTTACCTTCCTTGAAAAGCACGTCCGAAGAATCAACCGGGCTTGAGTTGTTCTTCTGAAAACTAAGAATAGAGCATATGCTCTGATTTAAAGAAGCAACCGGACAAGACACCGGAACGGAAAAACTCTCGGCCTTACGCCGAGCACGAGCAACAAATAAGATATAACCATTCATCTTATATCCTTGTAGGCTTTCAATAGCCTGGGATACTTCCACCTCCGCCGAGAATCGAATGAACCCAAAATATTGGCCTTGTCGGTTAGGCCGATGCAAAACTGAAATCGATGCAATCTCACTAAATGGATCGAAAACACCCTGTACCCACTCCTCGTATGATTCAAAAGATAAGTTACAGACGAAAATTTCAGTAGAAAACTCAACAAAACGCACCGGCTTACCACCCTGATGGCTTTGAAACCTTTCTAGAGTCAGACGAAGTCTTATCGGACACAATGTCCTTCACAAAAGCCTTCGTGATCGGAGCCTTGTCAACCACTGGATCCTTCCCAATATCCTCTCGTACCACCGGAGCTGTTGGAGTCTCCTTCAAAATCCACCCTAACTGGTTCTCCTGACCACGAACACGAGCCGGAATGGTTGATTTCCGCCTCTGCGAACCTTTCACAGCCTCAGCATGTGTGGCTGACCCTTGATTCACAGCCCCAACATGAATGGAGGTTGTGACTTCAATCACTATGTTCAGGACTTTTGCAACTAAACCCAACACGTCGGTGACCTCAACAAGCAAATCAACGAGACCCCCATAGAAAGGAAGATCACCTACCACGGACCTCCTCTGGCGACGGCAGGAAGAAGTTCTCGTCTATTATGGTGATGTACCCTTAATTAGAAAAGTTGAGTTCTTTCGTATTAAGCGTATAATGGAGCCAATAAAGTTGAACGCAATGATGTCGACAACAAGAAGATGAGGAGGAGAATAACAAGAAAAAAAACTAGAGCCAACTGCCATTTTGCAGAGAGAGCACGTAGTTTCATCTCAATAATTTGCTTCAAGTTAGTGGACCTAATTGTCAGGACACAGTTTTCCTGTCACTTTTTTTATTCTGCAAAACGGATATGTTCGTTATTTTACTTTATCTACTATTCATGTTCTTTGCATACTACCTATTTGTCTATTAGATGATTTTATTATCATATATGCTCTCCTTGATTCCAGCTCCACAATCATCTCCACATTCCCTTACTTATACAGTTGACCTATATACATTAATTCTCTGTTAATAGTCGCCTTATATGGCTTATACAAACCCTGTATAAATATGTACTCAGACTAGAACCTAAATCATCAAGTAAAATACATTTTACCTTCACTCTCGCTTGATCTTCTTCATGGTATCAGAGCAAACCCGACTTGATATAGCAGACGAAGTAGAGCAGACATGGGAGGGGTTAAGTGTGGCTGCCAATTCCACCGAGACAACCATCACTAACACCTCACCCTTCTACCTACACCCATCTGATAATCCCGGAATGGTGTTTATCACGCAACCGCTAAGTGCATCTGGTGATAATTACTATGCTTGGCGTTGCCACCTACGAGACACCCTTCAATACAAACACAAGGTGGGATTCGTAGACCGATCCATACCCAAACCCGATGTCCAATCCGGGAACCTTCAACTATGGCTTTAGTGTAACACTTTGGTGAAGTCATGGTTACTGAATTCTTTGAGCAAGGAGTTGCAACTCGGTTGTGTTCATGCCGAGACAGCAAGAGAGATATGGCTCGATTTAGAGCAGCGTTTCACCCAAGGGATTGCACCCCGTGTGTACGCTTTACGCCGTGCAATTTCCCTGTTACAACAAGAGAGACGTTCAGTTTCTATTTACTATGGCAAACTCAAAACAACATGGGACGAATTGCAAGGTTTGACATCCATACCTGTGTGCGACTTCCTGATGGGGCTTGATGACGACTACACCACAGTTAGGTCACAAATTCTCAGTTTGGACCCTCTACCAGGACACGGCCGGACTTACGTCGTTGCTGCCCAGGAGGAATCGCAGCGTCTTGTCACGACGTCGCGAGCCCCTCCGTATGACGCTGCTGCTATGGCTGTTCGCCGTGAGGGTGGTGATTTCCGGCGCCGGACTGACAGTCGCATGACCCATGGCCGATCTCAGTTGCGCGACATACCTGTACGCCGCTGCAACCATTGAGGGAAAACAGGCCATAACTCCAACGCCTGCTACGCCCTGATTGGATACCCGGAGCACTGAACGAAGCCAGATCGGGATGTCGGCAACGAGCGGAGGAACGTGCGAAACTCGGACCGTGTCGCTGCTGCTGATTCCGATCGGAGAAGAAGCCTTAACACGCTCCTTGGTGTCGTGAGAGAAGAAGCCTCCCTTATTGACAGCCCACACCAACCCGATGGACTCTTGGAGAGCTTAGTGGGCCAACTCACTAAGGCACAAAAGGCCCATCTTATGGGTCTGCTTGGAGGGCCCCAAAGCACTAAAAGTGCAACAAATCATTTTGCAGGAGCCTCTTCCTCGATCAATCCAGGTTCTTGTGCTCTGAATTTTTCCGGTAATGATACATCACTTTGGATTATTGACTCAGGTGCCACAAATCATACAACTTCTGATCATCATCAATTACGTAATAATGTCCCTCATATTAAATCCTCATTTGTTGACATACCGAACGGTGAAATGATCCCAATTAAGGCCGTTGGAGATGTTAAAATCAATGAAAAATTGATGCTTAAACATGTTCTTTCGGTACCTCAATTTTGTTCCGATTTACTCTATGTGAGTCGGATAACGCTAGATCTCAATTGTGCTCTCATTTTTTATTCACAATGTTGTGTAATTCAGGACTTACTCTCGAGGACGCTGATTGAAACGGGTAGGATGAAGAATGGACTATACTATTTGGAACCAACGGAAGCGGGGAAGGCACTAATGACTCTTGGGAACAATGCCACACAACTGTGGCATCGACGCTTGGGTCACATTCCGGCAAATCGACTACCTTTGGTTCCAAACTTACCAATAAAATTAAATAAACACGGACTGGGAGTTTGTGATTCTTGTTGCAGGGCAAAGTCAACACGCCTTGATTTTCCAATCCGCACAAATAAATCTTTGCGACTCTTTGATTTAATACATTGTGATGATTACAGTCGTGCTACATGGGTTTTTTTGATGAAACATAAATCTGAAACCAAAACACACTTGTTGCATTTTTTTCATTGGTGCAGGGTCAATTTCACACGAACATCAAAACCCTACGCACCGATGAAGGAATTGAGTTCCAGCACAATGAACTTGTATCCTAATATGACACAAATGGTATGGAGTTCCAAACCAGTTGCGCTGGCACCCCACAACAGAACGGAGTGGTAGAACGAAAACATCGACACTTACTTGAGGTTGCTCGCGCACTTCGATTTCAAGCTCGCCTACCACTTTTCTTTTGGGGAGAATGCGTCCTCACAGCCACCTATCTCATCAATAGAACTCCACTTGTGATCATCAATAACAAAACTCCATATGAGCTCCTTTTTCGGTAAGGAACCAACTTATGAGCATTTGAGAAGTTTTGGTTGCCTTTGTTATGCCCACCAACAGACTAAAGACAAATTTTCCCCTCGATCAAAGCCTGGAATTTTCTTGGGATATCCAAAAGGACAGAAAGGGTATCAGGTTTATGACTTAGAAACCCAAACTATATTTGTCTCTCGTGATGTGCGTTTTTGGGAAAATATCTTTCCAGGCGTTCAGTGCCTTGATACAGATGATCATCTTGCGCCCCCATTTGCTCCTTTTGCTTATCCCACTGATCTGGACACAAGTCATGTCATTCCCGAACCTCATCACACTGCTGAAACTACTCCTTCTCTAGAAGTCTTAGGTCCGGTTGAGTCATCTCTTGGAACCTCAAATCTACCACACTCAAATCATGTTGACGATAACATCACTATTGAGTCCGACCAATCTCACCATGAAATCTCAAGTCAAGCACCGGCCCGCACAAAAAGGCAACGCCACACGTCTTCTCGATTATCTGGCTATGATTATGCCCTACCGCCTTCTCTCGCTCCCCCAGAGACCGCCACACCTCCTTCAGCACTCTCTACGGTACATCCTCTTACTCAATCAATTTGTTATAAGAGATTTTCTCCCAACCATATTGCCCTGTTATCGGCCATCTCTTCCATAGATGAGCCTCGCACATTTTACCAGGCTCAGAAACATCAACATTGGAGAGACGCTCTGACAAAGGAGATTGCGGCGCTTAAGGCCAACAATACTTGGAGCCTAACCTCACTTCCCCTAGGGAAGCGTGCTGTTGATTCTAAATGGGTATACAAGGTCAAATATCGACCTAATGGCACGATTGAGCGCTTCAAATCTAGGATTGTTGCTAAAGGATACACTCAGGTTGAAGGAGTTGACTACACAGACACTTATGCCCCCGTGGCTAAAATGGTCACCGTTCGTTGTCTCCTTGTGGTCGCTGCCGCTAAACGTTGGCCTCTACACCAACTCGATGTCAATAATGCTTTCTTGCATGGAGACTTACAAGAAGGAGTTTACATGAATGTTCCGCAAGGTTTTTTCAAAAAAGCAGACGCTCGAGTTTTTCGCCTCCACAAATCGATATATGGGTTACGCCAAGGTTCCTGGAACTGGTATCACAAGTTCACCGAATCCATTATCACCCTTGGTTTTCGACCTTCCGCAGCAGATCATTCCTTGTTCACATTCACAGCAAAGGACTCTTTCGTCGCCGTACTTATTTATGTCGACGACATCATCATTACAGGCACCAACGACAAACGCATCCAGAATCTTAAACTTTACTTGTACCAAAAGTTTCGCATCAAAGATTTGAGAGCATTGAAATATTTTTTGGGCCTCGAAGTCTCCCGTTCTCCAACTGGTATTGTACTCACCTAACGTAAATATATTCTTGACATCTAATCTGATTGTGGACTCACAGGTTGCAAGCCCACCAAATTTCCCTTGCCACAACTGTCACGCCCCAAATCCAGTTTTGACCGGACTCGAGACGTGACTCAAGAAAATAACAAAAGTAACCTTTAAAGGTAAGATTAACCGCGTAAAAACCCAAGCAATAATTTCGATTAAAACCTCGATACAAAGTTTCAGAACGTTCAAGATCTACCAAAAGCGTCTCAAATAAGTAAGTTCCTAAATATGTCCTTAAAACATAAGGTTTAACAAACTATGACCACACACGTCACTAAAGGATGAAGCACCCGAACCCATGAAGCTCCCAAGCCTCGAGTCCACTACTCATCAAGCAGGGCTGTACAGACAGTAGATCAACAAATAGGGGTGAGCTAACGCTCAGTAGGGAAAATTGTAAAACATAGCGGTTAACATCTTTAATAAATTAGAATAACACAATTAAACCCGAATTCTAATAACTTGCATAACTTAAGAGGCACTCAAATAAAGGGACAACCTAATGTTTAACGTTTAAGAAGATAATAATTACTGCAGAGAAGTTAAGGGTAGAACAATTAAATATCATAATGGAAGGTTAAGCCTCGACACTCCGATCTACAATAATCTTGTGTCATGTCGGATTTCCCCTAGAACAATTAAATATCATAACGCGTAACCATTCCCCGCAGGGTAAACCATCCACTTTCCCCGCAGGGTCCACCACCAATGCCCCGCAGGGTCCAATAACCAATGCCCCACAAGGTCCAATAACCAATCAATTTTCCAAGGCTATGATACTACCGGATTACCGCCCCCCCGGTGTAAGTACCATACCAACAACCAAACATCTTAAGAACACGAACAAGAGAATCACATATCAACACGTCGAACAACCAAAGCTTAACAAATCACACTTTCATCACCACAAACACCCAAGAGATTCATATATCTTTACACTTACCATTATACTTACCAATCACGGTCCATCGATCACCTGATCGTACCGTTTGGCACAATCAGTCATACTCGATCATCCATTAAATCATTCAAGCATTTATTCAATCATCCAATTATTCAAGCATTCATTCAAACATACGATTTAGCTAGTTCCATTAGACTCTTAATTTATCTTAAACTAAGCCAGCAAGCATGTGAAGCAACCACAACCAATCCTATGGCTCATCACGGCCTTTCTACCAGTAAAGCAATTCCCAAGTATTGAAAGCGAGTTATACTAGTGATTCACATCCTAAGCATGCATACTAGACACTCCCGGTTATTAATAAATGAAAAGCGTTTATTCTAGTGATCCCTATATGTAACTAGACCTTTCCGATTTTATTAATCTAATAGGCATACTAAGCATTAAAGTGCACGAGGAGTTTAGTATGTCCCCTACCTTGTGGTCTTCCTATAATAACCCTTCTAGTTGCCGGAGTCCAATCTAGCTTCCTCTCCGTTCTTCACACGGGTTCCTAAGTAGTCTTCGTCTCTCGAGCTCGGTTCCAAGGTCTTGAACCACAAGTAAACTCTAATTAAAGGCTAATCAAGGTGCAATCAACTAAGTTCAAAAGACTCTACTCGCTGTTTCAAAACCACCTTCTTGAAGTGAACAAAAGAGATCGAAAAAGGGTTTCAAAGGACCAAAACTGGTCTGCCACGGATCTGGTCACGGATCCGTGGGCTGTGCCATCACGGGTCTCCTCATGGAGCCGTGTTTGACACCGTCACGGTCTCCCTCACGGAGCCATGACGTCCTCCGTCACGGTTCCTGTCACGGATCTGTGACGCCTGGTACTGTTCATCCGCCTGCTTCCTCCAGCTTCGGGTTTTCACGATTTCAACCCCCAAAACCTCCATGGATGCCCTTCTAAAGCTCCAAAAACAGTTCCTAACGTCTCTATTTCAAAACCCACCATGGGTTTCCATCAAAACTCCACAAAAGCAAGATTGAACCAACAATTAACAACAATTTCCTCCAAAACTTCAATAACCAAACTCAAACTTCAAAACCTAAACAAGTTCTTCCATTCTCCTCCAAAACCCATGAACCAAAATGGGTAGAAACGAAATTAGATGAGATATTTACCTTGAGGGTGAGGAATGGATGAGGAAGATGATGTTTTGGAGAGTTTTGGGGAGTTAAACCACCTCAAGACTCCATTTTTAGACCTTTCTTCACCTTCAAGGTCCAAAGTTGCCTCTTCTCTTCCACTCTCTCTCTAAATTCGGCTAGCACACAAAATGAGGTGAGAAGTGCTCCAATTTTCTTTAAAACCCTAGTTTGATGACATTCCAATAATGCTCTTAGGTCCAATCCTTCCAATTTGACTTTTGTGAGGGTAAAAGGGTCAATAGGGGAGGAACAAGTGTCATAGTTGGGGACCATTTTGCCTTTAATAAAATCCAACACTTATAGTTAATTCAGATCTAATCGATAAAAAGTCTCGGGTTTGACCGAAAGTTGACCTATTCAATATTAGAGTCAAACGAAAGGTAACGACCCAACTAAGCTAACCGTGATAGTGTCTAAGCTTTTTGGTCCCCGAAAAAGGTCCCGAATGACTTCCGGAGTCCTCGATTGACTTTTCCGGCCGAAAGTCAAACTTCGTCCAAAGTCACCGGTTCGACCGGGATCGACCGGGGGCGGTTCTTACAACAACAACATCGTCTTTCAGCCACTACTGGTCCTGCTTTCCAAGACGTCAGCCAGTATCGTCGACTCGTTGGTCGCCTATTATACCTCACCATCACACGACCTAACATTAGCTATGCGGTCCATGTTTTGAGTCAGTTCATGCATGCTCCAAGACAACCTCACCTCGATGCAGCACTTCATGTACTTCGATACCTTAAGGGTTGCCCAGGTCAAGGAATCTTTCTTTTCGCTGACACTCCTCTATCTTTACAATTGCGATGCTGATTGGGCAGGATGTCCGGACACTAGAAGATCCACCACATGATACATTATCTTCGTAGGCTCATCTCCTGTATCTTGGCGCTCCAAGAAGCAGAATGTTGTCTCATGTTCCTCGGCAGAAGCAGAATATCGGGCCATGGCTGCCACTAGCCGCGAGATTGTTTGGCTCCGTCAACTACTCCACGACTTACGTGCACCTCAGACCGCTCCAGTTCCTCTTTTTTTGTGACAACCAGGCCGCCATTCATATTGCTTCCAATCCAGTGTTCCATGAACGGACAAAGCACATCGAAATTGACTGCCATTTTGTTCGCCAACTCCTGCAGAATCACACTCTCATCCCTCGATCGATTTCAGGTCAGCACCAACTGGCAGATATTTTTACTAAAACTCTCGGTTGCGACCGCTTTCACACATTACTTCGCAAGTTGGGCATTATCGACCTACATGCTCCAACTTGAGGGGGGAGTATTACCATATATGCTCTCCTTTTTTTTTTGATCCGCGAAAGCATATGATAAATTACCCTCTCCTGAGGAAGAAAAAGGTTACAAAAAACCATATGTCTACAATCTGTCTACATATTGAAGGCGGAAGTTTAGAAAACAAAAGTAAAGCAGTAAACAAGGAAGGGTACGCAGACCCAGAAAAGTAAGGGTACGCAGACCCTGTAGTGAATGGGTACGCAGACCTAGTAGTGAATGGGTACACAGACCCTGAGTGAATGGGTACGCAGACCCTAAGTGAGTGAGAATTGGTTCGCCGACCCTGAATGAAAGAGAATGGGTACGCAGACCCGGAGTGAATGGGTACGCCGACCCAGAGTGAATGTGAATGGGTACGCAGACCCTAAGTGAATGGGTACGCCGACATAGAGAGAATGTGAAAGGGTACGCAGACCCTGAGTGAATGGGTACGCAGACCCTGAATGAATGGGTACGCAGACCCTGTGAGCAAGTGTATGGGTACGCAGATCCTGAGAGAATGAGTACGCAGACCCAGAGAGAAAGAATGGGTACGCAGACCCAGAATGAAAGAGGGTACGCAGACCCATAAGTGAATGGGTACGCAGACCCAGAAGAGCAAGGGTACGCAGACCCAAAAGAAAACGAACAAAAAGACGGCTAAAAAGGAGACTCATACCTGAAAAAAGCCACCATGAAGCACGAGCAGCAACTACCAACTACCACTCTTCCCTAAACTAAGCAGGAATGACATCTACTCCCTTGTCCACAAAAGCTCCGAAAACCAAACGAGGTAAGGAGATCTTGCAGTTGCCGGTGGCCAGGACCACAACACAACAGGGACAAAAACCAATCCCAAAAACTAAACAGTCGAAATCCCAGGGACAGAGTCCATGCTTTCACCGGAGGCCAACCCCAAGTTGGGAATTCAGTCCACAGAAGTGGACGGGGCATAGGATCTCAATCGAGGAGCCAAGGGATCGGAAGGGAGAAGAAAACCTAACTTAGACAGAGAGGAGGGGAGAAGATATACCTGAACAAGACCACGAGCGCCAAAAGAGAGGAGTCCGAAGAACAACCAGCAGAGAAGATCAACCCAGCAGCAATGACGGAGACCCAGAACCACAACGATCCTTGTGAAGGAAACGCGTCCCACAACCAGCACCGGAGGTCGAAGCCAAAACCTGAAGGGTGGACCGTCCTTGAAGAAGCCAAGCGAGACACCAAACCAAGACGAATCCCCACCACACTTCCTCAAAGGTAAAACAACGGAGTCGGGTAATCCGGAGGTCAACACCCAAACCGGGCCGATATCCTTGTAGCTGCTGAAAGAGCTGAAAAAAATCGGCAAACAACTCTGGCGAGGAAGCGAAGGGGCAAAACCGGGTCTGTCAGAAGTGTTGCAGGAAGTAGCTGGGCCAGGCCCAAGAAGAAGACCAAGCCCTTGGCCCAGCCCCCACACACAGGTCAGGCTTAGTCCAACAGCAGGCCCATCCAAGTAGAGGCACGAGCCCACAAAATGGAATGAGCCGTAAGACCGAGTCGGAGGCGAGACCCGAACCAGCCACAACGACGATCGGCATGCGAGCCCGGCGATCGGCATGCGAGCCCGGCGACCGACCAGCGAAACCTGGCGACCTGCGACCAGAAGAAGCCAGCGACAGCAACGATGAGCTTTCTCCATCAGAACCGGAGCAAACAAACCGGAGGAGATCTGCAGATCTGGCCAACGCGACTCCAAGAACCGTCTGCCAGCGAAGCCATACCCACTGAAGCTTGAGAGGAAGCAACAGAAGCAGAAAGAGGCGTGGTCGGACGAAGGCCGGCAACCGAACAAAACGACCAGATCTTCCCAGGTTCAGACGAACAGATCCATGCCAGAGAAAGAAGCCCCCAAAGCCCGAGTAACCAGATCTGAACTCGACCGAGCATCTTATCCAGTTTTAAAGCTAAAGGCAACACCTTTCTCTCCTTTAAACTAAGCAGCAGGACGTAAGCTGAACCAACATTCCTGTCCAATTCTGATTCCCAGTGATTATGCATTACTCTGCCAAATTAGACATGAGAAGTCTGATATTCTCTGCACACCATCCATGCAAAGGCAATCCCTCCACATTGCATCATCCAAACATCCCCTCCTTTAGACAAAATGATAATTATAAATTACAAAACAATACATTGAGTAAAAAGCATCGTGATAAATTGCATGAGCGATACTTATCTCGACTAATGAAAGAGCTCAGTAAGAAGGGAAAAAAATAGATCAAGAGTTTCTATAAGAATTCAAATCATTTTGATAATATTCAGTTTGATATGTTTTAGAAAGATGTCTACTATTCAAGAATTTATTTTGTCATCCAAAATATAAATGTCAATCATATATAATGTAATGCCCATGTCAAAAGCTCATGATAGCTTATTCACTTGGTAAATGCTAATTTAATAGATAAAGCAGTTGGAAATGAAATAAAAAGATGGAAAAACCAGGTGGTCTCCATTCCAATTCTAGGATTTACCAAACTCTCTGTCTGTCCGGACAACCAATCGAAGCGAACATACCGAATTAATGGGGGTTGCCGATGATCATCAAATCACGTTTTGTGTGAGAGGCTCAACAAGTCGCAATTCACATTATTTGAACAATCTTGTATTGATTTTCTTTTTCCTTGCCCTTCTTCTCCGACTCTGGCTGCCTTGGGATCAAGGCTTTGGTCCAAAGGGCCAAAGGAGGACAAGGACTCGGATAAGGAAAAAGAAAAGGATAAAAAGGAGAAAGATGGCTTCCTCGCCACCTGGTTCTCATGTTGCAGCAGCGCTAAGACCAGAAACGAGAATGAAAAAGTTGATGACGACAACAAGACCACCCAAAGAAGTCTCACCAAATCGCTTACCTTCATGACCAACATCTCCGTCAAGTCAGGTACAAATGTGTTACATAATTACCTTTATATGCAACACATCCTCGGTTCATACTTGTTTCTCTCTTTGATGCCAATCCTGATCATACATTCTTTCTTGTTAATATAACCCATTTCTAGTATCTTTGATGTTATTTTCCTGAGATGGAATGGAAGGGGAGATTGTGTTTTATGATAATGATGGTACAAGTTTGTTTGATTAAGAATTGGGTGGCATATGATTAATGATCAATCATTGATTGTGTGCAGATACGAGCAGGCTAATGGTTATAGCGAGGGAGGTAGCAAAAATTGGAAAGCCAAAGGAATCTACTAAGATATTCACATACCAAGAATTAGTTTCTGCAACTGAAAACTTCAGTTCTGATTGCGTGACTGGAGAAGGTGGATTCGGAAAGGTGTACAAAGGCTACATCAAGAGCATAGATCGAGTAATGAACACTATATATTTATCTATCTGTCTATCTATTTTTCTCTGTCTCTGATGTTGTCATTGACTTTGTTGTGTATATATATATATATATATTAGATTGTTGCTATTAAGCAACTTGACAGAGCAGGAAGGCAAGGAAGCAGAGAGTTCATGGCAGAGGTGACAATGTTAAGTGTGGTTGAAAATGAGAACCTTGTGAATCTGATTGGATATTGCATGGAGGGTGATGAAAGGATTTTAGTCTATGATTACATGCCCAATGGATCTTTGGAAAGTCACCTTCTAGGTATGTTCATTGTTCACACACCATCATATATATCTAATATATATAATATATATGTATGTTGTTTCAGAGTTATCTGGTGATACCAAACCTCTTGACTGGGACACTAGGATGAAAATAGCAGCCGGAGCAGCTAAAGGACTTGAATACTTGCATGAAGTCGCAAACCCGCCTATAATATTTCGTGATTTCAAGGCATCCAATGTGTTACTAGACGAGAACATGAGCCCGAGGCTGTCTGATTTCGGACTTGCTAAGGTAGGTCCTTCGGGAGAATCAGAACACGTGTCCACAAGGGTGATGGGGACGCTTGGCTACTGCGCCCCCGAGTATGTTTCTTCCAACAAGCTTACCACAAAGTCAGATGTCTATAGCTATGGAGTTGTGCTCATGGAGTTGATCACCGGTAGAAGAGTCATCGACACTACTAGACCCGAAGAGGAACAGAACTTAATCATCTGGGTATGTAACAACATAATGTGTTGTGTTTATCTTGTAGGTACTAGGTATTTGTTGACAAGAATGAATGAATGAAATTGCAGGCACAGCCACTCCTCCAGCAAAGAAAAAAATTTGGTGAGTTGGCGGATCCAGTGCTGGAAGATAAGTACCCCCCGAAGAGTCTCCACAAAGCTCTTGCGATAGCAACTATGTGTCTGAAAGAAGATTACGTAACAAGACCTTCAATTGGTGAGGTTGTGAATGCTTTTCAGTTTGTAATCAATGCAAAAGCCAAGGAGGAAGACTAGAAGCAGCTTATAGGATAGAGATGTCTGGCTGTCTTGTCTTGTGTTGTGGTAGATTCCATTCCCATTGGTTAGATGCTTCTTTCTTTTCAAGTTAATAGCCTCTTCAACTTGGGGACATGGATGTGTTGTTGTGTTTCTGTCTGTAAGGAGGGGTTAGATAAAATATGTCTGGTTTCTTTCTAGTATACAATTTGTTTATGAAAGTTCATAGTGAAAGCAAACATGAGTCAAATTGTCAAGTTGTGGTGTTTGAGAATCCTGTAATTGTTGGGAGGAAGAGGAATGGTTCCATCATTGAGGAGATGCTTGGAAGGAGCTCACAACAGGTACGAGGAACATGAACTAGTATGGCCTGAGAGCCGCCTCTTTTGTCTGATTCATACATGCTCAAGCTCTCCATTTCCTTTCTTACAAGTGATCCTATGGTGCCCCGGAACAGCTGTTGCAGCCATGATATGTTTATCAGGTCACTGTTGTGCTTGACACACTCACTCTGTACCACAAGAATGAAACAGAGGTATAGTATTAACGGAAGGAAGAGGAGAGTGTCTCTAACCCTTTTGACTAATTAGGCCTTATGTTTAGCTTCCGACATTACTTATAGCTTCTTAATTTGTTGGTAAACAAATCTGATTCTGAATTCTCATGCTAATCCTACTATTACTCAGAAACTCACTGGTGACCCAATCTGCAACTTTTATATTCTGTCACCAAAACCTTGGGTTCATATTTCAGTTACAGAAATTGAAAACAGTTGAAGCTCACACATCACTTGCTGTTGAGGCGCCACTTCATTTTTCCTCCTCTTGCGTAAGCAATTTCCTTGAACTGTTTTTGTGCTTATATGGTCTGATACCTTAGAATTATCATTTTATTCACATGTCATTGCAAATTTCAGATATAAGAAATAAAATATTAATGTTTGAATAATTGACCCTATCACAGGGATTCAAGTGATTTGATCACATAAAAATTACACTCACTAGACTGAACTGTTCCCCACTCATCCCATTACCATTTGCACTCCAATTCCAAACTTGTTATTGTGAGATGTAAATCATATAATCATCATGAGATTTTTGTTTGGTTTCGATAAATCATGAACTCCTTACCTGATTGATTAAGGCCAGTTTGAGTTGAACAAGTGCAATTTTCATGAGTGAAAACTTCATCCCCGTCTGTGTGACTCTCTCCATTTACAATTACATGCATGAAGAGCAATGTTATGTGTATGAGCAGCATGCATATATAGGTATACAAGAGTGTAGAGAACAAAAGAAGTTGCTGATAATTGAATAGAATCGAAATGGTGCTCCCACTGAATCCGGATGATTTCGTTGCTGTGAACTTCACGGTTCAAAAGACGGGCGTAAAATTTGTTGAACTGTGGTCCTATTTCTTCCCAGCATCTCTCATGAAAGGCACACTTGAGCGTCTCCATGGACTTCCCGAACACGACCAAATTTTCGTCATGCACGGTCAAGTTCTGCCCCACGACTTCAAGTTCAGCCGAGACCAACACCGAACCAACCAAGGCTCCCACGTCACCATCGTCCTCGAAACCGATGTAAGACCATAAATCATATCTATATCGTTACTATTTGTTGTCATCTTACAATGTTAATGTCGTACGTATGTGTTACATGTTTACTTTTTGTTATTGAAATAAATAGGAGATAACGCTTTTGGTGACATGTGGTGATCGAACGATTGAGATGGAAGGTGTGCCCATAAGGTCAAGGATCTGGGACATCAAAGCCAACGTGGCAGGGGCTTTGAACGTGGACGGTCCACAGTACTTGGACTTCAAGTCCGCCAAAGTAGGGGATCACTGCCTCGAGGATGAAAACCCGCTCATGATCTACGGCTTGGTCAAGGAGAAGTCGCGCCTCAAGGTGGAGATCAGGGTCAAGGTCCAGGTTCAGCGTGGAGATTCCGAGCCGTTCGATACAACCACCAATCCAAATCAGACGGTCGGGGAACTCAAGACAGAACTGGACCCGGTGCAGGACGATGACACGGAGATGAGCCTGACCGTTGATGGTTTCGAGCTCGTGGATGACTCTTGGATGGTCAGCGATTTCGTCGGAGACAAGGGCACTATTAAAGTTCGCATATCTAACTAGTATCATCGCTGCTACTTTGGTCTATCGCTACAATAAATTAGCTTCAGTTGGTGGTACTAATTACTAATAGGAACTACTACAATATCTAAGAGTTTCGTAAAAGACTCGTATTTATGACTTACATCTTGAGCAATATTGTGGGTTTTTTTTCCATATATTATTATTATTATTACAGGTGCTTGGTTACTTAAATTAAAAATACATAGCAATAAATATAAACATTTGTAAGAAAAGGGCAAAGGAAAATTGGATGGAAAGTTGGTAGGTAGAGTAAATACTAAATAGGTTAAGATAGAGAGACATGAATTGATGCCCCCAATGGGCAGCAGCAGCACATGCCATATGCATAGGTTTTTACATTGGTGGACAAATTATTGACCCACTTAAAATTTTCAACTGTATTTTTGTTTCCTTAACTTGGAGGGGATGATAGTCACGTCCGGGCCCCCCCAATTTTTCTTTACAAGTAAATTTGTTAATAATTACACTTCCGTAAACTAGTATTATAGGTAGACATACCTTTGATTATAAAAGAAAATAATTTAATAGTACAGCCAGATAAACCATCAAGCACCAAAACAAAAATAGTAAAAACAAGATCCTAACAGTAATGGATCGTAATATAAAATAAAGTAGCTCAAAACACCGAATCGCTTTACCGAGATGTTTAGAAGAGGACACTACGGTAACGTTTATCGATACCGATACAGCGAATCTGGATTGGAAGCTAGGGTAGAGAAGACCCATTTTTGGAATAGTATTGTGGCGGACTGGAACCCCCCCCCCCCCCCCCCCCCCAACATGTGTCGTCCTCCCTGGAATGATAAGAGTAGGGCTCCAAAACGTGGAATTACTGACCTCTGAGATGGTAGGAGAGTACCGTACCAAGACTTGGTAGGACCACTTCCACCTAATGTCAAATGGGGCGGTGTCGTTGGCCGACCCCATACTTGATCTCGGACTTCTCATTGACCAAGGTGAGGGTGCTTGACGCCCCCGACGCTAAACGATTTGCTCCTACGGATCGGGTAGAGCCCAATAGACCTCTGTGACTACCCGACCCACAAGTGGGTAGGCCTACTAGGCCCGACACACGAGTGGGTGGCTGAATTGAAACAACATATCGGTCCCACCCAACGCGGTTTTGATCTTGGATACCCCCATACCCAGAATGCACCGGGTCAAACCATCCATTCGAATCGGAAAGCATCTGGGCCTCCCCACACCGCTATAGACCAGGTGTTGAAATTCTTGGGCCGGATGACCATATTCTACTAGGCCTCGGCCCAACGAGGGGAGCTGAAGGCTCATTTGGCTCGGAACCCTAGTCGTCCTATGTCCTACATGCCGCCTCCATTTTTGCCCCCTGTGTCTAGCTTGTGCAATATCTATGTCACCATGAAGCTCCACCACCGACCTTGAGACGATTTTCGGAAGACTACCCTAAAAGCCATCATCTCTTCCGTGTCGTTTCTCCTCGAGTCTGCTACCTCCGGTAAGCCCCTTCCCCACTGAAACACACCTACAACTCCGAGCCCCCGGAGGCGTTCCGATGAGACCGGGCCCGAATTATCAAAATCCACCGGGTTTCTCATCATCGGATGTTGTTCGACTGTCCGGCGCCAAGGTCTAGGGCCACCCCCGAATTCAAGTGATATAGGTGGAAGTGGTAGGACCACTTCCACCTAATGTCAAATGGGGCGGTGTCGTTGGCCGACCCCATACTTGATCTCGGACTTCTCATTGACCAAGGTGAGGGTGCTTGACGCCCCCGACGCTAAACGATTTGCTCCTACGGATCGGGTAGAGCCCAATAGACCTCTGTGACTACCCGACCCACAAGTGGGTAGGCCTACTAGGCCCGACACACGAGTGGGTGGCTGAATTGAAACAACATATCGGTCCCACCCAACGCGGTTTTGATCTTGGATACCCCCATACCCAGAATGCACCGGGTCAAACCATCCATTCGAATCGGAAAGCATCTGGGCCTCCCCACACCGCTATAGACCAGGTGTTGAAATTCTTGGGCCGGATGACCATATTCTACTAGGCCTCGGCCCAACGAGGGGAGCTGAAGGCTCATTTGGCTCGGAACCCTAGTCGTCCTATGTCCTACATGCCGCCTCCATTTTTGCCCCCTGTGTCTAGCTTGTGCAATATCTATGTCACCATGAAGCTCCACCACCGACCTTGAGACGATTTTCGGAAGACTACCCTAAAAGCCATCATCTCTTCCCGTGTCGTTTCTCCTCGAGTCTGCTACCTCCGGTAAGCCCCTTCCCCACTGAAACACACCTACAACTCCGAGCCCCCGGAGGCGTTCCGATGAGACCGGGCCCGAATTATCAAAATCCACCGGGTTTCTCATCATCGGATGTTGTTCGACTGTCCGGCGCCAAGGTCTAGGGCCACCCCCGAATTCAAGTGATATATGTATCTCATGTCATCCACAACGAGGACCATGCTGGCCAGGACCTCGATGATGACGTCTTCCTTATCCAGAAAATCATCTGGTTCCCCACCGATGAAGACCCTTGTGAGCTTGATTGGAATGCCCTCAAGGGATTTCATAATGGAGCTTGAAATAGGGAATTGGGAACTCGTTCGAGCTCCCAAAATCGAATCTAGTGCAAGTTATTGTTGAGTGAAGTAGGGAGTAACTATAGGATATTTAGAGGTTGTGGGAGATGGGAGAAGAGGCGGAAAGTAAAGAGGGAGAGACATGGTAGATGGCTAAAGAGATGCCCATCGTTGGTGAAGAGTAGTACGTGAGGGAGGAGTAAATGTGATGGAGGCGGACGAAGTGGGGGAAGGAAGGAGAAGTGTTCCTGGATGAAACTCAACCATACTCCGACGATGGGATCAGGAGAAAAAAGAAGAAAGAAGCTCCATCTTTATTTGTCTCGAAAAGGGAAGAGAAGATGTTAGAGAAACAAACTCAGAACATGCGAATGAGAAACTTAAGACATAAGAACCCGTCTTATCAATTTTATTAGTCAACACAATTAACATAATTGATGGTCAACAAATCGACGATTAACTTTACACTGCTTTTTGTTGAAGGACTGTACATGCTATACTACTTTTTTCTGAAAGAAAGATTCAATAATAATTTCATAAACCTTATATACTGAACTATTTAAGCGTTGTATCCACCGATCGTTCTTGGGGACCCGAGGAACGACTAGTGTCACGCCCCAAATCCGGTATTGACCGGACTCAAGACGTGAACCAGAATTTGTAGAGAAACAATTTAAAATACATAATTAAATCCAAAACTGTAGATAAATATAATAATAGTCAATGTCTGAAAATCTGAGTCCTACGCTCAGTCATAAACAATAGTCGAAAATAACAGTACGTCTCTATGAAACATAAAATAAACCCGGGCCTCCGCTAGCTCCCAAGCTCTGCGTAACCCTCTAATCCAAATCATAGCTAACACCTGTAGAAAACAAGGTAAGGGGTGAGCTTGACGCTCAGTAGGAAAAAGCCACGAAATCCACCAAATTACAGACTTACAAAGAAATCCTTTCCAAAGTTTAAAGTTTAATAAAAGGGTTGATAAATCGATGCGACACTTAAACCATTTTAAAGACAAAACCCATTTTACCCTGACACTCACCAGACTAACAATCCCCAACTTTAACTCAACACTAACTCCTATACCGAGGCAACATCGAAGGAACAACCAAGGAAAAACAACCATAGCCACAAGCACAGTAACACTCCCAAACACAGCAACACTCATTCAAAATCCAAGGCATTCTCAACACAAGCAATTCACACACTTGCACGGTTTCGGGAGCAACCCGCTCGGCCCGGCGAAGCCACATGCAACTTCCCCAACACATAGTCGGGATAGGCGGTCGACCTCATCGCGGAACACAGCGTTTTACCGATACACGGAAGGCAGTGAAATCGCCTCTTCGCGGAACAACCTCATCGCGGACACAACGTTTTACCGATACACGGAAGGCAGGGAAATCGCCTTTTCGCGGAACAACCTCATCGCGGCACAACACAGCGTTTTACCGAGTGCTGGTCGGAAGGTAGGGAAACCACCTCTTCGCGGGACACACCGTTTTACCGACTCTAGGTCGGAAGGTAGGGAAACCACCTTTCTCATGTAACCGAAGAACCCACAATCACAAACACAAACATAATCATAATCATACTCACACAACTATCACGCACTTACCATCACTTACCGACACCACACTCAACGTGGTAACCCCACCTACTTAGCCGGTATCCATTCTTAAAAACAGGAAATAACCACTCAAGTCACTAATATGCAACACTAAGTTCAACTCTACTCGTTTTCATGTTTGTTACTTATTAATCGTTTAAACAACATAGAGCACACAAGCAGACACAATAAGCAAACAATCTTACAGGCACGACATGGTCCGATTCTACCAGCACGACAATTCCCAAATCTACAGCACTACCAGGTTCGTAAAAGTTCACAGTTTATATGTCTATACTAGTTATTCACATCCTACATGCATACTAGTTCTTTATCCGGTTGTTAAGGTTTCCCTATATGCATTCTAGCACGTCCGTAATAAAGTAAGGTTCCGAGGTATTTCCCTACCTATCAAACTTTATCTGGATCTCCTAGCTGTTGACGTCTGGGCCTACCTCCGGTCTTCTCCACGATTGAGGTCAAAGCCTGATTTTAACAAATAAGGACGATAATCAGTCCCGGTCCAGTCCGTAACAATGCTCTAAAATATCAATTTAGTCCTTTAGTTTGTCGATTGAGTCCTTTAATTTATCCGATTTAAATCTTTTAAATTAATTAATTAATTAAATTGTCCGACCCGGCCCCGACCCGAGTCCGAAAAGCGGATCCAGATCTGACCCGGATCCGAGTCCGGACCCGAACCTGACCCGAGCCCGACCCAGACCCGGCCCCATACCCGACCCAGACCTATATCCAGACCCGACCAGGCTCGGGCCCAGATCCGAACTCGGATTGGGCCTTAGCCCGGCTTGGCCTGGCCTGGCCCGAGGCCCAAACTAGCCTGGAGGCCCAAGGCCCAGTTGGGTTGAGTCTCGGCCTGGCCCAAAACTCGGTCCTGGGCGGAGCTGAGACAGAGAAGGAGGCGAACTAGGGTTCCGGTGCTGAGGACGGGGAAGAGGCGGAACCAAGGTGGTTCTCGACGGTGTGGCGGCGTCAGGGTAGCTCGGAGGGAAGAGTGGAGGTCGTCAGAGCTAGTCTCGAGCCCCTCCGCTCTAGATCTGACGGCGTGGGAGCTTCGCTGGCGCTGGAGTAGAAATCTGGAGCTCGGAGCTCCGGTCGTGTCCTTCCGCTCGAGCTCGGCCAAAAAGAGCTCGCACGGGCGCAATTCTCAGGGAAGGACTAGCGGGGAAGGTGTATCGAGCCCGGAGTAAAGCTCACCTGCTCGTATTTCTCGTTTCCGGCGCGGCGTGGCTCGACACGAGGACGGGCGGCGTTGGTTCGTTTCGACTATGGGAGGAAGAAGCGAGAGAAGGGAGCTTCTGGTGGTTTATGGTGGTGTCTGGTGGCGAAGAAAGGTCGTGGGTGGAGGAAGAGAAGTCATGTGAGAGGTTTCTGATCTCCGGCGAGGTGCGAGAGAGAGATGGGAAGCGAGAGAAGGAAGACAAGCTCGGGACGCGTGCGAGGAAAATGAGGAGACGAAGCGTTGAAGCTAGGGTTAGGGTGTGGGTTTGGGCTTCGCTTGTTGGGCCTGGTCCACTGACCGGCCTGGTCTGACTCGGCCAAAGGCATGGGTCTGGTTTGGCCCAGGCCTATTCCCTTTTTTTTTCTTTTCACTTTTTTTTTGAATTCGATCCAAAATTCAACCCGTTTCCCAACTAACGACATTCCAATTTAATAATTTAAATCTTAATTCTTTTAACCGGGCGGTCTTCACAACTAGTGAGATGATAGCTCTCAAACAGAGCGATGTAGCGCCTAGAAACCAAGTACCAGGTCGTTTTTTCTTATCGACGTACTAGAAAGAACCACCGATAGAGAAACCCGACCGCTCATGCTGCCTAAGGTGACCATCACCTACCAGAGATCCAAGATTCCAATAAAGGGGACATACAACAAAATAGACAACACGATAAACACAAAATAAACAATAACAACGAGTAAGAAAAAATTAATGTCGACCTCCGTTGATTGGGGTTTGGATCGGGACGAAGGGGAAGGTGGACGGTGTCGACGGGCACATATTTGACCCACTTGAGTAGAGGGTACAGGACTGGCCGAATCATAACGGTAAACAAGAGCATTAGGCTCAGACTACAGAGCTCTAGCGAACGGTAGGAACAGATCTGGTCGGTGGGAGGACGTGGCTTAGAGGCTCGAGTGGCGTGACTCAAGTCATCGATGTGGGGGGTGAGTCCGACAATGGTGTTTTGGTCGGTCATGGCTGTGTGGAGGTTGGGGGAAAGGCTGATGGCAGTCGATCCGGCTAACGGGACAACGGATCTGACGGGGGCGACAATTCTAAAGAGGATGCGGTCGAAGGAGACACTAGAGCTCGTCGAAACATCGTTGTAGATGGCTGCCGGGATGGCGTCTTGTAGAGGATAGGGGATCCAACATAGATCTAACTATGATCGGTAGATATGTGGCCATCCGGTGAGGCCCGAGGCTCCATTGCGCGATGAGGTCGGATGGGAAGGTTGCACGAGCAGGACGGCCAACGTGGTTGGGCTTCTCTCCGGAGAAGCTCCAACGGTTGAACCACGCTATTTGGCCAGGTTCCGAGATAACACGAAGGATGGAAAGAGGGACCGTTCACTGGGACGAGAAAGGGTGCAAGGAGAAAGAAGGAGAATAGACCATCGGTTGCTCACATGACCAAGGCCATGAAGGCTACCGACGACGCTTGCACAGAAGAGGAATGAGCGCGTTGGTTTTTTTTTTGAGAGAAAGCTTCTACGAAATGGTTTCCCTGTATATGTTATATTATATAAACAGATCGTCGAAACTCTATTTCATTTGTATCTTCAATTAAATTTTGTTGAATGAAAAGATTCATTAATAATTAATAAACATTACAGACAGAACATTATAGAGGTTGCGTCCACCATTCGTTCTCGGTAATCCGAGGAATGACTAACGAGATGAATAACACTCGATAAGGGCGACACAATGCCTATAAGACCAAACACTGCGAATTCGGTCTTTCTTATCGACTCTCCGGGGATATCTGTTGAAAGAAAGACCCGAATGGACACGCTACTAGAGGCATCAACCACACCTACTAGAATTTCGATAGGGGAAACAACAAAATACAAACAACACAACAAAATAAATAACAAAAACAACAACGAAGAACAAAAACTACTCACATTTGGCCTTCCATGTCTAAAACGACGCTGACAAGTGTAGATATGATCTGTTTGGGGCTGGTGCACGGGGGTGAGCTACTCCGAAGTCTGGCAACTGGGAGAGAAGAGCGAATGAGCTCGTCCTAGAGAGATCGACGGAGTTTAGAAGGAGGTCGGACCAGAATTCCTTGGAAAAAGCACCAACTCCCTTGTATGATGACGAGGCAAGCTTCGGCTCCAAACTTCAGAGATGCAAGGAAGAAGTTGCGAGTAGTAAAAAAAGGAATTTATTTGAGAAGGGATAGTAAAGGAAGGAAAGAAAAGAATCCGTCAGCGGTTCATATGGCCGAGGCCATGATGGTAGTTGACAATAACGATGGAATGTTTCGAGAAACACAATACGAATTTAGAACGAGGGGGAAAGTATGTTCGTGGGTTTGGAGGAAGACGATCCGGATTTGGGACGAGTGAGAAAGTCTGTTTGTGGGTTGGGTTGCCGCCTTTTCCTATCTTTAATTAATTTGATCCATACATCAAATTGTTTATTTATTAGATAGTCCATTTCTTTGGATGCATACATATATTTCAATATATTCATACAAGGGGAAGGGGTGAGCAGAAGCACCCGTACCACTAGGTAATGCAGTGGTTTCTGCTCCTGCTATAAATACCATTGGTCAATCACAGATTTTTGCAGGCAAATTGAAAGCATGGTCCACAAGATTTGGAACAAACACGCAGATAGAGGCAGCTTTGCCTTTAAGGTCTAGCCATTACTCACTCTATACCCACTCTTATGGAATTCTTATATTTATTGCATCCAACCAACTCATCGTAATATCTTTACCCAAATACGTACATTGCTGTATCTTACCCTTCAACACAAATTTGATCATTATGTTTGAGTTATCATAAAAGAAAATATTAGAAAAATATTACTTTAAGATATCACACCTGTAAACATGCTCCAACACAGGCCGATCACTTACCTCACAATCATTATCACAACTAAACTCACACGTTAAACAAGCTAGGTTATGAGTAATAACTTTGCCATGTCCGGACACAATATGCATCAATTCACCACATTATTCCTACAGGCTGACAAACGTGAAGAATGTTCACAAGGGGAAACCCTTGAAACAGTATCGACGGTGGATGGGGGCGGCGAGAGGCGAGTCCCACAAGATCCTTTTTTCTCTAACCGAACACAACCATGCTTTAGAAGCCATACAAAACAGCGTATCTCGCTATGCAAATGTAAACGTTCACAAGGAGAAACCTTTGAAGCAATATCGACGGTGGATTTGGGATCCGGGAGGAGGGACGATAGTTTGGGATCTGTCTCCGCGGCACCCTCGGCCGGAAGAATCGTGTTTGGTGCACAGGATGATGATGAAGGATCTGTTTTGGTTATGCTGTTTTTATTATGTAAGTTCATGTCAGTTTGTTTTCTGGACTTCGGTTTTTGTTGTTTAGTTTATGTTATTTCTTTTGTTTCGATCGGTTTGATCGTAGAGATCCTTATCTTTGTATAGGATGTAAACTAGGCTGTTTCTATGTTTTCATAGCACCGGGGGTCCTACGGGAGACTCAGACATATTCTGATCTCAGGACGTCAAATCTTTTCTTGTACCAATGCACTTTGCGTTAAAGGTTTTTAATGCAAGCCCAAGATGCTTACCGTTCAAAAATTCCTAGAAGCTGAGTAATGGTGCTCACCACATCATCCAATCTCGCACAGCTTAAAAAATTAATTTGGTTTTAAAATTTAATCATGCTTCATAAAATATATAAATCAATTTGAGATAGTCTTTAGTACGGAAAAAGGATTCTTGATATTACAAACTTTAAAAAATACATCACAGTCAAAATATAATAGAACACAAACATGACAACATTATCTAATTTAGAATCATCCTAAGGAGCTTATAAGTTATAGTAAATCCCATAAACACATAGAAAACAAAACATCGACGTCATGACACACTTATAATTCATTATAAGCTCTGTAGTACTTGAACTTGAGTCAGGCCCTAGGCAACATCACTGCCTTGAGTGGGTTCTTCATCACAACAGTGAAAGCAAACGTCTCGGTCGGGTCGGGCGGGGCGTTCGGAACCGGAACCCACTTGAAAGCTTGAACCATCTTGGCCAGCAGCATGTACACATGTAACGTCCCTAAAGTCAACGCCGGGCAGATCCTCCTCCCGGCGCCAAACGGCATCATCTGTATCCCCCGGTTCCCGGTCACGTCCACGTTGACCCCTTCGCCGCCGTCCAAGAACCTCTCGGGTCGGAACTCGTCCGGATCCTTCCACGTATTCGGATCCTCAGTGAGCCATGCAGTGTAGAACTCCACACTCACGTTGGCCGGAACCGTGTAGCCTCCGAGCTCAGTGTCTTGAGTGGCCGCATGGGACAGCATGAAGTGACTCGGCGGGTGGCGCCGGAAAGTCTCCTTCACCACCGCGTGCAGGTACGTCATCTTCTCCACGTGCTCCTCCGTGATGACCACCCCGTTCTTCCCCGCGGTGGCGACGATCTCTTTGTAGAGCTTTTCTTGAATCTCCTGGTCCAAAACCAGGTGAAGCAGGGCCCACTCCACGGCCGTGGCGCTGGTGTCGGTCCCGGCGTTGATGGCCTCCGAGCACAGCGTGACGAGCTCCTCCACACCCAAACGACCCCTCCCCGGCGCCACGATATCGAACAAGGAGTCGATATAGGCAGCGCCGACGGGACTAGCCATCTCGGAGAACTTGTCGCTGCTAGGGTTCCTGCCACCTTCGATATAAGCCTTCCTGTTCCTTATGAGCGGAACCAAGCAGTCCAGCTGCTTCTTCCTCAGCACCTTGGCCTGCTCCAGTTGCTTCTTGAAGAACGGCGTCAGGAGAGGCAGAAAATCGGGGAGCTTCGGGGTGGTCATGAGCATGACGTCTTTGAGGACGCTCTCGATGATCTTGATGCGGTCCTCGGGGATCTTGGCGCCGAAGCAGATACATATAAGAGCGCTACAAATAGTGAGCCTACAGTTGCTCATGATCTCAACGAAACCCTTCTCCGAGGCCTCCTTCTCGAGCCTCCGCAGGTGGTTGTCCATGGCCCACTTCCTGATCCACCCGCACTGCTTGATCCTCGCCGGGTTTATCAGCTCCGTCACGAAGTTCCGCCTCAGGGAGCGCCACAGCGGGCCGTACTCGGCCGAGTTGATGGCGCACTTCCCCATGCTGAACACCAGCCTGATCGGCGAGTCGGCGGGCCTGCTGGCGAACAGGGGTCCTCTCTGCACCAGGGCTTCGTGGATGAGCTCGGAGCTGGTCACGATCACGAGGGTGCGCTGCCCCATCTGCATGGTGAAGATGGGGCCGTACTTCTTACGTAGATCGCGGACTATGAAGATGAAGGGCCGGCGTTGGAGGATGACTTGGAAGAGGTTGCCCACGATGGGCCAGCCGGGAGGTCCAGGGGGGAGGTTCTTGGGTCCGCCGCCGGTGGCGGACCAGTGGCGCCACCAGAAGAAGAGGAAGAGGGCGGCCGAGAGGAAGAGGAGGAGATCTATCAACTCCATGGCTCTATTGCTATTGTTGTTGTTGATGGTAATGGTATGGTGTGAGTTGTGACTGTGAGAAGAGGACTTGAATGCGCAAGTACATAAATAGAAACGAAAATATGAGATGGGATAGGTGAAATGAATGAGATACGTTGGTCTTATTTATTTGATCTATCTACCAACTGTTATTGTCTCAAGTCTAATTTATCATTTCTCGTCGGATGTAATAATTACTGGCTATTGAGTTTAAAGTAATTGATTAGTACGTAATAAGCGTATTATAATAAAGACAACTCGTGTCTCTGTTTGGAAAGCTGCCAAGTTAAATTATTTCATTTGGTGCCACTATTAATATGGCTACTGTTTTAGTATTTGAGACTAAAAATATATTTATAGTAAAACTTAGGTTATTATAAAGTTTAAAATCACAGAGGACAGTGCGTGTTTCTATATTGTTGGTTTCATATTTCTGAAAGAGACTAATATAGTTGAAAAGTTGGTAGAGGATTCAATTCAATGTTAATCGTCTAAACTCCCCAAATCAAAATCAAGCAAACAAAAACCATCGTGCATCCGTGTTAACGTCCAACTCACAGTACTTCATAACTTTATCAAAATTATCATCATTTTTAATGTCTAAACAACATAATGTTATTTAAAATAGGCAATACATGGATGTAATTCAAAACAGTAGAAATTAGAAAAATGTCACACACAAGGACTCTAACCACAATCACTACTGCGGATAAGTAGTTGGCCGACAGCTCCCATCCGTTGCTTAAGTATACGTGTTCGTTAGTCAGGATCTTGTCTGACGGATCTATCCGTCGGCCAGTTCCCGTTGTCCAAGATTTTGACCAACGGACCATTATATTCATCGGTAGGTTGTTTACTTTAGTCACTGATTGGATCCATTGGTAGAGATGTGAACATGCCTAACAGATTCTATATGTTGGTGAAGTATTAAACCTTACTAACGTATAAAATCCGTGGAAAAGTATTAAACCTTACCCACGGATGAGATCCATTGGAAAAGACTAGTTGGCCCTAGTTTCCCTCCATCATGGATGCTTTTCCAATCTCCGACGTCGTCAAGTTTATCATCCTCATGGTGAGAGTCATGGCCATCGGGCTAGGGCTAGGGAGAGCTTTGAGAACCCGTCGAGGATTAAGTTTTGGGTCCTGCTTTCCCGATGAACGTCAAGTACGAGCTTCGTCTTCCCATTCACTATCTCCTTTTACGCAACGATTATCATATGGCTTTGGGATTCGAGTCGGGGGTGGGACGGGAAGATGGTGAACGGTTCACAACACCCCAGGTCGGGTTATACCGAAATTTCAAGACGACATGCCAATCGATCCTTCTCGTATAAAGCATCCCAAGCTGGTCCGGAAAACAAGATCTATCATGAGGCATTCGAACAGTCACCTATGCAGCTCTTTTCAAGGATCCTTAGAGAATTTCGATCGTGATTGATTTACAGTTTTCTGTGTTTTATTTTTGTTTCAGTTCTTTGTACGCTCTAGGTTGTCTATGGAAATTAGACGTTTTCTAATGGTTCCAAGAGCATCGGGAACCTTACAGGGATCTCGGACATATTCTGGTACCTAGGGTCTTTAACCCTATGTTGTAATTATTGATCGAAATTATTAATAAAAACACTTATGTCGTCAGTTTAAAAAAAAAATCATTTTTTCCGATGAAATTTTAACTCAGATTTCATGACAGATAACAACAAAGATTATAAACTATTAGTGAAAGAAAACATAGCGCTCACTCTCTTTCCTCTTTGAGTTTATAGCAAATGACGAGCAACGACGACAACGTTTAGTAGAAGGCGGCTTCTATGACAAGTGGTTTGTTTGGTGGCTCCAACTCCAGGTACCTTGATGCTCCTTCCTCTCCTCCCTCGGTCCTAGAGGCTTCTCAGATAGAGATGTTGATGTTTGTGGGTCTTACGTTCTCTTCCCAGCAGTGGCAGATGATGGCGTTTCTATTGTAGGTTGGGCGGGAGAGCGGGGTCTCATTCATGAGCCGATTTTTTCTTTCATTCTGCGAAAGAAAGAGCCTGAGTTTTGGCTGGATAGCCCTAGGCGCTCTGTCGATCTATAGTCATGTTTGTAGATTTGCGGCTCTAGATGCGACCACGAGACATTCTGTTCACTCATTTCTCGGTATGATAGGTATATCCAACCTTCCAGTGGGCGCTTGGAATCGAGAGTAGGTTTTCTCTTGGGAAACGTCATGGGTACCTGTCTGTAGGTATACAGAGACGCGAATGGAATGAGCTGGGGGTTTCATGCGGGTCCAAGTGAGGGTGGACGTCCTTCTGCCACTTTAGAGTCATCTTTGGTTCCGACATTCCGAGTCTGAGGTACGAATCCTTCTAGAAATATCCTACGAACAATTAACAGATCATTGCTTTGGATGTAGCTGTGTAAGGCACTTGGTTTCGTCTTTTCAGTTAGGTCTTGGGGATGAGAGACCCTCGCTCCGCTCCTCGGCAGACCCGAGATCAGTTGGCTCCCGCGCTCGCCATGATAGGATAACCCAAGGTACAAATGGTCTTATTTGGGAAGATCTTTCTGTCGCCCAAATCTTTTTTACTCCAGTGGCACCAAGACCACGAGATCGCAAGGTAAAATGGAAATGGTAGAGGAGGAGGATTCCTCCCCTGTTTGAGTTAGGTTATTTCCTATTAGGAGTGATTATCTGGCCTGGGATCCTGACTCACGATTCAGATTTTTTCCCGCCATGGGGACTAACCCGGAAGTTTGGGAGAGTCCTCATTGCGAGGAAGAGGACCTCTGTAAAACCCCACTCCTTTACGAAGGGGTATTTTTGTGAAATCAGAAACGTGGGGGTGGAAATTTGCAACAAGTTTTATTTGAAAAGAAAAAAGAGAAAAAAAAGGAGCTTGGAAACAGACTGGGCCAGATTCAGTTTTGGGCCCAAGCCACGCGCGCACCTTCTTCGGCCCAAGCCCACGTCCTGAAACCCTAAGACCTTTCACTGATGGGTCTTCTTCTTCACGTGTTCGACACGCGAACCGAGGACGACCGCTTCTCTCACTTCTCTCCTCTCGATCTCCTTCGATCTCTCCCTCCCCTCTCTCGCTTCCATCGTCCTCACGTTCACGCCACCGCCAACCATCTCCACACTCACCTCCAACTTCGAACAGGACCGTCGCGCTCGAGAACGAGACAACTCGCCGGAGATCTGCTCTGGTTCGAGTTCCTGATCTCGATTCTCGTCGGCGATGGAGAACCTGCACAGTTCGTGCTTCTCTCGCCGACCCCCTTCTTGTCCGGCCTCGTATCGCCGGGATTCATCACTTCCCGAGCACGATTCAAGCGCTACCTGACAGAACCGCCGCCGGCAAGCCCTAGTTTCGTCAGATCTGTGACGGAAACGAGTTCGGGCTCTCACTGGAGCCCCGCCGCCACGGCCACGAACTTGCCGTGATGCTTGCCGCCTTCACCGCCCCCTTCTTCCTCCCTCACGAGCGTGCCTTGACGCCGTAGATGACGGACGGAAATCGTGTCTCGCCGGAGCTGCCGTCGGTTCAGGCACGAGACGGGACAGAACCGTTTGGACCAGGTCCGGTGTTGGGCCTTGGTCCAGACAACAACAAAAGACGGGCTAGGGCCCAGCACACCTCACGGGCCAGGCCAGGTTCAGCAGTGGGTCTGGATCCGGACCGGGTCGGGCCAGGCCAGGCCAGGTTCAGCAGTGGTGTTATGGTCGTTGGTGGTTGGCAGATTCTGCGGGATATTGGTTGATTATTGGAGACTACGGAGATTGATTATTGGCGCCTGAGGGCATCGGTTATTGGATACTACGGGGATTGATTATTGGAGCCTAAGGGCATTGGTTATTGGACCCTACGGGCAGTTGGATGGGTTACTCTGTGAGAAATGGTTACTGTGGTTTCACCCAAGTGTATGCGTCCTACGGGAGCACTACCTTGGTTCCCTATGACTTATGGTCCTTTTGGGGGCATTTCCGAGAATCCCAACGATGAGCGTCCCGTGGGGATGGTTTCCGGTGCCCCGATGTATGTGCCTCCTCTGGACCGAGGGAAAATCTGACATGATATGGGTACTCTGGTGGATCGGAATATGGGAACCGATGTGACATCAGAATCTAGCTGTGGATTGGAGGCTTGAGAAAGCAAGTGGTTGGTGTGACATTATTTACTCCCATTTTAGTAGTTACGATTCGTTTATAGTATTTTCATGGAATCTTTTAAGTTACTGTTATCTTTGAAAAAGTGATATTATTTTATTCACACTGATTCCATAGCATTTCATTGATTAATAGTATTTACTCGTTCCCAGTTGTGATGGTATTCTATCTTTTATTATAATGTTCCCTATTTATTCTCTAGGAAGTTATCGTTATCCTTGGGAACACGCTATTGTTCTCGTTGCTTTTTATTTGTTCATTATATCTTTTGGTCTAAGGGTTTTAAGCACTTTTGTGACATCGAACTAAAGCAGTTTTATTATTAAACTTGGAGTGTAAAGTTGTTTACGATTTTTCCTACTGAGCGTAAGCTCACCCCTATTTGTTTATCTATTGTGTGTACAGGTATGCTTGAGATCTGGGGAATTCGAGGCTCGGGAGCTTCCGGATGTCTAGAGGGTTGTATTAGAGATGTGTTGGTCCACATTGTTGAACGTTATTTATCTTATGTTGTCAAGTTTTGACACTATATTTGAAATTTTGGATTGAATTATTGAGAAATATTTTGGATTCGCTTTCAGCTTTAAAAGAGTTTATTACTGTTTTACTACTTTTATCTCGGTTGGTTCAGGTCACGTCTCGAGTCCGGCCAAAACCGGATTTGGGGCGTGACAACCTCGGCTACACTAGTCCCACCATAAGGGTCTTTCTATCTCCTTCCCACGGAGCCATGCGAAAGAGAACTAGGGTGCTACTTGGGACTTAGCTACTTCTCCTCTCTCGATGGACCAGAAATTCCTTGCAAGACATATCCAGGATTTGGAATCGTAAGGCTCTACATGCTCCGAAGGGGTGTACCGAACAACAGTAGGGTAAGTAAGCACCCCCACCTTCATCAATTATAAGTTCGTGGTCTAGTGGGTGTTCGGCCAGAAACACCGCCCTACTGGACGTATGGTGGCAGTATTCTCACCAAGTTCTAACACGATACTCTTCTACCACCTCGGGAGCCATGATTCTCGTGTTCTTAAAGCCCTGTGTTGCTACATCAGTATTGGTCATTTGTGTGTCAAGCCGGATGTTGTAAAGGATGTCAGTTGACGTCAGTTATGTGTAACTGGTGTGAAGCTGATTAAAGATGTCAGCACCGAATGTCAATGACATGGCAGAGAACGACAACACACACACACACGTGGAATTTATTGAGTGTATCTAGAATCGTATGCATGTCTATCCGGTTGAAAGATTTGTTTCCTAGTATGAAGATATTTCCTTAATGGATATCTCCTCTATTATAGAAACTCTACAAGGTAAGGCAACTAAAAGATTTACCCTGATCGTGACTCTAGAGGTGGAGAAACCCTAGGAGCCACGATACAAGGGTAATGAGAGCTATAAATACAAGTGTATTTATTCTAGCTTGGTTCGAATCTTTTTCAGAACTCAACGCCTACATCGTGAGGAAGATTCGTAAGTACAAGTTCGTGGAGTCCGCCTGCTCAGCGAAGGCTTTCGACTATCCAAACTTTACTTCGGAAAGTAAAGAGTAGGTCACTGATGAACGTTGATTTCGTTTTGTTAATAATCGTTTGTTTTGGACTTGCAATGCTCTTTTGTTTTCGGGCTTTGACGTGTTACTTCTATAGAGAGTTTCTTTATAATCGTTGTTTTGGTCATGGACCTTTTTAGACTTGCGACTCATACATTCTTTTTGTAGAATGTGTTTTTAATAAATAAAAAATCGAGCTTATGAATTTTTTTTTCAAGTTAAATATTTTTTTTCATCTTCCAAGTACAAGTAAAAGAGTATCCAAAAGGTATCATGTTTTATTCGTAAGGAGATCTAAAAGGTACTTGAGCCTTTTACGGGTATCTGGGCTTGAATTAGGCCCATTTCTTTAGAGCTTTGGCTGCTTTCTAGAATCCGAATCTACTCCTTCATTTGTCTTTTTCACTCCACGCGGTAAAATATAAGAGTGCTATTCCTGAAAACGTCCTCAAGTTACTCCGTGTTCATTGAGATGCAAACCTGTACCCTCTACCAACCTTTAGAGATTGAAAATTCAAATCCTACACATAAACTTGGTTTTAAATTTTAGACCAATAATCTGATGAAGTCAAACTCCTAATCCATCATGCGAGTAAGATTGTAAATTAGGTCCAAATTGCTTTCTCCATCTGGGAGTTGTTATCACAATTGAATTATGTAACTAGTAGTTAGAAAGGAATATTAGGTTAAGAAAGCGGTGACGATTCCAGCGACGATACGGTAGGGCAGTCCGTGCGTGGCGGTCGTGAGCGGCCGGGAGGGGGCCTCGACGGCATCATACGGTGTGATGGTGTGGAGGTAAGTCTCGTTGTACCAGTTTTGTTGTTGATTGACTGAGTCTCTATGGGGTTTGGGGTTTCAATCGACGGATCCAGGGTCAATTTTTGGTGGGAAATTGAGTCTTGTCGCCCCACTTCCGACAACGGTGCTGCAGGGTGGTTGGTGGGTCGCCGACAGTGGTGTTCGACGCGGTATTACCTATCGAATTGTTTGTTCGGGAAATTTGGGCAACGCTAACACGGGTGGCCATCTGAGGTCTTGGGATTTGGTGGTATAACAGCGGGAGTTGGGTCAGTGGAAGGCGGTGGTGCAGGGTAGGGGGAGAAACACACTGTTAACTGGTGACCGAAGGTACTAACTCAGTGAGGGGTTCCATCTTGGCCAGGGGTGTGCTCATGGCGAATAGGTCTGCATCTCGGAAGATATTATTTTCTATGAGGTTCATAACCTGGAATGTAGGGGTCTATGGAAACTTGCGTCAGTGGAATAACTGAAAGGGTTGATGCGACGCAGGAAACCGCATGTCATCTTTCTCTACGAAATTCTGGCAAAGAAGGGGGAAGTGGAGATACTGAAGCTCAAAACAAGGCTCTCGGGCGGCTGTGAAATACCAGCAGAGGGCCATAAGGGAGGGATGATCTTGTTGTGGACATCGGAGATAACTGTAACGCCACATCCGGGAGGGGATAGGTATATCGACGTCGATATCAAAGGACCAGTAGAAGACGGTATCCGTTTCACCAGAATTTATGGGGAGGCAAAGCGAGAACTCTGGTGGAAAACGTGGGATCTACTCCGTTCTCTGGGTACGCTTCCTTCGGCATCGCCTAGGTGGTTACTGATGGGAGACTTTAATAGTATCCTACAACATAAGGAAAAGGGGGCGATACCCGAACAGTTTGATTGACGGCTTTCAAGGCGCGATGCAAGACATGGATGTGCAGGATGTACCCCTTAAAGGGTATGGCTTTACCTGGCACAGTGGGAGTGAGCCAGAGACGAGGATGGCGGTGCAACTGGATAGAGCTCTTATGTCCCCGGCCCTTCAACATATGTGTTCGGAGGCACATTTGGCCAATCTAGGCATATCAACGTCCGATCATCTACCAATTCTGCTGGACTCGGAACGCTGGGTGGACCCGGTTGGCTCTCGCCAATTGCGTTTCGAAACCATATGGGTGGAAGAACCTGAATGTGGACATGTAATCCAATCGTGATGGGGTGTCCCCGAGGATCTGGATATTTCCACAAAGACGAGGGAAACTGGGGAAGCACTGGAGGTGTGGGGTAAGGAGGTGTACAACGCGCTGTCCAGTAAAATAGTCAGATATGAGCGAGAAATCATGTGGTTGAATGGAAGATTGGACCGCACGAGTATCCGTAGACGTAGAGCACTGCAAAAACTCTACGAGGCGGCGCTAGACAAGAAATGGGAGTTATGGAGACAGAGGGCAAAACATCACTAGCTTACTGAGAGCGACCAGAACACAAAAAAATTTCAAGCATCAGCATCTCAAAGGAAGAATATTAATAAAGTCCCAGAACTTCAGGATGAGTCTGGGACTGACCTGACCTGGGACACGGGACTGGGGGTCAAGGAGAGATGGACAAGGCTTTCCAAGATTTCAACAACAGATCTCAGCGTCTCAGAACAGGTCACTGATAGGAGATATAACATCGGAGGAGGTGCGAGATGCTAAATTCTCGATGGGGCCTAACAAGTCGTCAGGACCGAACGAGCTCAAACCGTTTTTCTATCAGAAATATTGGAGTACAGTGGGGGCGGATGTCACCAATTGGGTAAGACGTATATTTGCGGGTGAGTAGATTCCATAGGAAATGAACAAGACAACCCTGGTCCTAATCCCGAAGGTGGAGTGCCCGAAGTCCTTGAAAGACCTTCGGCCTATTGCGCTTTGCAATGTGGTGTTCAAATTAGTGTCAAAGGTGGCAGCAAATCGTATTAAGGGCATGCTGGATGGGATAATTTTGTCCACTCAGGGGGCGTTTGTGCTTGGGCGGTCGATTCTGGGCAATATTATTTTGTCATACGAAACCCTATACTTCCAGAAAAACAAGAGACAAGGTTGAGAGGGGTGGATGGCCTTGAAGCTAGACAAAAGGCCTACGATAAAGTGGAATTGGGATTCCTATGGGATATTATGCGAGGATTCGGCTTTGGGGAAGAATGGATATCTCTGGTCAGAAGATGCACATACTCTGTCACATACAATATTGTGGCAGGAGCTCGACAAGCAGGTTTTGTTCAACCGGAGAGGGGAATAAGACAAGGTGACCCGTTATCACCATATCTATTCCTCTTCTACATAGAAGGCTTTTCCCACCTTCTACAAGAAGCAGAAAGCGGAGGAGACATACATGGGGTGAAGGTGGCTCCACGAGCTCCCTCGCTTACCCACATGTTCTTTGCACACGACTGTTATGTCTACTACAAGGCGAATCTCATGGAAATGGAGCGAATTCGAGATCTACTTCAGGTGTTTGAGGAAGCGTCGGGAAAAGTAGTGAATCAACAAAAGTCATCTCTATTCTTCAGTACCAATACACCTGCAGACTTGCGGGTAGAGGGGGTTCAGATACTAGGGATTCCGGAGCTTCAACAGCCATCCCCATAACTGGGAATCCCGAATATGATGGGTCGTAGTAGGAAACAGGGGCTGCAGTTTATTTTGAATGAAGTACTACGCATGATTCAGAAATGGGACGAAAAACTTCTAAATAGGGCAGGTAAGGAAGTGTTGGTTAAATTTGTCCTGCAAGCTATCCCGACATATACTATGAGTGTGATGAGGCTCCCGCAAGGGACTCTGGAGAAGATGAATGTAGCCCTAGCTCGTTTCTGGTGGAAATCATCTGGTCCCAACGGTAAGGGCATTATATAGCAATCCTGGTCGGTAATGTCCCGCCCGAAAGAGGAAGGGGGACTGGGATTAAAAAATCTGCATGACTTCAATACGGCTCTGTCGGGAAAACAATTGTGGAAACTTGTGATGAATGAATCTAGCTTGGTGGCAAGAGTGTTGAAAGCTCGTTACTATCTGGAGTCCTCGGCATTGGAGGCGGTAAGGAAACCAAATCAGAGCTACGTCTGGCAAAGTATACTCTCCGCTCAGGACTTGGTTAAAAGAGGTGCACGGCGGTCGATTGGTCCAGGGACAACAACGTCTGTTCTTCGACACCCGTGGCTGATAGGGGTAGACCCAAGGGTGCAGACGGTGGGCCCGGGGCTCGATCAACTAACTGTTTCGGGACTTATGAGGCCTAATACGAGATAATGGAACACAGACGTGATCCGTGATCTTTTCAATGAGGAAGACTACTGGGCGGTACCTACGAGTAGGACAGCCACCATGGACTCGTGGTACTGGGCGGGGGAACATCTGGGGCATTATTCCGTCAAGTCCTCATATGTTCTGAGCCAACAGGAACAAGCAACATTTCACACTCAGACGGATATCTGGACATCTATTTGGGCGTTGGAAGTGATGCCAAAGGTGTGCTCTTTTATGTGGAGAACATGTTCGGGATGTCTACAGGTAGCGACAAATCTTCGGCGGCGACATGTGGCAGTGGAGGCGTGTTGCCCTATCTACAAAAGGGAAGACGAATCTGAGTTGCACCTACTCGTCCAGTGTCCCGTAGCAGCTGAATGTTGGGAAAAATCTGGCTTGAAGTTTCCTCTAGAAGCTATGGACATCAAATGATGGTTGAAAGACACTCTATAGCTCAACCCCCCAACAAGTGGAGGAATGGTGGGATGTATCTTGTGGGAAATCTGGAAAGGTAGAAAGAAATTAGTGTGGGAGAATACCCCACAGACGGCCGCCAACATCTATCAAACGACATTCTTCCTCCAAACAGAATGGCTGGAAACCAAGAATAGGAAAACACAAGCAAGGTCAACCCCTCGTCAAACACGCACATAACCAGCCGTGACATGGGAGTACCCAGCCTAAGGGGCATGGGCCATATGTTGGGTCTCGAGGTAGGGTTGGAGATGAACCAACTCGCAGCGGAGAATCAATGAAAACCAAGAGACAATTAGAACCATGAAACAACTAACAAAGAATGGATTAACAAGAGAAAAATTCAGCACTAGTTCTTACCAAAACAAGAACATCGGTTAACGAATGATTGGCTTGAGTCTCCAAGACGCCTACGTATCCACATGGGAATCAAAGCCACGTAGTTCTTCTCTTTGAGGACTCAAGAACACAAAATGGAGGAGGAAACTAGCCAAACCCGAAATGGCCATGGAAGAGGGAGAGAAAATGGGTTTCCTATTCTTGTCTTGTGTTTGTTATGTTGAAAAAAGATGACTTAAACATAACAAAACCCATACTTGTCCAACTAAAGGCATGAGACAAGTATGGTGTCAAGTAAGGTGTAAATAGGACAAAGTATGGCAAGACAAGATTGGGTTAGGTGGTGAATCACCAACACCTTAATCCTTGTCTTGCTTACTTAGTACTAATTAATCAAGACTTGATTAATTAGTTCCATGGGCCTTGGTTGCATGGGCCTTTCATGGGCCTCTTGGAACATGGCCCGTGGCCATTTCCAACGAGGTCCCGTGATTCGCTCATCGCCTCCATGCCTTCCATACCGGAAATGTCCAACATTATCCGACGCGATCAATCCCAAGACTCCAAGCCTTGTCTCGATCCGTAAAGTCCTATTCACTTACGGGCACATGACCCAAAACCCAGTTTTGGTCATGTCCCGAGACAACTCCCTTTTGGCCATTCTCCATGAATGTGTCAATGAGTTTCATCCTCCGGTGTGACCCTTAGGTTTATGCATGTCAATAGATCAACGTAAAATCCCATTTTACTTGATCCTATTTAAGTGGCAACTAACGAGACTTTAGTATTGCCTGACACTACATAACGAATCGACCCTGTCGATTCTAACCTTTCCGTCGTCCCTGTCATTATCCTTTTATCTCCGATATCCTGATTGAGATAAGGCATAGAGCCGTCATCCTTATTATTCTCAATCATCGTTCCTTGATATGTGAGATGACTGAAGATATGATACCCAGTATCATGTGCATGGCCATGCTATTATTTCAGTCACTCTCCTCAAGCGGCCGAGAACCGATATCTTTCCCATACCTCAGTATGAGGGATAAATCCCTTAGCCGTCTTTCGTGTCACTCATGTAGCCCGTCCCCAAGCCAATCCTGGCCGTTATGGAAGCCCTGTTACGGACAACGTTAGGCTCAGGTCAAACTCAGTTGTTGCCTACATAGCGATCACAAAGACTCCTTGGTCTAAGGATACATGACAAGCTACGACAATGAATATGTTCATGACCTGATCTATGGCACATATTCATGTCGGGTCGTCCAATATCATGTCCCACATGATATCTATGATCAGACTCCGGAATCCCATTCCAATGACTAACAGAACGTAAGCCATAAAGAGCCATCTTTCATACTAGTCGCTTCTAGTGAAGCTTTGTTAACTAGGGACCCATCGAGTGTGATCTATCTCGATCTATGGTTCTATTCGCATGGTGGGCATAGATCAGAGCACACATCGATATATTACTCCAACACATAAGTAATATAAAGCCGCTTTAATTTTATTGCTAACGATGATATATACATTTGGACATTTAGGATTGAACTACGGGCACTAAGACTAACAATCTCCCACTTGCCCTAGTTCCAATCTAAACTCCAATATGTCCCCATCGACTTTACATGTCTAACATGTTCAGGCAGTGACACTGCCTTAGTCAAAGGGTTGGCTATGTTATCATCTATTGGAATATCGGTTATCTTCACTTCACCTCAGTTCAGTATTTATCTGATGAGGTGGATACGCCGCAGTACATGTTTGGATTTGTTATGCGATCTAGGCTTTTAGCTTGCGCAATGGCCCTTGTGTTGTCGCAAAATGGATTCACCGGACTGGATGGGTTTTTAATTACACCCAGCCCTGCCATGAATTTCCAAATCCACATAGCCTCCTTAGCTGCCTCTGCAGCATCCATGTACTTGGCCTCTGTCGTAGATTCGGCAGTGGTATCTTGCTATACGCTTTCCCAGCTAAAGCTCTGCCATTCAGCGTAAACACATATCCTGATTGACTTCTAAAGTCATCTGGATTTGTCTTGGAAAACTAGCGTCTACTCATCCTTCGACGACTAGTTCAGCATCATCTTTCCCCCGGGTTAGAATGATGTCTACTGGTACAACATAAGGCTTACGAGACGTCTGGTCTCATACATGTCATGGCATATATGATCGATCCTGCCCCCAGGCGCATAGGATTCTCATCATCCTTTTCAGCTCATCAGGTGTCTTAGGACACTGAGTCTTGCTGAGATGAATGCCATGACTAGTGGGTAAGAGTCCTTTCTTTGAATCGAGCATTAAGAACCTACTCAATGCCTTGTTCACATAGGTTCCCTGACTTAAATCCAAGACCCTCTTGGTGCGATCTCTACATATCTTAATCCTTAAGATATGAGAAGCATCGCCTAAGTCCTTTATTGAAAAACACTTCCTCAACCAAGCTTTAGTCTCGTGCAAGGTTGGGATGTCGTTTTCAATGAGAACCAGAAAGGTAATATTGCTCCCACTAGCCTTCTTATAAACGCAAGATTCATCCTCGTTCTTGATTAAGCCAAATCCAATTACAGCTTCATCAAAACGAAGGATCCAACTCCGAGAAGTTCGTTTCAATCCATAAATGGATTTCAACAACTTATAAATCTTTCCTTTATTCTTCGGATCGTCAAAACCTTTGGGCCGAGACATATAAACGTACTCAGTCAAATTTCCATTTAGGAAAGCGGTTTTGACATCCACTTGCCATATCTCGTAATTATGATACGCAGTTATGTCAAGAAGAATTTGGATCGATTTTGACCATAGCCACTAAGGAGAAGGTTTTCTCATAGTCAATCCATTGGATCTGCCTATAACCTTTCGCCACCAGTTGAGCTTTGTAGGTCAGAGGGTTGCCGTCCATGTCCATCTTCACCTTGAAGATCCATTTGCATCCTATGGTCCTCACACCATTGATGGGATCAACCGGTTCCCAGACTCGGTTGTCCGACATGGATTGCATTTCCTCCCTCATGGCTCCCAGCCATAACTCGGAGTTGGGCCCATCCACGACTTCCTGAAAGGTGGCTGGATCATCGTGATCCACCATGACTTCATTGTCACCTCCGGATACCATATCTTGGAGGTGGAAGATTGATCCTTTCAAATCGCCTTGGACCTTCCGAAATTGTAACAGGAATTGGTTCTTACTCTACGACAATCTCTGGCTCCTTTCTACTGGGTTGCCAATTGGTTTAGACAGATCCGTACCATCCTGAATTTCTTCGAGATGCACAGTCCTCCCAATGACGTCTTTGGAAACAAAACTTCTTTTCCATAAAGACCCCACCCCAAGCGACGAACACCATGTTCTCACTGGGATTGTAGAAATAGTATCCCCTTGTTGCTTTGGGATACCACACGAAGGTGCATATCTCAGATCTTGGTTCGAGCTTAGTCGAAACCAAATGTTTCACATAAGCCTCGCAACCACAAATCTTTAGGAAGGACAAAGCGGGCATCATCCCGTACCATTTTTAAAATGGTGTCCCTTCCACACCATTCGTCGAAGCCCGATTCACTATGAATGCGGTCGTCTCTAGAGCAAAACCCCTAAAAGAGATTGGGAGATCAGTCCAACTAATCATGGAACAGACCATTGTCTAACAATGTCCGATTTCTCCGTTTGGCTACACCTTTCAACTACAGTGACCTAGGAGGAGTCCATTCCAAAAGGATCCCATTCTCTTTTAGATGATCTAACAACTCTGTGGTCAAGTATTTTCCACCTCGATCCAATCGAAGTGCCTTAATACCTTTGTCGAGCTGGTTTTCTACTATAGTCTTAAACTCTTTGAATTTATCAAAAGTTTCAGACTTATGTCTCACCGAATAGACATAACCATATTTACTGTAATCATCAGTAAATGTGATAAAGTAGCTAAAACCCCTCCTGGCAAGTGAACTTATTGGTCTACACACATTCGAGTGTATCAGCCCCAATAATTCACCCGCCCTTTCATCGCGATCGATAAAGGGCACTTTAGTCATTTTTCCCATCAAACAAACCTTGCACCTATCGATCGAATGGAATTCGAATGAACCTGAAAGCCCGCACTTCTGAAGTGCTGATAGGCGCTTCTTGTTTATGCGACCCAAATGACAGTACCATAACAGAGTTAGGTTTAAATCGTTGGATTTAGACCTCTTGGTATTAACGGAATATATAGAACTTGAGGCATTGTTACCCATATCTAATATGTACAATCCTCCAACCATGTCAGTACTGGTATAAAACATATCATTGCATAGAACATTGAAAACTCCATTTCCAATATTAACATTATATCCTTCCTTGTCAAACACGGATACAGATATAATATTCCTACTAAAAGTAGGTATGCAATATACAATATACAATACTAAGACAAGGCCTCTTGGCAAAGCAAGACTCATGGATCCTACAGCAGTTGCCACACCTCTGAGGTCCATTTCGTGCTTTCCAAATCTCTCCTACTTTCAGCCACCATATATTAGTGCATGTGTGAGATTCAGTCATGGTATCTAATACCCATGAATCTTTGGAAGTAGAGAGATGTAGCTCTATAGAGTTAATACCGAATGAAGGCACGGTCCCACCGCCCTTCCTTAGATCATCCAGGTTTCCTGATGAAGGCGCAGTCCTACTGCCCTTCTTCAGATTATCCAGGCTATTTGATGAAGGCGCAGTCCCACTGCCCTTCTTCAGATCAGCCGTGAACTTCCTGTAATCCTGGTTCCAATGACCAGGCTGTTGGCAGTAGAAGCAGACATTCTCAGGTGTCTCATCTTTCCTGCCAAGTGCGCATGGGCCCAGCCCTTGCCACTTCCAATTCCCTTGTTGACCATCAGAATATCCTTGGATCCCAGATCCCTGAGATATTCTTCTCAGCAGTTAATGACACTTCATGTAACTCTGATATGGTCTTAGAGACAGCCTTGTCAAGGACATATTCTTTGTGTTCAGACTTGAGGACTATCCTCAAAATTCTGTACCAGTCCAAATAGTTTGTCCCATTTAGCTTGACCCTGTCAAGAATGGTTTTTAATGACAAACTATTAATGTTTGCTGAATTTGCCATTTGATCTACAACAGATAAAATTCAATCAGTAAACTAAATAAATTTTATGAAGATCAAGCTTAAACACCAACAATCGATTCTAAACCTTTAGAATCTGAAACCAAGATCCTTGATTCACTCGATTAAGCTGAACTAATGCTCACCACTTAATCGAGCTATGTAGGTAGGACTCCATCCAATCACATCCAATGTGACTCTTGGCTAGGGTATGTACTTATGTACACGACTTACCCTATCTGTTACCCTAGCTCAACCTCAGGCTGAGAATCGTAGTCGGGTCCACCAATTTTCAACTATGGCTCGTCACTATGTAGGTGCTCCGCTAATGCGCACGACACCCACATATGTCGTCCAAACCTACTACCCCGCTTCCCCATGGATGCTCCGCTAATGCGCACGACACCCATAGGACGGGGAGGTAGTAAGGTGTTGATGATTGGGAGGTATCGGACATGACCCGCTTTTACTTGTCCAATTGTGTTCAAAACTTTGGCACATCCTAGATGCGATGAGCACATCAACTACATTCCAAATGCAATGATGCCTCAAATTACATCCAATGTAATTCTTCCTTTGAACCCGTCAACTACATCCAATGCAATGACGGTTCTAAGGGTTCACACACAAGGATTAAATTCCAATTTTATCTTTGCATGTGAGGCGATATGCTCGGTAAATAAAGTTAAGCATGCAATTCTAAAACACATAGAATTAATCATGCATAAACTAAACCAAGCATAAAGCGATAAATGTGCACATAATAGCCCCCTAAACTAACTCCCACTAGCTTCTTGAGCTCCACCGACTCCAAGCCGATGCCAACACCCGAAAAGCCACCAAATGACCTTTTCGCCCTTTCTTCATCTTGAGTAAAAAATTAAAATTTAATACACGACTCGCAGGTCGGGAATAAATAAATATTACAAACAAGTGGTTCGACGACCACACCTTGAAAGAATAATTACACGCTAACTCTAACGGCTCGCAGGCCGTGAAAAGCGATAAATAAATAAATCGAGCTCGGGGCTATTACGTACACCATGCCAACATCACATCACACATCGTGTTATCAAACAAGCATGTTATCAAACATCATGTGATTTTCCGGTTTTAATTAATAGCCAAGTTTCGAAGTTTTTTGATGCTCGGTTTATCGAAACCGTTCAAAAATGAAACTTTTGAACATTTGATCTTCGAGTTCGTCATGACGGTTCCAAACTCGTCATAACTAACAAAACGGTTTAGCCTTGGCATATCAACCATCCAATGGTCATGCTTGGCCTAGCTCCGTCCAACGGAGCCCCGTTCGGTCCCGGTTTCGGCTCCCCGAGAGTCCCGCTCCCGAGACCCGAAAAATCAAATTTTTTTCAAAATTTCCAGATTTGAAATAATTTTCAAAAATTCATTTTACATGCATTAAATCCATGAACAAGAATTTAAAACATGTCATCAAACAATTTAGCAAAACAACATGCCAAAAACGAAACTTTCAAGCAAAACCGAAAATTTGAACACCGTCTTGTGAATCCCGAAGGTAGCACGGCTCTGATACCACTGTTGGGTCTCGAGGTAGGGTTGGAGATGAACCAACTCGCAGCGGAAAATCAATGAAAACCAAGAGACAATTAGAACCATGAAACAACTAACAAAGAATGGATTAACAAGAGAAAAATTCAGCACTAGTTCTTACCAAAACAAGAACATCGGTTAACGAATGATTGGCTTGAGTCTCCAAGACGCCTACGTATCCACATGGGAATCAAAGCCACGTAGTTCTTCTCTTTGAGGACTCAAGAACACAAAATGGAGGAGGAAACTAGCCAAACCCGAAATGGCCATGGAAGAGGGAGAGAAAATGGGTTTCCTATTCTTGTCTTGTGTTTGTTATGTTGAAAAAAGATGACTTAAACATAACAAAACCCATACTTGTCCAACTAAAGGCATGGGACAAGTATGGTGTCAAGTAAGGTGTAAATAGGACAAAGTATGGCAAGACAAGATTGGGTTAGGTGGTGAATCACCAACACCTTAATCCTTGTCTTGCTTACTTAGTACTAATTAAGCAAGACTTGATTAATTAGTTCCATGGGCCTTGGTTGCATGGGCCTTTCATGGGCCTCTTGGAACATGGCCCGTGGCCATTTCCAACGAGGTCCCGTGATTCGCTCATCGCCTCCATGCCTTCCATACCGGAAATGTCCAACATTATCCGACGCGATCAATCCCAAGAATCCAAGCCTTGTCTCGATCCGTAAAGTCCTATTCACTTACGGGCACATGACCCAAAACCCAGTTTTGGTCATGTCCCGAGACAACTCCCTTTTGGCCATTCTCCATGAATGTGTCAATGAGTTTCATCCTCCGGTGTGACCCTTAGGTTTATGCATGTCAATAGATCAACGTAAAATCCCATTTTACTTGATCCTATTTAAGTGGCAACTAACGAGACTTTAGTATTGCCTGACACTACATAACGAATCGACCCTGTCGATTCTAACCTTTCCGTCGTCCCTGTCATTATCCTTTTATCTCCGATATCCTGATTGAGATAAGGCATAGAGCCGTCATCCTTATTATTCTCAATCATCGTTCCTTGATATGTGAGATGACTGAAGATATGATACCCAGTATCATGTGCATGGCCATGCTATTATTTCAGTCACTCTCGATCAAGCGGCCGAGAACCGATATCTTTCCCATACCTCAGTATGAGGGATAAATCCCTTAGCCGTCTTTCGTGTCACTCATGTAGCCCGTCCCCAAGCCAATCCTGGCCGTTATGGAAGCCCTGTTACGGACAACGTTAGGCTCAGGTCAAACTCAGTTGTTGACTACATAGCGATCACAAAGACTCCTTGGTCTAAGGATACATGACAAGCTACGACAATGAATATGTTCATGACCTGATCTATGGCACATATTCATGTCGGATCGTCCAATATCATGTCCCACATGATATCTATGATCAGACTCCGGAATCCCATTCCAATGACTAACAGAACGTAAGCCATAAAGAGCCATCTTTCATACTAGTCGCTTCTAGTGAAGCGTTGTTAACTAGGGACCCATCGAGTGTGATCTATCTCGATCTATGGTTCTATTCGCATGGTGGGCATAGATCAGAGCACACATCGATATATTACTCCAACACATAAGTAATATAAAGCCGCTTTAATTTTATTGCTAACGATGATATATACATTTGGACATTTAGGATTGAACTACGGGCACTAAGACTAACACCATAAACACGGATGGTGCTTTATTTGCTGTAAGAACCACGTTCGGTCAACGTCGTTCAAACCAAAAATTGGTTTTCGTGAAAAAGTAAATTTCGGGCCGAGCGGGTCCAAAATTGGAGTTTATCAGATTTTAAATTATTGAGCTGAGATATTTATGAGTGGAGGTGGATCCCAGTTGGACACTTGTCCCTAACTCCTTGGAAGAGAGAAAAGTGTGTGAGAAGGGACACTTTTGACCTTACTTTATCACTAGAAGACGAAATAGGGAAAAAAGAGTCTTTAAACCTACTTTTTGAACCCAAATTCCAACACTTTTCATTGATGGAGGAAAATTTGAGGTTAGAGAGAGAGAGAAGGAGAGCCTCCATTGTTGAAGAAGAAGAAGAAGAAGAAGAAGAAGAAGAAGAAGAAGAAGAAGAAGAAGAAGAAGAAGAAGAAGAAGAAGAAGAAGAAGAAGAAGAAGAAGAAGAAGAAGAAGAAGAAGAAGAAGAAGAAGAAGAAGAAGAAGAAGAAGAAGAAGAAGAAGAAGAAGGGAAGAAGGACCATCTTCCGTGGATTCTACCACCAAAATCTTCCAATTTCATAGTATTCTTCATTCTCTTCTCATTCTCAAAGGTAAGAACCCAACCTTTTTCCATTTTTATGAACTTTAGTTTATGGGTCTTGTAGGATTTAGATTAAATTGGATTGGTCTTGTTGGAAATGAGAAATCCTTGGTGGAATTGAGTAGTAATGGAAAGAAATGGGTGAAATTAGAAGAATTGGATGAAACCCTAATTTTGGAATTGGGGGAAATGTGAAATTGGAGCTAATCTTGAATGTTTTTAGTTGAAACATGATGGATTAAGGACCTAGAGCTCGTTTGGGACGTTTTTGGGAGAAAATGTGAAGTTTTCCGGCGACCGGAGGCTTGTCGGAGCTCCGACCGGTCACTGGAGGTCCGGCCACGGTGGGCCGGTGGCGGGGACCTCGAGATCCGAGCCTTGCCTCGGGATTCGGACCGTGCCTCGGGTTCCGAACCGTGCCTCGGGAAGCCGTGCCTCAGGTTTCGCTGTGTGTGGTGCCCGGTTGGGTGTCCTTCCGCTTTGATCGACTTTGGACTAGTATTGAGTTTTTTGTGTTACGTTGTTAACTTAGAGTCCGGCTTGTTCGTGGAGAAGGAGGAAGCTAGCCAGGTCGTCACTATTGGATTGGATTGCTTTTGAGGTAGGGAAAAGTAGCGGTTACTTGTTCAATTAAGGAAAGTTACTAGAATTGCATATAGGATATGAGTAACCAGAATAGTTGTGGAATCACAGGTAGGATGTGAATAACTAGTGTAGTCGTTTAAAATGTAGAATCATTTGCGGGCCATGTCGTGCCCGTAGGTTTGGGACTTGTCGTGTTGTAGAATTGCATGTGGGTCATGTCGTGCCCGTAGGATTGTGTGATGATTGTGCTTTACCTGTGTGAATGTTATTGTTGAACTATTGCCTTGTGACATGTTTGAGGCACTGTATGTAGGTGAGCTTCGTGCGTTATGTGAATTGATGATTAAGATGTCATGCTATGTGAATCGTGTTATGAGTAAGTAGTGGTAATAAGTGCAGTATTATTGGTGGTTGTATGGTTGGTTGGGATGATTTATAAACCGATGTTGTGTGTTCCGGTATAATTTGTACCTCGATGCTGTGTGTTCCGGGATGATATCTAGGCCGATGTTGTGTGTTCCGATATGATATGTTTAAGTCGTGCTGTGTGATCCGGCGTATTATTGGATACTTACTGTGTGTGTTTGCTAATGATTTATTGTGTGTGTTGCTATTGTTTTACTGTGTGTATTTACTCGGTGATTCATTTGAGATATGGTTTGAGGGTGAATATTGAGTAATCGATGATTGCTGACTAGGGTTGATTTCACACGTTAAGTGTGGTTATTGGGTAAATATTGTGATAAAGCGATGTTGTGGTTATGTGAGGTTGGTTATGATTGCGATTGTGATTGTGTGTTTTTCTGAGAATGATTGACTGGTTGTACGCTGGAGATGTTAAGATCGTGTGGGCGTTGAGTAACGTATGATTGGTTTGGTCGTGTGTGATTGATACGGTGATACGTGGTTGTGCTTGTGACTGATCGTCCGTGATGAGGTAGACCCACCTTCCAACCACGGGTCGGTAAAGTGTTGCAATCGTTCCGCGATGAAGTGGTTGCCAGCCTCCGACTAACTATCGGGAAAATGTGCGATGGGTCCCGCGAGGAGGTCGACCGCCTGTCCAGATTGTGTGTCGTGGTAAGTGCGTGGGTTATCGTCAGGCCCAGTCGGGTTGCTACCGGAAACTGAGCGCGTGATGGTTTAATGTTTGTGTTTTGATGCCTTATGTATTGTTCGGTTGTTACTGTGTGTGTTGACTAGTTTTGGTTCGCTGTGGTTATTTATGCCTGTTATGTGATTCTTGTGTGACTTGGGTGATAACGTTATGGGTGTTTGGTAATGGACCGTATGACTGTATAGCATCGGGTATGAGTTGTGTTTGATGAGTTCCTGTGTGAAATAGGTGGTGCATGTTTGGTTGTTGAGAACCGTCCTCATGACGGTTTGGTGTCAGGTATGAGGTGTGACTGGTTCCTCCGTTTCCAACTGTTGTGTTTGCAACTATTGTCGCTGTAGATATTTCCGCTGTATGTGTGTTTCTTTGACTTGGATCAAGTGTCGATATTTGTGTTTTCCTGTTTTTTTTTGTTAGTTGCTATTGCTTTACTAGTATGCCATATTTGGACGGGTATCCGTGGTGGTGAGCGAAATGCTCATCCCCTTTACTACTTTTTCCTACTGAGCGAAACGCTCATCCCCTTCACTACTGTTCCTACAGGTTTTGATCGTGATTTGGTTTAGAGGACGTCTCAGAGCTTGGGAGCTTAGCGAGAGTCCGAGTGTCATTTACCTAGTAGAGACGTACTCCTTTTGTCTTGAACATGTTGATATTGGAACTCAAGCTTTGGACTCATTTGTTGTTATTTATCGGTTCTGGATTATTTTATGAAATTTGGATTTCAAAATGCTTTTCCGTTAATATTTTTCGGCTTGTGAAACGGTTTCATTTTAAATTTCTGGTTCATGCCTCGAGTCCGGTCAAAACCGGATTTGGGGCTTGACATTTGCGGCGTCGGATAAGATGGAGACGGGTTGGGTATGCAGAGATGATATGGGACGCCTCGCTGGGGCTCGCTTATCCTCGTTCCATGGACCTCAAAATTCAAGGATAGTGGAGGCATATGCTATTAGAGACGCGTTGACATGGCTGCTACAACAACCAAGGCAACAGACCAGCGTTAGAAGTGATTGTAAGGTCATAGTGGATATGATCAAGAGAGGAGGAAACTCGTCTTCTCCTTTAGGGATAATCTTCACAGATTGTATTTCCCTGTTAGCTAGACTCGAGTGCGTGCAGCTCGATTTTGTAAAACGGACAGCGAACAAAGCAGCTCATTGGCTCGCCAGGGCGGCTTGTTCTTCCCCTGTCTGGAATTGGCAAGGGGGTCATGTCCCGGAGCCTCTTCAAAGCATCATTATTACCGATTTCTAAATAAAAACTTATATTTACTCAAAAAAAAACAATTGAATTATGGTTTTGATTAGGAGTAAATTTATGCTACATCTTGCTTGCAATTTTCGCCCTTGTTTAGGGAAATGGAGTTTTTGTGGTTAACAAACTTGCTTCTTCCATTGATGTTCTGTAAAGTTTCTTACTTTACATTGGCATTCTTAACTTGAACGTTTACGGTTGCTGGAGAATTTTCATACATATAATGGGTGTGCTTTATAGTCTTACAAATTACAATTTTAAACCATGGAATGCATCATCATCGTGAGCATGGAATTAAGATTAAAACTGCATAATATCACAACACCATAACATTCATCGAGCACATGGCTATGGTTTCTTCTTGGTCTAGGCACTAGAACTGTGGTTAGCAATGAAGTCTCTGTACCAAGTTGCAGATAGCTTTTTTGTTCTAGTGAGTGTAACATAATCAACATGGTATAGACCGAACCTTATCTTATACCCATCCACCCACTCGAAATTGTCAAGCAAGGACCAAGAAAAGTAGCCTCTCACATCTGCTCCATTCCTGATCACACCACACCAAATATGTCACACACATACTTTACACATTGCTGATTACATATCACATGTTACTACCTCACTGCTCTTGCTAATGCATCCAAGTAGCTGCTCATGTACTCCACTCTCTTCACATCATTCAATTTCTCTTCCATGGCTGAGTTTGGGTGTTCCATCTCTCCATATCCTTTAACATTCACAGTATTAGATTCATAACATTGCGAGAACCCATGTGATTTGGAAAGTGGTACTAAGTATACTAACCATTTTCCGTAATGAACATTGGTATGTTATTATATCTTTCTTTTATGTAGGTCATTATCTTCTCCATGCCTTGAGGATACACATTTAACCAATCAAGTCCACTCTACACCAATAAATGTCATTAGATATGGTCAAGTTATCAATGAAGAAAGCAGTAGATTGGGTCTTACAGATTCTCCTATGGGGACGCCATTCTTTTGCGCTGTCTGCAGAGCTAAACCTTCAGACTTGGCAACCCCACGCCCTGGTTGGCACCGAGAATATATGCAGTCCTTCACATAGAAACTGGTATAGTGATTTACTCCGATGAAGTCTAACCCGCTACTTAGCTTCTTCAGATCATGTCTTGTAAATGAAGGTAAATCCGATCCTAGAATGTTATGCATTTCAGTAGGATATTCCCCAAGTATTATTGGATCTAGGAACCTACATCAATGAACTAAATTAACGATCCCACACTGCATGTTCTTGTGATGATGGATCTGTAAATGACACATTTGCTCACCAGTTCATGAAGAAAGCTTGAGCCCTTTCAGCTGCTACCTTGTCTTCTATGGAGTTGCTGATAGGTTCATACCATATGGCATTAACAACAATTCCAATACTACCTCTCTGTTTTTTCTGCACTTCCACAAAACATATGTATGTGTAACTGTTGATTCATGACAATGTAAGACAATTTATGAACTATACCTGGTACTTAGTCCTGTAGGTGTCAACAACAACAGCATGAGACATGATGATATTATGGGCAGCCACAAAAGGCTCTCTGTCTGAGTCCCCATGACTGCAATTCCCAAAAGAAGCAGAACATCGTGATGGTGGGAAAATCCCTGACCTGTAACCTCGTAACACTTGAACATTAGGCTCGTTGAAAGTGACCCAATGCTTCACCCGGTCTCCAAAGGATTTGAAACATACATCTGCATAGTATCTGAAATCCTCCCTGCAAAGATGTTTTTGTTAATGACCATGATGTTACTAAAACAAGTAGTATGTATATCAGCACTGGAATATTTGTTCTTACTGGATATCAGCACTGAGCCAACCTCTGTATCTTTCTTCAAGTTCTTGAGGAAGATCAAAGTGGGTCAATGTGACAAATGGTTCAATACCTGAAACCAGATTACAAGGATGTTAAATTGTTAATGTTGTTATACCAAGGATTCTGATATAAACACTTCCACAACATCAGATTGTACTATGCAAATGACATAAAGTTTGAAATTAACCTTTGAGAAGAAGAGTGTCGATTAACTTGTTATAGTGATGGATGCCAGCCTTATTCACTTTTCCAAATCGTCCCTCTGTTAGAAGTTTGGGCAGCAAAGGAAATATAAATAAATAAAAACTCAGTTAGTCCGTCTCAAAATCTGTGTCCAACGATTTCATAACACCGACCCCGTTCTATAAATTGGGTGCTTCTAACAGTTATGAACAGTTTTGGCCGGTTTAAATCCGTTATATTGTACATCACTCATCACTAGACATAAGTAGAGTCCATATCTTTCTTCCTAGTTGTCACGGGTTTGATTCCTGTTACTGGCATTTTTTCTTGAAGCTTTATTGAATATTATAGGGGGAATATAAGAAACTACAGTATGTTCCATAATAATAATATCATGAATTTACTTTTTAAGTTAGTTTAGTAAAAAAAATTAAAATATGTGTTTTCATATTTTAGGATAGAAATATTCATTCTCATTTAAACTAAATTATTAATCTCACACCATCGCTATTTTTTATCTCTCGCCTATCTTTGAAAAAAAAATTATATAGATATTTAATTTTCAAAAATATTTTTTCAAAATAAATATTCAGATTATGTAAAAAATTAAAAATCTATTCATTATTAAAATTATATTTTAATTTATTTTTTAAAATAAGATTATTTTGATGAATATTATAAAAAAATATAATTCAATTTTTTAACGGTAATTTTTTTAAATATATTTTTATTCAATTTTATTAGTTATTAAAATAATATTTTAATTTATTAAGTATAATTTGAAAAATACACTAAAATTTGAATTTAATAATTAATACAATTGAATAAAAAATTATATAAAATATGAAAATTTATTTTGCAAATAGATTTTTATAAATAAATTAATACGATATTTTTTTCAAAAGATATGCGCAGTAGATGAGAAATAAAGAGGTATGAGATTACGAGATTTTTTTTAAATTAGAGGAGGATATTTTTGTCCTAAAACCCCTAAAAACATATTTTTTTTCAATTTTATACTATTTGTGAAAATAAATTCATGTTGTTATAGAGCATATTTTTTAAATTTCCCTATTCAAATAAGGGTAAATTACATTGAAATACTCTTAAGTTTACACGATTTCCCTGAAGTATTTTTTTAACGAATGATTACCCAAACCTATCATGTTTTAACGACATCCAACTTTCTATCCAATTTTCCATCCATTACGGTTCGCTTTTTCTAAAATGCCCAAAATGCCATTAGTTCTACAACTCTAAGTCTCTCTCCAACCCTAAAATCCACTTTTATTTTTTATATATTTAAATTATACTTTGGATCAGAACTATTAAAATAATATATAAAAAATTATTTTGAAAAAACAATTTTTATTTATAAAAATATCATTTTGATTTATAAACATGCAATTTTATTTATAGAAATCAATTTTATTTTTTACAAATCCAAATTTTATTTTAAAAATATATTTTATGTATAAAAAACAATTTCGTTTTTTAAAATAAGTTTTATTTTAAATATATATGTTAAAAAAATTATTTTGAAAAATACTTTATTTTTAAGAACTTATTTATTTTTTAAAATATTTAATTTTAAAAAACTAATTTTATAAAATAAAACAGATTTTTTAAAAATAAATTTATTTCATAAAATAAAAATGATTTTTTAATGAATAAAACTTGATTTTTATGAATAAAAATTAAGTTTTTATAATAAAATTGATTTTTATAAAATAAAAACAGAATTTTTAAGATTAAATTAATAAAAAGAACTTTTAACACATAATTTTACCTTTATTTATAATGTGATATAAAAATATTTTATTTTTTAAAACATTTTTTATTATTTTTTATTAATGGGTAGAAGGGTTTGGGAGTAGGATTTGATTTGTGCAATTTTTAATGATTACCGAGAGTATTTTGTCATTTTTAAGAAAGACTAACTGATATGTATGGGCAGTTGGATGTCGTTAAAACGTGATGGATTTGGATAATCATTCGTTAAAAAAATACTTAATAGTATGTATCTCATAATCGCGTAAATTTAAGGGTAATTCAATGTAATTTAACCGTCAAATAATATTATATTTTACTTCTTTCAAAAATTATATACTTTTTAAATATTAAAAAATTATATATTATATTTTTACTAATGTTTTCTCCTTTTTTAAAATATTAAATATTAAACATTATAATTTTTATGTTTTATCTTAAATTTCTATCATTAATTGTTTATTTTTTAATTAAATTAATATTTATTACTAAAATATATCTTACATATTTATGACTATTATTAATATTTAATATCCTAGATATATTTGTTCAACTTTTTTGGTGTATATATAATAATATTTTTAATTAAAAATAAAAATTAATCTAATATAAATCCAATTTATGCTTGATTAATTTTTGAAGAAGTTGTCCGTCCGACTAACACCTAATGTTTTATACAACATATTCAAAACAATTTGTTTTGAGACAAGTAGAATAGCTGAGAGCTTATGATGAGAGAAAAACACACTTACTGGGTAGAATTCTCGTCCAAGATATGGAAAATCTATGGCTGTTAACTCCAACATAAGCCATGAGGTGAAAATCTTCCTGTTTTGTCGTACCATGTCATATCAAGAAGAAAACAATCATGTCCCTTCTTTCCCTTTTCATGGATTTTAATGTTTCATGTTTGTCTGATAACTAAATCAAGAGCTATTTATGATCACATAGGTTTAATGAATGGTAGCAATTCAATGATTGTTTTATATATTATGGTTCTTTTGGTAGGTAATATTTAGTGTAATCTCTACCTTTGATTCTAATTGAAGTTAATCAAAACTCAATTATAACCTAACCCCCACCCACACCAACTCAAATAATCATATACATACAATATATGAGCTTTTCTTTATATCAAATTGAAAGCAACAAGATATAGTGTATATGGTTCACGTTAAGTGTAAAGACAGAGCCAAGGAGGGTCGGTCCATGGAGGCCCAATTTTAGACAATGACCACAAAAAGGCAACACCAAAAACAAATGTGAAAATGCTTTTCAACAATGAAAACGAATATGATTTCTTTTCAGAGCAAAATATAAGGAAAATAATATCATATGTTAAAAGTTTGGATGTGATAGGGTAAGCTACTAAGCTGGAATGTGTTTACCAGATTCTAAATTTGATCCTAAATCTACTTCAAGGGTAGAATTTTGGGTATAGAAATCCAAACCTTTAAAAATAACATCATAAGTTTAGTATAAGTAAGGTGTAATGATGAATTAAATGCTAAATTGAGAGTGTTACCGGATATCGGTGGTAATGGTCAACAGCAACATCTCCGTTAGTTCCATCTATGATAGTACCTAGAACAATTAAGTAGATGATTAAGTAAGGTTGTACTGTACAACATACAGAAGAAGAATAAATTAAAATGAAGGCAAGTTGATGATAGATAGTATAATAATACCAGGTTTGTGGGTGAAAACATCCCAGTTACTAAGGCCTTTTCCATCACTCAAGTAAGCTCCCTCAAACTGCAAAACAATATACAATCAAGCATGGATCAACACTTTATAAGCAAGCCCAAAGAAGGCCAGAACCTGGTATGCAGAAGACGCGGTTCCAAAGAAGAAGTTGCTTGGAAATGGAGATGATGAAGTTGAGCTGATGAGTGGGATAGGGTCAGACAAAACCACAGCCAGACGCATTCCGGACAGAAACAAGGCGTAGATTAATGTAAATATTGTCGGAGCGTCCATGGTATGCAGAGCACAAGTTCAAGTTTTAGGCAACAGAGACTATGAATTGCGTGTAATGAGGTGCGACTGAATTATATTCACGAGACCAACAAGTGGCTTGGTGCATGTAATCACCACTCGTTCCACTTGGAATATATATTATACACAGCCAAGGCACTGTTTCACTCGTATTTATGTGGATAGGCACATGTGCACACGTATGTTCAAGTCCTACGATTGTTAGAATAAACTTTGTTAGGGTTTCCTCAGAACCGTTAACCCCAATGATCCTACGTTTTAGACGGTGCTATTACTTCCAGTATAGGACCGATGTCCCCTCTTCGTCACTGTGGCGACGTTCTTCTTCTCCGGGGACCCTGTCTGGTGGTCTACCAACCTCGATCTCCTAGATCTTAAGAGTTTCTCCCCAGAATTTGCGGCCGATCCAAGGGACAACGCCCTTTCACAACCGACCCCAATGCCACAATGTCAACAGCGGGTCGTTCCGAGCTCCAGGTTATTTCTTAACCCAAACACCTTTCTTGAGAATCCAGATTTCCGTATCCTTGCTTGGAAATGTCGGGGAATGGGTCCTCGCACCCACAAACAACACCTCCGACATCTTCTTCGGGATCGTAAGCCCCATATCTTATTCCTTTCCGAGAATTTGTTATGGCGTCAAGGATGCCTCTTCTTGGCCAGATCGTCTGGGTTTAAGGGTCATATTTGTTCCTCTATTTCGAACACGCAGCATGCTTGGCTCTGTTCTGGACATCAGCATATAAATTGATCAACAGGCGATGGATGATCAATTCATTGATGTTGAATTCTCGTTCCCGGGTTATGATGGAGTTCGTCTCACGGGAGTCTTTGGGGAGCCGCGGCAGGACCAGAGACATTTGACTTGGGATCTTCTACGTCGTCTTCACCAGGAAGCCAGACCGGAGTGGATTATCATTGGTGATTTGAACAATATCCTGGATTCAGCTGAAATGATAGGTAGAGGTAGCTACCCGGGCTCACTCATTGATGGCTTTCAACAAGTGCTTGAGGATTTAGACTTAGTGGACGTACCAATATTGGGTCATCAGTACACATCGTTCTGGGGTGTCACCATGAGAGACATATCCAATCCCGACTGGATCGAGCCTTGATATCTAGGACGTATTACTATAGGCTCCATAATCTGGATTTTTGTAACATGGGTACTACGACATCGGACCACTGGCCAATCCTTCTCTGTCTCGATTTTAAAGTGGAACATCGAGGTCCTTGAAAGTTCAAGTTTCAATCCCAATGGGTACAGGACCCTGATTAGGGGAAAATAATTCAGGAGAATTGGAACACGGATCTGATAGGAACTATAAGGGAGGCCATCTGACAGGTAGGCGCCTCGCTTCACAATTGGAGTCGAGACCACTATGGGAAGAATACCGTCCATATCAGATGGTGTCAACACATATCACAGACCTCAATGGTCGGGTCGATAGATAGAGTTGGGGTTCATAGGAGGGAGGCGATACAGATTCAGTATGAGAATGCTTTACTTAACCAGGAAGAGTTTTGGAGGCAACATGCAAAGCATCATTGGTACGCCGACGGGGATCGAAATACAAAATTCTTCCAGGTTGTTGCTTCCTATCGTCGTCGCATTAACACGGTGGGACACATAGTAACTTGGGAAACATGCATGAGTGAGCTAGTAATTAATTAATGTCAACATATATTCACTTCCCATTAGTAAGTCCTGGATCCCTTCCCAATATCCTTCCCGCCAAGATTTTCCGGTCGGGAGAAATCCCTACTCCTGGCCAAAACCACATCAGATGAAGTTGGGGTAGCGGTATTCCAAATGGGATCAGATTAATCCCCCGTCCAGGGCGTGTTGAATCCTCGCTTCTACCAACACTATTGGCCCATGGTAACAAACGAGGTTGTGTGTTTCATCCAAGGGGTAATTGCCACTCAGGTTTTCGATCTTATCCTAAACTACACCTCTATTGTCCTTATCCCTAAAAAGCCAAACCCGGAGAGGATTACTGATCTATGACCTATTGCATTATGCAATGTTATCTTTCAGATCTTGTCTATGGTCCTAGCTAACAGGCTCTGCCCCTCCTATAATCGTTGATATTTGAAACTCAGGGGGCGTTTATTGCGGGGCGATGTATTCAAGACAATGTGATCATCTCCTTCGAGGTTATACATTTTCTACGCAGGAAACGACATTAATACTTTATATGAGTAAAGCATACGATAGAGTAGAGTGTTCCTATCTGCTATCCATGATGCACCACCTTGGTTTCTCCACAGAATGGATAGCACTCATCACGTGTTGTATGAGTACTGCCTGCTGCTCAGTCTCATTCGGAGGGAGGGAAACCCCGTGCTTTACACCATCTTGGGGTATTCGCCAAAGGGACCCGCTATCCCCTTACCTCTTTGGTCTCTCCCAACTTTTGAAGCACGCACAAGCTCGGGGTGAAATATACGGGGTCCGGGTAACAAGAGGGGCTCTTGAGATCTCACATATGTTTTTTTACCGATAATTGCTATATCTTTTGCAGGGTTGATGTGGCGGAGGTGCAGAGCATTAGCTCTATATTGGGGGTTTTTAGCGCCCTCTCAGGTCAGGTTCTTAATCTGGAAAAATCATCATTGTTTTTTAGTACTAATACTCCGATCAATGTCATATAGGAGTGTTGCACAATGTTATCTATTACAGAAACCTCGGCCTTATCTCTGTACTCAGGGTGCTGAATATGATGGGTCGTAACAAGAACAGTGTTATGGAATTTCTAAGGAACTGGGTCATTTCTAGAATTCGATCTTGGGATGGAAATCTCCTATCTCTGGTAGGGCGACAAGTCATGATTCGGTATGTGCGAACATCATTACCAATATATGTTATGCCTTTTTGCAGGGTCCCTAGACGTACCAAAGACCGCATTCATGTCGCATTACCACGATTCTGGTACGGGGGCTCGGAGCGTCCAATAATTTGGAAGGATTCTTTGCTTGGAAAAAAAGCATGGGGTCTGATCCATAGGCCTCAATCCTTAGTCTCACGGTTCATAAATTTCTTCCAAGTTTCCATAAGGGGGAACCCCAACTTTATTTGGTCCAACATCATGTCTTCTCAAACTCTACTACGGGAGGGACTTAGGGTGGCCATCAGAGGTGGACAGGATACCCCAATTTTGGGGGCGTCATGGCCATTAGGTCAGGGCCCATTTATTCAGACATCATCTGTAGCCTTGGAGGGTTCATCGGTGGCAGGATTAATGATCCCAAGAACAAGATGATGGGATGCTCCTCTTATCAGGACATTATTTGATGAGGACGATCAGACTAAGATTCTTCTGATATCTATTTCGGAGACCAGAACTAAGGATGAATTGTACTGGGACATGGAAAAGAAAGGATTCCACTCAACAAAGACAAGATACAATACATTGGCAGAGACTAGGCATCGACGTCGCCAGTATAGGGAGCTGGTCCACTGGTCCAACATTTGGACTATTTCCGTCTAACCTCGCATGCAGAATTTCTTGTGGGGATGTCTTACGGACACCCTCTAGGTAGCATCCAACTTGCATAAGCGGTTTGTACCCATCTCTTAAGGATGTCCCTTGTGTGATCGAGGCCAGGAAACGGTATTTCATCTTTCCACCTCCTACGGTTTTTCTAAAACTTTCTGGACTAACCTTAAGGGAAATTATCCTACAATGGACTCCACTTCCTTCTCTACTTGGTGGGGTCAGGCGACCTTGGGCCAGACACCAGACTGTGTCGCCGAGATCTTGCGCATACTCTAAGGGATCTAGAAGGCAAAGAACGTTAAGGTTTGTGAATGGACGACGCCAATTTTCATTGGGGTCTTATCCGATGCCTAAGAAAATATTTTGGCCTGAAGAGAAGATATTAGTAGTTTATTATCTTCTGGATCACCTGGGATATGTTTCCCGACCAAGTGGACTCCCCGCCATTAGGTACGATAGCTATTAATGTGGATAGGACAATCTTCCAAGATACTAATCAGTCGGAGTGGGGAATGATAGGCCGAACATGGACAAGGGAGACTCATTTAGTGGAAAATGGAGTGCTCCTAGGAATAAGGTTCACTATAATGATAGAGGCCTATGCAATTGGTACAACCCTTCGGAATGTCGCAACGTTAATGGTTATTCTTTCAGACGCCCAAATTCTGGTAAACATGATCCTTACAGGCTCCCCCCCCCCCCCCCCCCCATACCCCTAGTGGGTACTATTATTAGGGACATACGGTCCCTTCTCCTACAAAACGAGAGACTATCTCTCATCTTTGTTAAAGGAACTACGAATAAAGCTTCTCACTGGCTTGCTAGGGAGGCTTGTTCTCTTCCTGTTCTTCAGTGGTCAAGGGATTCTCTCCTTGATGCACTCCAATATATTCTACAACTAGGTCATTAATAAAGTCTATTACTTACTCTAAAAAAGTAATAATAATAAAATAAATACGAGGAGGGGCACAACTGAAATAGGTAGTAAACATTATATTTGAAAAGGTTGAGGGTGGCACGTGCCCCCTAGGTCCCAGGTAAATCCGTCATTGTATATGTGTATGCACCAAAATCGATAAACGAATTTCATACGGAAATTCAATGGATTCGTAGAAATAAACCGATGTGATTCAAATTCAAACGAACATCAATATATGATTATATAAGAGCATGTGCAGTGGAAAGGCTCGTATAAGGGGAACGTATGATGACTGTACAAAATAGTGAGTCTAAGCCCCTGAGTTAGTGTGCTCCATAGTGGGAGGGTCAAGTTGAGGCTTAGGTTCTGAGTGGATGCTGATTGTATGTTGAATTGATTTGTTGCTGAATTTATTAAATTATTTATTAAAACAGTAAATGTACAAGAAATTGGAAATAAATTTGACTAAAACAATTAATAATAAAATAAATTACGATAAATAAAATTAATGATAAAATAAATTCGTCAAACTTATTCACACGAATCTGCAACTATTCACATTTCTCCTACAATATGGACATCATAGTCGCGTGTCGAACCAGCTGCTCATCAGCGTAGTTGGAGATGTCCTTCTCCTGCATGGCCTTGTACTTCTCGAATAGTTGTTTCCATTTGTTCTGAAGCAACAAACATTTGTCTGTCCTCTAAAGTTGTAGTCGGCCTTGCTCTAAAGAAACCCATTCTCGCTCAGTCCTTGCTTGTTCCATGTTGGAAATTACACTCACTTTCTCTTATAGACCCTTCCCCTTCCTCTTCGTAGACTTCTTGCCCAACGGTCGATGTTCTACTCGTTGAGGGAAGGGGGAGAGGGACTTCGCTAACGACCTCCCTCGGTCGGATCGGAGGATACCCAATCCTATTGGGACTCACCACTAAGAAGTGTGATATATTCACCATCGGTGTTAGGGACTCCTCCACTTATAGGCGGGGTTGAGCTGTAAGCCCCAGACTCATCCAACCGTTGGCGTCGTACAACATTCCCCATGGTGCCTTCCTCGACGGTGAACTTCTCCTCGTCCTCAAGCATTTTGACCCATTGATCGAGGTCGAAATTCTTCGGATCGTCCCTCCTCTTTGGTGGGTTGTACATTTTTTGGCCTCGACCATGTAGTTCATATGGTTTCATCCGCTGCGGACGTCGGCCTTGGAGGTTCTCAATAGAGCGAGGAACTTCCACACTTGCAATGCATGTCTGTTCCTGTGGCTCTTGATTGCTTTCCACTCAAACGGAGGAAAACGTCATTCTGCATTGTACCCTCTCGCAACTGTGCACCAGAAAGTCGTACTATCTTGGGAGTTTCCCTTTAATAGGGTCTTTGTTTGTGCGGAACCAGACATTTATGAGGTTCTTCTCCATCTCAACGGACAATTTTCTCCTTACTTTTGTTACCTTTGATCGTTGTTAGGAAGGGCCTACAAAGGATGACTACGACGACATCCGGAAGTCGCTACTATCGCCGACATGTTGTTGGGTCCCACTAGCGACGGTGTAATGGTAATAGTTTAGACCGAGATTGAATTGATCTAAACCGAGATTGAATTTCCCTAAACCGAGAATTGACCTGGACCGGGGTGGAATTTGTGATATTTTGCCTCCAAATGTTTGGGCCTAATTTTCAGCCCATTTCCTTAAGGTCCGTACTTAAGCCCACCATGTAATATTGCTATCACTTGAATAGTAGGGTTTGGTGGTTCTTGGCTTTGTGGTGTGCGGCGACATATCTTGGATAGAGAAGCAATGAAAGGTGATGGTTCTTGGTTTGATTGGCGGAAACAAAGAAGCTCTTTACATTTTTTTGTCCTTATGTGATGGTTCATCAATTGATTTAAATATCAATACATTGTGGGACGGCTTCATCTTCGGTAGAGAACAAGAGCCAAAGGAATTAAAGCACCATTTTGAGAAATGAGTTACAAGATAAATTAAGAGCAAGAACAACGGAACGGCCCCGCTCCCCGCGCCGCGACGTTCGCTGGCAGGGCGCGCTGGCCGTTCCGCTGTAATCGTCGAAAAGCACGGCCCCGCTCCCCCTCCACGCGCTCTCGCTCCCGCTGCACACGCCCCCGCTCCCCACTCGCTGGCCGGGCGCGGTGGACGCGCCTGCGCGCCGTGTGCTGCGCTGGCAGCGTCTGGGGCTGCCACGTGTCTCGACCGTTGCACACTAACGGCTATATTTTTTTTTAATTCAAAAATCAACAAATAAAACCCTATAAATACCCCTCTCCTCTCATATTTTTCACACCACTTCCTACTTCAACTATCCAACTTCACTCTCTCCTTCCCAAATTCTCCTCTCTCGTTTCAATTATTCTCGTGAAAAATGTCGGGCGACGCTGGGTCTCGTGTACACTCAGTTGGTGACGAACGAGAATTCACCGAGGACGAACTGGCACGAGGTTTCGGAGACATTCTAACGGGCAATCGCTCCAACTCCCCAAGCTCGAACCCGGGGTCGAGTTCAAGTTAGTGCAAACTTATTTTTTTGTATTAATGCATTGTATTCATTTTTTTGATTAATTATTTGCACTTATTTTATTTTTGAGCACTTAATGTATTGTATTAAATTTGTTTGTATTAAATTTTTGAGCACTTAATTTATTGTATAAAATTTTTTGTCAGGGCAAAACCGTCCCCAACAATATCAAATGGCGCCAGGGTTCCAAGTGCCATCACAATGGAGCCTGCCCCCACAAGGTTTCCAAATGCCACCGTTCCCAGCAGAATCACAATCACAATGGGGCATGGGACCCCAATTCTACAACTACGAGGGTCATCCACTACCCGACGTACAAACCCCCCAACCATCCTCTTCCCAACGACGAGGCCGAGCCCCTGCCCGAGCCCAACCCGAAGAACCAGAGGCGGATGGCCGGACATTCAGCAAGGAGGAGGACCACCACCTCATAATTTTCTGGTTGAGCACAACAAGAGACGCCGTCAAGGGTAACTCGCAAACCGGCAACACATTCTGGTGCGTAGTGCAGAGGAAATACAACTCTCAGGACCGTTACCCACCTCGCCGCTGGGAAGCCATCAAGAAACGTTGGCTCAGAGGTTCCAGCCAGACAAGGAGGATGCTCGGCTATTTGAAGAAGTCCAGGACCGAGAAGCCGAGCGGCGCAAACGACGAAGAGCACTTGAGACGTGCGAAGCAAATGTGGGAGGATGATGGGAAAGTGGTTAAAGACCACCCGCTAAAGTTCGACCTGGATCATTGGGTCATGAGGCTCGATGGCAATGAGAAGTTCAGTGCCGAGGAGGGCACAATGGGAAATGTCCGCCGTCAAGTACGCCAACAACGACAGCGGTTGGATGAGGTTGGGGGCTTACAGCTCAACCCCACCCACAAGCACAGGGGAGGAGGGCACACATATCAGTGGTGAGTCCCAACAACCAGAATGGGGAGGAAGCGAGAACTACGAGGGGACTCAAGTCCCTCTCAGCGACACACCCCCATCCCCTGAGGCCGACCCAAGTCCACCTCCCCGACCGCAAGGGAAGAAGGCAGCGAAGGCCGCAAAGAAGGGGACCGTCCTCACGGCCCAAATGTCTGCCTTCGTCGAGCTGGAACGTTCACGGGTGGATGCTGAACGTTCACGTCGCGAACAACATGTAGAAAGGCATCGCCTGATACATTCATTAACCCAACAGTGGGAATCAAACCTCGCCACCTACAAGGAGGTTCTGGGGGCAGATACATCTTCCTACGACGAAGAGGCTATGGCAGACCATAATTTTTTCAAGTCCGAACTGCGACAACTCATATCCACCCTTAAAGCCCAAATCGAAGAACTTCGACGACAACCCCCACCATCGGATGTCGGCCCAACAGACGATGATTCTTGAACTTGTATTTTGTTTTGGATTGTATTAAAAGGGGTTGAATAAAATTAGAAGTTCATTTATATTCGTGTTGAATTTATTTATTAATTATTGATTGTCCTTAATTATTTATTTCCAAAATTGTCTAAATTATAAACAATTTAAACGGTTTCTGATAACGGATTAAATAAAACAGGAAAATAACAAATAATAATCCAATCAACATTGTTCTGCACTCCCAGGACCTCAAGGTCCTTTCTGTTGCAAAACACCCACTTTTCTGCACTCCCACTCCCTGACTTTTGTCCAGTCAGCACAAGGTCTGCACTCCCACTCCCTGACCAAGGTCCTTTCTGTTGTACATGCTCTAAGAACCAGTGTTATATATATTGGGTCCGCGTCATTGATCTTCGAAGTATCATTTGATGGAGCATTAAATGCTCCATCTTTTTTGTTGTGCTTTGGCTGCGGAGATTGTGGAAACACGTCTATGTTCCTAAGTTGGTGGTTTAAGGACAAGAAGCAAGGAACAATTCTTGATTCTTGATTTGAAGTGGCGGGAGTAAATCCAAGATCAAGTGAATCATCTTGTGGACTCTTGTCATCAGTAACAAAAGATAATTTTCTTTTCTTTTGTTGATTATCGTCTTGTGTTGAGAGAAAGAGAATAGGGTTTTGTAATTCTCGAATTATTTTTCGGATACTACAAAAATTTTATCGTTGTGTCGTGAATCTAGTCACATTGTCGAACCACATATATCGTTGTCTCTGTTTATTTTCGGCCCTTTAATTATTGTTCCGTGTTATCCGCTTATTAGACATCAGAAATTTTATCGGCTGGGTCCTACGATCGGGAGTTGGAAAATCATGAGATTGGTGTTCGTCAGAAATTTAATCGTGTCGGTTCATTTATATGAATCCATCGATTTTCCGGGGTGAATCTTTAATTCCGGTTTCAGTGGTACTAGATTTACCACATAATTGAGCTGGATCGAAGTTAAAACAATTGACACTTCACATAAAAAATAATATTAAACGAAATAAAAGTTGAAAGTTTCAAAATACTAGAATTTTTTTTTTCGTTTGAGGATAACCTAACTTTCCAAAAAAAATTGCCGAATGGGACGCCGGAGCCGGAGAGTTTTGGCGGAGGAGTTCCACTCGTTCCCCTCCTTTTGTACCACAGTCCTTGAACTCTATTCCCTTTATGTCCATATTGTTACAGGCGTGGACAAGAAGGAGGCGGCCGTTTCTAAGAGGACACAAAAGCGTGGTCGTCCTGTTGGGTCTCGAGGTAGGGTGGGAGATGAACCAACTCACAGGGGAAAATCAATGAAAATCAAGAGACGATTAAAACCATGAAACAACTAACAAAGAATGGATTCACAAGAGAAAAATTCAGCACTAGTTCTTACCAAAACAAGAACACCGGGTAACGAATGATTGGCTTGAGTCTCCAAGACGCCTACGTATCCACATGGGAATCAAAGCCACGTAGTTCTTCTCTTTGAGGACTCAAGAACACAAAAATGGAGGTGGGAGCTTGCCAAACCCGAAATTGTAGGGAGAGAGGGAGAGAAAATGTGTTTCCTATTCTTGTCTTGTGTTTGTTATGTTGAAAAAAGATGACTTTTACATAGCAAACCCTATACTTGTCCAACTAAAGGCATGGGACAAGCATGGTGACAAGTAAGGTGTAAATAGGACAAAGTATGGCAAGACAAGATTGGGTTAGGTGGTGAATCACCAACACCTTAATCCTTGTCTTGCTTACTTAGTACTAATTAATCAAGACTTGATTAATTAGTTCCATGGGCCTTGGTTGCATGGGCCTTTCATGGGCTTCTTGGAACATGGCCCGTGGCCATTTCCAACGAGGTTCCGTGATTCGCTCATCGCCTCCAAGCTTTCCATACCGGAAATGCCCAACATTATCCGACGCGATCAACCCCAAGACTCCAAGCCTTGTCTTAATCCGTAAAGTCCTATTCACATACGGGCACATGACCCAAAACCCAGTTTTGGTCATGTCTTGAGACAACTCCCTTTTTGCCATTCTCCATAAATGTGTCAATGAGTTTCACCCTCCGGTGTGACCCTTAGGTTTATGCATGTCAATAGATCAACAACAAAAAAACATTTTCCTTGATCCTATTTAAGTGGAAACTAACGAGGCTTTAGTATTGCCTGACACTGCATAACGAATCGACCCTGTCGGTTCTAACCTTTCCTTCGTCCCTGTCATTATCCTTTTATCTCCGATATCCTGATTGAGATAAGGCATAGAGCCGTCATCCTTATTATTCTCAATCATTGTTCCTTTATATGTGAGATGATTGAATATATGATACTCAGTATTATGTGCATGGTCATGCTATTCTTTCAGTCATTCTCGATCAAGCGGCCGAGAACCGATATCTTTCTCATACCATAGTATGAGGGATAAATCCCTTAGCCGTCTTTCGTGTCACTCATGCAGTCCGTCCCCAAGCCAATCCTGGCCGTTATGGAAGCCCTGTTACGGACAACGTTAGGCTCAGGTCAAACTCAGTTGTTTACTGCATAGCGATCACAAAGACTCCTTGGTCTAAGGATACATGACAAGCTACGACAATGAATATGTTCATGACTTGATCTATGGAACATATTCATGTCGGGTCGTCCAATATCATGTCCCACATGATATCTATGATCAGACTCCGGAATCCCATTCCAATGACTAAAAGAACGTAAGCCATAAAGAGCCATCTTTCATACTAGTCGCTTCTAGTGAAGCTTTGTTGACTAGGGACTCATCGAGTGTGATCTATCTCGATCTATGGTTATATTCGCATTGTGGGCATAGATCAGAGCACACATCGATATATTACTCCAACACATAAGTAATATAAAGCCGCTTTAATTTTATTGCTAACAATGATTTATACATTTGGAAATTTAGGATTGAACTACGAGCATTAGGGCTAACACGTCCGGTCGCCGACATGAGAGGTTTGGGCAAGAAGGATGCGGGTGCTTCTAAGGTTAGGGCACAGAAGCAAGCCCGTCCGGTGGCAGAGGTGAGACAGGAGGAAAGAGAGGTGCAAATCGCTGGAAAGAAGGACATGTCGGACGAGGTTGTGGCGTCTGATTTTTCTGGTGAGACTGGGCTTCAGAACTCCGGCCAGTCATTGGTCTTTCTTTACAACCTTCCCTACGGCACCTCGTCGGACTGGATTCGATCCTCTTTAGGCACGTTTGGAGAGGTCGAATTCGCCTCTGTTTTGAAGAAACCAAATCGAAGAGGGAGGTACTTCGGTTTTGCTGAATTCTCGAGTCCAGAAGCTGCCACTCAAGCTGTTAAATCTCTCAATGGTCACCGGTACAAGACCCATGATTTTCTTATCGCTCTCGCACGTCCCGGTTCAGTTCGGCATGGTTCAGGCTCGAAACAGAGCACCTCTGCGCAGAATCAGAACTTACCTGTTACTCTGATGAAGACGATAGTTAATTCACAGACAGCGGAGGTTGGTTTGAAGAAGAGGTCAGAGGCGTCGGAAGTCATGGTTTCGTTTGACGGCGATGTTGCACGCCGATCAACGGTGTTGTAAGAACCGCCCCCGATCGATCCCGGTCGAACCCGAGGTTTTCGGCGAAAGTTGACTTTTTGCTGGAAAAGTCAACCAATGACTCCGGGAGTCATTCGGGACCTTTCTGGGGCCCAAAAAGCTTATCCGTCATTATGGTTAGCTTAATTGGGCCCTTTTCTTTCAAATGACTGTAATTATGAAAAAGTCAAACCCGGGTCAAACTAGGTCGATTTTGGATTATTAACGAATAAATAATAAGAGCTGAGATATTTTGGGGTAGGAGTGGTCCCCACATGGACACATGTCCATGTTATCTTGGAGGGGAAGAAAGGTGGGTTAAAAGACCAAATGGTCCCCACATAAGGACAAAATAGAGAGAGAGATGGGCTAAAGGACGAAAGGGACTTTTCCACTTAGAGGATAAGACCACATGGAGCAAATTTTTCTGCTCATTTTCTCATGTTGGCCGAACCTATAGCTAGAGAGAGAGAGAGAGAGAGAGAGAGAGAGTGCAAAAACTCCATTGAAGCTCCTTGAAGCTTGAAGAAGAAGAAAGAGAAAGGGAGCTCCTTTTTGGCCAATTCTACACCAAATCTTCTCAAATTTACTTCATCTCTTCATTTCCTAAAGGTTGGTATGCTTTATTTCCTCATTTGATGAAATTGATGTTGTGGGTTTGAGTAGAGATGACTTGAACTAGTGGGTTTTGGGTATTGGAAGGTTTAAGGTTGATTTGTGAAGAAATAAGTGGAGTTCGATGATGGAAATAACTTGGTTTGAGTATTTTTTGATGAAACCCACTTGGGTCTTGAAACTTTGGATGATTTGAGGTGAAAATTGAAGTGATAAAGCTTAAAAATGGTGATTTGGAGAACCTAGAACTAGTTAGGAGCTTGTTGGAGAAATTAGATATTTTTCCGGCGACCAGAGGCTCGCCGGAGCTCCGGCCGGTCGCCGGAATCCGGCCACCGGGGAAGGAAATGACCGGCCATGGGTTGGCCACCCTTGGAAGGGACCGTCCATGGTTCGGCCACCCATGAACAGTGACCGGCCGGCCCGGTTTGGCCACATACGGCCATGTGTGGCCGTGGGGCTCACATTGCCGGGTTTTGGTGGTTGCGTAAATGGGCTGGTCGTGGATGACCCCTGGGACGTTGTTTTCACACCCAGAACGAATTATGGACGTGATTCTTGAAATTTCGGAAAAAACGATTAGAAACTTTAATTGCGAAATTGGGAATGCTCGGACCCCGGAATTGGTTTTCGTCAAGTGCGTTGGAACAAGTAAACCTAATTAGGATTGTTAGAAACGAAAAGGGAAATTTTCGGAGTCCCGAGGGACGTTTTCCCGATTCCGGGCAAAATGAGCCTTTCGGGCCCATTTTGCCAAGTTGAGCAATTGGGATTAGTTTGGGCATTTCCCTCTTTAATCCACACTTGAATTAGCATTAATTCTTGTATTGCTTGTAATCTTAGACTTTGGACCCGAGCTTGGCGGAGGAGGAGATTTGTGGACCCCGTGAGGTGACGAGGAGGAAGCTAGCCAGGTCGTCCGCTGCTGGTTTGGATTGCTTTTGAGGTAGGGAAGAGTAATAAATTTCCGCTTTTAATTAAGGAATGCTAATATTATGCATATAGGATAATATTAACCGGAAGAGTCTTAGTATGCATATAGGATGTGATTCACTAGATTAACCGCTTTCAATTATGGGAAATTGTCGTGCTAGTAGAATGGCCATGTTGAGCCTTAGGATTGCGTGTTGATTGTGTTTGATGATGGTTGTTCGTCCTTAATGTCGATGCATGTTACACTCTTAGTTAAGTTTACAATCTTATTATACCATGTGAATTATGATGAATGCAATATGAATGTTTGTCTCGTGCTATGATTGGTTGAATGGATGAGGTGAATGTGATATGATTGTTTGTCTTGTGAAATGATCGGGTGAATGATAGAATGATGCGGTGTTCTTGGTAAGTTGTGACGATAAGTGTCGTTGGTATGATGAGTTTGATGTAGTGTGGTTTGTGTAGTATTGTATGTTGTGACTTGTACCCCGAGTGACGGGAAGATACCCGACCGAGGTGTGTGCCGGTACAGTATGTGTGCATTGAGATTTCACCCCGATGCTGTGTGTCCGGGAAGACATCTAGACCGATGGACATTTCGGTACGATGTAGTGTTCCACCCCGATACTGTGTGTCCGGGAAGACATCTAGACCGATGGACATTCCGGTACGATGTAGTGTTCCACCCCGATGTTGTGTGTCCGGGAAGACATCTAGACCGATGGGTATTCTGGTATGATGTATTTGCTTCACCCCGATGTTGTGTGTCCGAGAAGACATCTCGACCGAGGGTATATGCCGGTATGATGTATTGATTAAGTTGTGTGTGACGATCGGATTCCTGAGTATTTACCTATTGTTAGGTGGTGTTGAGTCTAAGTAACTCCCGCAGTGGGATTAGCAATACATTGTCATGTTACTCGTTTGTTTATTTAATTTGGTGCTATTATTGAGTTTATGTGTTCTTTTCGGTTTCTAATTGCGTCCTCAGTTTTTGGTAAGAATTGTTGACCAAGTATTTCTGAAACGGAGCGGGAGTCCTTTCACTTGACTACTTTTTCCTACTGAGCGCAAGCTCACCCCCCCCCCCCCCCCCCCCCCCCTGTTTTTACTGTTTTACATGTTTCGTTGGTGAGTAGGCTTTTAGGACGTCTCAGGGCTCGGGAGCTCCTCGAGGGTTCGGGTGGTTACTGTAGTAGAGACGTATTTTCCTTTTCCTACACTAAACTGTATTAGACTTTGTTTTACTCGGTTATATTTTGAGCTTTTAACCCTTATCATCGGAGTTGAATTATGTTTTACTCAAACTTTTATATCTTTAAATGTTTATTTTTATTATTTTATTATTATTCTTTAGTTCACGTCTCGAGTCCGGTCAAAACCGGATTTGGGGCTTGACAATTTGGTATCAGAGCCTGGTTTCATTGAAATTGTTTTTCAAAACCTCGGACCGTGCGTCAATTAGGTGGGTAGAGTTAGGTTGTTAAGGTTCTACTGTCGGTTACGCAAGTCGGAAATGTCCTACGCGTAGATCCGAGACGACGAGAGTCTCGGATGGCGAAGTACCTTGTTGAGTCTTGTCTTACTTTGTGTTATGCTATGTGCCTTGGTTGAACTGTTATGACCGATCGGTTGAGATCGAGGTTGGGGCAACGAGCTGTGCTCGATGCTGTTTATGACGTGGTTGTTGAGTGATCGTTATGTGGGTTGCCGCCTTGGTCGACCGTTGAGTGTTTGGTTGGATCGAAATGTTGACTTGGCCAGGTGGTAATCGAGTAATTACCGAGACCCGAGGTGTGTAACTGCAATGTTTGGTTGTGTGCTATGTTGTGCTGAGTGCTTTGTGCAGTTTGTTTATTGAATGTCCCGCTTAAGCGGATGGTTAGTGGAATTTTCGAACGGGTCATGCCGAAATTTCTGCAAAACTGAAGTGTTTGTACTATCGCGGGTTGACTCAGGGGCGCCACTATAGTCGAACGTGATAGGGGGTGTCAAGTGGTTACAACGAGATTTGGGGACGCCCGAATCGGTTTGTAACGACGCGATATCGACATGAATGTTGTGATAGAAAGAGAAAGGTGTCAGGGCTCGGGAGCTCCTCGAGGGTTCGGGTGGTTACTATAGTAGAGGCGTATTTCCCTTTTCCTGCACTAAACTTTATTAGACTTTGTTTTACTCGGTTATATTTTAAGCTTTTGACCCTTATCATCGGAGTTGAATTATGTTTTACTCGGAGTTTTATATCTTTAAATGTTTATTTTTATTATTTCATTAGTATTATTTAGTTCACGTCTCAAGTCCGGTCAAAACCGGATTAGGGGCTTGACATGTGTTGTGCAAGGAACAGGGCATGTTTTCAATTTCAAATCTGAAGTTCAGTAAATCAGGGGATAGATCAGATCCCGAGGATTTTCTGGATTTGATTTCTCTATATTCGATGTCTCTATCGACGTCGCAATTCCCGGAGTCGCGACCCCCTTTTCTGCAGAGAAGTTTGGCGCGCAGTTGGAGAAGAAGCGAGACAGCTTTTGGGATGGGTTTATGGTTACTGGCCTCAGTCATCATGGCCCAGTTTAACCCCCCCCCCCCCCCCCCCCCCCCCATCTCACGTTTCAGCGGCGCAGAGTGATGCGCGGATGACACTTGATGACGTGCTTGTGCCTGTTGGGCTTACCCCTGCATGACTTATTACAAGTTCATTAGGTCCAAAAGTTGTGTCTCACCTTTCAAGGCTTCCCGAGAAGCCACGGTCGACAGCCCATGAGGACCCTAGTCTGACGGAGATTTTTAACCGAATTGGGACTGATTTGGGCCCTCCTCGGGGTGGTAATTCGAAAGTTGGGTTTCAAGTGGACGAACCTCGGGATTTGGTTATCGGGTATCAAGGTAGTCCGTGGAAGGAAGCTTTGTCTAAACGCCCTAAGGGTGAACCAAAGAAACGAGGTTGCCCTAAAAAGGCTCAGTCAAAGAAGACAATTGCTCCTCCAGTTGTTTTTTTATCAAACTAGAGCTAAGACCTCTACCGATGTTGGAGGCAAAGCCGGAAGCTTTACGGTTGATATTGCAACAAAAATAGTTCGGGTGATTGGAGCTATCGTTCAAAAGTTGGAAAAAGGGATGTTAACCTTGGTCCTATGGTGCTCAAACAGATCAACCCGCACCTTATGCTGGGAGAGGTCGAGGGTAGTAAGGAAGAGGTTTCCCCTGTATCGACAGAAAAAGCTTTAAGCCCTGTACCGGTTTCTAACACTTTTGCCTGCTTGGATCCGAGTAGGAAGTAGGTTAGGAGGCTGGTTTTTTGCTTTTGTTTTTGTTTTATGTTTTCTGTTCTTGAGGCCTGTAGGTCTCGTTGCTCTTTGGAGCCTGTTGCAGTCTTCGGTTTGATCCCTTTCTGAGGTTGATCCTCTGCCTTGTTTTTCCTATCTTAGGAAAACAAAGGTTCAATAAATTTTTCGCTTATCAAAAAAAAAAGTTTCAAAATACCAGGTTGGTATGCACCTGGGTTGTAACCAAGTTGCAGATACAGGGTGAAAGCACTTGAGTTGTATCCATGTTGCATGAACAAGTTGGGGGCATTCCGATGTTCGACGTGTCACGAAAATTGCCTAGTTGTTCGAACGGTTAAATAGCGAGTCTCCATATGGGCCAATGGTCTGTACTCTCTCTAACTTGAAGTAATTCAAATGAATCTACGGGTTAATGGTTTCTGGCGGTGTGGATATTTTTTTGTCCAACCTAGTTGATTAACAACTATGTAACTTGAAGTTAAAATGCAAACACGTCTAACTAATACCAATGTTGATATGGCCGAGTTGGTCTAAGGCGCCAGATTAAGGTTCTGGTCCGAAAGGGCGTGGGTTCAAATCCCACTGTCAACAGTTTTTTTTTTTCTTAGCTTTTATGGGCCCAACGGAAACTAATCCTCGACACAGAAAGAGCTCCAGCTTTAGTTGGGCCAAAGTAGGCCCACAACAATGAATAAATAATTGAACCCAGCCTAATACTCCCATACAAAGTTACTTTACCTATAACCATTAACCAGGCTTCTTTAACTCTCAAAGAAAATACATGTTCGCATAAGATTTTGACTTTAAAACAAGACCAGAGTTGCAGGTTGGGTTGGGCTGTGTTGTAGTTTGTCATGAAGTTACTCTTTGTAGCTCATGAAGCGAAACAAAAGCAATACAATTCATGCCTCCAACATGTAACCATAGTCTCACACATAGTTGTTATTTACTCAACATTTCTAACATATCCTATGAACACAACATGATCCTCACTATTACAACTTTGTCAGATCATTCTTACTAAGATCTCAGAGACCGGCAAATCCACTGGAGCAAAATTTCAGTCTCGTCAAACACAAGCTGCACAGTCCAGACTTTCCAGCCAGCTGAATATCATCGTTCCATCTTTACTTTGTATTACACTTCATAAGTTCGTGACTTGGTTACTGCTTTGCCTGCTCAAATATCAACAAGCAAGTTAATACTGATTTGTTTTCACCTATAATGCTTTTTACAGACAAGTAAATGGAGAATTAACTGAAGGCCAAACAATAAACTCATTAGTATATTTGCATTGTTAGTGTTGCGTGTATTCTAAAACTGCAACTCTTGAGACTCAACTGAACTACGGATCATGAGACCTACACGCCTTTACATTTCACAAGTGATGGGCAAGATAGATGACAGGCTTGTTTTCATCTCATTGTGGCCCTAAAAGAGATGGAAAGGTCACTCAAGTGTTTTTGTCACCATACATACAAGTTGCATATGAAGAATGCACAAACACAAAGAAACTTTGTCCTTGGGCATGGTGGGGAACTTTTGAAGGGCAAAAGAAGATCGTGATGATTTTGACATGCCAAACCTCAATGTTTAAGAAATTTAGAATGTACCTGGGAATAAAGGAAGGTGCCGAGGATTGCAATTGCAGCGCCGAGGGCATTTACTGGCTGAACGGGTGTACCAAAGATGATGATGGAGGAGACTATGACAGAGATCCGCTTCATCGTATTTCCTATGCTAAATGTCAAGGGAGAGATCTGATCGAGTGACATGTATGAAACTTGATTGTACAAGTGATAGAAGACACTCTGTGCAGCTACCCACCTGTAGCACAATTCAGAGCCACACATAACTTGTTTAGACCAAACATTTCAAATATATTAGAACACCATAGCATCCAGAAAGATATTTTAATTATATCACAACAAAATAAAGAAACACCAGAAAACAAGGTAGTTGAAAGAAAAAACATATATGTGCAAAAACAAAGTGAGAGGGGATCCTCCACGGTTCATCCATATTTACTATACAGGGAAATAGTAAATCAGTCAGGTGAAAACCCAAAGTTTGGAAAGTTAAATATGAAAACTGGAAACTAGTCGTAGCCATTGGGTTGCAATTTTAATTGCTGAGATTCCAAACTTACAGTTTAGAACTTTCCACTGTTAAGTTATGTTTCCGAACTTAAGTTCAGAAACATCTTAGCCATTGAAAACTTCAATCCCATGGGCATAAATGATTTTCAGTTTTCATTCCAACCTTTGGTTTTCACCTGATTGTTATAATATACATACATTATCAACAAGCATTCTAGGATATAGTAAACTTCCCACCAAAAGCTCTAAGCGATCTTTAAATTAGAAGATGATAACACCAAGTAACTGAAAAATTCTGATCCCTAAAGACATACATATTCTTATCTGAAACTGACATTAAAAATTTACAGCTAAAGCACATAAACTTGTAATGGATCTACTATTATGTAAGGGCAACAACGTAATGAGAATGTGTTGGTGTTACCATATGAAATTGGGTCCAATCTGAGTGACGGCATTTTGCCATCCAGCAGCCCACATCTGAGGGCCTTCCACAGCAATTGCAAAAGGTGTGAGGATCAAAAGAGACAGCATAGACAAACAAGCATAGTAATTCATCCCACTCACAGACTTCCCCTTCATTCCTTTCTTTGAGAATATGTTCCGAAACACAAATGCCAAGTTTGAGATCATAGCACCCATGAATCCTACAAGCGCCGAGAAACAAAATTAAATACACCAGAAAATAACACCATAACGATTTGTTCAAATCGAGCAATTTCCTCACCAATCATATTGAAATTGAGCTCAGTCAGTGCTGCAAGTCCACAACCTCCGATGATGGGCAGAAGAGACAGATAGACTGGAGTTGGAAATGTATCACCCAACAGAAACCTTGAAACCAAGACACTGAAGGCTGGCTCACCACTCTTGATGATGTGGGTAAAGGAAACAGCAACCTTTGACATACTCACAGTGGCAGCAACATGCCCAATTGTATGTGCCACAGCAACCTACATAGCAATAACATTAATAAACCATAAATTGCAAACTATGATGTTCTACTTCATTTTGGTACCCACAGATTTATCTTTGATAACTTTTTCAAAAATACCGATTGCCTTTTCCTCAGCAAACAAACAAAACAAAACCCTTGAAATTGTAAACAAACTAAGACATTTCACTAACCGGGAAAAGGGTCTTCCAGAACTCAAAATCAGTTTTTGGGGCCTCAGTAATTTTAGTTCCCCACGAAATCAGCATCATGAGAGACCCAGTAGCGAGTGAGAGCAGAGAAGTGAGCCAAGGGTATGGGAAAGCATTCAAAACCTTCTTGTTGTAGATATTGAACACCACATTCAAGGCCCACCAGGTCGCAAAGTAAATACCAATCCTGACCTTCTGCGCCGCCTCTGTTCGAGCCTCCTCATCAGGCAAATCAATGTTGATCTCCAGCCTCGACCGGTCGGCTTCATAGGCCTTGCACTCAACAACACGCTTCTGGGTCTCCCCCCAAAATGCCAAATTGGAGGAAATAAACAGTGGTTTTGGGGAAGAAAGCAACAGATTTGAGCTCTGTCCTGCATTTTTAACAATGGGTATGGGAAAGAAACTAGCTTTGGGGACCAAAGCCTTCCGGCTCAACAAATCAGAGCATGAAAAAGATGGCTTCGAGCATTTTACTTGAGACAACATGTCTAGAAAATTTGTGAAAGATAAGCTAAATGAAAAGTGGATTAATGTTGATATAGTGCACAATCACAAGAATATGGTCTCGAATTCCTTGGTGGGTGTGGTTGGAAACTTCAGAAAGTGAACTGTGAGGAGCTTGTAGAGACGGCCTCGGAAGGAAAGAGAGGTTGGTGAGAGAACAGAAGAGTTGCCTAGGGAAATGTAGGAGAGAAGCACAAATGAACTTGTATTGATTCTCTATTACGTACCTTACTTATAGCATTTGACAGCTTCGCAGAATTTATATTTTTGTGCAATTTATATTTTTACAAATATGGAAAAAGAGTGTAAATGAGGAGTTAGAGCACCTCCAACGGTTGTGTAATCGTTGCGAGCGTGTCGTTGTAGGTCCTGTAACGGTTTGCTATAACGGCTAATCGTCGTAGTGACCGTAGTTTGGGGTGTCGTCGCAGGCGATCGTCTCAACTTTCTGCAACGACATGACTAGCCGGTGTAAGCCCAACGGCTAGTCGGTGGCCAACCCCACGCCGAAACGTGGCGATGGCAGTTAAAAACCTAATTTAAACCTATAAACAAACAAAGACACGTACACCATATTCACACCTCTCTCATTCTACACACACCTTCTTCTCTTCTTCTCTTCTTTTTCTTTAATTTGTTCTACATCGCTTCTAATGATCGACCCCTCTAATTTCGATTTCATCATGGACACCTTGAATGTTGAGGACACTGCGCACACAGAAGACGATCTCAATTGTCACATCGAATCCTACACCTCCCTCCTCCGACCGACCCAATCATGTCGTCGCAATTCATCTCACTCCAACACTCCCAATGGACATAGTTGTAAAGCCCCAACGAGCAACCTTCCCAATCTGCTCCGGCCAACAAACCGAGAAGGAAGAGGAAGAACCATGCACCTACATCGATTACATATCTGCGTCTTAAATGGAGCATCGAGGAGGAGGAACGTTTGGCGGTGGCATGGCTCAAACATTCTCTAGATAACATCACATGGAAGAGCCAGAAGAACGACATGTACTGGAAAAGGTCGGAGATGAGGTCATCGCGATGAGGAATCCAGGCGACCCAGAACGGATTAGGATCTGTTTTTGGAAACCAAAAACAAAGCATCATCGGTTGGTCTGAAGGAGTTCAGCCCCCTGCAGTAGTTCGGAACTTACAATTTGGGATTCGTCGTCGCCCATTGTTCCTTCCCTAGAGTCTTCGTCCTCACCGACCTTGGTTGTTCCAATTCCTCTTTCGGATGTCCAGGTTTCTGCGTGCGATAATTCTGGGATTCAGCTGGTTGGTCAGAATTCAATCTCCACTCCTCCGCGTGCAGCTTTGAATTCAAACTCCAACTCGCGTTTTTCAGGAGATCGCGATCCAGTTCCAGTATTTGTGTGCGAGAATTATGGGATTTAGCTGGCTTCTAAGAATTCAAACTCCACTCCTCCGCGCGCAGCTTTGAATTCAAACTCCTACTCGCGTTTAGGAGATCGCGATACAGCTGTAGTTGATTTGGTTGGGTCGTTTCCAAATTCTGCGTTGGATATAGTTGGGGAAGATCGAACTCAGCAAATCGCGCGACTGGCGTCGAGTTCGTCTGGACCTTTGGTTGTTGGGCCTGATCAAGTTGGTTCAGCCCAACCCGTGATATTGATCCATCAATCTGATTCCAACTCCAAGAAGATCATCGCACAACAGTATGTGTAAAGACCGCTCCGGTTAAAAAGGGTTAAGTTTTGTTGGAACGTAGAGGTCGAAAATCGGATTAATTCTTGGTTCGTTTACAAAAAAAAGGGGTTGGACCGGGCTGGACCAGACCCGGCCCGAGCAAACCCGCCCCGACCCAGCTCTCGCTTTGAGTCGTGCGGCCCAAACTCAGCCAGAGGCCCGTTTAAGCTCAGGCCCGCGTATTTAAACGCGTTTTAGGGTTCTGAACCCTCATTTTCTTCTCTTCCCTCGCGCAGCAGCTCTCCCGACCCTCTTTCTCTCCCTCTCAGATCTTCTTCTCGCCGCCGTCTCCCTCTCACCCCCTCCGACCAGCCTAAACTCGCCGGTACCGACCCTCTCTCCCGAGCTCCTTCACCCTCTTCCTTCTTCTCCTTCGCTTCTTTTTCCCTGAGTGTAGCCGAGCTCCCCGCCGCCTCCCGCTTCGATTCCGACCACCACAACCCACCCTCCTTCTTCTTCTCCTTGAGCCTTCTTCTCCAGCGTGTACCCGAGCCCTCGCCGTCGTCGTGCATCGCTGGCGCGCTCACCAGATCTGGGACGGAACCGTCGAGTTCGTCCAGATCTAAGGCGAGCGAGACCTCGCCGTACTCCGCCGCTCCCAAGACGGAAACCACCTCCCCGCCGTCATCCTTTCCCTTTAAGGTGAGAGTTGCGGCCCTTGAGGCTTTGGGTCGCCGGCGGTGTCTCCGCCGGTGGTCGGCCGGACTCAAAACCGAGCCTTTTCTCCCTTTCCTTCTTCTTTTGTTCTCGTGCACTGTTTGGATATGGATTTTTAGTTGAGACAGAAATTAAAGAAATTAAAGTAAAAGAAATTAAAATGAAAAGCAGTTTTTAAATAAAAAGGATTTAATTTAAAAAGGGTTTAAAATCAGATTTAATAAAATGGGACTGTTGAACGAATCTGGAACGTGGGACGGTTGATTCACCGAACTGTTGATAAGGACTTAGAACGGGATTAAAAGCGGGAACGATGAATTGGACACCTCGGGACCCGTGCCTCGGAATCCATGCATTAGGAACCGTGCCTCGGAATTCGTGCACCGGGTTCTGTGCTCGGGACTCGGGTACTCGAACCCGATTCGTCGTATAATTCCTTCTTTTGGACCGTTCATACATTTTAATGTAACTTTGGAACCGCTTTTAATTATGACTTTCTGTGTTAATCTAGAGTCCGACTTCGATCGTAGAGAAGACCGGAGGTAGCAAGCCAGGACGTCAGCAGCTAGGAGACGTAGATGTTGTGTTCGTCTTGAGGTAGGGAACGTAACGGATACCGGTTCGATTGTGAAAAGTTACTAGTATGCCTATAGGTCGTTTTTACTTAATATGAACTGTTAGAACTGCATTATTAGGACGTGAGGAACGAGTGAATCGAGGGATAGCTTACGTGCCATGTCGAGCCGTAAATTTGGGATTGTTGTGCTGGTAGAAATGCATGCGGGCCATGTCGAGCCCTTAGGTTGTGTGTTGTTTGAATTGCCTTGATTTGATTGAAATGCACGCTGAGTGATTTAGGTATGTTAGATCGAGAAGTTGTTGTTGGTATTACCCGGTGTAGTATGTGTGGTTATCTTTGGGCAAGTGTGGCATGCTTGTATTGACGTGAATCATTGCTTGTGAAATGGTCGGGTGGTTGATACCTACATCGAGGGGGTATTCTGATGTGGGATATCTAGGCCGACGGTTTGTGTTGACACTTGGTGTCGTGTTTTGGCTCTAGGAGTCGTGCCCTGAAGGAGTGCCGGGAAGATGTCTAGGCCGATAGAGATTCCGGTGTGACGTATTGTGATTGTGCCCCGAGTGTTTTTCGGGAAGATATTTAGGCCGATGTTGTGTGTTCCGGTGTGATATGATAGAGTCGGGTTGTGGACAGCCGGCGGAGTAGGGGACTGCGGTACGGGACGTGTGTGTGTTTTTACTATTTACTTGGTGCTTGATGACCTGTTAAGTGATGTGGTTGCAGTTTGCGCTTGTTCGTTTGAGTATGTTTGTGAGTGTGGTTTGGTCTTGAGTTTAGAATTGTGGTCACGAGTTCCGTGTTGGGAATTAGTTGTGTGTTGTACTAGTATGCCCTAATTGTACAGTTACCCATGGTGGTGAGCGCTTGCTTATAACCTTAACTACTTTTCCTACTGAGCGAAAGCTCACCCCTTACCTTGTTGTTTTTCAGGTCCTGAGCGGGTTGTAAACTAGCTGGGTGTTCGACACTTGGGAGCTTGCAAGGGTCCTAGGCTAGTAGTCTAAAGACGTACCATTATCTTTTGAACTGTTTTACCTTTTCTCTTACCGAGCTCTCGACTCCTGGCGTTGTTAAAAAATTTTAAAATTATTATTTGAGACTTGTTTGGCTTTAATTTCGTTTAAAATTATTATTGTTTTAGTTCACGTCTCGAGTCCGGTCAAAACCGGATTTGGGGCGTGACAGTATGGGCCTAGCTTGTTGTCTGGGCATGCATCTGATTCTCAATTGGAGCCTACTATGAAGCCTTCTCGTGGGAATGGGCCTGGCCAACTTGTGTCTTCGATAGGTCCGGTCCAACCAATTATGTCGATCGGGGGACAAAAGGTGGGTACGATGTCTATTAAGGATGCGGTCACAGAGTAGGTGGGCAGCCCGTGGAAGGATACTCTCCTCAAAGCTCTGAAACGCCTGACCCGACCTCCCAAGTTTTTAGAGGATTATTACACTGATAATTCCAAGCCTCAAGCTCGTTGTCTAAGCCGTGAGAGGTTTGTTGCTCCTGTTGCTTTTTGGAAGCTGGCTGCTCAAGCTCGTAACAATCATTTAGCTCAGCTCCACCAAGCAAAGGCTTTTGACTATCCGAAGTTAACCTCGGAAAATGATGAGTGGGTTACTGGCGAGGGTTGATTGGTTCGGTCATGTTCATATGTTTTTGTTTCCTTAGTTTCGGGTTTTGTTCAGCGGCTTATTTGTTTTTTTGTTTTTGTTTTTTGGTTTGCTCTTTTCTCGGGGTTTGTTCCCGCAGCTCCAGCTGAGAACTCTTTGTTATGGTTTCGTTCTGGATTGATCCTTCTTGGATCTTTCTTCATTTTTAATAAATTTTTATGCGCTTATCCAAAAAAAAACATTATAATTGATCAAGTTTTCATCTTTTGGACACATATTTGCAACAGTTTGTTCTCGATATCGACCCTAAAGATAAAATAAACAAGCCCCTACAACGCAATATGGAATAGTAAGAGATTTTGATAAAATCAATAATTATTTGATATTTCAAAAACAAAAACAAATAAACTATTCAAAATAGACGAAAAACGCCATAATTGGTTATGTATTGTTCTCTTTTTTTCGTTTCAACCCTAGTTCCTTTTCCCTTTAGCCGCCAGCGGCAGCTTTTTTTTCTCTGAAAATGGAAGCCACTAGATGTTCTCCTCCTCCTCTCTTTTCTCCCCTTATTCACTCTTTCTTGAAGGTTTGGTCCTTTCTTTTGGATCTCTTACCACCTTTCCAGCCTCCGGCCTTTATAGTCTACATCATTGCAGCCAGATCCGTCCTCCCCCCACTAGTCTAGTAGACATTCCTTTCTTAGCTCCTCGCCTCCGGACTGCCTACTGCCATTACGACCTTTGGTACTTCAAATTCGGCATCCATATGTTGACTCTCATGGGTTCTCGGTGGTTGTCTTTCATACATATTTGACGTCATATGGGTCGTGGGTTTCACATGACGTCGTTTGCTCTGGTTGTCGTCGTGGGTTTCACAGGAGGTGGTTTTCTCTGGTGGTCGTCTGGTTGCATCGGTGACGTCTCGATGAGGGTTGTTACCTCGTGATGTTATTTCGGTGCAGTGGCGGTCTCGGCGAGGGTTGTTTCATCGAGTTGTTATTCTGGTGGTGTTGTGGTGTTCTCAAGTTCACACTCATGGTCGTCATACTCTAGTTGTGACTGGTGGAGTCATAGATGTTTCAGGAATTCTTTTCGTGGTCTCGATTGGTAAGGTCATCTTTACATTTTCCCTCTTATCCTCTTGTGATTACATTATTCGTACCCTATAACTAGATCTGATTTGTTCTTCTCCGTTACCCCTTCACTTTGTTGGTTGGGGGCTCGTCGATCATTTAGGTGTAGGCCTCCGTCAAGTTGGTATAGGTCTTTGGACCTTTGTTTGAAATTGAGAAAATTTTGATCCTAAAGGTATTTGAGTTTCATCTTTTTGGCCACCAAACTATTTCTATAGTTTTGTGGTGTTGGCCGATGGCGTATAGGACTGTCGGTGTCCATCCTACTCTCTGAGTTGATGGTTCCGATGAGATGAGGTGTTTTCTACAAGTACATGTAAGTTTTGGGATGGTTTGAGTGGAGGTCAGTTACTGGCACGGTGTGTTAGATGATTTATTGAGCTTAATGGTTGTTATATCTAAATTTTAGACCTATTTTTGTTTTTTTTTCTTTAGTCCTTTGTTGGGTTCAGTTTGTTTTAAATTTCGAGCTTCAAAGTTACAAAATCTGCTTTTTAAACTATTTTAGATTATTATGTTTTAACTCTTTGTTGGATTTGTTTCCTGACCTGTCTAACGTTTTAGTTGCTTAATATTTATAAAATCTAGCACCTGGATCATTTGTCTGGTTTTCTCCTTTTATTTAGGATTGTTTTGGGGTTGATTTTGATAATAAAGCTTTTGTAAGTGAGTATGCTTTTGTTCCTTTCAAAGAAAAAAATCTTAATACAAAACATTGACTGATAAAAGAAAAGATAATTGTTAGATAACCACACTTATCAGTTACAAAGAGTCCTACTTGTACACTGAATATCTCTATAGTTGTTTATATTTGTATTTGAATAGACCTTATCTAGATTAGTATATGTATAGGATTATATGCTTAGCTGTAACACGGTTTTGTACTCTTTTAAACTCCTAGCTGAGAGCAATACTACACATCGACAATTCCTTTTCAAATCATAAGAGTTATCATGGTATCAGAGCTCTATTCTGCTTCTTTTTCGTTTCTTTTTGGCTCATACGATTAGTTGTGCCTGTTTCTCACGCCTGCTTCCTTTAATTTGCTTCTGCCAATCCTTTTTTTTTTCCTAAAACCCACTCTGCCTTTGCTCCTTTACCCAACCCACCTTTCATTAATCATTTGTCCAACAGTGCAAGTTCTATTCTCACAAATGTCTACTGAAGCTCCTCCTGCGCAACCTGTTCCACCATCACAGTCTTCTAATCAACTACATCCAGCTTATACAGTTACGAACGCCGGTCATTCAATCCCATTCAAGCTTACTATCAAAGATCCTCGATACAAACAATGGCGAGAGATGTTTAAGAATCTGTGTGTTAGTCACAAAGTGTTGACTCACATTACAGATGCGAAGCCTGCGGTGCCTGATGACTTGTGGATCCGACTTGACGCCTTGGTGATCACGTGGCTATATGCAACCATTCATCTGGATTTGCTATCGGACGTGTTTAAGACGAATGCTACAGCTCTCGACTTATGGACATCCATCGAATCCATATTTCGAGACAACAAGATGTCTAGAGCTCTCCAGTTGCAACACCAATTGCGCTCACTACGTAAGGGTTCTCTATCGATCACTGAGTACTTTCAAAAGCTCAAAGTCATCTCGGATTCCCTTGGAGATATTGATCAGCCTATCTCAGATCAGGATCTCGTGCTTCAGGCACTGCATGGCCTTCCCGACTCTTTCAATAGTACAATCGAGGTAATCCAACATCAAAATCCAGTTCCTACTTTCTCCCAAGTTCGTTCTATGTTATTGTTAGCTGAAAATCGCCATAATCAAACACCCGATCCATCTACCTTACTTTACAACCAATTTACCCACTCAACTAATTCTGGCAGAGGCAAATATAGAGGTCGGGGGCGCGGTTACAGCCGTGGCTCTGGTCGTAGTGGTCAATTTCCTTTTTCTGCAGGTATTCTTGGAGCTTCTCCGATGCAGCGTTTCCATGGTTCTCGAATCGTTGGTAATTCCCAGCTGCAGCAGACACAGCACGCCAATTTGCAGCAGCCGCAGCCCATAGGATGGCCCACAGCCCAGCTGCCACCTTTTCCTCCCCGGCCAACTCACATTCTCGGCCCGTCTCCACTTCACCAGCAACACATCTCGTCTGTTCCGCAGCAGCACACATTCGCAGGACATGTGAATCAATTTCCTCAGTTTTTGATACCGGCCCAGCAGACTCCGGCCCAGCAGCTCTCGGCCCAGCAGCTTCCAGTCCAGCAGATTCCGGCCCAGCAATTATACTCAGCTCCCACAGCCCAAGGACAGTACATAGGTCCTTTTATTCAACAGGCATGCCTCCCGCTCACAGCAAGCAATAATCAGGCTCTTCATTCCACTGATTTGAATAATTTATTTTCCACTATGACGCTTCAACAACCTCAAGATGGATGGTACATGGATACTGGCGCTACCTCACACACCGCCTCTCACTCTGGTAACTTTTCTCACGTTACTCCATGTGTTAATTCTAGTTCGATTATAGTTGAAAATGGTGATGTTATACCTGTTAAATTTACCGGACAATCCTCTATTTTCTCACCATCCCGAAATTTTAAATTACATGATATCCTTATTAGTCCTCGTATTATTAAAAATCTCGTTTCTGTTCGTCAATTTACTCGAGATAACAATTGTTCTGTTGAATTTGATCCATGTGGATTTTCTGTGAAGGACCTTCAGACCAAGGCTCCTATTCTCCGTTGTGATAGCTCTGGAGATTTGTATCCTATTACCCCGCCTGCTCCTTCGTCATCATTACCATCTCGCGTCTCCTTGCTCCATCACACCAGCATTCCCTCTACTACTTGGCATCGTCGTCTCGGTCATCCTGGATCTCATGTTTTTCAGTTTCTTCGTTCTAGAAATTTTATTTCTTGTAATAAGGACTTTTTGGATAATATTTGTCATGCATGTCAGTTAGGCAAACATTCACGCCTTCCCTTTTCTCCTTCCCTTTCTCGCACTACACAATTATTTGAAATTATACACTCTGATTTATGGACTTCCCCCGTTGTTAGCTCTAGTGGTTACAAATATTATTTGCTATTTTTGGACGACTTCTCTCATTTTCTATGGATTTTTCCTTTACGTGCTAAGTCTGAGGTTTTTAATTTTTTTGTTCAATTTCACACTTATGTTCGTACTCAATTCTCTCTTCCTATTAAAGCTTTTCAGTGTGACAATGGTCGTGAGTTTGATAACACACATTTTCATAATATTTCTCAACATCATGGTTTTACTTTTCGATTTTCTTGTCCTCACACATCTCAGCAAAATGGCAAGGCTGAACGTATGATCCGTACTACTAACAATATGGTTCGTTCTCTTCTCTTTCAAGCTCAACTTCCACCATCCTTCTAGGTCGAAGGTCTGCATATGGCGGTTCACATTCTTAATCTCCTTCCTACTAAGACTCTCTCTTTTCAAACTCCGTTTGAGTGTTTATTTCACACTTTTCCTTCATACGACCACCTACATGTTTTCGGTTGTTTGTGCTACCCGAATCTCTCTTCCACGGCTCCTCACAAACTTTCTCCCCGCTCTGCTGCTTGTGTTTTTCTCGGCTATCCCTCGAACCATCGAGGTTTTCGTTGTCTTGATCTCTCCACTGGACGCATTATCATCTCTCGACATGTCATTTTTTATGAGACCGTCTTCCCTTACTCGTCTTACCACTCTTCCTCTCGCCCTGACTCTTATGATTTCCTATCAACTTCCTCTGATGATCCCTCTCCCTTTATCCACTATTACTCTTCCTTGGTGCCACCTGATCCTCTACCGTCTATGCCGACTCTCCCGTCTAACTCTGCTATCCCTCCGGCTTCCTCTTCTCCTTCCGCATCCTTCCGCTCGTCTCGTACCGTACTCCTGAATCTCCATCCACCCCCCCCATCGATCCCAGACTCTGCTACGCAGCCTTTACCTGCTCCTCCACCCCGCCCTTCCCATCCTATGACCACTCGCGCTCAGACAGGTACACTTCGTCCAAGACGAATTCTTGATCTTCACATTTCTGCTTCGTCCATCTCTCTGATTCCCCGCTCTTCCTCTCAGGCTTTATGTGACCCCCACTGGAAGCAAGCAATGGAAGACGAACTTTCTGCTCTCCATGCTAATAACACTTGGGACTTGGTTCCTTATCCTCCTCATGTCAATCTAGTTGGTTCCAAATGGATATTTCGTCATAAGTTTCGTTCAGACGGTTCACTTGAGCGATACAAGGCTCGCTTAGTTGCTCAGGGTTATACTCAGCAACCTGGCATCGACTATGATGACACCTTTAGTCCGGTGGTCAAACCAGCCACAATCCGCACCATTCTTAGTCTTTCCTTGTTTCATTCTTGGATGATTCACCAGTTGGACGTTAAGAACGCTTTTCTACATGGAGATCTTCACGAAGTCGTCTATATGAAACAACCTCCTAGTTTTTCGAACCCTTCTCTTCCAAATCACGTGTGCCGTCTAAAGAAAGCTCTTTATGGTCTCAAACAGGCCCCTAGGGCCTGGTATCAACGCTTTGCCTCTTATCTTCTATCCATAGGTTTTGTTAGTAGTCGAGTTAATACCTCATTATTCATGTATCGCCGTGATTGTCACACAGCCTATCTTCTCCTCTACGTTGATGATATCATTCTTACCGCCTCCTCTTCCGCTCTCTTGTCATCCATCACCTCTCGTCTTAGTTCAGAATTTGCTATGACCAACCTTGGTCCGTTGCACTACTTTCTCGGTATCTCCGTCACTCGCACCTCTTCTGGGCTTCTTCTCTCTCAGGAAAAGTTCGCTCGCGAGATTCTCGCTCGGGAAAATATGTCTTCTTGTAATCCTTGTCTCACTCCAGTTGATACCAAATCTAAACTCTCTTCTTCCTCCGGTCCTCCGGTCTCCGATCCCACTCTTTATCGCAGTCTCGCGGGTGCCCTTCAGTATCTCACTTTCACTCGTCCTGACATCTCCTATGCGGTCCAACAAATTTGTCTTGTCATGCATGATCCTCGCGAGCCTCATTTCCATGCTCTAAACCGTATTCTTCGTTATGTCCAAGGTACCATTACTCATGGTCTTCACCTTCATCCTTCCCCCTCTTTATCTCTCACTGCTTATTCTGATGCTGATTGGGCCGGGTGCCCTACCACTCGGCGCTCTACTTCGGGTTATTGTGTGTTTCTTGGCCCAAATCTTATCTCTTGGTCGTCCAAGCGTCAACATGTTGTGTCTCGATCTAGTGCCGAAGCTGAGTATCGTGGTGTCGCTAATGCTGTCGCTGAGTCCTGTTGGATCCATAATCTATTGCTTGAGTTACACTGTCCCCTTTCTTCTACTACTATTATTTTTTGTGATAACATTAGTTCTGTCTATATGTCTGGTAACCCGGTTCAACATCAGCGTTCCAAACATATCGAACTGGACTTACATTTTGTACGTGAGAAAGTTGCTGCAAGTCAGGTGCGTGTCCTTCATGTGCCGTCTTCGTACCAGTTTGCGGATATCTTCACCAAAGGTCTTCCGTCAGCACTCTTTGAAGATTTCCGTTCCAGTCTCAGCATCTTTCCTTGTCGAGCTTCGACTGAGGGGGCGTGTTAGATAACCACACTTATCAGTTACAAAGAGTCCTACTTGTACACTGAATATCTCTATAGTTGTTTATATTTGTATTTGAATAGACCTTATCTAGATTAGTATTTGTATAGGATTATATGCTTAGCTGTAACACGGTTTTGTACTCTTTTAAACTCCTAGCTGAGAGCAATACTACACATCGACAATTCCTTTTCAAATCATAAGAGTTATCAATAACAACTTGTTGTTTTTGTAAAACTAATATAACGATTCATCCGTAACTCTTCACCTTAATTTCTTGGCATGGTCGATACCTATACATCCCCTCTAAATATCTCACCAAACCGGACATCAATTCGTGGTTGTTGGGTACAACTTAGAAATGTAGTCCGCAATTGTGTTTGGTCCGGATCCCACCACAATAGTACCAAGCTCAGCCTCCATCGTTGATAAATCACAAGCGAAACTTGTTTCAACATCAACAACATTGTCCTCTTCCTCCTGCACTATTGCATGCTCAATTCTCAACCGCAGATTCATTGCACCAACTCCTATGTTGCTGCAGAAGCCACCTCTGGATCTGGCTAGCCAATTCTTGTACGGTACTTTTCTGTCTACTTTTAATTTTAATTACTAAAAATACTTCCAATTCCAACGGTCCAGAATTTATGAAATAAAATCATGATTTTATTATGTATATGTTATTTTTATTTTCAATGGCTGGAACTCGGAAAATCTTATTTCTATGATTGACTACTGAAAAATAAAAATTGATAGAAGCAAAACTGCTGCATGAAATGAATTGAATTGGGTTGATGTCTGCTTTGGTGTCTTAAGAGTCGCCATTCTGTTCTCTTAGGTCGTTTATGACTTTTCTGGACTGTTGACCTTACTCAAAGGTCATATTTGCCCCTCACACCCACTAATGATGCTCACCCCTCAAACTGTTCTACGGGGCTATATAAGTGGCAATCTATGCCAATATCCATATCCTTAGCATCATGCAAGTATATACTTAGCATTTGATATATTTTTAGCAAAGTACACCGACAATAAAAAATGATAAAGAAATGTAGCTGGACAAGCATTTGTCGTTTTTTGGGGATAATTATATTTTAGTACCCTAAAATTTTGTGATTTCGTTTTAAGTACCCTAAATGTTTTTTGTGCCACTTCATTACCCTAATTTTTTGTTTATTCCAGCTTAGTACCCGCCGTTAACTTTTCATCGATTTTTGGATGGAAAAACGTCACGTGTCTTGCACATGACCCTATCTTTTATAATAATACCAAAACTACCCTTAGGCAGTTTAAAAAAATTGAATTTTTGAAAAATAAAAATGATTTTTTATAAATAAAAGCTGACTTTTGATTTTTATTTTCATATATAAAATAATTTTTAAATAAAAACTTATTTTTTAAAACAGTAAATTAATTTTTTTAAATTAAAATGTAATTTTTATTAAAAAAACTAATTATATATATATATATAAAATTAAATTCAATGGCATATTTTTGAAAATTTGATGTAACATGAGGGGTATTTTGGACATTTTATGTTTATTGGATGGAAAGTTAACAACATTGGATGGAAAATCAGACGTTGGGTACTAAACTGGAATAAACAAAGATTTAGGGTACTGAAGTGGCACAAAAAACATTTAGGGTACTAAAAACGAAATCCGAAAGTTATAGGGTACTAAAATGAAATTATCCCTTCTTTGAACGGAGAGATTCATTAATGAATTAATAAACCTTACATATAGAAAACAAATCAAACCATACAAGCGTTGCATCTACGGGTCGTTTTCGGAAATCCGAAAAACGACCAACGAGATGAATAGCTCTCGAGAAGGGCGACACAACGTCAAGATAAACAACTACCAGGTCGATCCTCCATATCGGCTTCCCTGGAGATCCGTCGATAAAGAATCCCGGCCGGACACGCCACAAAAGACAGCAGCTACACATGCCGGATACCCGAGATCCTGGCAGGGAGGACAAGACAAAAACCAAATAGAAACAAACAAAATAAACAACAGCGACAACCAAAAACTATTAGTGGCCGGCCTCCGAAGTACGGGTTTGGGATCAAGGCGAGGTGGACGGCGCCAAAGGATACAGATCTGAACCGTTAGGGGGCTGGTGCACGGGACTGGTCGGGTAAACAAGAAAAGTAGGAGCACTGAACGGCTTCGACTTCGGTGTTCAGACGGAAGCTGGGTGTAGATCAGATCGTCGGACCGGAGGGACAGCGTGACAAAGAGGCCCGACCAAAGTTAATCGAGTTGTCGTCATCGTTGGGGTGCTCATGGTCATCCGTCGTCGCAGCGGGGTGGAATTTACCGGCATATCTGGTCGGCTCGAGAGATGGGTCGGTAGATCTGGCCAGCGAGGATGGGGACAGAGCTTTGAGGGCGGAGAAGGTTGGACATGGTATGAGGGCGGCGGAGAGGTACGGTGGAGGGTGTATGAGGTGGAGAATGTTCACCAGAGTTGGCCGGCATGACCCTTGGCGGTAGATCTGACTGTCGGAGCAACAGATCTGACGAGGGAGAAGCCGTCAAGGCCGGATCCGGCGAAGGGGAAGGTGGTGTAGCACGGGGGAACTGCTGGCGAAGGTGGGGGACGACGGCCAGAGCGGGGAGAAGAACGGGCGACATAGAGGCGGGGCTGGCATCGACGCACGACTGACCGAAAGGAGCCAAGATAGGCTGCTGTAGAGCATGACTGTCGGAGAAACGGATCCGTGCCACAATGACGGCACAGGACGGGAAGCGGCGCGACTGGAACTGGAGGTACCTGGAAACAAAGATAACTGCATGAAACCATATGAGAGCTACCACCGGCAGCTTCTAGGACTGTAGTCATAGTTGTCGTTGGTGGCAGTGCGAGAGCAAAGCGGCAAATAGGGTTCGCTCTGCTAGAGAGAGAACCAGCTCAGATAATATGCTCTCGGAATAAATAGACAAGCATTTGTCGATAATAAGGACATGTACACTGACATTATATTTGGCTAGAAACTAAACTCGAAACCTAATATTATATATCTAAGGATTCGAACTTTGAAAAGTATAATGTTGAATAGTAAAATGTTGTGTGAAACTTGTTAGACACTATTGTCAGAAGAATAAGAATAAATCTTAGCAAAATTGTTTTTTTTTTCAATTATGTTTGATTCACACTTATATTTTTTTGGAAAGAGAAATATATTAGTAATAATCCATGTTTTCATACGAAAACAATGGACAAAGGGAGAACCCCTGATACAAACCCGAACATGCCTACAAGGGCACCTCAAAACAAGACCCAAACACTGGGTGAACAAAGTCTAAACAATTGATCTAAATATCTTATGCAAAGGTTAAGCAAACAGTACAACCCAACAAGGGACCAGAAGTAAACAAGTCCAAACAATGAATCAAAACTACTCTGCAACAAAGAGGTCTAGTACCCATATTTTACTACCAAGAAGAGCATAAAACAGTAAACATGAGGTTGAAAACGAAACCAGAAACAATTAAAAAGACAGAAGAAAAAAGAGAGAACAACCTGAAACAATCCCAAGCAGCACTCCTAACACAACAAAAGACCCGACGAACAATGAACCCCAGCACACCTCACTAGAGCCCCAACGACCTAGGCTTGCAGGTGGCCAACACCACAATTAGCAGAGGAACCCTTGTCCCCCTCCCAATCTCACCTGCAACAAACCATTAAATGACATAACCCTCGGTTCAGGTCAACACAAAGATACCGAGTCTCCACCACCACTGTGTACGGAGAAGAGAAGCAGTATAATTGAGAAGAGGACGATAGGGAGAAGGGGGAAGAGTACCTCACCAGTGGAGACACCACTGACCGATAAATCTTGTGACGCCCCAAATCCGGTTTTGACCGGACTCGAGACGTGACTTGAGTTAATAGTAGAAAATAATAAACATTTAATAGATCTTTTAGAAATTCAAATAAACTCCATCAAATCCTCATAGTAAATAATCCAAAAATATCGAATATGAGTCACAGTTCAACATAAAGTGCAAGATAAATAGTGTTTAGTACAAAGGACCAACACAACTCTAGAACAATCCCCAAGACAAACAGAAGCTCCCGAGCCTCGAACTCCCTAGACATCAGGTACGCCTGTAAAAACAATAAGAAAAACCATAGGGGTGAGCTTGCGCTCAGTAGGGAAAAATCGTAATTAAGTTAACCTTCAGTTTAGTAATAAAACTGCCTTAGTGTGGCAACGCAATTTACAATTAAACGCTATTAAACAATGAAATACTAGGAATTAGTATACATAAGAATAGTACCCGCGTTCTCAAAGATAACTGTAACTTTAAAGGATTACGTGAAATGTACTATAAATACGTCATAATCACGAAATGGGAACAAGTAATATCACACCAACCACTTGCTTTCTCAAACCTCCGATCCATGAATAGATTCTGGTGTCACATCGGTTCCCATACTCCGATCAACCAGAGTATTCATATCACATCAGATTTTCCCTCGGTCCAGAGGTGGCACATACATCGGGGCTACCGGAAACCATCCTTGAGGGACGCTCATCGTCGGGATTCCCGGAAATGCCCCCAAAGGACCATAGGTCATAGGGAACCAAGGTAGTGCTACCGTAGGACACATACACTTGGGTGAAACCATAGTAACCATTTCTCGCAGAGTAAACCAACCAATTGCCCCGTAGGGTCCACCTCCAATGCCCTCAGGCTCCGATAATCAATGCCCCGTAGGGTTCAATAACCAATGCCCTCAGGCTCCAATAATCAATGCCCCGTAGGGTCCAATAACCTATGCCCTCAGGCTCCAATAATCAATGCCCCGTAGGGTCCAATAACCAATGCCCTCAGGCTCCAATAATCAACCATTATCCCGCAGGATCTGCCAAACACCAACGACCACAACACCACTGGATTACCCCCCCCCCCCGGTGCAGTATTGAACCGAACAACCAAACATCTCAAGAACATAAATAAGGGAAACACACTATAACTTATCCACCAATCAATACTTATCGAATGACACTTTAACCACGACACAACAAAGACATCCATTATTCCGCTACACTTACTGTTATACTTACCTGTCACGAACCATCGGTACATCGATCACCTGATTGTACCGTTTGGCACAATCAGTCATACTCGATCATCCGTTCAACCAATCAATTATTCCAACATTCAGTCACTCAACCAATCAAGTAAACATTCAATCAACCAATCATGTAAACCTTCAATCGGGCATTCAATCATACAATTTAACTAGTTTCATTAGACTCTTAGCTTATCCTGAACTAAGCAAACGAGCATGTGAAGCAAACACAAACAACTAATCCGAGGGCCCTTCATGGCCTCTCTACCAGTAAAGCAATTCCCAAGTATTGAAAGCGAATTACACTAGTTATTCTCATCCTAAGCATGCATACTAGACAGATACGATTATTAGTAATTGAAAGACGATTATTCTAGTTATTCGCATCCTATATGCAATTCTAGGACCTTTCCGATTTTATTAACCTAATAGGCATACTAGTATTGAAATTACTCGAGTAGTTAGGACTTTCCCTACCTTGTGGTCTTCCTCTAACAATTCTCTGTTGTAACGCTCGCTTCACCTCTCCTCCGTTCTTCACACGGGTTCCGGAAAGGTCTTCGTCCCTCGAGTTCGAAAACAAGGTCTTGGAACACAAGTAAACTCTAATCAAAATCTAAATAAGAAGCAAATAAAAACCCAAAAACAACCCCAAAAGACCAGTTCATAACAAAGATCGAAATTGACGAGAAACACCCCAAAAGGACCCAAAACTGGTCTGCCACGGAATGGGTCACGGAGCCGTGACACCATCCGTCACGGATGACGTCACGGAACCGTGACCGTGCCGTCACGGACTCCGTCACGGAGCCGTGACGCCTCCCGTCACGGTATCCGTCACGGATCCGTGGCAGGTCTGGGCAGACTCGCCCTTCTTCAACTTCCAGCTCCTTTTTCCCGAAAATTACCATCCAAACTCCATTTTCAGTCAACAAAAACTCCCAAAACAGATAAATAACTCCAAAGCTCCTCTACCCATGGTAGGAATCAACAAAACCTCAACAATCCCAAACTAAATTCCAACTTCAAAAACCATCAAACCTAAGGATTTCCATCAAATACCAACAAATACTTCTCAACAGCATCATCCAACACTAACTCAATCAAAACCCAACAATTCTAGCAAAACCAAGTAAAACTCATGAAATGAAATGAAAGGAAAAGAGATTTAGATAGTGCCCTTACCTCTAGGAGAGTGAGATGAAGAAAATGGTGAGATTTTGGAGAAGAAAGAGGTAGAGAATGGACCCAAGTTGCATCTTTTCCTTTGCTTTTTCTTCAAGACTCCATGGGAGCTCTTCTCTCTCTCTCTTTTCTCTATGTTTCGCCTACAACAAGAAAATGGGATGAATTGAGAGGCTCCAATTTCTTTAATAGACCTAGTTGTAAAAAGACTAGAAGCCCCTTTTGATATTTTCCCCCTTAAAGGTCCTTAGGAGGGTATAATGGTCCAAGACCACTCATTTCCTCTCTTCAATACTTTATGGACAAGTGTCCAAGTAGGGACCATAAATCTCCAATTTAAAATTCATCCCTCTAATTAACTAGGTCTTAGTCGATAAAAAAGTCCAATTTTGACCACAATTGACTTTCACCAATATTATACTCAAACGGAAGGAAACGACCCAATTAAGCCAACCGTGATGACGGCTAAGCTTTTTGGGCCCCGGAAAAGCCCCGAGTGATCTCCTGAGTCATCGGTTGACTTTTTCCGACCAAAAGTCAAACTTGTCTTAGAAGTCACCGGATCGACCGGGAGCGGTTCTTACAAATCTCCGTTGTGACAATCCGCACCCTCTTGGAAAAGCATCAGCGCCAGTAAGAGAGAAGGATATGTGACCAGACTCAGAGACCTCCAGATCTGCAACGATCGAACTCTGAACAAGCTGCTCATCAACAAATTCATGACAAAAACATATCCCACCGATGAACTACAATAAGAGCGTCATGGAGAACGCCAATCTTAGACATATCCGTCTGGGGAAGTAGTGGCTCCATCACGGCGCGTTCGGAGTTGAACAAGTCATATTTACACCTAATATGTGACCAAAAAAGAGTTCCCACTGTAGATCAGGGAAGACAGCGTTGAGACGACCGAGATCTGAGCCAGGAGATGGAGCAAAATCGGAGCAAGCACCGAAGGAACGAAACGCAACTCGGTATGAGAAGAAATAAAATGAAATAGAGGGGAAATAAGGACGAGACCACCACCGAAAAATATCCTTGGCCAGGGCCGTCTTTGGTGGAGATAGGAGGGTTCAACAACAGAGGGTTAGGGTAGAGGAGGAAGAGAGGGTCCCCATATTCTGGAGTAAGTATTTTTTTTCTTTATATTTAATTTTTGTAATGAATGACACAAATCAAGAAACGTAATTATCTTCCAATTGCTAAGGTAATGGTTGTTACTAAAGTTGTTTTACTATCCCAAATAGATGAATAAAGATCATTTTATGATTAATTTGAAACGCAATGGATAAATCTATTATATGTATAAGCACATCTATTGGACTGACATGACACCCCTCTTTGTGTATATCTCATATTTGCTCCTCCCACCTAGCCTCTTATTGATTTCCAATACGACTTTATCTCTCGAGATTGTAACATCGGGAATAGTCCCAGCGACACCGAAACGAGGTCGGCATGTGAAGCCTCTCGACCATGATCTGTCGTTGTTGCCTAATGCATCGTCTCCAACCCCTGATGGTCCTGTTTCAGGGGTCAAGGTGACTGCTTGGGTTTCGGCCCAACCCATCCTGGTAGCGCCTACGGATGAGGTGACGGTTAGGGTTCCATCCCAACTCATCCCGTTGCCGGTTATGGGGGTTCTCCAGACTGACTTCTCTGCTTTCTCCCTCACTGAGGAAGAAGCGATGGAGGTTGCAGTTTTGTATACTCCGACGGACCCTAAGGTAATGGATCGGCTCCAATTTGGTATGGTGGGGGACTTATCCCCCAACCCGCCCTGAAATGAATTGATGCTCACGATCATTACGTGTGCATGGGGACGATCGGCCTCAGGCTTGGTAGTCAAGGACCTGGAACTAGGTACCTTTTCTTTCTACTACACGTCCTAAGAGGAAAGGGCTTGGGTTCGCAACAACGAACCATGGTGCTTCAATGAACACCCACTATTGCTTGGAGAGATTGTGGACCCGATGGCTCGGGACCTTCCTAGGTTGGATTGGATCCAACTTTAGGTGCATGCTCGAGGAATTCCGCTACCCATTCGGACCAAGGCCACTAGGGAAGTTGCCAGTGCCACGCTTAAAGAGTGTGTGGACGTCTCATGTGATCAATGAGGTATGTGTTGGGGCGAGACAATCATGGTTTGATTCTGAATGGACCTACATCGCCATCTCCTCTGCACCATGATTATGAGGTTCAGGGACTTCCCATAGCCGATAAGGGTTACCCTAACTTATGAGCGCCTCCCATCCTTTTGCTTAAATTGTGGCCGAATTATTCATATGGCACGGGATCGTGAACGGGAAGTACTAAGAACACCAAAGTTCAATGACTCAATCTTGGAGTTTAAGTCGAGAAAGATGAAGAAGACCCATGCCACAGATTTTGGTACAAACGCACCACCACCACTACCGGGGTTCGCAGCACTAACCTCGAACACAATACGTAAGGATGGGTCGTCTTAGGAAAAGGGGCTACTTGTAGCCTCGGACACGATACCTAACCCTCACCTAGGGGTTAAGAGTCGTACCAGGACCAGTCCTTACCCCCGAGGGGTTGGGTAATCTTTAGAGATAGGCCTCCATGAGTTTGTCTCATCTATGAAGCTGCTTGGCTCACTTAGGATGTTGTTGGGCCTATCGGGCCAGAAAAAGATAATGTAGGGGAGTCGCATGAAGACCAGGCGAGGGCAAGAAAACAGCCCCGCCACAAGGGATTATAATAACCCATGGTTTCAGGGACCTATCTTCAGAGGGGTCCCTGGTTCAAGCCTCACCTCTTGTTCAGACTGTCAGTTTCAAGTTCGGTCGCTCACCTCTTGACGAAAAGAGTCCTTGGAAAATAGAGATCAAACAGCATTTAGGCACTATTTTGAGTGGTTCTTAACAGTTTGGGTCTTTCAGTTTTAACTTTCTTTTTTCAACATTGTTTCCTATTGTGAGGACTGGTAATCTTGTCTTAGAGTTTTTTGGTCAAAGACCTTCCGGGGGCTTTGACCGTTGTGATGACTCTTTTATAATTTAATAGTATCTATATATTTTTATAAATAAAAAATGGCCAAGTTAGAGAGGTGACTACGTCCACAACGTCTCCAGTGAGTGGTAGTGTATTAGTGAAATCAGTCGGAGTAGGATATGGTAATCGGATTTGGTAACGGATCTCTATTGGACGATCTGTTAAGGAGCAGACTAAGAATTGGTCCTTTTGTGTTAAATTTTTGGAAGATGTGGTGCTTCGCAGTGGTTTTTTCAGCGGATTTTTATCCATGGATGAAACACTAAAACACTTTTGTCGATAGTTAATTATGTGGGCTCAATTATCTATGTATTAGAAGAGGATGGGGGTTTTCAGATTTTTGATGAAGCGTACATGTTGATTCATAGTCCTATCAAGGTAAATCACACCTAAGTGCTTCTTCAATCGAGAGATGAATCGTTTAGAGTAGAGATTCGGGCCATTCAGGCTCACTTGTTACCAAAACGACAAGCCTGCTCGAAAAGTAAACTGGAACAGCAAACTGAGTTTGTGACGACCAGAGCTAACAGAGGATCTGGGAGTATTCGACCAATCTGTGTTTTTGGGAGGATCGAATCGTTTCAAACTTAAATCACCTTCCCTTTATTATTACGAAAGATATGAAGGATAAATCTCATATCGTTGCAGTTACGATAAATGCGGGGAAAGGAAATTCTTACAACTCATCACAAATGGACCGATCTTGGGTGTTGCTGCAGATTACGATTAGGCTTTCCCAACGCTAGCTAAGAGCACCCACATCGTCACGGCTCGTTACGGGACTTGTGAGTTGCGACTCAAGATTTAGTAAAACATGAACCGTGTATGTCGCACACCTCGTGACTCGCAAGTTGCTGGCCAACCAATGCACTCTAGCGCAGACATGGAAAAAAATCAGACTGTTGCCTCCAATGATCTGAAACTTTGATCGCCAGCCGGTTAATTCTCGCCGGATCAAAAGTGGGGATCCTCTTTCCTTTTTCTCGTTCTGCAGGGAGCTGATGTCCCTTTACGAGGAGTACTGCTACATTGTTACCGGCTTCTGATGCACGGGTGAGGTACGAAAGGGAAGGAAGAAGGCTCGACATGTTATTGGGGTTGTGCATCTGGCAACATCAAAGAAGCCGGTGTCTGCAGTTGATGACGCTTTAAGGTCAATACCAGCGAAGCCTTCTATTTTGCAATCAGCAAAACAGAGCATGACCGATCTTCTGGCAGAGAAATTGGGTGCGACCGGAGTTTCGATGACGGAGCCCATCCCGAATTCCTCTGTATCTGGTTCGCGTCTTGGTGACATCCCGGCTGCCTTTCCTGGTGATTCGGGCAAAGATGGGATTGTTCAGCGAAAACAGAGTATGAACTCTATCTCTAATACAACACCACCAACGGGACAAGGGAGGGTTTCCTCTACAACCTACCCTGGGATACCTCATCTGTAAGAACCACCCCCGGTCGAACCGGTGAATTTTGGCGAAGTTTGACTTTCGGCCGGAAAAATCAACAGATGACTCTGGGAGTCGTTCGGGACCTTTCCGGGGCCCAAAAAGCTTAGCAGTCATCACGATTAGCTTAGTTAGGCCATTTCCTTTTGTTTGACTGTAATATTGGAAAAGTCAATTCTCGGTCAAACTTGGACTTTTATCGACTAAAGCCTAATTAATTTAAAGTGCTGGAATTAATTAAATTCCAAGTGGTCCCTACATGGACACTTGTCCATGCTAGATTGGAAGAGAGGAAAGCAGTCCAATTTGACCTTTGTACCCTCACTAGTTGTCCTTAAAGGGATAAGAACTAAAGAGTTTTTGGTCTTTTCCAATCCTAGGTCTTCTTAAGGCAATTGAAGACTACAAATCAACTCATTTTTCTTAGTGGTGGCCGACTATAGCTAGAGAAAGGAGAGATTGGAGCTCCCATGGAGTCTTGAAGAAGAAGTAAGAGAAAAGGAGACCTTTTTGTGCCAACCTCCACCCTAAACTTCTCCAAAATCTTCCCATCTTCTTCATCTCACCTTCCTAGAGGTTTGTACACTCTTAATTTCTGATTTCAATCACTTTCATTTGTTGGGTTTCCTTGGTTTTGGCTAGAAGTTGTTAGGCTTTTCCTTATTTAGTGTTAGATGGTGTTTGGGGGAAGTAATTGTTGTTTTGTTGTTGAATTACTTGAGTTTTGCTTGATTTTGATCTGGGAAATCCTTTGGGTACTTGTTGGTTTGATGATTCCTACCATGGGTAGAGGAGATTTGGAGTTATTTGACTGTGTTGGGAGTTTTGGATGACTGAAAATGGAGTTTTGGTGTTGTTTTTCGTGGAAAAGAGGCTGGAGGAAGAAGAAGGACGGAACTGGCCTGGACCGTCACAGATCTGTGACGGGAGACGTCACGGCTCCGTGAGGGAGACCATGACGGCACTCGTCACGGGTCCTTGACGTCATCAGTGACGGGTGGCATCACGGCTCCATGACCCGATCCGTGGCAGACCAGTTTTGGTCCTTTTGAATCCTTTTTGGTTGTTTTTTCGTTTACTTCGAAAGGTGTTTTTGAAACAAACGGTTGGGGCTCTTTTGATCTTAGATGCTTGTATCTTGGTTAGTCTTTAACTAGAGTTTTAATTGTGATCCAAGACCTTGGACCTGAGCTCGAGGAAAGGAGAAGACCTTGGGGACCCGTGAGAAGACGGAGAGGAAGCTAGCCCGGACGTCAACAGTTAGCAGTATTGTTCGTGGAAGATTTAGAGGTAGGGAAAGTACCAACTCCTCTCCTAATTTAAATAATGCTAATAGTATGCATGTAGGATAATAATAACCGGAAAGTTCCTAGTTTGCATTTAGGATGTGATTCACTAGTGTAATTGCTTTCAATAAATGGGGAAACTGCTGTGCTGGTAGAATGGTCATGTCGAGCCTTAGGATTGCTTGTTAGATGAATCTATTGATGAATGTTCGTTCTTAGTATCGATGCATGCTTCGCCGTTAGGTTAACATAAGAGTCTTAACGAATTAGATGAATTATGATGATTGTATGTAAATGTGATGTGATGGGTTGAATGGATGTGCGAATGTTGATCCGTGTTATGTTTGATTGAATGAATGCTTGAATGTAAATTGGTTGTGCCAAATGGTATGATCGGGTGAGTGATAGACCGATGGGACGTGGTTGGTAAGTTATGCCGGTAAGCGTAGTTGCTACTATGAGTTCTTGGTGGTGTGTTGTGATAAGATTGTGTACGGCTAAACTTGGATTGTACTATGACTGTATTGTGTGTTATTCTCTCGTTGCGTGTTCTAAGAAGAGTTTTATACCGGCTTGGTACCTACACCGAGGGAGTATTCCGGTGTGGGGTAGTACCTAGACCGATGATTTGTGTACCGACTTGGTACCTACACCGAGGGAGTATTCCGGTGTGGGGTAGTACCTAGACCGATGATTTTTGTTACGGCTTGGTACCTACACCGAGGGGGTATTCCGGTGCGGGGTAGTACCTAGACCGATGGTTGTGTTATGGCTTGGTACCTACACCGAGGGGGTATGCCGGTGTGGGATAGTACCTAGACCGACGGTTTGTGTTTGTGCCCGAGGGATTTCCATGAGGATATCTTGTTTCGCCCCGATGACCTATGGTCCTTTAAGGGCATTTCCGAGGACTCCGATGATATGTGTCTCTTTAGGGATGTTTCCGGTAGCCTCGATGTCTGTGTCTCCTCTGGACTTAGGAGCAATCCGACATGATACAATGATTAATTGTGGATCGGAGTATTGGCTTAATGTTATCGACTTGACGTTTATGTGCTTTCTTTATTTGTTTTTATTAAAGATTAACCTGTCTCCTTTGATCTCCTTTAAATTACTGTGTATGTAAGTATTGTGATTCTAAATAATTTCTATTATGGTATATTTTGGTTATCGTACTAATCGTAATTCTAGAAAAATTGTATAATTCGGGATTTATTACTAAAGGGGGAAGTTCTTTACTTTTCCTACTGAGCGTAAGCTCACCCCTTCTCGTTTACTGTTGTACAGGTTTCCTTACTGATTAGTACCTAGAGGTGGTCTCAAGGCTCGAGAGCTCCTTGGGATTTGGGGACTTGTGTTAGGGACGTATTGGTTGTTTAGTTAACTTTGTTGTTATTTGTTAAACAGAGATGTGACTCTTGATTTGAGTTTTATTAAGTTTTCTACTGTTTCGCATTATTAATTCCTTTTTAATTGTTATTTATTCTTTATATTTAGTTCACGTCTCAAGTCCGGTCAAAACCGGATTTGGGGCGTGACATCATCGGAGTCGGTTCGGAATGCTCTGGCGACTTTTGGAGGGGTGATTGTAGTGAATATCGTTAAGAGACCTAATCGAAAAGGTCGTTTCTTTGGCTTTGCTGAATTTTCATCTACGAAGTCGGCGTCGTAGGCAATTGAAGCTCTCAACGGGTTCAACTTTAAAGGCCATTTGCTAATGCTTGCGTTAGCTCGCTCGGCTAGAACTGTAGTTTTCGCCTCGCCAGAGTTAGAAGGAAAGCGGACTTCTGATAATCCGATCATATATGTTCCCTTGATCCCCGCTCCCGTGATCCCCGCTCCCGTGATCCCCGTTGTTTCGAATTGCTTCCCCGTTTTGGATGAGATTCGAGAATTAAGAGATCATGATATGCGGTAAGTATCAGGCTCTTATACGCGTGGGGAAGAAGACAAGCTGTGTGGGTCGGTTTCGCCAAAGGCTAGCCCAGCTAGGCCTGAGTCTGGGCCAGCTTGTGGTCTGGGCTCTTCTACAGACCAGGATTTTAGGCCTTGCATTAGGCCTGGATCTGTTAGTGGTCCCAGTAGTGTGGTGGTGCCCATCTCTAATTCAACAGGTCATTCCATATCATCTTGTGCTCCTACCGGGGACCATCATAGTAGTCCGTGGAAGGAGGCGCTTCTAAATTCGATTCAAAGCAATATCATTGTACAACCAAAGAGACGTGGTCGTCCAAAGAAGGGACCATCAAAGGGGACTGTCCCTCCAACTGTTGTGTATCGGACAAGAGCTAAAACTTTTGTTGGAGGCAACTCGGGAAGTTTTGTCGTTGATATTGCGAAGAATGACAGCTCGGGTAGGTGGAGCTTTTTCAAGAGAGTTGGCAAAAAGATTGACCTTGTCTCTTTTGCACTCGAATAGTCCAATTCTTTAGATGTCCCGCAACGTCGTGAGGAGGAAGTCGAGGATAGTGAAGGCGAGGTATACCCTGATCCGTATACAAGGGAACTATATCTCCTATTTCGGTGTCCAATCGTTTTTATTGTTTGAACCCGGGTAGGACGCAGGCGATAAGGGGGGCAGTGTACTTTCCTTTGTTGTTTTCCTGCTTTGGTTTTTGTTTTGTTTTGCTCCTGGTAGTTGTTATGGTCTGAGGAAAATGTCCTTTTTAAGGATCGTTTTCTTGCATTGTTTTACTATCTTGTAGAACAATTGCTTAATAAAATTTCGCTTATAAGAAAAACGATTTGAAACGGTAACATTTTTTTAATTAAATTAAATCAAAATTTTAACCCTAAAAATATATTTTCCCCATCTACAAATATCCTCCACCCCATTCATCAAACCACCAACATTTTCTCCTCGTTCTTCGACTTTCTCTCTTAAAATCCGCCTCCCACAAGTAGTAGGTTTGTTCGAGTTATGGACGAGTACGAAGCCAATATTCGTGTAATGGGGGAATGAATCGGGAACAGAGCTGAGAGAGCGATACAAAGAGCAATGCCAAGGATCGACGCAATAAGGTGAAGGCTCAAAAATAGGGAACCTTCCCGAAGAGAGATTAACAGAGGTCGTGCTGAAGGCCACGAACGTCTAACGAATGGTTATTTTGTCGAGAAACCCACCTTTGGGCCTAAGATGTTTAGGCATCGATTTTGTATGAGCTGACCACTTTTTCTTCGAGTGATAGAAAAAGTAGTAGAGCATGACAATTACTTCGTTTAGAAGCGGGACGGTGCAGGACACATGGGGTTATTAACGCCCCAAAAATACACCGCCGCGATATGAATGCTAGCGTACGGGTGCTCGACCGTTTCGTTAGACGAATCCCTACTAGTTAGGATAAATACCATACTCGAATGTGTACGCCAATTTTACAAGGCCATTTTGTTATGATAGGTTGCAAACTATTTCGATGGATTTATAGACTATTTTCTTAAGATTTACAAATTAGGTTCTTAGGATTTACACACCATTGTTTTAGATATACTTCAGATTATTGAGATATGTTCCCAAACACTTTCGTACAATTTACAAATCATGCTTTTAGGATAGTTTCCCCACTATTTTGATAGATTCAGAAACCATTTTCTTAGGATTTAGGAAACAATTGTTCATGATAGTTTCCAAACTATTACGATGAATTTTAAAACCATTTTCATAGGGTTTATAACCATATTCATATGAATTACAAACAATTTTATTCAGATAGTTTCCAACCCACTTTTTTAGGATAGTTTCCAAAATATTTCGATGGAATTACAAACAATATTCTTAGAATTTACGAACCATTTACGCACAATTTCCAAACCATGTACACACCACTTTTTAAATTATATACACAGAATATTTAAATCGTGTACCCAACTCCAAACTATATGCATCAAAACGAAATATTACAACATGATTGGATTCGAAGCTTTTAAACATAGTTTCTCGACTTTTTTCAAACATAATATGGATATAAACCCATCTCTAGATTTTTTTTTGAGAGTAACAAGTGCAATATTATTATAAAAGAAGACGATAGTTTGGTAGGTACACAAGTGTACCCCACCTATAAAACCAAATCCAACTACCAAGCAGAAATGAAAAGCAAAGCAGTAAATTCGGCTCTGGTAATTGGGGGCGGACGAAGGGGATATCTACGGTAGCGTCCCAAGACATCGATACAGCATGCTTCTTCCAAATGGGACGAGGCGAGCCAACCAAGTTAAGGGGAATACTGGTGGACCTACATCTCCCCCGGTGTGTCAGCGTGCGTCGTCCTCCCTGAACTGATAATGGTAGGGCTCCTGAACGCGGGTTTGCTGACTCCGGACTGGCATGGGAGACAAATATCAACTGATGATGGTGCAGTCGCCATCCATCCGCCGGGAAGGGGCCAAAGTCGACCCACCCCTCCCCGGGACACCTCAGACTCATTCCTGTAGGCGGGGGTGCTAGTAGCCCCCCGCCGCTGCTGCATGTGATTCTCCCTCCGGGCCCGGCCCAGTCTGCTGCCCCAGGCCCATCCCGACTCGCTAGGGTTTTCCCGCGCCTCGGCCACCGCCTTCCCCTTGAGCCGCCTACGTTCCAGCGTCACCGGCGGCTCCGACCTTGGCCCCTCAGTGTCCGACGAGACTAGGACGAGCCGTCGTAATGGACAACCTTCCTCCCTCGCCGGCCCCATCGCCTGCTGTGCCGAGACCACCACACCGTGCTCCACCGATCTACATGGGGACCAGCTGGACGGAGAGGAGAGAACCGGTGTTTTTGATTCACCTTTCAACCCCTCCGGCCAGTCCTGCACAATCCCGACGTGATCCCCGCCGTCCCGAACCAGCCACCGACTCCCAGTCCGACTGCTTCTCATCGCCCCTACCTGCGCCGCCGCAGCCTGATCCCGCCACGGGCTCCCCGGCCTGCATCCATCCCACCCGACCTCACTCGCTGCCTCTCCAGTCGAGATCGGAGACACCGATCGCCCCTCCATCAAAGTTGAACCCATGATCGCTCGAGGGAGAGGAAACCGATCTTCGCAAAACTCTACGCTAGAAACCCTAGCAGAGCTGCTACATAGCGTATCTACTATAACTCATCACTAAATGAGTTCCGGAATGCATTTAATAACCAAAAACAATACAAATAAAGTTCACAGACTCAAAACGTTATTATTCACAAGAATCTCTAGAGCTACAAACCTCTAAACGTTCCCGTCCATTTTTTCGACTTTGTAATTTTGCTCGAGGCAAAACAAAACGGTCGCTAATGATAGAAGTATGAAATAACTTTCCCAATCGGTGTTAGAATTGGTTTCCAATGAAGATCAAACGAAATCGAGGTGAAAAAGAAGAGATCAAACAACGAAATGATCTCCAAACTCGACCTAGCCGCCCCCTCCTTCTTGCTTCCCTCTCACCGCCGGCGCCGCCATGGTCTCCGGCCATGGAGGTAGCCGGCGGTGCCCTTCTCTTCTTCCTCTCTCTTCTACCCTCTTCCCTTTCTCCCCCTGTCCTCTAGCTTCCGGTCGTTTGGATCTGCTCTGGGACGTCTCCTCCTGTACTCGCCGGCAGCCCGCGCCGGTGTGCTCTCCTCAAGCCCCTCCTTCTGTCCTGCGACTGGTTTGGTTCCAGCATCCCATCGCCGTTGTTTGCTCTTTGACTATGTGCTCTCCCTCCAGATCTACGTCTTGATGTTGTTATTGACGCCATGGTTGCCGGATTTTGGCTGCTCGGTTGGTCGGCATGCTCTTGACTGGCTGCCGGACTTCGGGATCCCGGTTGGTGGCGTGTTGTGCCCGTGGGATCTGGAGTTGACGGGTCGAAGAAGTTTGTGCCCGTGATGGAGTAGGGGCGGCAGGATCTGGAGTTGACGGGTCGAGGATGGTCGGGTTCGGCTCTAGGGTTTGTTTGGCACCGGGTCGGATGCTTGGCTGGGTTTGGGTCGGACGGGTCGGTGCTGGATCAGGTTTGATGCGCAGGTGGATTTTGGGCCGGGTCGGGTAATCGGTTTTGGGCCGGGTCAGACATCCAACTCAGTCCACAAGTTGCCCAGACAGATGCGGAAAAGGACAAAACCAGTCAAGTTTACACATTCATGCAACTCTGCATTAGATCTCCATCAAATTCTCAATTATCCAAGTTTCTAACGTGAAGATGGATCAGATCAACAAGGACCGGTTTGATTAGGATCTCGCCCTTTGGTCTTCTACCTCTCCGCTGGCGCGGATGGTTATCCCGACCTCCTCGGGCTTCCCAGGGACAGAACCGCTGCTCCCCTCTCTCGGCTCCGGTTTGAAGAAATTATAGTTCTCTTTATACGTTTTTGGTGCTGGCCGAAGCGTTAAGAGGACCCTCCGTGAGTTCGAAGTCGTCCGAGTCTGCTGTCGCGCTTTTTCACTGACGCTCTTCACCTGCACCATGTCGGAGTGGTTTGAGACGAGGTTCTCACTGAAGGGACTCTCCGGTGAAAGTAGGGGTGCGTGAGGTCGTGTGGTGTCAGCTCGGTTCGTTGCTAGGAAAAGCTCTCGGTTCTAAGACTAGGCTTTGGGTGACTCTTGGTTCCGGCGCTCTTGGCAGTGGTTGATGTTATTGGATCTCACCGGTGGTAGCCGATGTCTGTCAGAAAGGCAAACCTGTTGTTCGGTAGAAATATCGGGTCCCCTACAGGCGATTCTCGGTGTTGACATGTTTCGTGTCGAGGGCCGGCAAGGGTACTTGCCATGATATTCAGTTCCGAAGCTACCTTCGTCCTATCCACTTGGTAAGCTAGCCTCTCATATTCGTCCTTGCTACTTTAGTTTTTGGTTTCGCTTCATCTCGACCCGGTGGTGGGTCGAGCTCGTCAGTTCAAGGCGTTGACCGCCGACGAGTTTCATGGGTGCTGTTCGCCCCTCTAAAACCATCTGCTAGGGTTGGTATGGTTTTTCGGATCTGTCTCTGCCGTCAGTGGTGTTGGCCACCGGCATTATACTTCTTGCCCTTAGATGGTCAGTTCTATACAGATGGGAGTTGGCCCAGCAAATCAAGGATATGATTTGGATTTTCTCCGGTGAGGTTCTGCAGAGCTTCATGGTAGCTATATCCGGTTTCCAGTCCCTTCTTCGCTTTTGGGAGTATATCCCCTGCTCTCGGTTTTCAGGGCTTCATGGCAGTAAAATCTAGTTATTAGAACTTGTTCATCTGTATTTCTTTATCTGTAGGCTGCGTCCTACTGTCATTCATGGTACCGCCCGAAGATGAAGGTTGCGACCTTCTAGGGGGTGGGGTTTTCATTTCATTCCCCTGTGGTTTCAATGTGTGGTGTTCTTTTTTGTGCCTTGATCTGTAGTGAAAGATCGGCCTTGTACTCCTCTACTCCCTTGTTGGAGGTTTTAATCTAAATTTGTCTTGCTGATAAAAAAAACAACAAAATGATAGAACATACATAGAGAATTAAAAGAAATTGAAGAGAAGTGGTGAAAATTGAAGAACAACGCTGACAATCAACTTTGTTTCGGCAGGGGAAGTGCCTCTAACAGCAGTACAATTGTTGTGAGTGAACTTGATTATGGACACACTGGCTGCGTTAGCCTTGGCAACAGAGCGAACGAGCAAAGAGCTCATGGAGAAGCCTCCCGTTGGACGAACTGAGCCACTCATCACCAACATCATGTGGAGAAACCTGCCGGCTCAGGCTTTTTACCAGATAGCCATCCCTTGACCTTACAATTCAGAGGCAAAGCCATCTTCAACATGAACGAGAGGGTAAGGGACACGCTCATCTTCAACAGGTTCGTGCCGTGCCAAGTCTTTAATGAATTCAATGCAAGGATGCTGGAGAAGAAGAATGTGTTCAAGGGAATACACAGGAACAGGCTATTCCCGGGGATTATTGAAGTGACAATACTTCTTCAGGTTGTGATGGTGGAGTTCTTGAACAAGTTTGCTAACACAGAGAGGCTGGATCTTCAGGTTCAATGGCATGATATATAATATCAGACCCATCCTAATCTTATAAAAGGAACCATCTTTCTTCTCCAAGTCATCATACCTAATACCAACCAAAACCCTTTCCCATTAATAGGGTTTATGCTGAGGCTAAAAAAAAGGCCTCTGTCCATGCCAGTGCTACAAAGAGGCAAAAAAATACTGGTTCCTATCCTAGAGATCAGTGTAGGAGAATAGATGCAAATCATCCACAAAATCTTGCACAGATCTTCAAGAACTTTAAGGCACCATCACATTATATAAGTTCTTTACAGAAGCACAATCACACTATGATACAATGTGCCCACACGCACAAGTTGCACCCCATGTATGGTGCTAATGTGGGCGCCTTCAGTTACATAGCATGCTGTATGGTTGCATGACATGGTTGATTTCTTATTCAAGAGTTAAGGGACACAAAGGAGATCAAATGTTTTGAAGTTTCTCCCACAGATATTGTTACAATATCATACATCAAACTCACATCTTAAGCTGCAACAGCTTCTGCAACCTTGCCATTGTCCTTTGGGGCCAAACTATCATAGTACTCCACCAACACTTTCCAGCCACCAGGGCACATGAATCCATCAGGAGGGTTCTCTTTGTTCTTTGCAAGAGTTCTCATCTACAACATTAAAGAAAGTCATATGATCAGAACACAGAAACGGCTTATTTTGTTTTATGACACAATTAAAGAACATGTTTGGTATTTTGGTGAAGATAACATACCTTGGTGCCAGATATGAAGACAAAGTCCTGAGGCCTTGAGGGATCAAAGAATGCCATCTTACCCTGAGTCTTATCATATGCAGCAACCTGCAATCATTTCTATTATTTACCGGTAGGAACTTCACATGTAATGTACAGTTTAGGAAGTGGAATGTAACATTTCATATCAACCAAATGATCTGTATACCTTGAAAGGAAGGATGTTAAGGCGCTCAAGTCCAGGAGCCATGCTGAGGACCTTCTTTCCATGGTCAGCATCGTATAAATCTCTTTTCTCAACTGGATGGCTCATGCCAGCTGGATCCCGACCCACTATGTAAAAGTCAGCCCCTGCATTGATTCGAGCCTTTGCATGCCACTGCACCTCAGTTGGGCCAGCATAGAGCATCGGTGATGGGAATATAGAAACCACAGTTGTTTCTGGATCAAGAACACCGTCCTCAAGCACCTGATAATATATTATTATAATAATAATAATAATAATGATCAAACAAATCAGTGATGGCCAATGGTCAGGAAATTGAACATTTATTCTTTTGAAAAATAAACTCATTTCCCAAATTGCTTCCTATATCTTAACAAATGTAGCGAGAAGTTTAATGTTCTACCGCTGGATACCTTATTTTATTATGAACACGCACTTAAATAAAGGTATCAATCACTAAGTGTACATAAATAATAGGAATAACTGTCCAAAACTACCCTAAAGTTTCGTCCACAAATGAGTTGATGCATTAAGTTTTGTCCACGCTGTGTGGCTACCCTGAAGTTTTGTCCATGCTTTTCTGGCTGCATTGAAGTTTTTCCCACGCTTTTGTGGGTGCATTGAAGTTTTGTCCACGCTTCTATTCAATCCAGGAAGCACTGCCCAGAGGCCCCAGACCATCATTCTGAACATCCCTATTACGTCAAAACTAAAAAAGTTGTGGACAAAACTTCAGGGTAGCCACACATTGTGGACGAAACTTTGTGCATCAACTCGTTTGTGGACGAAACTTCAGGGTAGTTTTAGACAATTATCCCTAAATAATATAAAAGGTTAATTGCAGATAGCCATTGCATACTATATATCTTTTGCACACAACTATCTCCAACTTTAAAACGTTATTTGCAGCTACCTAAATCTTTCGTAAAAAATGGCGAAAATTCCCTAATTTCGTCTTTTTACAGTTTCATCTTTTAAGGGGACTTTTTACATCTACTGAACCGTTTTCTACATCTAATCAAAATGATTGTGGTAGTTATGGAGTTTTTTTTAGATTAGGGTGAAGGGTATTTCCGTCATTTTCTGGCAAAAAAGAGTTATCTGCAATTTTTTGAAAGTTCAGGTAGTTAGATGTAAAAGTTTTAAGTTAAGGACTGTCATGTGCAAAAGAGGTATAGCATGCAAAAGTTATCTGCAATTAACTCTAATACCTAACAACAAATCTGTATTGTATATCAATTAATCAGATGGTCAGGATGATATACCTTCTCATGTTGCCTCATTCGCCAACTAAGTGGAACATCATCCGCCTTAGTATAGCCTCCCAGTGGATTAAGCAAGAGGACGGGATTCTTGTAACCTTGTTCCAGAAGGCGGCGCCGGGTATCAGTCATAAGCAGAGCATGGCCATTGTGAACAGGATTTCTCAGCTGGAAAGCAAAAACAGCATCAGCATTTCTTCTCGTGAATTCCTCACGGAGTTCTGCAGGCGACAACCGGAAACGATCAAGACCATCATGGTACTTGACTGATTCTATAACCTCCAGGTCACCTCCAATCAACCAGTTCCCTGCATCAGTTATAGCTTCATCCACATAAGGTAGACCGGGGGCAACAGTTCCCCAAGTTCTGGCTATCCGTTCTTCTTTGGGATGCTTGTAAATCTCAATACTAAAAAACAGAGGAAAAAATGAAATGAGAATATGTACAAAGTCAATATATAGAGCACTACACATCAAAGTAGTTCTAGAAGCACAAGTCCTGATAATGACTAAGAGATTCAATGTAGCAACATGCAGCTAAGAATATTGGTAAAAACTACTATTATAAAGCTAATTTATGTTTGATACCATACCATACCCTAAATCGGATCCAACAAAACTCAGTTCAAAGAAAACTATTATTTGATGACTTACTGTTTTCTTTTAATTGACTTCTTCCATGGGTAAATAAATATGTAATGATTTGTAAGCAATTGTTGTATTGAGTGAAGACATACAAGAAAGAATAAAAGAAAATGTACAAGAAGAGTGGACAAGATATGACATATCCTAAACCAATTAAAAGGTCTTAAGGTTGAGTTTTAGCACATTGACCATCTGTTTCAGCATCAATGTTCAGACAAAAGGCAGGAAGGATTTCACAAACGAATACTGATACAGGTAAAAAATTGTCAAATAATTTGCATATAGAGGTCTCCAGAAAATAAGGGATTGCTAAAAGAACATTCATCCATTCAACAGGTCGAAGTATGGATCTATCACGGAGTCAAAAGTCCACGAGTTAAAAAGGAAAAAAAACACCGCATGTCCTTGTCACATCAAATATCCCTTAGTACCATTTAAACTTTTATGAAAGAAACACAACCGTTCATTGGCCTAGCATATGCATACACTATGCTGACTGAACAAGTCAAACACACAGAATTATGTCAATCTTGTGCCAACACAATTCTTCTGTACAGCAATTGTCGGAATTCAACATTTGGGGACATCATATGTAATATGCCTCTATAAATATGGCTGCTGCCACTACATATGTGGCTGCTGTTGGCAAGAACATTCTGCAAACAGGTGAAACAGACCAAAATAGAAATTTCCCAGTGCTCATCTTGCTCGGCAGTCGGCACCATAATAATGTTTGGATAACCATTTGAAAATGTCAAACTTAAATATTTCTTCTTGTACATGACATTGATAAATATATATTTGTGTAAGAACAATGATTTCAAACAAGAATTTAAACCAGTTAAGAATAAAAGTAACCTTGAATTTGAATTAGGAAAAGAAAATTAAAACTTTAGATTGTCATCAATTCACTTTCCGAACACTTATATTTTCCCTTTTGGCTAAGTTAAAAATCATATTTTCTTTTGCAGTGAAGTTGATGATAGACACTTTACTCTTTAATCTTCAAGTACAGCAGAAAGGAAAATCAATTACAATGCAATTGACAAAAGAATCACAAATCAAGTTAGATGATTAGTTCCCTCGCGTTCTCACTTGAGTTTTAAGTCTCCCAAAACCAAAGAAATGTAAAATTTCAATCTACAACTTATAAGCAATAAACACAAATAAACCAATGAGTCCCACACAAATAAATCAGAACATCATAAACCCAGAAATAAATTACCAACAGCACCAATTCAAAATGTCAGCAGGATTAGAAGAGCAAAAGATCATATCATCAAAATCTCACAGCTAATCTTTGAATAACACTGGATATCTAGAATTCATGACCGAAAAAAGGACCCAAAAGGAAAATATCATAGTATCTTACTCGTTGAGGATCGCAACAAGATTATCGTCGGAGTCAACAAGAGCGACCTTGCCGGACTCGCCAATCCGGTACTTCTGCTCGTCGTCGATGGCCAGCACGATGGGCACGGACATATTGACGACGGAGCCGTCTCCCAATCGGAGGGAGTTAAAATGAAGAGTTTGGAGGAACTCGGATTCTCTCATGAATCCGGGTAGGGGACTGGCCCAGCCTTCGCTGAGCACATGAACCCATTGGAGGTCGATCCGGGACAGCTTGACCCTCGGCAAGGAAAAGGCTTCCCTCCGCTTGGAGTCCTTGGAGGACTCCTCCACGAAGAGCTCGGCGAGCTTGCCACCGTCCGGCTCGATCAAGCCGCAGGAGATTCGAATCTTTTGGTGTGCTCTCTTCTTCGACGGAAGAGAAATGGAGAGGCTGATCGGAGGAGTGAAATGGGTTCGGAAGGTTTTGGGGAAGGAGTGGGAGGGGATAGAGGTTTGGGCGAAGCGAGTAGCCATGGAAGCCATCGGAGAGAAGCAGTAAATCGAATGTCCCTTTGGTCTCAGGCTCTCTGCCTCTGCCCGTGTCCTCTCTGAGTGGTAGTAGTTATATAAAGGATTAATTACACGTGTGTATAATAACTTTTACCGTTTTTTATCTATCCACTGAAATTTTGAAAAACTGATAGCATTGGAATTTTCCATGGATTTTTTTTTGAACAAAAGGTACAATTTTATTAAACTTTAAAATCAATTATAATCGAGTACAACTAGAGTAACATGTCTTGACCATTAAAGAAGAACGAGCCTAGAACAAAAACGTTTACAGTTCTTTTAATAGAATAACTGTTATGAACGGTATTGGAAAGCCACATAGGTAAGATGAAGAAAAGGTGGGGGTTGAAAAACGAAACTGAAAGTCATGCTCAAGGTGGTGTCTATGCGCTTGGACTGCATCAGTTGTAGGAGGAAATGCTTCAAACAAGGACCCTTCCTGGAGCTAGTCCCTGAAGCTAGAGCATCCCAACATTCCTCCTAGCGAGCCTGCTTACCAGCCCTCGGCTGATCATCTTGGGATTCCCCAACAGACCCCCTCTTCACTCCTCCAGTACCAATTCCAACTCCAGCTCTAAGTCCAGCTCTATTTTTGTGCCTAAGCAAACCTGAAACTTCGGTTTCCGGGCTACCAAAGAACTGTCCGACCACCAACATTTTCCAGCCCGGATCGATATTCCGGCCTGGACGTTCCACAAAAGGCATGTACCCTTATGTACAGTGCTCGAAGATACAATTGGGCCCATTCTCCGAGGCAACGTGCCCTTAGGTACAATGCTCGGGGATACAGGTTCGGCCCTTAGTGGTTGGCTCCAAGACCCCTAATTCCCTCAATCTGTCGCATATGGCTTGGTGCTCCGGTCCTTTCTGGAATTCCAACATGGATGAGTCGAACCGTGGGCCACTAGCAATCTCCTTATCGCACTCCTGAACCACATGTCTGATCAGCCCACCGTTGTAGCACAAGGGGGCATCTTCGTGTAGGTGAGCGAGACTCGAACCGAGTCTAGAAATTCCTTTAATCTCAATAGCAGATGACGGTGCAAGGGACGGTCCATGAGGTGCCAAAATCGCACTTTCATTGTTCTTCCCTAGTGGAGGCCCCATTGATCACACGGGACCTCGATACATAACCCAAGAGTTGAGCCAATTGTTTCCCCGATCGCTCGAGTCAACACCAATAGAGGGAGACCATGGGCATGAACCCATAGTTGGAGTCGGTCCAAGACAGGAGGATCCCTAACCATCGGGATGATAATCTCCAATTCCTCATCCTCCTCCAACGAGCAGGAAGAGAGGCCGTCTTGGAGACTAGTTAGGCTGACTTTGAGAGATTTCAGCGGTGTTCTTATCCTTAGGGTAGAGTTGGCTTCACGCGGCTTGGAAACCCATCGACGACGAACCATGGCCGGAGGCGTGGTAAGAAATGAAAGGATTATAGGAACCCTCACCGCATTAGGGATTGGGGCGTCTCCAAGATCGTTCTCCCAGTGCCTCCAAGATCGTTCTCCCATCGTCCACCTCTAGAGCTTTCCCACGGAGATGATCTCGACACAGTGGAGGCGGCAATGTCTCGCCGAGAGTAGGAGAAACCAACAACAGAGGTGACGAGACTTCACCGGGGTTAGAAGCAGCACCCAGTGAGAACTGCGTGACTTCGCCAAGGCTAAGAGCAGTTGGTGGGTTACTTGTAGAGGAAGCAATTATTGCAATCTTCATCAGGCGGACTCTTTGTGGTTTTGCTGGCGGCGTAGAGGACCCTGGAAAGAACGATACGATCACCGTGGATTGGGGCGTCGACAGGATCGCAGAGGGTGGTAGGGGAAGAAGAAGTTGATAGGGTGTCTCGGTTAGGGTTTGTTTAAGTCTCCTTCAACGTCGAGACCTTAAAGGAGACTCCACCATTGAGGAAGGGCGAGGACGAGGGATTTTCGAGAAGCACATGGGTGCAGGCGGCGACAAGACAAGACTGCCAGGTGAGGCAAGCTTGTCGGCGACAGTGACAAGCATAAAAAGCTCCATAGGTAACTAGGGCTAGGGTTTCCTCGGGAAGAGGCTCTCGACATGGGTTAGCAAGAGAGAATCGATGTATATTGGAATTTTTTTTATTTAATAGTAAAATGACAAATGTATTCTTAACTAGTTTACAAATTTCTAATAGGTCCCTTAAGCGTTAATCCTCTTTTTGGCTTCTAGGGTTCTATGTTTTCTCTCCTACCACTACAACCTTAAATCGTCGCCTCTGTTGACACTGATCCCTCCCGCTCCAACGACTGCCTCAGATTCCCCTGAACCCCATTACCGCAATGGCATGGAACGACAGAATTTGTAGACGGATGAAGCTGCCTCGGGACCCATCATCAACCCTCGTCCGCCTTTCTCACTTTCTATGCCTCGACCTTTGAACCTCCCACCACTAAAATCATTACTGACACCGTCCTACCTCTTTCTACACTACGCCTCTTACCGCGATATAGGGATCATCATTTTCACCAAGAGGATGGGGGAGAGAAGGGCATCGCCCACATACGGAATCCATCCTATGTGGATCTCCACGAGAGGTATCCTGACCCGTTTAGTATCTACCTTCAAGAATGGGAAAATTGGTCGATCTTATACGGGAATGACTGATATGGGAGGAGGCAAAGGTTCCCTCTACAACGTCAAAACTGATACATAGTACATCGGCGGCGATACTTAATCGAGGTGGATAAGAGTTCGGACTACTCTTGGATCGAGATCTCCATGAACCGGTACCTAGCCTCTCTATGTGTACCTAGACGAATGGAAAAAGTGGCCAATTTTGAGCCTATGGCCACCACATGATGATGATGGAAATTCCCGACTATACAGGCCCCCATAGATAATACAAAACCGATGGTGTTGCATCGCCATGGTCCACGACTCATTGGTCCCACCAACCACCCCCCCCCCCCCCCCAATCCATTATCCCTTCAACTTGTACCATCAAGACTAGGAGCTATGGTCGGACAAGAGCCTTGACCCAAAGCTGTAGATGGCATCCCTACTGAACTACACAACCAGCGAGGTTTGCTATGCAGACTCGTCCTGGCCAATGAGTCAAAGACCGAATAAGGGGGTGTGTGTGAGGACACACACCTCGCCCTATCTAGGTCGGTGCAAGTCCGACAACCTGAATCCTCCTTTCCTTGGTGTTCTCCCTAAAAGACCGCCCCCTCCCTCCAACGCCTTATATCAGATGGTATGGGCAATTTCAGATCGAGTCAAGGATTGACTACTATATGTTGCAACTGAGCAACCACAAGCATGGAAATTGTCCGACTTGGAGATTGCTTATCTTTAAGTGTCTCTGGAAATCTGGAATAACTAGGCATCTAGTTATAGGGCTATCATCTGAAACCTACTGGACATGACTTTTGTCTCCCCCTTTTTGTTTCTACCATTTCTACTTATGTATTGTTTCAATTTCTATTAATAAAGTGAGCTTATATGCTAAAAAAAAGCCTTAACCCTCTTATCTCACACCTTCTGATCATGATCTCAATCACCAATTTATGCAAGACTTTTTCTTAAAGAAAGAAACAAAATATAAATAAATAAGAATAAAAAATATCGGATTCTTCATTTTCTAATACGACAGTGCTTTCATCTATAGAGTTAGGGAGATTGAACTCAAGAATGACTATTCTGGTGTAGCTCCATCTTCATCGCTAACCAATAAATTATTTAGATAAATAGGATTGTGTAAGGAGGAGACGGTTCAGAATGAATCGATTTTTTTGAGACACTAGCAGACAGTTACCTCTAATGACATGGTGTTGAGATTTCGACCCTATTGAGCTCGAGACACGCGACTGAAAGCCCGCATATTTGTTCGTTTGAAAATTTTGAGTTCAGCTCTCCTTAGATCTAATAAATATGTTCGTCTCGTCATCACATATGTGTTTGAATCATCACTGTGTGTTGTTTTTTCCTTGCGGCTTCCTTAGAGAATGTGTAGTCATTCAGCCTGGCTGAGGCTGAATGGGGAAGCTAAAAGGAGAAAATCAATTTCTCTATCCTCTTTCAACCTAAATGATACACTTTTATTTTCAGTCCAATAGACTAGTGTAGGTTGAAAGGTGAGGCTATAGAGTTGTAGTAGAAGTGTTATGTGGAAAACGCCGGCTCAAACACGCGATAGTAATGTTAATGTAGCGTGGATTCCGCCGCGTGTTTCAGTTGTTGAAAACGTCAGCTCAGAGGAATTTTTTTTGGCATTTTTAAAACGACAACACCTTTCGTCCACCATTTCGCTACCGACTGCAAATGCTCGTAAAGTGACTTTGAAATGGGTCGGAATGATGCAGTGGTGGAATTAAGGGAAGCAATAACAAATTAATTTATGTGAAAGTAATTAACTTTTAAAGCGAGTTTTTTTTGTTCTAGGGCTTACAGATTATTTTAGGATTAGGGTTGGTTTTTAAGGTTTAAGTTTAAAACCTGAAGGTATTTCGTCTATCTAGATAAACAAACATTAAACTAACAAATTTCATGTAAGAAAATCCAAATTCTAATGTGTTAACAAATATAGATATTAATGTAGATGAGTGAAAGAAGTATAAATGTTAATGTATGTTTATGTAATTAATTCTTATAAAAATATGTATCGATGTTTTTGGGTAAATTACTTTTTGTACCCCTCTTGAATTGGTAACATACCTTCAGTCCAAATTGTTTATAACATTCAATAAGAGTCCTTACGTTCAGGTACCACGTCTTTAGTACCTCTTAAGAATTGTCCACATATCCTTATGTATTGGTAACTAAACAATTACATTCGTTACAAATCATCAAAATGGCATAAACTTGACCAAAGTTTTGTCTAGTGCATTAACAATACATAAGGGGTACCAAATGTGTGTTACCAATACATACGGGGTGGATATCTGAAAGATATCAGCTCAGTCCCATCTTCGCATATTTCTATGGAAGGTTCTCACGAATTTTCTCCAGGTTTTTGTACATCTACAATATCGATTCGTCCTAATCTTTCCCATATGTCCAATGTGTAGATGACACCAAGAGACCACTAGCCATCTACCTATATATGTGGCTTTCCCAAGACCTGTTGGACGATGTGTGGGCACCTACATGTGTTCCCATGATCTATAATCTTCAGCTTACAAAAGATTCTAGTCTGGCTTTGGGAAATCTAGAAAGCCCGTAACGCGAAGGTCTAATGTGGCATCACTGCATTTGCGATAGGGGTATCCTCAACTATAACGTTAAATCTATAGGCGTGGAAGGAAAAATTAACACAACACGCACACGCACCCCGGCCCATAGCTTCGTCCGTCCGAATCCTTCCACCACTTGGGTCTATAGTCATCAATGTCGACATAGCCCCTTTTCCCGGATATGGGTCAACTGGGTTTGGGCTCCTTAAGCCACTCTTCTATAGGCCAAGTTACCGTGGCCTAGAATGGTATAATCCCTGTCTTTTGGTCTCTGACGATGATTGAGGCCCATGATATCGCTGCGATCTTGGCATTTGCCAAAAACATGGGATGGTCAAGGCTTATTATCCGGTCGGATGCACAGACTGTTCTCCACATGATCATATCAGAAGCATCATCTATCTCTCCGAAAAGAGTTATTATTCAGGATATATGTATTAGTTTATCTCAACTCGAGGTACTAAACTCTAATTCGTCAAAAAGTCAACGAACAAAACATCTCCTTAGCTTGTCAGAAAAGCTTGTTTTATGAATTTCCTTTTGTGGTTAGGACAATCTTTGTCCCCTACACTTTTCTGTATTCTTGTCACATACATCAAACAAAAATCCCGCCTCTTTTTCTAAAAGAAAAAACATTTCTGGATAATGGATAAAACTCTTGATCCTCATATGCCATGTTCTCAGCAATGTACAAAGTTCACTTCAAATATATGATGTATTTTATATGACTTATGTATTTCAAAGAGATTGTTCCATAATTTAGGGGGTATATGTTTCCGAACAAAATTATATAAGTAGTCATATAAATAAATAAATAATAGTTTGATGGATATTGAATTACACCATAAAAGATAATAGTGCCCTACTTCTCTAGAGACTCTATCGTTCTCTCTAGCCCTAACCCTAACCATCATGTTGTCGTGTACTACCTCGGTCATCGTACCACTGCCCTCACTTCCATCTCCACAAATGGTGATCACCTCTTCAACTAGGCTCATCATGCCCCTGAGTTCCTCTTCGGAGATCATCTGGCTTCGTAAAGAGAGGAGGAAGAAGAAACCAAAAGTAGCCTCCTCTTCTCCCCTTTCGGTGCCGATCAACTCTGTGGACTCATCTTCTCCGATGAACTACTTCCTGGTTCTCTTCTCTCCTGGTCGCGCCTTATCGACGTCTTTTTTGACCAAACCGAAGAGGGGTCGCCTATCTAGGGTTCTACCCCAAGTCTCACCTCCATCGACACTGCCAACAAGCGATCCTTTACCTCAGGATGGTCACGTTTCCATGAGGATGAAGGTTCTGTTTCCAATGCAGGCTCCGACGTTCTTACCATCGCCTTCGGCTTGGCCTACTCCATCAGTCATGGCGTCGCCTCTAGTCAATCATATGGCATTTTCGGGGGAACTTCCTCTAGTTCCTTTCGACCCACAGCCCCCTCAGGTGCTTCCGTCACCCATGGCCACCCCTTCAAGATGGGTTCTCGGCTTGCTCCATCACGAAGGAGGAAGACACCGAGATTGTGGTCCCGTTCACTCCGATGGACCCCACAATTCTTTCCTAACATGGCTTCGACACGGTTGGAAAACTCTTAGCGTCGCGACCTCTGCGGAAATACTTCATGGTAACAGTCATTACTAGGGCATAGGTACAGTCGGCGTCGTGGATTTTGATTATGGACCTGAACCAAGAGTCTACATATTCTACTTCGAATTACAAGAGGCTCGAGTTTGGGTTCGTAAGAATGATCTATGGTGCTTTGATGGCTACCTACTACTGCTCGGTAAAATTGATCAAATGGCATAGGATCTCCCCAAACTGGATTGTCTACAACTTTGGGTCAACGCCAAGAGTCTACCACCACTGGTTAGGACCCGGTCCACCGGAGAAACCATTAAGGTTGCACTAGGTGAATGTGTGGATGTTCCATGTGATGAATGAGGCTCTGTATCGAGAGGAACGGTGAGGGTGCGGTTCTAGATGGCCTTTGATCGATCGTTGTGTAGGTCAATGCTCCTACAGTTTCGGGAATTCTCGGAACCAATTAGGATTCACTTGACCTACGAAAAATTACCCATATTTTGCTACAACTGTGGTCGGATTGGTCATGTGGCACATGCTTGTGACCGAGAGATGCCAGGGGTACCCCAGTTTTATAAATCGCTCATAGAATTCAAACCGGATACCTTAGGGCACAATTATGCTATTGATTGGGAGACTAAGGCATGTATTATGTATACCATTTATTCCACCAAAATTTCCTCCCTTGATCTCGAACACTATACCTAATGACCCCTCACCTTGAGGGAATTGTCCGATAGTAACCCCAAACATTTTCCTTAACTCGTGGGGTGGAGTGAAAGGGATTAGGGAGCGAATAAGGCCTCTTCGGGAGGAGGGTCAATGCTCAATGGGAGGGTCGACCTACACTTCATGGATTGTCCCATCTGGAGCACTGGGTACGAAAAGAGAGTTGGCAGGAGAACCCTGAGAAGATCAGGCGAGGGTTGGTAAGTATCCTCGCCAGGAGTAATGATAAACAACCAGGGCTTCAGGGACAGTGCTTGGGAGGGGTCCTGGTAAAAGTATATCCTCCCCTTGGTACTGTTGAGATCAGGTTCGATCGTTCTCCTCACGAAAAAATCGTCCCCCATAAGATCAAGCAGTGTTTAGGCATCATCTTCAGCGGTTCCCGACAGTATCAAATTTTAGTTTCTCTTCAGCTTTTTAAAAGCCGTCTACAACAACGACATGTCAAGAGTTTGGTGAAAGGGACTTCTAAAGATCTTTTATCTGTATTTTTTCCTATATTAATAAAATAATACTTTCACTTAAAAAGAGAAGAATGATAATATAGTCCCTATAAACCGTATATTACAATGAAAGTTGAAAGAGACCACTAGGAGTGATCAAATCAATTTAGGTCTATGCACACAGTCAAGCGCTATTTGTAATTAGAAAAAACTCCAAGAACTAACTATCATCAACTTGTACCTTTCAAAAACTGACTGTAGACTTATTAGTCGATCAATTTGACACTGTAGGCTTAAGGTAATTACGCAAACTAACATTTTCTGTTAGAAATGACAGAAAACGGTAGAAAAAACTCTAAGAAGTAACTGTCATATGACTATTGAACTCAAAAACTAACTGTAGACTTATTAATTTTTTTGAGTTTTTCCTAACGTTTTCTATTATTTTTAACGGAAAATATTAGTTTACGAATGATCTTAAGTCTATTATATCAAGTTGATCAACTAATAAATCACTATTCTGTTTTTAAACGATATAAATTGATGATAATTTGTTTTCGGTGTTATTCTTTGTAACTATGCTCTTAATTTATTTGGCCCTTTGGGAATCAAATGGGCTCTAGGCTCGGGCAATAGGATAAAAGACTGGAAGGATTGCTGGTGCTCTTTAGAACTTTTGTCCTCTCTCTTTCCAAGGCTTTATGAGCAAGCATCAAACAAGGAAGCTCTTGTTGCTGATCTTTGGGTCGATAATTGTTGGGTCTCCCCCCTCAGAACCGAGCATAGAGGTAGAGCCTGTGGTCTCCTCTCCAGCCTTCACCTTCATGTTAATTTTCTCAGACCCTCCTCGAAGCCAGATGAGATAGCTTGGAACTACAATGCATCCTCCTTCAAGGTAAAAGATTGCTATTTGGCTATTTGCAGGGGATCCTTCTCCCCAAAATCATATTGGGCTCCGATCATTTGGAAGGCCAAGCTCCCCCCCCCCCCCCCCCCCCCCCCCAAAGTAGCCCTTTTCGGCTGGCTTGTTGCCTTGGAAGCTTTCCCCTCTAAATCGTTCCTGGAAGAGAGAGGAGTTTACATCTCCTGAGCTGATTCGATGTGTCATTTCTGCCCCAATATCTTTGGAGACTGCTATCACATCCTTAGAAGCTGCCCTAGAGCTTCTGAACTTTGGGCCCTCATTTTTATGTGGTGGAACATCAAGGCTTGCTTACCTCTCTCGGCCAAAGACTTAATTATACAATGGGCAAGCTTGTTCCGTCGAGCCCCTCTAAAGCTCCATTGGACTCGTCTCCTCTTCATTGGTCTTTGGCACCTTTGGCTTTCCCGTAATGTAGCGGTCTTCACTCGACTTATAGAACCGGTTGCGTCCATCTTTGCCAAGACCAAGCACTTAAGTTTCTCACTGCTATTGGCTGAAAATTCTTCGATCAAGCCTTCGGCTTTCCTACTTTGGTTGAAAAATCCTCTTACTTTCTTTAATGATCCCTTTATCCTTGTAAGCTCTTAAGCCCCTTATAGTGGCTTATTTTCAACTAAAATCGTATTTTTCGTTGATAAAAAATTGTAACATTTTTAAGAACTAATGAATTCAAAGATGCATCAAAAAGCGCAGGCCTTTGAGAAAGTGGCCTCCTTTGTTTGTTTCTGTGTTCGCTTGTTGGCTTGAACGTAGACTCTTTTGCGGCCAAGTTCGTAATCCGCAGCCTCATCCACTTGCCGAGGAGGAAGAGATGTTTTACTCAAAATTCGCTCTCTCTTGCTTGCTACTATATTAATTTTCTTCTGACCCACGAATCTAAAGTATTTATTTTGTCTACTTTATGAATAAAATAAAGCCAGGTATCAACAGCCTTTTCGAATGGTAAGGGTCATATTAGCAATGGAAGTCGTGACAAAACCCATTAATACGAACCTTGTACGTATATTTTCTTCCTTAGACCCATGATGTTTTGTGTTGGACTTCTTTTCAACAATATAATGTAAATATCACAAGTATATGTCACAATAAGCTGAATGGATGGATTGTTGACGAGGATGTCACTTATAATCAGTTTTTTGAAGGAGATATCTTAAATTATTTTTGAATTATATAGTTATCCGTTACTGTCTCACTCAAAGCAGAAAGTTTTAAAATTGTCTAAAAAAAATAAAAGCAGAAAGTTTTAACTTTAAGACAGCAGACACATGATACAATGATGGTGGGTAGTGGGCCTGTCATGATGACCATCTTGTAAGCTCAACTTAATGGGCTTGGGTTCATTTAAGACTTGGTTCTCCAAGACCAACTTAACTGGGCTCATAGAGCACCATTTATCGACAGAAATCAGGATAGTATTGGGTTCACGTGTGGTGCGAGTGAGAAAGCAGTCAAAGGAGCGAGAAAGAGAGTGGTGAAACGACAACAGCGTTTGTCGCTTCTCATGAAAATGGGCTTGTTTGGGTGTGTTGTCGTAAAAAGCACAAGCACTGTTCAATTGTGTATTAAGCACTCGAATCTGTTTGGGCGAAATATCGCTTTCAAGGAGTTGGCTGGTTCCTGAGGGCGATATATCGGTCAAAAAAGCAGCCTCCAACATCTTTACCAAAAGCTCGTAAATTTCAAGACAAATCATTAAAGTACGGAGCTGGAACCTTGATGCTTCATGGTAATACGGGAATTTTTGAGGTTGAGGCCTCTGGTGGGCTTTCTGTAATGGGCCCACTCTTGTGGGCCCATACATACAAGACACCTAAATGACAAAAATTTTGTCTTTTTTTTACCTTCGGACGGAATTGCCCTTGTCGGGAAGGGATGAATTCAATAGTTGGCTACTGATTAAAGCCAGTGTGTGGGGATGTGAAACAGTGAAAGTAAAGTTGGTGGTTTTTTTTTCTTTTGAATTTCCAGTTCTGCTGTGGGGTTCGTCACGATAGTACGTTTTATTGCCCAACTGACCAAACAAAAGAGCATAAAATAATTGGTTTAGTATTCATACGTTCAACATGTAGAGTGGTAGTTTAGAGTATGGGTAGTGAGGTCTGAAAAAAGATTGAATCGGCGAAAAAAATAGAAAAGAGTAACGTTTTTCTCACTATCAGTTTATTGTCATGAAGCTTCGAGTTCAAGTTAGCTTTTATTTTGAAATTCTGTTATTACCGTTAGAGGAGACGACGTCGTTTGGGTAAGTGACCGCGTTTCAGCGCGTGAGTCACTGTGCTTCGTCTCAACTCAGCATCGCGTGACTCCACGCGTCTCCAGTGGTCCCGTGCAGAGCTGTCAACTACGATCGTGGAGCAGGCTCGTTGCAGGGTATCAAGTAGGAGTGAGTGGGTACTGATTTCATCATCGAATATTTGAGTAATTTGTCTTTTATCAATTCTAGGGTTAGCTTTCTTTGTTCTTCATTTCCTGTTGAGAATTTGTAAGCTTCATCGAGAATTCAATACAAAACACTTCGCTTCCTGGTCTCACACCTCAATTCCATTTACAAACCTATCTATATCGTTACATTTATCTCTTCTAGTTGACGAAAGTATCGATGTATATTGGGAATAATTAATGTAAAATCAAGGGACTAAGATGTAATACTTAGAAAAATGTTTTAGGAGCTAAGTATAGATATCTTGAGAGCCAAGTCATAGATGTTCTGAAGGGTAATTCATAGATGTCTTGGAGACAAGTCTAGTCTTGCTATATATATATATATATATATATATATATATATATATATATAAGGAGACAATCACGTGCGAACCTCCCTTACGGTGCGAACCTGCGAACCTCAAATCTGGTTTGCGGAAATAGCAAACATGGTTTGCGGAAATAAGCATCCCAGTTTGCGGGAAAAAAAGTTTGAAAAAACAACATTTTATCTTGAGAAAATATGGTTTGCGAAAATAGTGTTTCTGGTTTGCAAAATTTTTGTCTGAGAATATTCACCTCAAACTGAGAACACTATTTCCGCAAACCAGATACACTAAACCAGCAGGTTCGCACGTTCGCACCTGATTGCACCCGAATATATATATATATATAGGATTGGTATCAGGTACAAACCCCCCCTTATTGTGCAAACTACGAACCCATGAGAGCCACAGGATCCCCCCAAAGTGATGTCAGCAGAGCGCACCAGATGCTGACACGTGGACAATATATATATATATATAAAACACCGCACCTTATTGTGCAAACTACGAACTCACCAGGCGCTGACACGTGGCGCGCAGAGTGCTAATAGTTTGGGCGCACAGTGCTAATAGTCCCAAACTATTAGCACCGTGCTGCGCAAACTATCAGCACTATGCGTGCCACGTGTCAGCACCTGGTGAGTTCGTAGTTTGCACGATAAGGGTGGTTTTTACTGGATAGCTACCCTAAACCCTATATATATATATATATATATATATATATATATATATATATATAGGGAAGCAATCAGGTGCGAACCTCCCTTACGGTGCTAACCTGCGAACCTCAAATCTGGTTTGCGGATATAGCGAACATGGTTTTCGGAAATAAGCATCCCAGTTTGCGGAAAAAAAAGTTTGAAAAAACAACATTTTTATGTTGAGAAAATATATGGTTTGCGAAAATAGTGTATCTGGTTTGCGGAAATAGCGAATATGGTTTGCGGAAATAAGCATCCCAGTTTGCGGAAAAGAAGATTGAAAAAAAAACATTTTATCTTGAGAAAAATATGGTTTGCGAAAACACCGCAAACTGAGAACACTATTTTCGCAAACCAGATACACTAAACCAGCAGGTTCGCACGTTCGCACCGTAAGCCATGGTTCGCACCTGATTGCACCCGTATATATATATAAACCATATATTTTCTCAACATAAAAATGCTGTTTTTTCAAACTTTTTTTTCCGCAAACTGGGATGCTTATTTTCGCAAATCATGTTCGCTATTTCCGCAAACCAGATTTGAGGTTCGCAGGTTCGCACCGTAAGGGAGGTTCGCACGTGATTTTCTCCCTGTATATATATATATATATATATATATATATATATATATATATATATATATATATATCCAGTAAAACCCATCCTTATTGTGCAAACTACGAACCAATCTAAGCCACAGGATGCGGTCAAAGTGACGTCAGCAGAGCGCGCGCGATGCTGACACGTGGCAGATTCGCGCGCGCACGGTGCTAATAGTTTGGCGCGCACAGTGCTAATAGTTTAGCACAGTGCCAAACTATTAGCACTATGCGCCAAAACTATTAGCACTATGCGCGCCAAGTTTCAGCACTGTGCAGCACCTGGTGAGTTCGTAGTTTACACAATAAGGGGTGATTTGTACCTGATACCAATCCTATATATATATATATATATATATATATATATATATATATGATATCAGGTACAAGCAAGCCCTTATTGTGCAAATTACGAACGCACGAGAGCTATAGGATCCGCCCAAAGTGATGTCAGCAGAGCGCACCAGATGCTGACACGTGGACAATTATATATAAAAACAACGCACCCTATTGTGCAAACTACGAACGCACCAGATGTTGACACGTGGGTGTGTGCGCTGCTAGTGCGCGCTCACACAGTGCTGATAGTTTACATAACACGATGCTGATAGTTTAGTACAAAATGTGATGATAGGTTACATTTAAACTAAACTATCAGCAATGTGCGCGCGCGCGCCACGTGTCAACATTTGGGGCACTCTGCTGACGTCACTTTGACCGCATCCTGTGGCTCTCGTGCGTTCACAGTTTGCACAATAAGAGGCGTTTGTACTGGATAGCTACCATATATATATATATATATAGGGGGCAATCGGGTACAAACCTTATTTCGGGTCAGAACGTAGAAATAATCTGGGCCATTGATTACCCAGATCGGATGGCCACCGAAATTCAGAGGGGGTGGGGGTGATTGATTACGAAATCAATTACAAGATATGCATTAATTAAAAAGATATTGGAAGATATGCATTAAATCTGGGCCTTTAATTCTGTGATCCAAGGGCCCAGATTAAAAGTTCTGCGTTCTGACGAAGTTACAAGGTTTGTACCTGATTTTTATCCTATATATATATATATATATAGGGTTGGTATCAGGTACAAACCACCCCTTATTGTGCAAACTACGAACCAATCTGAGTCATAAGATCCGCCCAAAGTGATGTCAGCAGAGCGCACCAGATGCATATATATATATATAAGGTTGGTATCAGGTACAAACCACCCCTTATTGTGCAAACTACGAACCAATCTGAGTCATAGGATCCGCCCAAAGTGATGTCAGCAGAGCGCACCAGATGCTGACACGTGGGCAATAAATATATAAAACACTGCGCCTTATTGTGCAAACTACGAACTCACCAGGTGCTGACACGTGGGCGCGCGCACAGTGCTGACATGTGGGCGCGCACAGTGCTAATAGTTTGGGCGCACATTGCTGATAGTTTGGCACTGTGCTAAACTATCAGCACTGTGCGCCCAAACTATTAGCACTGTGCGCGCGCATGGTCAACACGCTCACGCGCGCGGGCAGAGGCGCGCGCGAAGCGGCCATGTGTTAGCACCGCGCGCGCTCTGCTGACATCACTTTGGGCGGATCCTATGGCTCAGATTGGTTCGTAGTTTGCACAATAAGGATGGTTTTTACTGGATAGCTAATATATATATATATATAGGATAACAATCAGGTACAAACTTCTATCTTTCGTCAGAACGCAGAACTTTCAATTTGGGCCCTTAGATCATAGAATTAAAGGCCCAGATTTAATACATATCTGTTAATATCATTTTAATTAATGCATATCTTATAATTGATTTTGTAATCAATCACCACCCCCCTGAATTTCGGTGGCCATCCGATCTGGATAATCAATGGCCCATATTAGTTATACGTTCTGACCCGAAATAGGGTTTGTACTTGATTGTTCCCCTATATATATATATATATATATATAGGGAAGCAATCACGTGCGAACCCCTCTTAAAATGCGAATCTGCGAACTCAACAACAACATGACACGTGTCGCGCTTAGAAATGCTCATCTTTTTTCCCCACCAAGTTCATTAATTTAATTTTTCCCGCTTCGTTTCAACTCAGATTTAATTTTTTTTGCGCCAATATTCATATTTTTTTCAAGAGCCTTCTAACAAGTAGTGGATTGCATATATTTTGATTGTGTTTTTGAATACGTGTGTGAATGTGTGAATATGAGTGCGAAAAAGTGTGATGTGTTTTGCAAATTTAGTGTATATGGTTTGCGGATTTAGTGTATATGGTTTGCAGATTTAGTGTATATGGTTTGCGGATTTAGTGTATATGGTTTGCGAATTTAGTGTGTTTTGCAAATTTAGTGTATATGGTTTGCGGATTTAGTGTATATGGTTTGCGGATTTAATGTATATGGTTTGCGAATTTAGTGTATTGCATACTTATGTACATATGGATAGATGAAGCCAAAATTTTCCAAAAAATGACAAATCCACAAATGGAAACCATTAATTTTGCCAACATATTGAAATCAATTTCATTATTCCTTGGATCCATTCTAACCTGTAAGAGCAGAAGATGAAGCCAAATGAAGAGATTACACACCCACACAACACCAGAAATGCTAATGGGAAGTTTGATGAAGATAAATTATAATAAAAGAAAATTTAGCACAAATTATAATCTACATATGAAATGACTTCCAAAGAAGAGATTGTAAACCAAACCTTATCAAATTGCACTTGGTGCAGGTCTATCCATATCGGGTTCAACAAATTCAAGTTAAATATCAGAAGTTCACATCAAATGCACGTAATTTAAACATAAGAAATACATGGAGTAATAGAAATGAATTGATGAGCAGTCCACAAGTACAAATCATGTATAGTAATATATGTGGCATGCAAATGTTCCAGATAACCAAATTAAGCTAGTTGGATTGTTGGTCAAATCCAAGTTGAGATTATTGTACCTATTATCTTGCAAACAACATAATATGCCACTCTACATTTGACACATTGATCGTAATTCTACAATTTTCTCTGCCTCAACATCTTGGCCAACTCTTCATCTTTCATTGGTTTAGTTTTTTTATATTCGCAAACCATATACACTAAATTCGCAAACCATATACACTAAATCCGCAAACCATATACATTAAATCCGCAAACCATATACACTAAATTTGCAAAACACACTAAATTCGCAAACCATATACACTAAATCAGCAAACCATATACACTAAATCCGCAAATCATACACACTAAATCCGCAAACCATATACAATAAATTTGCAAAACACATCACACTTTTCGCACTCATATTCACACATCCACACACTTATTCAAAAACACATCAAAATATATGCAATCCACTACTTATTAAAAAGCTGTTGAAAAAAATAAGAATATTGGCGCAAGAAAAAATGAAATCGGAGTTGAAACGAAACGAGAAAAATTGAATTAATAAACTTGATTATAAAAAAAAGAGGGGCATTTTCTGAGCGCGACACATGGCGCAATCTGGTTGAGTTCGCATGTTCACACCATAACTCATGGTTCGCACCTGATTGCTCTCTTATATATATATATATAGGATAACAATCAGGTACAAACTTACATCTTTCGTCAGAACGTAGAACTTTCAATCTGGGTCCTTGAATAATAGAATTAAAGGCCCAGATTTAATGCATATCTTTTAATATCTTTTTAATTAATGCATATCTTGTAATTGATTTCGTAATCAATCAACCCCCACCCCCCCTGAATTTCGGTGGCCATCCGATCTAGTTAATCAATGGCCCAGATTAGTTCTACGTTCTGACCCGAAATAAGGTTTGTACTTGATTGTTCCCCTATATATATATATATAGGGTAGCTATCAAGTAAAAACCACCCTTATTGTGCAAACTACGAACTCACTAGGTGCTGACACGTGGCGCGCACAGTGCTGATAGTTTGCGCAGCACGGTGCTAATAGTTTGCGCGCACAGTGTTGATAGTTTGCATTTGTGCTAAACTATTAGCACCGTGCTGCGCAAACTATCAGCACTGTGCGCGCCACGTGTCAGCACCTGGTGAGTTCGTAGTTTGCACAATAAGGTGCGGTGTTTTATATATTTATTGTCCACGTGTCAGCATCTGGTGCGCTCTGCTGACATCACTTTTGGAGGATCCTATGGCTCTCGTGGGTTCGTAGTTTGCACAATAAAGGGGGGTTTATACCTGATACCAATCCTATATATATATATATATATATATATATAGGGAAACAATCAAGTACAAACCTTATTTCCGGTCAAAACGTAGAACTAATCTGGGCCATTGATTACTCAGATCGAATGACCACCGAAATTCAGGGGCGGTGGTGGTGATTGATTACGAAATCAATTACAAGATATGCATTAATTAAACAGATATTAAAAGATATGCATTAAATCTGGGCCATTAATTCTACGATCCAAAGGCCCAGATTGATAGTTCTACGTTCTGACGAAATATACAAGTTTATACCTGATTGTTATCCTATATATATATATATATGTAATCTCTACACCATTAACACACATAATGATTCAATAATCTATTATATTGACATAGTATCAGAGCCTCCCATGGGATTGACCTAAGATTGCTTGAACCGGAAAAAAACCTAGATATCGCTGTCGGCCATGGTGAACCCCGAGCAACCCTCCGCCGCAGCCACTCAATCACCAGCTCTTGCCTCACCATACTACCTTCATCCCACTGATAGTACGGGCATATGCAGATGCCAGTTCTTTTGAATGTCGCCAATTATGAACGATGGTCGAAGCTATTTAGCAACACCATGAAATCCAAACAAAAATTGGGTTTTGTTGATGGATCTCTTCAGCTGCCCAGTGATGGATCCGATGATGAAAAACGATGGGACATGGTCAATTCCATGATCATTGGATGGATGTTTGTGAGTGTCGAGGAGAAACTCCGCTCATCGATCTCCTTTATTAATAAAGCCTTGGCTATTTGGTTGAGCGTTTTTTTTGATAAGCGAGATGAAATATTTCATTATACTTGAGTGTAGTACAATGAAAAGCAGAATACCAGACCAGTGTGGTCGATTCTGAGAGAACAAAAACAATAAACTGAAAAGAACAAAAATAACATCAAATGCCTGCAACACAAGAGAACCAGCAGACAACAATCTCAAGAAAAAATAACAAACTTCACACCAAACACCTCGGGTCTCCAAACTGATAATGAACCCCCAGAGGCACCTTCGGAGGGTGAGAACGAATAAATCAAAACTCCCACAAAACCTCAACTCCTCAAGTAAGCAGGAGTGAAAGACTCAACCTTTGTCTCTTTGAAAGAAAACAAAATCAGTTCTTAAACGCCTTTATTCACAACTGCTCCGTCTTTGTTGTATGGAATCAATGAAGGGTTAAAGATGGAGGAACGGAGTTTAGGACATCCAGTTCCTCGTCCTCACAAACATCAACATAATAATCATTTTCACCCGAATCCAGATCAAGACGTTCAGCTACTTCCCAGTCTAGATTTTCAATCTGTTCTAACACAGAAGCATCAGATTTAATGGCTTTGATACCAACCTGTTTCACATAGTCCCATTCACTCTTTCGTGCTTCACGTTCACGATTTCGGGGGCTGATTTGAGAGAGAACTGGGACCTGATACGCGACCACTGCCTTGGATTTTGAGTGTCTCTGTTTTTTAATCGCTGAAGGGGGGGTGAACTCTTTCGAACTAGGTTGAGCCGAAATTATATGGGCCCAAGGCTCTTCTGGCACTAAAGACTCAGCAGGAATCGTGGATTCAACATCCTTTTCCTCAACTAACGCAACTGAAAAACCGGAATTGGAATTAGAAACTCGAGATAAGGACTATTCTGCATAATCTTCATGATTGCCCTGATTAGCCCAATCCTTATCTGATGGCGTCTCCGGCAAGTTTGTTATTGGAAAAAAAACGTTCTGGCACATCATGAATTAACACACCTGAAATATCTATCGGAAAAGTAGAATTTCCTAACTGAAACGATGCATCCATAGACATAATTTTCGAATTTCGATGAACCAGGATGAAAACCCTTTCAAAAGAGGCTGAGGTTGGATCAGCTTCACAGATATGAAATAAAATAGTTCCAAGGTTCTTCTAATAGCCAGAATAGAGTCATCGGTTCGGCCATGAAAGGGTATGCCTTCGATCTTCACCCACTGAAAAAATCCCCCTAGAGTGACCAATATTCCGGAGTTACTCAACACTTCAAACCAAGGCTTCAAGATTGCCCATTTTTCAAGTTCCAAAGCATCTCTTAGAGACAGATTAATAGCGGTTAAGAGAAAAATTCTATTACCAAAAGAACGTAGAACTATATCCTCTAAACCCAAAGATTGAAGCAACGAAATATGCTGCGAGACATTCCAATTACTGTGTGCCAATACAAGTATACCTGACAAAGCCATCTCTCGATTCCCTTCAACAGAAAATCCACGGGCAGGATTGTGCTGAGCTTTAGGAACCCATTTTTGAACCATTTTAGGACCTGATTGTTTCTCTTGGCGTGCAGTAGGTCGGGAAAATGCTGTAGCTACCAGGATCTTGTAACCTTCATGCAACGATCCATTAAGTGCCTTAATCTCTTCCAAAGCCTTCCCACAGAACATCTTTGCAAAGCCAAAAAAATTGTCATTTCTATTCGATCGTTTGCAAACAAAACATGAAGATTCATTCGTCGGAACCAGCAGATTTTTCAGCCAAACCTCGTTTCTTCCGGGCGGTATGTTGAAAATAAACACCTTTTGAAGGCCGGGTTGAGACTGAGATTCATCCTCAACATCAACTCCGGCTTTCTCCAAATTTACATGTCTTGATTGGGAGTTTTCTATTTGATGAATCAATGAGGAAACCTTACCAGCAACACCCCTCAAATCTGGAGAAGAGCTCGTGCTGTGAGAGCTTCTGTTTGGGATGACCACAACTGATTTGGGTCTCTGAACTGTCGTAGCCACCGTCGGTGAGACCGTCGGCGCCTTCCCCTTTCTTTCGTCCCTCAACATTGTGTTCTTGTGCCTTGAATTGTGAATCCACAATAAACTCTCTCTCAACAGCATAAGATCAACACTGAAACTTGTGTACTGCTCCAACAACGCAAAAACACGGAGAAAAACGACGACGTCGTCGACCACACACGCCAACACCACCAAACCCTCTCTGTTGCAATCGCGTCTCACCCAAAACCAGGAAGTCGGAACCGGTCACTCCTGATAGTTGCAGTCGCGTCTCTGTATCGCGAATCGCGTCTCTGTATCGCGAATCGCGTCTCTGTTTCTGTCTCCCCCAAAACCTCTCGCCAATCGCTCCTGATTCGACGATCTCCTGTGTCCTCTAGTCACAGAAGATCAGGACCGGGGGCGTTAAAACTTTTCCGACCTGAGATTCTGCCAGCCAAAACGCGACGGAGTGCCAGGCCGAGGACGAGAATCAGAGCGTCGGAGACAGTCGACATGCCGGAGATGAGGACTCGGAATCGCGACTTGCCAGGCCGAGCTGCGATCTCGATCCCTCCACGCCCAAGCCGCACAGGAACACAACGAAGGGAACCCTAACCACCGGAGACAATGGCGTCCAAAAATCGGTGTCGCCAACTGACGGTGGCGCTACACTTTAGGGGTGAAACCTAAAGTCGCGTGCGTCTATTTGGTTGAGCGTTAAACGCGGATATGGCATTAATGATGGAACGAATGAGCATCAGCTTCATGTTGATCTCACAAAGTGTCGACAAGATGAAGATACGGTTGAAGCGTACTTCTCTCATCTCAAGTTGATTTGGGAAGCCATTGAAGACGGAGACAAAGGATTTGTATGTTGCTGCGGAGAATCCACGTGTGAAGCCATGACGAAATACAACAAAAAGAACGAGCATATGCAGATTCATCAATTATTGATGGGTCTTTCGGGTTCAAAATTCGATACGACTCGTTCTAACCTTCTTGCTCGTCTCAAAGATGAGACTTTGGATACTGTTTACTCTCAGTTAATTCAGCAAGAGAGACATCAGAATGCTGCACAAGAGAATCCGTCTCTAATTGTAGTAGCACCTTCCACGGATTCATCCGTTTCGAAGCAATCCCTGACATGTACTCGTTCCAACCGTACGGGCCATGAAAAGAGTGCATGTTTCAAGATTATTGGATATCCGGAGTGGTTTGAACAAAATCTGGGATCCAGCGCATCGAGGAATTCAAACCGGGGACGTGGACGAGGACGTGACAACTAGGGACGTGGCAGTTCTCAACCACGAGCTAATGTTGCAGAAACCTCGTCTAGCATACCTTCACTCACGACATCACGATGGTCTCATCTCGCCAAGTTCATTGACTCTCACAAATCGCCTCCGGGTAAGCTTACGGGTAATAATGACATGGCACTAGTAGTCGCTATGATTTGATAATCGATTCAGGGGCATCATATCATATGGCTGGAGATATTACTCTTCTTACTGACCTTACCAAGATAGCTCATTTCCCGATTAAACTTCCCAATAACGGTGTAGCTTGGGCAACTCGGCATGACACACTCTCTCTCTCTCTCTTGGAGGAAAACTGATCTTGCGTCATGTTTTTTACTCACCTGATTTATCCATTACATTGATTTCCGTTGTTCAGCTATTGCGTGATGTTGCGAGTGTCATTGTCTTTACTAAACGATTTTGTGTGATACAAGACCAAGCTTTGAAGACTTTGATTGGAGCGGGTGAGGAGTGTGACGGGGTTTATCATCTTGATGGTTTAGTTGTTCCTCATGTTGGGTGTCAATGCAGGGTATGAACATATATTTGTAGCGGAAATAACTCGAGATCATGCCATAGAACACTACCAAATATTAAATACACAAGAGAATAAAAAATATGGATGTCTCCTTACCAATTAGTTTAAGAACACAAGTAGAATGAAGAGAACACCAAAGAAACGATGATATTTTTGAGTCTCCAAGATGTCTATGTATCCAATTGGAATCAAAGTCACGTAGTTCTTCTTTAGATGACTCAAGAACACAACAAGATGGAGAAAGAAAGCCAAACCCAAAATTGTAGGGAAAGAGTAAGAGAAGTTGTGTTCCTATTCTTGTCTTGTGTTTTCTTATATGAAAAAGATGACTTTAACCATCAATATAATCAACAACTACCAAGGACAAGTAAGGTGTGAAGCATGGTGTGAACTAGGACAAGTATGGTGCTAAGTAAGGCTAGACAAGATGGGGTTAGGTGATGAATCCCCAACACCTTAATCCTTATCTTGCTTACTTAGTACTAATTAATCAAGACTTGATTAATCAGTTCCATGGACCTTGGTTGCATGAGCCTCTTGGAACATAGCCCGTGGCCATTCCCAACGAGGTCCCGTGACGCGCTCATCGCCTCCAAACCTTCCATACCAGAAATGTCTAACATTATCCGACATGATCAATCTCAGGACTCCAAACCTTGTCTCAATCCGTAATGTCCTATTCACTTACATGCACATGACCCAAAACCCAGTTTTGGTCATGTCACGAGACAACTCCTTTTTGGCGATTATCCATAATTGTGCCAGTGAGTTTCATTCTTTGGTGTGACCCTTAGGTTTATGCATGTCAATAGATCAACATAAAATCTCATTTTACTTGTATCTATATAAGTGGTAACTAACGAGACTTTAGTATTGCCTGACATTGCATAACGAATCGACCCTGTCGATTCTAACCTTTCCGTCGTCCCTGCCATTATCCTTTTATCACTGATATCCTGGTTGAGATAAGGCATAGAGCCGTCATCCTTATTATTCTCAATCACTGTTCCTTGATATGTGAGATGACTGAGTATATGATACCCAATATCATGTGCATGGTCATGCTATTCTTTTAGCCACTCTTGATCAAGCGACCGAGAACCGATATCTTTCCCATATCGCAGTATGATGGATAAATCCCTTAGCCATCTTTCGTGTCACTCATACAACCTGTCCCCAAGGCTGTTATGAAAACCTTATCACATGCAACGTTAGGCTCAGGTCAAACTTAGTTATTTACTGCATAGTTTTCACAAAGACTCTTTGGTCTAAGGATACATGACTAGCTACGATAATTAATATGTTCATGACTTGATCTATGGCACATATTCATGTCGGGTCGTCCAATATCATGTCTCACATGATATTTATGATCAGACTCCGGAATCTCATTCCAATGACTAACAGAACGTAAGCCATGAAGAACCATCTTTCATACAAGTCGTTTCTAGCAAAGCTTTATTGAGTAGGGACCCATCGAGTGTGATCTATCTCAATTTATGGCTCTATTCGCATGGTGGGCATAGATTAAAACACACATCGATATATTACTCCAACACATAAGTAATATAAAGCCGCTTTAATCTTATTGCTAATGATGATATATACATTTGGACATTTATGATTGAACTACAAGCACTAAGACTAACAATCTCCCACTTGTCCTAGTTCCAATCTAAACTCCAATCTATTCCCATTGACCTTACATGCCTCTCATGTTTTGGCAACGAGAATGCCTTAGTCAATGGGTCAACTATGTTATCATTAGTTGTAATATAGGGGATTTTCACATCCCCTCGGTTCAGTATTTCTATGATGAGGTGGTATCGATGCAGTACATGTTTGGATCTGTTATGCGATCTGGGCTCTTTAGCTTGTGCAATGGCCCCTGTGTTGTCGCAAAATAGGTTCACCGGGCTGGATGAGGTTTTAATTACACCCAAACCTACCATGAACTTCTTGATCCATACAACCTCCTTGGCTGCCTCTACAGCTGTTATGTACTCAGCCTCTATCGTGGAGTCAGCGACGGTGTCTTGCTTCACGCTCTTCCAGCTGAAAGCTCCGCCATTCAGCAAAAACACATATCCTGACTGACTTCTAAAGTCATCTGGATCTATTTGGAAACTAGCGTTTACATGTCCATTAAAGACTAGATCAGAATCATCTTTTCCCCCGTACACCAGAAACGTGTCCTTAGTTCTCAAATATTTGAGAATCGCCTTGACTGTTATCTAGTGTTCCTCACTAGGGTTAGACTGAGGTATGCTGGTACAACTCAAGGCATATGAGACATCCGGTCTCGTGCATATCATGGCATACATGATCGATCCTACCACTGAAGCGTATGGGATTCACATCATCCTTTTCAGCTCATCAGGTGTCTTAGTATACTGAGTCTTGCTGAGATGAACGTCATGACGTGCGGGTAAGAGTCATTTATTGGAATCAAGCATTGAGAACATACTCAATACCTTGTTCACATAGGTGCTTTGACTCAAACCCAAGACCCTCTTGGTGCGATCTCTATGTCTTAATCCCTAAGATATAAGCAACACCGTCTAAGTCCTTCATTCAGAAACACTTCCCTAACGAGGCTTTAATCTCGTGCAAGGTTGGGATGTCGTTTCCAATTAGTAGTATGTCAACGAGATACAGCACCAGAAAGGTAATCTTACTCCTGTTTTCTTTCTTGTAAACGTAAGGTTCATCCTCGTTCTTGATAAAGCCAAATCCAATTACAACTTCATCAAAACAAAGGTTCCAACTCCGAGAAGTTTGATTCAATCCACAAATGTATTTCAACAACTTAAAAATCTTTCCCTTATTCTTAGGATCAACAAAACTTTCGGGTTAAAACATATAAACGTCCTCCGACAAATTTTCGTTTAGAAAAGCGGTTTTGACATCCATTTGCCATATCTCGTAATTGTGATACGCAGCTACGGCAAGAAGAATTCGGATAGATTTGACCATAACCACTGGGGAGAAGGTTTCCTCATAGTCAATCCCTTAGATCTGCCCATAACCTTTCACCACCAATCGGGCTTTGTAGGTCTAAGGGTTGGCTTTCATGTCCATCTTCACCTTAAAGATCCATTTGCATCTGATGGTTGTTACACCACCGATGTGATCAACCAGTTCCTAGACTTGGTTGTGTGACATGGATTGCATTTCCTCCTTTATGGCTCCTAGCCATAACTTGGAGTCGGGTCCGTCCACGGCTTCCTGAAATGTAGCTTAATCATCGTGATCCACCACAAGCTCACTGTCACCTCCAGACACAAAGCAACCATATCTCGGAGGTCATTAACTTGACACTCTGAGATTTAACTCTCAGTGTCACGCCCCAATTTCAGAGAACCGAACTCGGGACGCGAACATTTTAAAACATAAAAACACTTGAACCTGTTTTGAATAAAAGCTCTGACATTTCCATTCACTTCTCAAAATAATAGTATTTACAATACAAAAACGTCCCAACAAGTGGACAAGGTACAATATCCGTCACTAGACTCAACAAAATAAAGACCAGACTCCGCTCCAAGCTCCACAAGCTTCAAGAGCTAACCTAGTCCGTCCGGTGATCAGTACCTGTAGGAAAAGCAGCTAGGGGTGAGCGTTCGCTCACCTCCACGGATAACAGACTGACTATGGCATAATTAGTAGCTAAAGCCAGTAACACCAAAACTAAAACCAACACCAAAACCGACACCAACTCAAGTACTCAACCTCAAACTCGCAAGTAAAACAAACACAACCAACAATGACCTTCCCCAAAGACAAGAACACGGATCAGGCTAGCTGAAGAATGCTCAGAACCTGCCGAGCCTCGTACGCGGTCAGGCCAGCCGAAGAATGCTCGTAACCTGCCGGGACCCGGTCGCGGATCAGGCTAGCCGAAGAATGCTCATAACCTCTCAGGATCCGGACACGGAACAGGCTAGCCGAAGAATGCTCAGAACCTGCCGAGGCTCGAGTTTGGTCAGGCCAGCCGAAGAATGCTCGTAACCTGCCAAAATCCACACCATTCCCCGACACACAGTCGGTTCGGGCAAACACAACCACAAACACAAGCAAGTTCAACAAACAGGCACTCAAGGCCACTCAAGACATCTCAACAGTCAAGACTCGGGTTCAACAACCCCACGGGCCATCATGGCCTCCCAAAACACAACCACTTAACTCACGGGCTCAACAACCCCAAGACACCAAATAATAACACACGGACTCTCAAGGCCATCCAAACTCAACAATAAATAACACGGGCTCTCAAGGCCACCCAAACTCAACAATAAATAACACGGGCTCTCAAGGCCACCCAAACTCAACAATAAATACACACAACAACCTCCGGGCATGGTCATATGCCTCCAGTAATTCAATTATCGCTAAGTTCTCTATTCCTACGACACTACTAAGTATCACATGCTTTTCTCTTAAACGCTACAATCTCGTATCATGTTTTTCTAATATTTAAATAAATCTACTCAACCCATGACACCCCGGTGTCACATGCAATTCTACTATTAGCTTTCCCTAATCAGGGCCGAGATCCGGCTACTTTTCCCTACCTCGTATATAAATCCAAAAGCGCTCCAACAACACCCGAAGTACACCCAGTCACTCGCCGAGCTTCCCTTTGCCTCGGTCCGTAGCACGATCTAAAAGAACGCAAATTCAAAGTACTTTTAAACTAGTACGAATAAACCGAAAATTAACATACTTAACGCCCAAACGTAACCCCGACCATGCCGATCACTCCCAAACTTCCCAATTACTCGATATTGTTGATAAAGGACCCGTAAAGGCCAGATTCGCCCGACATGGCGAATCTGCCCGGGTTTTGGTTAATTGCCTTCCGGGGCTCCAAAAGTCTCCGTTTTCGTTTCTACGGTCTTAGAATAATTCAAGGAACCCAACGCACTCGACGGAATCGAATTCCGACTTCTAAAACAATTTATTAACGTTTAAAGTCCCTAAAACCCGTTAATTACAACTTCTCCAATTTAGTTCCAATTTTCGATTCGGTTTAGGGTAAATGGTCCGGGGAACGTTTTAAACCACCCGAACATTAAAACCCGAGCAACCGAGCACGTGGGCCCCACCCAAGAGGCTTGGCCGAGACCCTAGGGTTCGAGGGGGGGCTCGGCCACCATGTGGTGGCTGCTGCCAGCTCCGGCCAGCCACCTCATGGCCGGCCGGCCACCACCCACGGTGGCCGGAGCTCCTCCCGAGCCTCCGGTCACCGGAAAACGTGCCATTACAACCCCAAACACCTCTAAAACGTCTCCAACACCTCCAAAACGTCCATACAACCCTAACCCATAGTTTATAACCAAACCCTAGCTTTTGAGAAATAATCGAAACGAGAATCGGGTTAGGTCTTACCAACGAGGAAGACGAGGGGAAGACGTTTTCTCCTTGCTTTGAATCGATCCAACGGTTGAATAATCTCTTAAACCCTAGCTTTTAATCTTCTATCTTCTTCTCCACCTTCTTCTCTCTCTAACTCTCTTCTTCTCTCTTCTCTTTCTAATTAACACAACTAACAACTAACTAAAAACTAATCTTTTTCTCTTTAAAACCCCATAATTTCGGCCATCACTCTCCACCACACAATTTCCCCCCAAAACTAACACCACCACCTTTTGGAAAATATCTAGTTGATATTTTCCAATCAGTTTGGCGAAAATCGGACGTTTCGGGACCCGAACGGGCACTTTTTCCAGGAAATTACGAAACTTGACGGGCTACAAGGAAACGGCTCAACTAAGACCGCTGCGACGACGGTTAAGCTTTTTGGATCCCAAACGGTCCTCGAATGGGCCAAAACGTCGCTCGGTTGACTTTTCCAGCGAAAAGTCAACATTTCCCAAATTGATCAGAAAGTTGCCCTGAGTCCCCTGGAACTCATTTTGGTCGATAACGGGGTCAAATTAAGTTCGGTATGACCCTCGGGGTCAATTTAGGTTAAGTTAAGTGTCTGTCTTAAAATTTTTAAATTTTCCTGTTTTTCGCAGGTTTGACTGACGTTGACCAGAAGTGGTTATTACACTCAGAATGGCACAGCAAGCGTACCGGTCGTCAAGTAGTATTCGGGGTTTAGTCCGAGATATCGTACCCAATGGAGCAATTAAGCAAGCACTTTAGTTAATTAATTTGTTACTCAAGCTATTCCTATAACAATGATTTGTTTTGATTTGTAAAAGATAATTTCATACAAATAATGAGAATAAATATATGATCCGAAAATAGAGCACAAAATCATAGAAGGATTGTGAATCGGAGATAAAAGGCGATCTAGGACATTAGCGGGGTTCGAATGTGATGAATGACTTAATGTGATTCGATATACATTTGCAACTAATACTATTCTAAGGGCAACGAGAATCCTCTCAATGTAGTCCTAACCATCTCTCGATCGTATTAGGACCCTAACATACTCAGTCCACCTAATTATCTCTAATCTCCAGGTGTAGAACGGTATATAGCATTACTATCTATACATTCTTCTAACTTTCGGGTTTTACTCCTATAGCTATTGCACTCGTGTCAGTCTAACCATATTATGGCTTAGATTGAAACCCGAGCTATTTAATTCTTATTTCCTCACATTAACCTCATTTCTCAATTTTTGGTTAATATATTAAATCATGCATCACGTGATCAAGGCAACGAAGCATTGAGAGTAGAATTAAATAAACGATATCCTAGATATTAGTTTGTCAAATGTACAACCAAAACACATTAATTCAAATCATCACATCGTTCCCTTAGCCCTAGATCAATGAGGTTTTTAGTTCATATCAATGGAATAAGAACACATAGAAATAATAAGAACAATGATAATCTTATTGACTGAAAAAGTAATATAAGTATCAAAGTTGAATCCAAACTATGAAAAACCTTCAAAAGTGGTGTGAAAACTCTTGTTTGATCTTCGATCTCTCTCCACAAAGTCTCCAAAAACTCCTCCCAAGTGTGTTTCTCCTTTGAATTTCGTGATCCCCTATTTACAATCCCTAAAATTCTATTTATACATCATTAAACCCTAGGGATAAGACGGGAAATTCGCCAAAAACAAATAACAAAATCTGCGCGCGCACATTTGTCGCACGCTGTGCGGCCAGCGTGCATTTTGGACAGTGGCGAATCCTTCATCAAAGTTGTAGATAATTGAATTCCCTTCGATTTGATATGTAACAAGCGAAAATCGGAGTTCGGATGCGAAAATTATGCCTTTTACAAGATCAGCCAGACTCCAAAATTTCTTAAGCTGATTTTTTTTCATTTAGCTCCAAAACTCTTTATTTCACATCACACTCCTAATTACCCCTAAAAAGAGACCAATTATATAAATATAGAGATAAATACATTAAATCACATAATCACGGGACTGAAAAGCTTAGGAATGTGAGCTAAAAACATCTAGAATAGATGCATTTTACGTTCACATCAACACCCCACACTTAAGCTTTTCTCGCCCCGAGAAAATTAAACTAAATAAAGCAGTAAGATATGTCCCGGTTAAACCCCGAGGTTCCCCTCGATAGGAGGAGTCTGGGCCTCCTTTATTCAAACAATGAAAATAAAGATGCATGTGCAATGCATGTTCCTATAAAAATGCAACCTATGACTCAGCTACATGATGCATGCAAAAATTCAGGAAATGTTGGTAATTTACGAGGTTAAGCACACATTGACCAAAAGGGTTTTCTCAGAGTTATCACATGCCAAAAATTCTTACACAGCTCAAAATAATGCATAAACCGATGAACATACTGCATGTGAAGCGACTTGCAATAAAGCCTACTCAATTTAGTTTACAAACCTTTTGTTAACTTTGTTATCCGTTCCTCTTTTCCCTATACACGGTTCTTAGAGATTCATACACAAGCATTTTCAATCCCCTCTCCACTAATTATAAGGAATTTTGGGTAATCATGAATCACATAGGGCTTTATTGGGCTTATAATGTTAGGCTAGACATAGGTGTAGTAAGGTATATGAAAAGAAGCTCAATAAATACATCTTGGCAAACATGCTTCGACTCACAACCCCGAAAGTGTATCTTACAACCCATAACCCTCATTTGTGCACGACTACTTCTCTTTACCCTTTTTGTTTTCTTGTGAGCACAAAAAATTATAATGTCATTCTTTCTACCTGCTCTAATTGTTCAGCCTTACCCCCACTTTTCTTTTTGCATAGAAGAGATTTTTTTTCCTCATTTTTTAGGGGGAAGGCTAGAAGCAGCAATAATTATCATAGACCCGACACAATAATAAATACTTATTTCTTCCTCATTCCATACCTCATTTCCAACCATCAACCATAATAACCACACTCAAAAAGCACCTAAGCCAAGAAGTATGGGTTCAATTATAACAAATGGTATTTAAATGAAATGAAGGGCACAAAGGTTTATAACATAAAGGTTAGAAATGAAAGGCCAAAGCTCAACAAGGGTGACTAGTGGATAATCACAAACGTATAGGTAGGCAATTTAGCACAAACAGTCCAAAAATGCCATATGATAATTTTCCTAATCACCTAATACCTTATTTTTATTTTGTCTCGATGGGATGTATGTGAAGTTCTAGACTCGGGTTTCCATGCATAGGAATTAAAGGACTCAAGCACACATCAAAGTGACTATCCAAAATGAAAACAAACAAGCATACCTCACTACATGTGCTTACACAAGTCAATTCATTCATAACAAATCGATGCACTTCTTTGAATTATGCAAGAAAGAAAAACATGTTCAACATTCCAATCATCGAAACCTTAAGATCATGCACACTAAGCTTCATAAACTACCAGCAAATATTTTTTTGATTTTTGATTTATTTTTGTTTTACAAAAACAATATGATGCATGAAACTAATGCTAAAAAAGCGTAGAGCATAATGCAAAGCATCTCACCCTACACTTTAAACCTAAGCACTGTCCCCAGTGCGACTGTAACACATATGTACACATGCACCCCTCAATAATATACATGATAATAACACCCCACACTTGTCAAATAGCATATATAACAACCACCATACAGTCTTAGATACATACGCTATCAGTACGACAATTCGGGTGCTCAGCACCCACCACATAGTATCTAAGAGTAAGACAACAACAATATCAATATAAAGTAGGAGGGTAAGGGATACTGCCCCTCGAAGAATTGTTGCGTGGCATGCATTTGACTCGGGGTGTGGCGATACATGAATGAATGGAAAGCTCCTCGCCCGATCGAGCTCGTGTGAGCCCAGCGCCTCGCATGTGATCAATGTCCATACGCTCTCTAATCCATAGTTGGGGTGTCTCCCAACAAGCGCATTTGTTTAACGTCGTTACCTCGACGAGTTGAAGGCTCAATCAGGGGGCCTCCCACAAATCTCATACTTCCATTGCGTTATTTACGATAAGGTAGCCAAATGTTTCGTCCACGAACGATAAGGTACCCATATGTTTCAAATGAACGATAAGGTAACCAAATGATTTGTCCACGGACGGAAGTAGCATATTCCGTTAGAAAACTAACGAAATATTCCTCTAAATTAGACATGTGCAGTTAAGTGGGGTGTGAAATGACGATTTTACCCTTTCTTTTTTTAAGCTTATAAATTTGATAGAAAAAATTACCATTATACCCTTAATTATATAATATAATAAATAAATAAATTTAATTTTTTTAAAATTTAAAATTTAAAAATTTAAAAAATAATCCAGAAAAAAGTTTAAAATTTTAAAAATATTAGACATATTAAAAAATACAAAATATTAAATATTTAAAAAATAAAATATTTAAAAACAATAAAATAAAATATTTAAAATATAAAAAATAAAATATTTAAATATTCAAAATTATTAAATATAAAAATATTCAAATATTTAAAAATAAAAAATAAATATTCAAAAAAATATTAAATTAGTTAAAAATTCAAAAACAATAAAATATTAAAAAAATATTAAAATTATAAAATTATAAATAAAAAATTTTAAATAAAAAAAAACTGATTTTTGAAAATAAAACTGATTTTAAAAAAAACTATTTAAAAAAAAACTGATTTTTAAATATAAAATCTGATTTTTTTAATATACAAAAAAACTGATTATTAAAAAAATAAAAAATGATTTTTAAATATAAAAATCTGATTTAAAAAAAATAAAAACTGATTTTTGAAAATAAAAACCAAATTCTGTTTTAAAAAAATATAACTTTAAAAAAATATATAATTTATTTATTTTATTTTGAAAATTAAAAATAATTAGAAAATATAAATTAAAGAAAAATAATAAGTGAGGGTATAATGGTCTTTTCACTCTTAAGTCAAAAGTCAACTGAAATGTCAAAGGGCAAAATAGTCATTCTACATAATTCTGTTAGTTTTTTAACAAATTAACACAAATCGTTCGTGGACGAAACATTTGGGTACCTTATCGTGCAAAAAATTCATAAGGGTACCTTATCGTTCGTGGACGATTCATTTGGGTACCTTATCGTAAATAACCCTTAAATGTGAGTGAAAAACTAGGAGAAAACACACAATGTAGTACAAAATCTATTTTCTTGAGTTTTGGACAAGTTCCAAACTCAAGGCTAATCTCATCAAGCTCGCCTGAACAGAATAATTATGATTTAACTCATCTTGGCAAAACTCGATAGGGATATGAATCCCATGAGGTGGAAAAGTCTCACGACCACAAGGGTCAAGAGCATTTACCACAATTGAGTAACAATTCACAAACGGGTGATAGGGACTAGCAAATGTATCAGCAAATTCATGCTTAATATTAACAACTCTATGCTCAACATTTAATTTAAAAATCAATGGGACGGGTTGAACATATAGAGTTGATTGACTAGAATCCAAAAATGAATCTCTCATACTAAAGGGAATTTCGTCATCATGCTCGATGTCTACCAAAATAAAATCAATGGAAGATTCAAATACAACCCCTCTCTTGAGAGCATCTTCCATAGTACTCCTTGGATATCTTATAGATTTGTCAGCCAATTCTATGGATACTATGGAAGGATTCAGCTCAGAAAGAGTTTGTGAACTATTTTCTACAATTATACAATTATCATTTACATCTACAGAATTCAAAGCATCAAAACTACATGGAGATGGAATATGTATTGTACAAGATGAGTAAGAACTTGATACCTCACATTCCGCACTTACCTCTAAACTCAAGGTTGGATAATGAGTTTCTTGTTCTGTTGTATCACCTAAGTGCTCAGAATGATCTTCCTCAATGCGAATTGCTTGATCGTGTAGAGCTCTCTCATTCACCACTTGTATAAGAGGATTTATGTGATTCATTGCATTGGCTATTTGACCCAGTTAAACTTCCAACTTTTGGAACCGGGAATTAATATTCTGGTTCACTGTCTTCTGCTCCTGCACAAATGCTTTGTACAACTCAATCACCTCCTTTTTATCCTCATTCATATGCGCCCCATGGTTAGCATCATCTGTTCCAGTTTGGAGGAAGACTCTTGCGGTTCCACTTGATAACCTTGATGAAAAGTGGAAGGGTCCTCCTACTATTGACAATATGCATTTGAATTCAAATACTCACAATTATAGTTAGAATGGTCATAAGCTCCACAACAATCACAATACACAGTATCACAATACCAATTCTCCATAAAAGTTATAATGCAATGAATCAATTAAACAAATATATACACACACAAAAAATGGAATAGTCTTAACACGAATTACAAACGTATCAGAATTGCCTTAGTTGCTCCCCGGCAACGACGCCATTAACTTGACACTCTGAGATTTAACTCTCAGAATGGCACAGCAAGCGTACCGGTCGTCAAGTAGTATTCGGGGTTTAGTCCGAGATATCGTACCCAAGGAAGCAATTAAGCAAGCACTTTAGTTAATTAATTCGTTACTCAAGCTATTCCTATAACAATGATTTGTTTTGATTTGTAAAATATAATTTCATACAAATAATGTGAATAAATATATGATCCGAAAGTAGAGCACAATATCATAGAAGGATTGTGAATCGGAGATAAAAGGCGATCTAGGACATTAGCGGGGTTCGAATGTGATGAATGACTTAATGTGATTCGATATACATTTGCAACTAATACTATTATAAGGGCAACGAGAATCCTCTCAATGTAGCCATAACCATCTCTCGATCGTATTAGGACCCTAACATACTCAGTCCACCTAATTATCTCTAATCTCCAGGTGTAGAACGGTATATAGCATTACTATCTATGAATTCTTCTAACTTTCGGGTTTTTACTCCTATAGCTATTGCACTCGTGTCAGTCTAACCATATTCTGGCTTAGATCAAAACCCGAGCTATTTAATTCTTATTTCCTCACATTAACCTCATTTCTCAATTGTTGGTTAATATAATTAAATCATGCATCACGTGATCAAGGCAATGAAGCATTAAGAGTAGAATTAAATAAACGATATCCTAGATATTAGTTTGTCAAATGTACAACCAAAACACGTTAATTCAAATAATCACATCGTTCCCCTAGCCCTAGATTAATGAGGTTTTTAGTTCATATCAATGGAATAAGAACACATAGAAATAATACGAAAAATGATAATCGTATTGACTGAAAAAGTAATATAAGTATCAAAGTTGAATCCAAACTATGAAAAACCTTCACAAGTGGTGTGAGAACTCTTGTTTGATCTTCGATCTCTCTCCACAAAGTCTCCAAAAACTCCTCCCAAGTGTGTTTCTCCTCTGAATTTCGTGATCCCCTAATTACAATCCCTAAAATTCTATTTGTACATCATTAAACCCTAGGGATAAGACGGAAAATTCGCAAAAAAAAATAACAAAATCTGCGCGCGCACGTTTGTCGCACGCCGTGCGTCCAGCTTGCATTTTGGACAGTGGCGTATCCTTCATCAAAGTTGTAGATAATTTAATTCCCTTCTATTTGATATGTAACGGGCGAAAATCGGAGTTCGGATGCGAAAGTTATGCCATTTACAAGATCAGCCAGACTCCAAAATTCCTTAAGCTGATTTTTTTTCCATTCAGTTCCAAAACTCTTTATTTCACATCAAACTCCTAATTACCCCTAAAAAGAGACCAGTTATATAAATATAGAGAGAAATACATTAAATCACATAATCTCATGACTGAAAAGCTTAGAAATGTGAGCTAAAAACATCTAGAATAGATGCATTTTACGTTCACATCAGTGGACAACTAACCCTTTCAGATCGCCTTGGACCTTCTGGAATTGTTGCAGGAACTGGTCTTTTCTCTACGACCATCTCAGGCTCTTCTACAGGGTTATCCAGTGGATCAGTTGGATCTGTACCACCCTGAATTTGTTCTAGATGTATAGTCCCCCCACTGACGTCTTTAGAAATAAACTCCCTTTCCATAAAGACCCCACCCCGAGCGACGAACACCATGTTTTCGCTGGGTTTGTACAATTAGTACCCCATTGTTTCTTTGTGATACCCCACGAAGGTGCATTTATCAAATCTTGGTTCGAGCTTAGTCGAAATTAAATGTTTCACATAAGTTTCGCAACCCCAAATCTTCATGAAGGACAAAACAGGCTTTCTCCTGCGCCATTTCTCAAATTGTATCCCTTCCACAGCCTTCGTTGGAGCCCGATTCAAAATGAATACGACTGTCTCTAGAGCATAACCCTATAAAAAGATTTAGAGAGCAGTCCCACTGATCATGGACCATACTATATCCAATAAAGTTCGATTTCTCCGTTCAGACACACCATTCAATTGTGGTGTTTCGGGAGGAGTCCATTTAGAAAGGATCCCACTTTCTGCTAGATGATCTAAAAACTATGTGGTCAAGTATTCTCCACCTCGATCCGATCGAAATGCTTTAATACTTTTCCCAAGCTGGTTTTCTACTTCAGTCTTAAACTCTTTGAATTTATCAAAAGCTTCAGACTTATGTCTCATCAAATAGACATAACCATATCTACAAGAGTCGTCAGTAAATTTGATAAAGTAACTAATACCCCTCATGGAAAGTGTACTCATTAGTCCACACACATCCGAGTGTATCAGCCCCAATAAGTCACCCGCCCTCTCACCGCGACCGATGAACGACGCTTTAGTCATTTTCCCATCAAACAGGATTCACATCTATCAATCTATGAAATTCGAATGGACTAAGAAGTCCGCACTTGTGAAGTGTTGATATACGTTTCTCGTTTATGTGGTCTCAACAACAGTGCCATAACAAAGTTTGGTCTATATCGTCAGACTTGTACCTCTTGGTATTTACATGTTCCAAGATGCCCATGAGAGGCCCGTGAAACCAAGGCCCATGGAACTAATTAATCAAGTCTTGATTAATAAGTACTAAGTAAGCAAGACAAGGAATAAGGTGTTGGTGATTCACCACCTAACCTCATCTTTTCTAGACGTACTTAGCACCATACTTGTCCTATTTACACCATACGTGTCACATGCTTTTAGTTTGACAAGTTGATGGGGTTTGTTATTTTTAAGTCATCTTTTTTCAACATAACAAACACAAGACAAGAATAGAAACACATTTTTTCTCTCCCTCCCCTCCCCAATTTCGGCCATGGATGTGTTCCTCCTCCATTTTGTGTTCTTGAATCCTCTAAACTTGGAACTACGTGGCTTTGATTCCTTGGAGGATACATAGGCGTCGTGGAGACTCAAGCCAAATCATTCGTTACCCGGTGTTCTTGTTTTGGTAAAAAATAGTGCTGAATTTTTCTCTTGTGCATCCATTCTTTGTTAGTTGTTTCATGGTTCTAATCGTCTCTTGGTTTTCACTGATTTTCCGCTGCGAGTTGGTTCATCTCCAACCCTACCTCGAGACCCAACAATGGTGCCCATATTTTGTAATCGTAGGTCTGGGAGCTCTCTCCCTAGATCTCTTGGGACTATAGCCCGGTTTTGTCTGGTTTTTGTCATGGTTTCCGCATTTCGACCACGAAACCATTGTAAAGGAATGATCTTTCAGTGAGACAGTGAATACCCCAATATCTTCTAAAACCCTGTGGAATTCGGTATTAAGGGCATGAAGGTATGGTCGCCCCAATTGTGTTTCATTCTAAGCCGGTATGGAGTTTAAGTCACCAATGAGGACCTATCGTCTAGTATCATGTTGAGCCAATCTTCTCAACGTTGTCCATGTGGTGTGTCGAAGGATCCTATTTGGTCCGTCGTAGACCCTAGTTAGCCGGAACGGTTCCTGTCCTGGAATAGTGACCCTGGTATCAATGTAGTGCCGGTCAGTGTCCTAGGAAGAGATCATCACGCCAGGTCCCCATAATAGGGTCAGTCCACCCTTATGTCCTTCCGGTGGCAAGACCTAAGCTCCATCCCAAAAGTGCAAGTTCCGACACAGGATCGTTGTATCTGTTTCGGTTTGCATGGCTTCATATAAAAATAGTACTTGTGGACGATAAGTATTGAGGAGTACCTTAATATGTTCTTATGCTCCGTTAGTGCTATTCCCTGACAATTTCATGCCATGATTTTCACCGAGGGTGGAGGTAGTGTATGCGCTTGTTGAAGGGTTGTCTGACCTTCCATAGATCGGGGAGGAGGCGGTGGTGGAGCTTGTGATTGGTCCCCAGGGGATGGAGGTGTTTCCGAAGAAGAATGTGTCGCGTGCTTGCGATCATCCCGGATCGATGTGGTTGTTTGGGGTGGAGGTGTCGCAGTGATCGAAATCCACATCCGAATGGACGTATCGCCCAAATGTATGTCCGATGACCCACGTGTGATGTTGAGTGGGTACCTCGGTGATGGGGTTGGAAACCGGGGCGTAACAACTATGTCCCCAACCAAGAAAGGCCCGAGGATGTAGTCGGGTTCCCACGAGAATACATAGGAATATCAAAGTGGAGATCAAAAATTACGGGGAGGTTTGGATGGAGTGGTGCGACTACATCGAGGTCGGAAGCATTAAGATACGGAGGAGACGTGGTGAAGTCTACGCATTTGGAGGCGACACCGAGAAGGGGGCAGACACAGGCGACAAAAAACTCGTATGAATGGGGAGACGGGACAAGAGCCAGGATTGACGACGATAAAGTGAAGGGTTTGCGACATACGACTTCACCAAGGTGGTGGATGCAATTAGCGCATCTTCGGGGGCCTTAGGGCCGACGGATCTTTCAATGGGAGCATTTTTTTAGTTTTTTTTTAATTTGATCAATATATTTTGATTATTGATATTGTAATTAAATTATAAAAATCAATATCAATCAATCATCTACCTACTTTCAGTCACAATAGTGGTATTTGGACGACTATTTAAAACTAAATTTTCATAAAATAACAAGATCAAATCACGTCTCAATGCTAGCCGATATCTAATGCCTACTAGTAACTAGTAAGAGCAAAAGGAATGTCAATTAGTTTAAAGCAACCGTTTGGAAGATTAAAATGTATTATTGACGATTTTGATTCTTTGAATGTCAAATGTTGAAATTGTTTCCGGTGAAGTTATTTGCTTAGATTTATTGTTTGTATTTGGTAATAATATAAGAAGACAAGAGATACATACTTGAACAGATAGCTTGGTTCTATTTCTAAAAATATATATTTAGAAAGGCCTTGTCCTGATAATTACAGGCAGTGAACTTTATGTTCCCACAAGGGTCCTAACTCTAATTTTGTGGCCCATAATGACAAACAAGTGCAGTTGTTAAGGTAGAATTTGGGCCATATTATACTACTACTCTCCACCCCGTACTCATCACACTCTGCACTCTACTGCTTATAGATCCCCGCCTCCTTCTTTTAAGAGTATCTCCAATGACAATATATTGTACAGTGATTTGGATAAGTAGTTTAGGTATATTTTGATTTTTTCTTTTCTTTTAAACTACTGTTTCTTATCACTACACTTCTAGTAACAAATAATTAATAATTTTTAACATCCGATTCTGTAAACGGCTTTGATAAGGTTTCTCTCTGCTAGGGCTTTGTTTTTTTCCGACTTTCTTCATCAACCATCGAGCATGACTTCGGCTGAGAAGAGAGAGGAGTCGCCGGACTGGACCGGTGTTGTACCGGACGGGATCGGGGGAGAGGACAACACGATCGCAGGGACGGAGGGGAGCTCAGCCTGGGATGGTGAGCACGGACATGGGCGTCTGATGGGGGCGGAGGGAGACTCGACTACTCCGGTGGTCTTTTCCCCGACGTGGTCTCCGGGCATGGATGGGGACGGGCCGGTAGACTCGACTACTCTGGTGGTCTTGTCCCCGACGTGGTCTCCGGGAATGGATGGTGACGGACCAGTAGTGTTCATGGCGGCTGAGGATGCCGGCCGGGGGGAAGGTCGGAGATCGCGACGGGTGCAAGTCGTCGGTCCTCGGCCGAGGAAGAGGATGCTACGGCGTTCCCCTGTGACGCCGATGGCGCAGGCCATGACGGGCTTGGGAGACGAATCCGAGGAGTCGCTTCGTGACGGCGCGACTCTGATTCCAATCGACATATCATCGACGACGGAATCGGAAGCCACGAAATCGGAGGCGGCGGTGGCGTGGAGGATGCGCAAGGGGAAGGCGCCGGCGGAGCTGCATCCTAGGGTTTCGGCGGAGGATCGGGATATGGTGTTGGGCCCGGGCCTGATGGTAGACGTGCGGAACGCGGGCTGGAAGCCTCGGCGGGCTTGGGCCCAAGAGGTTCGGGGGGTCCCCCAAAACGGGCTGGACCCGGGCCGGCCAGGAAGATGTGGCCCAGTGGGCGGCCCGATATAGGGCGGGCTCGGGTCGGACCCTACACGCTGGTTTAAATCAGGCGGAGCGGTTCGGATTGGGAGCGGGTCGGGCTGCGCAGCCGGGATCGGTTTGAGAGGCGCAGGTGGAAGTACCCAGGTCGGGTCAAGATTTACGGGTGGGGTACGGACAAAACCGATTGGATGCGGCTCCAGGTTTTCAATCTTCCCATGGTGGCGCGGGGTTCAACCCGTTCGGGTCAAGGGGATCGCCAGGGTACAGGCCAACTGATCAGATGGGGGACCTGGGCTCCCAAATGGGCTCGATGAGGATCAGGGAGGTGGTGGTGCCAGTGCAAGAGGTCACGGGGCGGAGTAATCTACACCACTTTGCAATGGCAGCAAAGGTGCTAACGACTAAGAAGATCTATTGGAAATCAGTAGTGCACATATTGGAGGATGCATGGGGAATGAAAGTGGAGGCCAAACCACTTGAAGGGGGGTTAATAGCTTTTTTCTTTAAGACAACCAAGGAAAGGAAGAGGGTCCTTCTAGGAGAGCCATGGTCGTTCTGGGATTCCCTAGTACTGTTTACCGACTTGCGGGCCCACGTGCAGGTTAAGGACCTGGAGTTCCATCACTTCTCAGTCTGGGCGCGGGTATCAAATCTGTCAATAGGGGCGTGGACAAGGGATGTGGGGTTCCGGGTGGGGAATGCCTTGGGTGTTTTCCAAGGTGGACGCCGATAAGGATGGCTTTTGCTGGGGAGATTATATGAAGATTAGGGTCAGGGTGGACATCAGAGTCCCCCTGCAGAGCAACCTCTTGTTTCGGCTATCGGTGCCTCAGGTACGTAGCCGACTAGTGATTTCTTATGAACACTTGCATGAGCATTGTTTTGGGTGCTGCTGTGCTGGTCACCTGTTTCCAGTATGTCCAGTGGTGGCGGTAAATGAGGCCCATCGCTAAAGGCACCGGCGTACCCCAGATCTGGGTTGGAGAGGGCGAAGCATGGGAAGGCGACGCCAGGAACAAACTGGACGTACCTTCGAGGCTGGGGAAGTGGGGGCGTCAGGGCTGGGGAGCCGAGTACCCCTCCACAGATCAAGGAGCCACGGGAGTAGGAAAAGAAAGTCTTTTACAGGGAGGAGGAGGCGCCGGTCGGCTGGCTCCCTAGGGAGATGTCCACATCCCTGTCTGGCAAGAAACGTGGCGACATGGAGGAGGAACCTGAGGAAGAGACATGATCGTTAGATTCAGAGTGAGCATCGAATGTAGTGGTGGGGGGCGGTAAGCACCCCCGCCTCCAGGAATGAGAGCCTGGAGACCCAAGAAGTGTTTGGTCGACTGTAGTCCCTTCCTGGCAGTTTGGTGGCAGTGGTTCTGCCAACAGTCGATGAGGTACTCCCCTACCACTTTGGGGTCAGCATTACCACGTTCAGGAGCCCTACTTTTATCATTCCAGGGAGGACGACACACGCTGACTTACCAGGGGAGCTACCGGTCCACCATTGTTCAACGTTCACCTGGTCTGCTCGATCAGCGTTTTTGGTTGGAGCATACTATATCGGTATCCAAGGATGCTAGGATGGCTTCTGCTGGGATATTTTATGAAGATTAGGGTCAGGGCGGACATCAGAGTCCCCCTGTAGAGCTAACTCTGGTTTCGGCTATCGGTGGCTCAGGTACGTACCCGACTAGTGATTTCTTATGAACACTTGCCTGAGCATTGTTTTGGGTGCTGCTGTGCTGGTCACCTGTTTCCAGTATGTACAGTGGTGGCGGTAAACGAGGCCCATCGCTAAAGGCACCGGCGTACCCCAGATCTGGGTTGGAGAGGGCGAAGCATGGGAAGGCGACGCCAGGAACAAACTGGACGTACCTTCGAGGCTGGGGAAGTGGGGGCGTCAGGGCTGGGGAGCCGAGTACCCCTCCACAGATCAAGGAGCCACGGGAGTAGGAAAAGCAAGTCTTTTACAGGGAGGAGGAGGCGCTGGTCGGTTGGCTCCCTAGGGAGATGTCCACATCCTTGTCTGGCAAGAAACGTGGCGACAGGGAGGAGGAACCTGAGGAAGAGACATGATCGTTAGATTCAGAGTGAGCATCGAATGTAGTGGTGGGGGGCGGTAAGCACCCCCGCCTCCAGGAATGAGAGCCTGGAGACCCAAGAAGTGTTTGGTCGACTGTAGTCCCTTCCTGGCAGTTTGGTGGCAGTGGTTCTGCCAACAGTCGATGAGGTACTTGTTAGTCTTAGTGCCCGTGGTTCAATCCTAAATGTCCAAATGTATATATCATCGTTAGCAATAAAATTAAAGCGGCTTTATATTACTTATGTGTTGGAGTAATATATCGATGTGTGCTCTGATCTATGCCCACCATGCGAATAGAACCATAGATCGAGATAGATCACACTCGATGGGTCCCTAGTCAACAAAGCTTCACTAGAAGCGACTAGTATGAAAGATGGCTCTTTATGGCTTACGTTCTGTTAGTCATTGGAATGGGATTCCGGAGTCTGATCATAGATATCATGTGGGACATGATATTGGACGACCCGCCCTGAATATGTGCCATAGATTAAGTCATGAACATATTCAGTGTTGTAGCTTGTCATGTATCCTTAGACCAAGGAGTCTTTGTGATCGCTATGTAGTCAACAACTGAGTTTGACCTGAGCCTAACGTTGTCCGTAACAGGGCTTCCATAACGGCCAGGATTGGCTTGGGGACAGGCTACATGAGTGACACGAAAGACGGCTAAGGGATTTATCCCTCATACTAAGGTATGGGAAAGATATCGGTTCTCGGCCACTTGATCGAGAGTGACTGGAAGAATAGCATGGCCATGCACATGATACTGGGTATCATATCTTCAGTCATCTCACATATCAAGGAACGGTGATTGAGAATAATAAGGATGACGGCTCTATGCCTTATCTCAATCAGGATATCGGAGATAAAAGGATAATGACAGGGACGACGGAAAGGTTAGAATCGACAGGGTCGATTCGTTATGTAGTGTCAGGCAATACTAAAGTCTCGTTAGTTGCCACTTAAATAGGATCAAGTAAAATGGGATTTTACGTTGATCTATTGACATGCATAAACCTAAGGGTCACACCGGAGGATGAAACTCATTGACACATTTATGGAGAATGGCCAAAAGGGAGTTGTCTCGGGACATGACCAAAACTGGGTTTTGGGTCATGTGCCCGTAAGTGAATAGGACTTCACAGATCCAGACAAGGCTTGGAGTCTTGGGATTGATCGCGTCGGATAATGTTGGACATTTCCGGTATGGAAGGCATGGAGGCGATGAGCGAATCACGGGACCTCGTTGGAAATGGCCACGGGCCATGTTCCAAGAGGCCCATGAAAGGACCATGCAACCAAGGCCCATGAAACTAATTAATCAAGTCTTGATTAATTAGTACTAAGTAAGCAAGACAAGGATTAAGGTGTTGGTGATTCACCACCTAACCCAATCTTGTCTTGCCATACTTTGTCATATTTACACCTTACTTGACACCATACTTGTCCCATGCCTTTAGTTGGACAAGTATGGGTTTTGTTATGTTTAAGTCATCTTTTTTCAACATAACAAACACAAGACAAGAATAGGAAACACATTTTTCTCTCCCTCTTCCATGGCCATTTCGGGTTTGGCTAGTTTCCACCTCCATGTTTGTGTTCTTGAGTCCTCAAAGAGAAGAACTACGTGGCTTTGATTCCCATGTGGATACGTAGGCGTCTTGGAGACTCAAGCCAATCATTCGTTAACCGGTGTTCTTGTTTTGGTAAGAACTAGTGCTGAATTTTTCTCTTGTTAATCCATTCTTTGTTAGTTGTTTCATGGTTTTAATTGTCTCTTGGTTTTCATTGATTTTCCGCTGCGAGTTGGTTCATCTCCAACCCTACCTCGAGACCCAACAGTGGTATCAGAGCCGGGCTACCTTCGGGATTCACAAGACGGTGTTCAAAGTTTCGGTTTTGCTTGAAAGTTTCGTTTTTGGCATGTTGTTTTGCTAAATTGTTTGATAACATGTTTTAAATTCTTGTTCATGGATTTAATGCATGTAAAATGAATTTTTGAAAATTATTTCAAATCTGGAAATTTTGAAAAAAAAAATTGATTTTTCGGGTCTCGGGAGCGGGACTCTCGGGGAGCCGAAACCGGGACCGAACGGGGCTCCGTTGGACGGAGCTAGGCCAAGCATGACCATTGGATGGTTGATATGCCAAGGCTAAACCGTTTTGTTAGTTATGACGAGTTTGGAACCGTCATGACGAACTCGAAGATCAAATGTTCAAAAGTTTCATTTTTGAACGGTTTCGATAAACCGAGCATCAAAAAATTTCGAAACTTGGCTATTAATTAAAACCGGAAAATCACATGATGTTTGATAACATGCTTGTTTGATAACACGATGTGTGATGTGATGTTGGCATGGTGTACATAATAGCCCCGAGCTCGATTTAATTATTTATCGCTTTTCACGGCCTGCGAGCCGTTAGAGTTAGCGTGTAATTATTCTTTCAATGTGTGGTCGTTGAACCACTTGTTTGTAATATTTATTTATTCCCGACCTGCGAGTCGTGTATTAAATTGTAATATTTTACTCAAGAAGAAGAAAGGGCGAAAAGGTCATTTGGTGGCTTTTCGGGTGTTGGCATCGGCTTGGAGTCGGTGGAGCTCAAGAAGCTAGTGGGAGTTAGTTTAGGGGGCTATTATGTGCACATTTACCGCTTTATGCTTGGTTTAGTTTATGCATGATTAATTCTATGTGTTTTAGAATTGCATGCTTAACTTTATTTACCGAGCATATCACCTCACATGCAAAGATAAAATTGGAATTTTAATCCTTGTGTGTGAACCCTTAGAACCGTCATTGCATTGGATGTAGTTGACGGGTTCAAAGGAAGAATTACATTGGATGTAATTTGAGGCATCATTGCATTTGGAATGTAGTTGATGTGCTCATCGCATCTAGGATGTGCCAAAGTTTTGAACACAACTGGACAAGTAAAAGCGGGTCATGTCCGATACCTCCCAATCATCAACACCTTACTACCTCCCCGTCCTATGGTTGTCGTGCGCATTAGCGGAGCATCCATGGGGAAGCGAGGTAGTAGGTTTGGACGACATATGTGGGTGTCGTGCGCATTAGCGGAGCACCTACATAGTGACGAGCCATAGTTGAAAATTGGTGGACCCGACTACGATTCTCGGCCTGAGGTTGAGCTAGGGTAACAGATAGGGTAAGTCGTGTACATAAGTACATACTCTAGCCAAGAGTCACATTGGATGTGATTGGATGGAGTCCTACCTACATAGCTCGATTAAGTGGTGAGCATTAGTTCAGCTTAATCGAGTGAATCAAGGATCTTGGTTTCAGATTCTAAAGGTTTGGAATTGATTGTTGGTGTTTAAGCTTGATCTTCATAAAATTTATTCAGTTTACTGATTGAATTTTATCTGTTGTAGATCAAATGGCAAATTCAGCGAACATTAATAGTTTGTCATTAAAAACCATTCTTGACAGGGTCAAGCTAAATGGGACAAACTATTTGGACTGGTATAGAATTTTGAGGATAGTCCTCAAGTCTGAACGCAAAGAATATGTCCTTGACAAGGCTGTCTCTAAGACCATATCAGAGTTACATGAAGTGTCATCAGCTGCTGAGAAGAATATCTCAGGGATCTGGGATCCAAGGATATTCTGATGGTCAACAAGGGAATTGGAAGTGGCAAGGGCTGGGCCCATGCGCACTTGGCAGGAAAGATGAGACACCTGAGAATGTCTGCTTCTACTGCCAACAGCCTGGTCATTGGAACCGGGATTACAAGAAGTTCACGGCTGATCTGAAGAAGGGCAGTGGGACTGCGCCTTCATCAAATAGCCTGGATGATCTGAAGAAGGGCAGTAGGACTGCGCCTTCATCAGGAAACCTGGATGATCTAAGGAAGGGCGGTGGGATTGTGCCTTCATTCGGTATTAACTCTATAGAGCTACATCTCTCTACTTCCAAAGATTCATGGGTATTAGATACCATGACTGAATCTCACACATGCACTAATATATGGTGGCTGAAAGTAGGAGAGATTTGGAAAGCACGAAATGGACCTCAGAGTTGTGGCAACTGCTGTAGGATCCATGAGTCTTGCTTTGCCAAGAGGCCTTGTCTTAGTATTGTATATTGTATATTGCATACCTACTTTTAGTAGGAATATTATATCTGTATCCGTGTTTGACAAGGAAGGATATAATGTTAATATTGGAAATGAAGTTTTCAATGTTCTATGCAATGATATGTTTTATACCAGTACTGACATGGTTGGAGGATTGTACATATTAGATATGGGTAACAATGCCTCAAGTTCTATATATTACGTTAATACCAAGAGGTCTAAATCCAACGATTTAAACCTAACTCTGTTATGGTACTGTCATTTGGGTCGCATAAACAAGAAGCGCCTATCAGCACTTCAGAAGTGCGGGCTTTCAGGTTCATTCGAATTCCATTCGATCGATAGGTGCAAGGCTTGTTTGATGGGCAAAATGACTAAAGTGCCCTTTATCGATCGCGATGAAAGGGCGGGTGAATTATTGGGGCTGATACACTCGAATGTGTGTAGACCAATAACTTCACTTGCCAGGAGGGGTTTTAGCTACTTTATCACATTTACTGATGATTACAGTAAATATGGTTATGTCTATTCGGTGAGACATAAGTCTGAAGCTTTTGATAAATTCAAAGAGTTTAAGACTATAGTAGAAAACCAGCTCGACAAAGGTATTAAGGCACTTCGATTGGATCGAGGTGGAAAATACTTGAGCACAGAGTTATTAGATCATCTAAAAGAGAATGGGATCCTTTTGGAATGGACTCCTCCTAGGTCACTGTAGTTGAAAGGTGTAGGCAAACGGAGAAATCGGACATTGTTAGACAATGGTCTGTTCCATGATTAGTTGGACTGATCTCCCAATCTCTTTTAGGGGTTTTGCTCTAGAGACGACCGCATTCATAGTGAATCGGGCTTCGACGAATGGTGTGGAAGGGACACCATTTTAAAAATGGTACGGGATGATGCCCGCTTTGTCCTTCCTAAAGATTTGTGGTTGCGAGGCTTATGTGAAACATTTGGTTTCGACTAAGCTCGAACCAAGATCTGAGATATGCACCTTCGTGTGGTATCCCAAAGAAACAAGGGGATACTATTTCTACAATCCCAGTGAGAACATGGTGTTCGTCGCTTGGGGTGGGGTCTTTATGGAAAATAAGTTTTGTTTCCAAAGACGTCATTGGGAGGACTGTGCATCTCGAAGAAATTCAGGATGGTACAGATCTGTCTAAACCAATTGGCAACCCAGTAGAAAGGAGCCAGAGATTGTCGTAGAGTAAGAACCAATTCCTGTTACAATTCTGGAAGGTCCAAGGCGATTTGAAAGGATCAATCTTCCACCTCCAAGATATGGTATCCGGAGGTGACAATGAAGTCATGGTGGATCACGATGATCCAGCCACCTTTCAGGAAGTCGTGGATGGGCCCAACTCCGAGTTATGGCTGGGAGCCATGAGGGAGGAAATGCAATCCATGTCGGACAACCGAGTCTGGGAACCGGTTGATCCCATCAATGGTGTGAGGACCATAGGATGCAAATGGATCTTCAAGGTGAAGATGGACATGGACGGCAACCCTCTGACCTACAAAGCTCAACTGGTGGCGAAAGGTTATAGGCAGATCCAATGGATTGACTATGAGGAAACCTTCTCCTTAGTGGCTATGGTCAAAATCGATCCAAATTCTTCTTGACATAACTGCGTATCATAATTACGAGATATGGCAAGTGGATGTCAAAACCGCTTTCCTAAATGGAAATTTCACTGAGTACGTTTGTATGTCTCGGCCCAAAGGTTTTGACGATCCGAAGAATAAAGGAAAGATTTATAAGTTGTTGAAATCCATTTCTGGATTAAAACGAACTTCTCGGAGTTGGATCCTTCGTTTTGATGAAGCTGTAATTGGATTTGGCTTAATCAAGAACGAGGATGAATCTTGCGTTTATAAGAAGGCTAGTGGGAGCAATACTACCTTTCTGGTTCTCATTGAAAACGACATCCCAACCTTGCACGAGATTAAAGCTTGGTTGAGGAAGTGTTTTTCAATAAAGGACTTAGGTGATGCTTCTCATATCTTAAGGATTAAGATATGTAGAGATCGCACCAAGAGGGTCTTGGATTTAAGTCAGGGAACCTATGTGAACAAGGCATTGAGTAGGTTCTTAATGCTCGATTCAAAGAAAGGACTCTTACCCACTAGTCATGGCATTCATCTCAGCAAGACTCAGTGTCCTAAGACACCTGATGTGCTGAAAAGGATGATGAGAATCCTATGCGCCTGGGGGCAGGATCGATCATATATGCCATGACATGTATGAGACCAGACGTCTCGTAAGCCTTATGTTGTACCAGTAGACATCATTCTAACCCGGGGGAAAGATGATGCTGAACTAGTCGTCGAAGGATGAGTAGACGCTAGTTTTCCAAGACAAATCCAGATGACTTTAGAAGTCAATCAGGATATGTGTTTACGCTGAATGGCAGAGCTTTAGCTGGGAAAGCGTAAAGCAAGATACCATTGCCGAATCTAGGACAGAGGCCAAGTACATGGATGCTGCAGAGGCAGCTAAGGAGGCTATGTGGATTTGGAAATTCATGGCAGGGCTGGGTGTAATTAAAAACCCATCCAGTCCGGTGAATCCATTTTGCGACAACACAAGGGCCATTGCGCAAGCTAAAAGCCTAGATCGCATAACAAATCCAAACATGTACTGCGGCGTATCCACCTCATCAGATAAATACTGAACTGAGGTGAAGTGAAGATAACCGATATTGCAACAGATGATAACATAGCCAACCCTTTGACTAAGGCAGTGTCACTGCCTGAACATGTTAGACATGTAAACTCGATGGGGACATATTGGAGTTTAGATTGGAACTAGGGCAAGTGGGAGATTGTTAGTCTTAGTGCCCGTGGTTCAATCCTAAATGTCCAAATGTATATATCATCGTTAGCAATAAAATTAAAGCGGCTTTATATTACTTATGTGTTGGAGTAATATATCGATGTATGCTCTGATCTATGCCCACCATGCGAATAGAACCATAGATCGAGATAGATCACACTCGATGGGTCCCTAGTCAACAAAGCTTCACTAGAAGCGACTAGTATGAAAGATGGCTCTTTATGGCTTACGTTCTGTTAGTCATTGGAATGGGATTCCGGAGTTTGATCATAGATATCATGTGGGACATGATATTGGACGACCCGCCCTGAATATGTGCCATAGATTAAGTCATGAACATATTCAGTGTCGTATCTTGTCATGTATCCTTAGACCAAGGAGTCTTTGTGATCGCTATGTAGTCAACAACTGAGTTTGACCTGAGCCTAACGTTGTCCGTAACAGGGCTTCCATAACGGCCAGGATTGGCTTGGGGACGGGCTACATGAGTGACACGAAAAGCAGCTAAGGGATTTATCCCTCATACTGAGGTATGAGAAAGACATCGGTTCTCGGCCGCTTGATCGAGAGTGACTGAAAGAATAGCATGGCCATGCACATGATACTGGGTATCATATCTTCAGTCATCTCACATATCAAGGAACGGTGATTGAGAATAATAAGGATGACGGCTCTATGCCTTATCTCAATCAGGATATCGGAGATAAAAGGATAATGACAGGGACGACGGAAAGGTTAGAATCGACAGGGTCGATTCGTTATGTAGTGTCAGGCAATACTAAAGTCTCGTTAGTTGCCACTTAAATAGGATCAAGTAAAATGGGATTTTACGTTGATCTATTGACATGCATAAACCTAAGGGTCACACCGGAGGATGAAACTCATTGACACATTTATGGAGAATGGCCAAAAGGGAGTTGTCTCGGGACATGACCAAAACTGGGTTTTGGGTCATGTGCCCGTAAGTGAATAGGACTTCACAGATCCAGACAAGGCTTGGAGTCTTGGGATTGATCGCGTCGGATAATGTTGGACATTTCCGGTATGGAAGGCATGGAGGCGATGAGCGAATCACGGGACCTCGTTGGAAATGGTCACGGGCCATGTTCCAAGAGGCCCATGAAAGGCCCATGCAACCAAGGCCCATGAAACTAATTAATCAAGTCTTGATTAATTAGTACTAAGTAAGCAAGACAAGGATTAAGGTGTTGGTGATTCACCACCTAACCCAATCTTGTCTTGCCATACTTTGTCCTATTTACACCTTACTTGACACCATACTTGTCCCATGCCTTTAGTTGGACAAGTATGGGTTTTGTTATGTTTAAGTCATCTTTTTTCAACATAACAAACACAAGACAAGAATAGGAAACACATTTTTCTCTCCCTCTTCCATGGCCATTTCGGGTTTGGCTAGTTTCCACCTCCATGTTTGTGTTCTTGAGTCCTCAAAGAGAAGAACTACGTGGCTTTGATTCCCATGTGGATACGTAGGCGTCTTGGAGACTCAAGCCAATCATTCGTTAACCGGTGTTCTTGTTTTGGTAAGAACTAGTGCTGAATTTTTCTCTTGTTAATCCATTCTTTGTTAGTTGTTTCATGGTTTTAATTGTCTCTTGGTTTTCATTGATTTTCCGCTGCGAGTTGGTTCATCTCCAACCCTACCTCGAGACCCAACAGTACTCCCCTACCACTTTGGGGTCAGCATTACCGCGTTCAGGAGCCCTACTTTTATCATTCCAGGGAAGACGACGCACGCTGACTTACCAGGGGAGCTACCGGTCCACCATTGTTCAACGTTCACCTAGTCTTCTCGATCAGCGTTTTTGGTTGGAGCATACTATATCGGTATCCACGGATGCTAGGATGGCTTCTGCTGGGATATTTTATGAAGATTAGGGTCAGGGCGGACATCAGAGTCCCCCTGTAGAGCTAACTCTGGTTTCGGCTATCGGTGGCTCAGGTACGTACCCGACTAGTGATTTATTATGAACACTTGCCTGAGCATTGTTTTCGGTGCTGCTGTGCTGGTCACCTGTTTCCAGTATGTCCAGTGGTGGCGGTAAATGAGGCTCATCGCTAAAGGCACCGGCGTACCCAAGATCTTGGTTGGAGAGGGCGAAGCATGGGAAGGCGACGCCAGGAACAAACTGGACGTACCTTCAAGGCTGGGGAAGTGGGGGCGTCAGGGCTGGGGAGCCGAGTACCCCTCCACAGATCAAGGAGCCACGGGAGTAGGAAAAGCAAGTCTTTTACAGGGAGGAGGAGGCGCTGGTCGGTTGGCTCCCTAGGGAGATGTCCACATCCTTGTATGGCAAGAAACGTGGCGACAGGGAGGAGGAACCTGAGGAAGAGACATGATCGTTAGATTCAGAGTGAGCATCGAATGTAGTGGTGGGGGCGGTAAGCACCCCCGCCTCCAGGAATGAGAGCTTGGAGACCCAAGAAGTGTTTGGTCGACTGTAGTCCCTTCCTGGCAGTTTGGTGGCAGTGGTTCTGCCAACCGTCGATGAGGTACTCCCCTACCACTTTGGGGTCAGCATTATCGCGTTCAGGAGCCCTACTTTTATCATTCCAGGGAGGACGACGCACGCTGACTTACCAGGGGAGCTACCGGTCCACCATTGTTCAACGTTCACCTAGTCTGCTTGATCAGCGTTTTTGGTTGGAGCATACTATATCGGTATCCAAGGATGCTAGGATGGCTTCTGCTGGGGATATTTTATGAAGATTAGGGTCAGGGCGGACATCAGAGTCCCCCTGTAGAGCTAACTCTGGTTTCGGCTATCGGTGGCTCAGGTACGTACCCGACTAGTGATTTATTATGAACACTTGCCTGAGCATTGTTTTCGGTGCTGCTGTGCTGGTCACCTGTTTCCAGTATGTCCAGTGGTGGCGGTAAACGAGGCCCATCGCTAAAGGCACCGGCGTACCCCAGATCTGGGTTGGAGAGGGCGAAGCATGGGAAGGCGACGCCAGGAACAAACTGGACGTACCTTCGAGGCTTGGGAAGTGGGGGCGTCAGGGCTGGGGAGATGAGTACCCCTCCATAGATCAAGGAGCCACGGGAGTAGGAAAAGCAAGTCTTTTACAGGGAGGAGGAGGCTCCGGTCGGCTGGCTCCCTAGGGAGATGTCCACATCCCTGTCTGGCAAGAAACGTGGCGACAGGGAGGAAGAACCTGAGGAAGATACATGATCGTTAGATTCAGAGTGAGCATCGAATGTAGTGGTAGGGGCCGGTAAGCACCCCCGCCTTCAGGAATGAGAGCCTGGAGACCCAAGAAGTGTTTGGTCGACTGTAGTCCCTTCCTGGCAGTTTGGTGGTATTGGTTCTGCCAACAGTCGATGAGGTACTCCCCTACCACTTCGGGGTCAACATTACCGCGTTCAGAAGCCCTACTTTTATCATTCCAGGGAGGACGACGCACGCTGACTTACCAGGGGAGCTACCGGTCCACCATTGTTCAACGTTCACCTAGTCTGCTCGATCAGCGTTTTTGGTTGGAGCATACTATATCGGTATCCAAGGATGCTACCGCAGTCAACCCCCCCCCCCCCCCCCAACCGCCTCTATGCATATGAGCACAGTTTATTTCTCAGCATTTCTGTCTCAGTTTATTTATTTTTGAACTACTATTTTGTAAGGTTTTCGTCGACAGGCGAACACCTAATTATCTTCCATTCTTAATAATATTTCCAGTTCCTCTAAAAAAAGTAACAAATAACTAATAATTGGTTGGAGTTATTGTTTACCCTTTCAATATTTAAAAAAATCACTCCAAATTAAACTATTATTTTTATTTATATCAAATATAAAATACATTATGTTATTATATTACTCTAATTGTTGACGTCATCTCCAAATTTATCTAATATGTGATCGACGAGGTTGGCGTAGAGGCTGTGATGAACATCCTGATCCTGGATCCTTCCTCTATGTTCCATGTTGGGTCCAGGGCACCAATATCTGTAAACGGATCAGTGGGATACGACATCTGTTGATCCTCAACAATCATATTGTGCTGGATTATACAAGAAGACATGATGATTGCGAGTGAGTGTCTATCCCACATTCGCCTCAGACGAGTGACGATGTGAAAGCGAGCCTGTAGAACTCCAAATGCTTGTTCGATATCCTTCTTGCATGCCTCTTGGTTTCTAACAAAGCATATTTGTTTTGTCGTTTGTGGTGTTGGTATTGTCTTTACAAATATAGCATAAGGAGGATAAATTCCACCAGTCAAATAATAAGGGGTTGTGTATTTGTTGTTGTTGACCTTGAACTTAACATCTGGAGCAAAGCCTCGTTCGTCGTTGCTGCAACCACTATTCCTACCGTTTTTTCTATTTCTTTAGGAGTCATTTTCTATACCTCAGTGAATCTTGGAAAACAATCAAACGATAAAAGAAGAAAATTTGAAGAGCGAAGTTTGAGAAAAGAGGATGTGAAGGAAGAAGTGTAGTGGAGAAGGGTGTGAATTTGAAGTAGGAGTCTTTGTGTATTTATAGGGAAAATTAGTTTTTTTAAAAAAAAATTGACGTCGCCACGTGTAGGTGTAGGGTTGGGCCGCCGACCAGCTGTTGGTCAGCGACGGCTAGTCAAGTCATTGTAGAAAGCAGAGGCGACCACCTACGACGGCACACCAAACCACGCCGACTACGACAGCTAGCCGTTGTAGGGCCTGCGACGGTACGCCTGCAACGGCTATGCGACCACCGATGTAGCTGCTCTAACAAAACTTTCTTCCACACTCACGGCTGTTTAGACCACCTTCAATAATATTAGTTTATGTAGTTACAAGAAGGAGTTGTAAGAGCACATTTTGAGTTCTTTTCTCTTTCAAACAACTACTTTCTACAACTAGCTTTAAAATGATAACAATTATCTAGTTGCAAGAATTAGTTATTTACACTTTTAATATTTTCAAAACAACCCCAAATTAAACAAGTTTTTTTATTCATACAAAATTAAAAATACATACGATAATTAAAAATACGACATTGACACAAACCCGGCGACCATTCAACTAATTTTTAATTGTGTCAATGTGAAGACGTCACTTTGGCTGATCTTGGAACATCTCCCACACATCATGTTTAGTCCAAGCTTTGTTTTAGTCCTCGTAATCGGACACGGTCGCAGCATAGATTTCCTCATCGGTTGCTCCTTTTCTAGGAGCGTTGATATGGTGCCGGTATATCTTATCGAATGACTTACCCTTTTGGCTTGTCTTAAGGAAATGATCATTCATCTGCTTCTTTGTCCGTTCAGGCCACGCTTTGTTTGCGGTTTGAAGGAAAGCGAGGTAGAGTTTATCCTAATACTTGCACCCAACCTCGGTAATAGTTATCCATGCTATTACCAAATGCATTTACTCCTCCACCGACCACACTAGACCAGTTTCCCAAGAAGACGAAATCATTGTAGAAGAAGAAAAGACGAAGGACGATAACTGAATTTGAGAGAGATTTTTTGAGGTGTGAGAATGAATGAAGAGGACCATGGTATTTATAGGGAGTGAGGGAGTCGGTTTTGATGACGCGCCAGCATACTATTCCCCGAATAGTGTTCTTGCACGAAAATCGAGACATCGATAAAAAATCCGAAAAATTATTCGTTTATTACTGAAAAGGAATTGAAAATACGTACAAAGCGGGAAAATCAAACAACGACAAGAACATTTAAATTTTATTAATCCGAGACTAAATCAAAGACTCCCAAAATGTTTCCCGAGGTTCTCTATAAGTGAGGCACGAGCATCCCGTTCATGTGGGGTCATATGTCACTACCAATAACATATCAAGAAAATTTTGATGCATCTTTGCTTTGCTCTTAATAAATTGGGCCTAGCGCTCAATAATTTGGACCTGGCGCTCGCCATAAACTTGAACAAACTGAATCGCTTTGGGTGGCGTTTCCTTGTCCGCTTCTTCTTGTTTCCCTTTCCCTTTTCCTCTAGCTATACTTTTGGCTTTTTTTTCTGGCCGTTCGGACGCTCCTCACGTATAAGTGAGGTTAACCCGTGTTCGGCTCCGTCGCTCGATGTGTAGTTGCAATTTTCGTCCACCCTTGTACACTTGCTTGATTCACTTTCTGCGTCAAGTTCCAAGACATCAATGTCAACTGAACATTGCAGGTACATGAGGTTCTTCCACTTTGGTGGCTCCTACACGATCTTCCAAACATGCTTCCAAGCGAACTCGTGATTCTCCTCGGCCTTGTGCGCTCTTTTAGCTCCTACCATGATGTCAGCATCAGTCCTCCCACTTTGGTACGTGCCCTCCATACCTATATATTTCTTTAAAATTTAGTGACTCTTTTGTTGAACTGATGTCAGTGGTCTTTGCAATTATTCCACCCCCGTTCTCGGTTATCTGGCTTCCTCATCGAAGCGACCTCGGCTTTGACTTTTTTCTAGTACATGTCGTTCCTATGGTTCTTTCTTGTGATGTTATCTAGAGGATGGTTAAACCATGTCGACGCAAATCGAATCTCCTCATCAATGCTACATCCCATCCGCGGAGCTGCAATCAATGCATATGTAGGCTTCTTCGCCTTCCTCCTAGATTGCTTTGTCGGAGCAATTGAGAAGGTTTCTCGTTAGGTAACTATGACTGCGGAAATTGGGAATGTTGGAGCGGGTTGAATTGTGATGGCACCAATTTTGGTGGGTTGGAGGAGGGAGGTGTAGGATTTGATGTGTCAGTTGAGCTCTTTTTCAATGTGAGACGACTCGTCCACGTTCAAGGACGAAGTTCGTCGGGTCAATCATTGTCAAGCGATGTAGGAAAAATAAAAGGAGAAGAAGAGAAACGAATATATGCAGAAGAGAAGAGGTGTTATTTTTTGGTAGGGTCAAAGTGTATTTATAAACAATTTTAGTGTTTTTTTTAACTTGTCGCTGCCACACGTCGGCTCGTCGTTGGCCTACCGACTAATTGTTGGGGCTGAGCCGATGCGTCCCGTCATTGCAGGTTCCTAAGGTGATGGGCTGCGATGATCGGGTCTGAGACGACTCGTGCGTTGGCAAGGTGTTGTAGGAGCTGTTAAGAACAACTCCGCGTCGACCATTGTAGATGTTCTTACAACATGTGTAATATCGGCCTTGATTTAGAATTTGTGTTGTTCGGATAAAAGGATTTACATGTGAGACTATATAAATACAAATTTTAATATGACATGAAAAGATTTAAATTTGAACCATATAAAATATAACTATATGTTCTTTGATAAATATTTTTGGTTAAATGTAGAAATTTTATTGTACAATATTAGTTATGAATAATAAGCCACTCAAAGTTTAAAAGTGTTAAATGAATGATTTTATGTATCGGTCACAGACTTTTATTAGTACAATGAAAGAAATATTGCATTCCGTTACAATGCGCCAATAAATGAAGAGTGAAATAAAAAAAAAATCTTTACTCGTTTGAACTGTATAGATTTTACCGGGAAAGTAACTATTTTATCCCGATTTAATAATAAATAAAATTAAAAAGAATTAAATTTAGGGAAATTTTCAATATAATATGTCAAACATTTATTTGCAAGATAATACTATGACATATTTTTTTTCAATATAATACACTAGCAAACATTTATTTGCAAGATAATACTCTAGCGGAATTTCTTTGCAATATAATACCTTGCCAAATATTTAACCACAGTTTGGTATCTAACCGTTAACTTTATGTTATTTTTCCATCCAAAGAGTGTAAAAACTCCAAAATACTCCTCACCATGAAATGTCATTCATCTCCAATTTTTCAGTCTTTTATATATTTGTTTTTTTTATGGTAGAATTTGAAAATTTGAGGATGAATGAAGGAAAATTTTGACATTTCATGGTAAGGGGTATTTTGGACATTTTACACTCTTTGGATGGAAAAATAATAGAAATTTAATGTTTAGGTACTAAATTGTGGTTAAATGTTTGACTGCGTATTATATTGCAAAAAAAATGCTAGGGTATTATCTTGCAAATAAATGTTTAGAAGGGTACTATATTGCAAAAAAATTATGTCAGAATATTATCTTACAACTAAATGTTTGGTAGGGTATTATATTGAAATTTTTCCTTAAATTTATAAAATAAAATTATTATAAAAAATCAAGAAAATAATTATAAAGATATTTATTTATTTTATATATCAAATCTCTCGCTTTTAACCAAACCCTGTTAAGAATCGATCACTTTATTAGTTCATTTCCGTCTAGTATGTTTCTTAGAGTAGCCATTGTGGTGTATTGTTCGGTTAGATTCGATCGTTGTATTCGGTTGAAAAGCTGAACACAAACGTGTAATTGTCAAATCAAGGTCGCATCTCATGTCGAATCTTCGAAACTACAACATACCGTCTACAAATCTAAAGACGGTTGTTATTGTCGAATCTAAACCAATAACTTTGACCGAACGTTTTTGTGGATGACATGTGTGCTGATTTTGCGTGTGGATTAAAATGATACCCGAAGATTCTGCCACATGTTGATGACTAAGCAGATTCGGCTGAGACAATAATTTAAAAATTGTTATGGTTGAACAATTTTTGGCTATAAAAACTCATTGAGGTTCCATATTTTTCACAACCTGTAGTATATCTGGATACTAGTGTTGCTACATTGGTATTGGCTACATTTGAGTCAAGCCAAGATGTTATCAAAGATGTCAGCAGAGATCATGATGAAACCGGAGCAGAGCTAATAGAAAATGTCAACACAGAATGTCAGTGACATTAATTGAGAGTACACACGCAAGATTATTTGAATATATCCAGAGGGCGTCCACATTCATCCGGTAAAGATATGTTTTATGTTCGTATAGGTACTCTTTATTAGAGGGATCTACTTGCGTTAGGAAACAAAGTGGTTTACTTTCCAAGACCATGTCGGAAAACCGAGTTATGGCTGGGAGCCATGAGGGAGGAAATGCAATCCATGTCGGACAACCGAGTCTGGGAACCGGTTGATCCCATCAATGGTGTGAGGACCCTCGGATGCAAATGGATCTTCAAGGTGAAGATGGACATGGACGACAACCCTCTGACCTACAAAGCTCAACGGGTGGCGAAAGGTTATAGGCAGATCCAATGGATTGACTATGAGGAAACCTTCTCCCTAGTGGCTATGGTCAAAATCGATCCAAATTCTTCTTGACATAATTGCGTATCATAATTACGAGATATGGCAAGTGGAAATCAAAACCGCTTTCCTAAATGGAAATTTGACTGAGTACGTTTGTATGTCTCGGCTCAAAGGTTTTGATGATCCGAAGAATAAGGGAAAGATTTATAAGTTGTTGAAATCCATTTATGGATTGAAACGAACTTCTCGGAATTGGATCCTTCGTTTTGATGAAGCTGTAATTGGATTTGGCTTAATCAAGAACGAGGATGAATCTTGCGTTTATAAGAAGGCTAGTGGGGGCAAGATTACCTTTCTGGTTCTCATTGAAAATGACATCCCAACCTTGCACGAGACTTAAGCTTGGTTGAGGAAGTGTTTTTCAATAAATGACTTAGGCAATGCTTCTTATATCTTAGGGATTAAGATATGTAGAGATCGCACCAAGAGGGTCTTGTATTTAAGTCAGGGAACCTATGTGAACAAGGCATTGAGTAGGTTCTTAATGCTCGATTCAAAGAAAGTACTCTTACCCACTAGTCATGGCATTTATCTCAGCAAGACTCGGTGTCCTAAGACAGCTGATGAGCTGAAAATGATGATGAGAATCCTATGCGCCTGGGGGCAGGATCGATCATATATGCCATGACATGTATGAGACCGGCGTCTCGTAAGCCTTATGTTGTACCAGTAGACATCATTCTAACCTGGGGGAAAGATGATGCTGAACTAGTCATCGAAGGATGAGTAGATGCTAGTTTTCCAAGACAAATCCAGATGACTTTAGAAGTCAGTCAGGATATGTGTTTACGCTGAATGGCAGAGCTATAGCTGGGAGAGCGTAAAGCAAGATACCATTGCCGAATCTACGGCAGAGGCCAAGTACATGGATGCTGGAGAGGCAGCTAAGGAGGCTATGTGGATTTGGAAATTCATGGAAGGGCTGAGTGTAATTAAAAACCCATCCAGCTCGGTGAATCCATTTTGCGACAACACAAGGGCCATTGCGCAAGCTAAAAGCCCAGATCGCATAACAAATCCAAACATGTACTGCGGCGTATCCAACTCGTCAGAGAAATACTGAACTGAGGTGAAGTGAAGATAACCTATATTGCAACAGATGATAACATAGCCAACCCTTTGACTAAGGCAGTGTCACTGCCTGAACATGTTAGACATGTAAAGTCGATGGGGACATATTGGAGTTTAGATTGGAACTAGGGCAAGTGGGAGATTGTTAGTCTTAGTGCCCGTAGTTCAATCCTAAATGTCCAAATGTATATATCATCGTTAGCAATAAAATTAAAGCGGCTTTATATTACGTATGTGTTGGAGTAATATATCGACGTGTGCTCTGATCTATGCCCACCATGCGAATAGAACCATAGATCGAGATAGATCACACTAGATGGGTCCCTAGTCAACAAAGCTTCACTAGAAGCGACTAGTATGAAAGATGGCTCTTTATGGCTTACGTTCTGTTAGTCATTGGAATGGGATTCCGGAGTTTGATCATAGATATCATGTGGGACATGATATTGGACGACCCGCCCTGAATATGTGCCATAGATTAAGTCATGAACATATTCAGTGTCGTATCTTGTCATGTATCCTTAGACCAAGGAGTCTTTGTGATCGCTATGTAGTCAACAACTGAGTTTGACCTGAGCCTAACGTTGTCCGTAACAGGGCTTCCATAACGGCCAGGATTGGCTTGGGGACGGGCTACATGAATGACACGAAAAGCAGCTAAGGGATTTATCCCTCATACTGAGGTATGAGAAAGACATCGGTTCTCGGCCGCTTGATCGAGAGTGACTGAAAGAATAGCATGGCCATGCACATGATACTGGGTATCATATCTTCAGTCATCTCACATATCAAGGAACGGTGATTGAGAATAATAAGGATGACGGCTCTATGCCTTATCTCAATCAGGATATCGGAGATAAAAGGATAATGACATGGATGACGGAAAGGTTAGAATCGACAGGGTCGATTCGTTATGCAGTGTCAGGCAATACTAAAGTCTCTTTAGTTGCCACTTAAATAGGATCAAGTAAAATGGGATTTTACGTTGATCTATTGACATGCATAAACCTAAGGGTCACACCGGAGGATGAAACTCATTGACACATTTATGGAGAATGGCCAAAAGGGAGTTGTCTCGGGACATGATCAAAACTGGGTTTTGGGTCATGTGCCCGTAAGTGAATAGGACTTTACGGATCAAGACAAGGCTTGGAGTCTTGGGATTGATCGCGTCGGATAATGTTGGACATTTCCGGTATGGAAGGCTTGGAGGCGATGAGCGAATCACGAGACCTCGTTGGAAATGGCCACGGGCCATGTTCCAAGAGGCCCATGCAACCAAGGCTCATGGAACTAATTAATCAAGTCTTGATTAATTAGTACTAAGTAAGGAAGACAAGGATTAAGGTGTTGGTGATTCACCACCTAACCCAATCTTGTTTAGCCATACTTTGTCCTATGTATACCTTACTTGACACCATACTTGTCTCATGCCTTTAGTTGGACAAGTATGGGTTTTGTTATGTTTAAGTCATCTTTTTTCAACATAACAAACACAAGACAAGAATAGGAAACACAACTTCTCTCCCCCTTCCCTTACAATTTCGGGTTTGGCAAGTTCCCACCTCCATTTTTGTGTTCTTGAGTCCTCAAAGAGAAGAACTACGTGGCTTTGATTCCCATGTGGATATGTAGGCGTCTTGGAGACTCAAGTCAATCATTCGTTAACCGGTGTTCTTGTTTTGGTAAGAAATAGTGCTGAATTTTTCTCTTGTGAATCCATTCTTTGTTAGTTGTTTCATGGTTTAATCGTCTCTTGGTTTTCATTGATTTTCCGCTGCGAGTTGGTTTATCTCCAACCATACCTTGAGACCCAACATTATGAACTCATGGGTTCTCTTATGGTGCTCGAGCTGTCTATAGAAGGGAGTTGCTTTAAAAATCTCTTCACAACGTTTCAATAAACTGAATCACTCGACCTCTGAAAAGGAGATAGAGGAGAGTGTTCCCTGATAGTCAGAAGGATGATGGAACGATTCAAAAAGATGTATGGACGGAAAAGTCTTCAAGATGTCAATCAAGGTGTTTTTGACAACTCGACATAAAAACCATGGGAGAAGTATACATAACGTGCTGACAAAGGGAAAGAAGTCCAGTGCCACGAATGCGAAGGTTCTAAACACATTAGACGAGAATGTCCAAACTTTCTAAATAATAAAATGAAGGGCTTCAATGCTTCTATGTATGGTGAGAACCATGAATCTAGTGACAATGAACATGTAAATAATTTTCTTGCATTTACTAGTAATGTTGTTAGTGTGAATGTGTCAACAAGAAAAGATATAGATAGAATGGATTCTCAAGAATCATTGTCAGATGAAACTATGAGCATAGCGTATGATCAAATGTTCACAAACTGGGTGACAGAATCCAAAATTTTAGAAACACAAGCAGAACATATACGAGCTCTAAAAGAGGAGAATGCTGAGATGACAGATGAGGTTACATCTCTTAAAGAAGAAGTATGCAGACTTAATTTGGAAATTTATAGAATCACCAAGAATGTTAGGATGATGAATTCAAGTCGTGACACCTTGGACACTCTTCTGACAATGGGCAAGCCAACTAAAGATGTAACTGGACTCGGATACTCTGACGAAGCCTCAACACCACACACAATGTTTGTTCCTCAGAAAGATTCATCCATCAATGATCATACTCGATCAATCTTAAAAGTGAATGAGGTACATCAACATGTTGGTCAACATGTTCCTAGACATTCAGCACAACATCAATCAAGACATTCAGGCAACGAACTGAAATTGCACTACTCCGAAACTCAAGCTACAACATTCCTTAAAAATAATAACAAAAGTAGTTAGAAAGTGTGTCACTAATGTGGGAAGAGAGGACATATTAGAACTTACTATAATCTATTAGATGGAGCATCTCAAATCCATCGGAGGTACTAGAGTCAACTACAAAATTCTGAAAGGAGAGAATGGAAGGGGAAAAGTAATAATTACTTTGCAAACATTGCCTACACCACACTCACTACATCAACCAAACAAGTTTAGTATTTTGATAGTGGTTCCTCTCGATACGTGACCAGGAATCGTGAGTATCTAAAGGAGATTCGTTTGTGTGTTGCTGGACATGTTACCCTTAGGGACGGAGTAAAGCTCGAGTAGTTGGTAAAGGCCAATTAAGATTTCCTAGAATAAACTGCCTAACTGAATCCTTGTTAGTTGATGGCCTAACTGCAAACTTGTTCAGTATAAGTCAAATTTGTGACTTAGATCTAACAGTTGAGTTCAACAGTAACAAGTGTTTAGTTAAGGACAAGAAATCAACTATGCTTATGATTGACAATCGTTCTAAGGACAATTGCTACACTTGGATACCATCTGAAGAATCAACATGTGTGCCGACAAAAGGACAAGAAGCTGAAATGTGGCATAAAAGATTGGGTCATATCAACCTAAGAAGCATGCAAAGATTAATCGCTAAAGAAGCAGTTAGAGGTGTTCCAAACCTCAAGATACAAGAAGAAAATATATGTGGAGATTGTCAAATCGGGAAACAGGCGAAGAAGTCACACAAGAAGGTTCGATATCTCACTACCTCTAAGGTATTGGAGCTGTCGCATATTGACCTTATGTGGACAATGCAAAAAAGAAGCTTGGGTGATAAGAAGTATGTTATGATATGCGTTGATAATTTCTCAAGATACATATGGGTAGAATTTATCCGTGAGGAATCAGACACGTTTAGTGTGTTCAAATCTCACTGCAAGAAAGTTAAACGTGAGAAATGAGAGAAGATTGGCAAAATAATGCAAGTTAAGAGTGATCATAGCAAGGAGTTTGAGAACTCTAGCTTTGCTGAATTCTATGATCGGGAAGGAATGTCTCATGGATTTTAAACTCCCATCGCTCCACAAAAAATGGAATAGTGGAAAGGAAGAATAGAACCTTGCAGGAGATGGCCAAAGTCATGATACATTCTTGTACATTTCTAGGCAGAGACGTTGAATACATTATGTGACATCCATAGTAGGGTGACTCTACGTTCTGGTACAACCACTACTCTTTATGAGATTTGGAGGGGAAGAAAGCCAAATGTAAAGTACTTTCATATATTTGAATCTACTTGTTAAATTCTAGAAGATAGAGATCCTCGCAAGAAATTCCAAAAGTGATGAAGGCATATTCATGAGATATTCAAGGAACAATAAAGCATTTCATGTCTACAATAGGAGGACTCAGACCATAATGGAATCCATTAATGTAGTGGTTAATGATATGCAAGAGTTTCATCAACGAGGAGATGATGAAGAGGTCGACATCTCATGGGCAAATATAAGTCAAGACACTCCAAACACGGATTGTACCCAAAATGTCACCAGCTCACATGCAAATCCAGATGTCACTGCAGATGTCAGTTCTAAAGCTGATATATCTGAAGACGATGGTGAGGCAGGTCCTTCAAGGCTTGTGAATCCTCTAAAGAATATACAAAAGGATCACCCAACCCAAGTTATCATTGGGAATATTGAAGATAGAGTAAGAACTTGATCTAAGGTCTCCATTGATAACATAAGCATGATAGGTACACCATGCTTTGTACCAAAGATCGAACTTCAATAATGTGAAAGAGGCTCTAACTGATGAATACTAGATTAAGGCTATGCAAAAAGAACTTGGTCAATTTGAAAGAAATTAAGTTTGGGAACTGGTTCCTAAACTAGAAGATGTCAATACAATTGGCACCAAGTGGATCTTCAAGAACAAAAAAGATGATCATAGTAACATGATCATGAATAGAGCTCGTATAGTGGCACAAGGATACACTCAAGTTGAAGGTGTAGACTTTGATGAGACTTTTGCACTCGTTGCCAGACTTGAAGCGATCAGGCTGCTTCTAGGAAATGCATGTCACCTACACTTCAAATTATATCAAATAAATGTTAGAAGTGCATTTCTAAATGGGTATCTAAATAGGATGTCTATGTATCTCAACCCAAGGGGTTTATCGATCCTCATATGCCTGAACATGTCTATAGACTCCAAATAACTCTATATGGACTCAAACAGGCTCCTCGTGGCTGGTATGAAAGGCTAACTCAATATTTGGAGAAGAATGGGTATGTCCGAGGAGGTGTTGATAAAATCTTATTCATAAAGAAAGAAGGGCATAATGTTATAATTGCCCAAATATATGTCGATGACATTATGTTTGGAGGAATGTCAAACAAGATGGTATAGTATTTCGTACTACATATACAAACTGAATTCGGAATGAGCATGGTCGGAAACTTGAACTACTTCCTAGGCTTCCAAATAAAGCAAATGGAGGATGGTATCTTCATTTAGAAAAGCAAGTATGCCAAGAACTTGTTCAAAAAGTTTGGGCTAGAGAAATCCTCTCACAAAAGATCTCCTGCAGCAACTCATGTAAAGCTCACGAATGATGAACATGCAGAATCTGTTGACCAAAGCCAATACAGAAACATCATTGGAAGTGGACTGTATCTTACTGCTAGCAGACCAAATATATCATACTCTGTGGGGGTATGTGCTAGACACCAAGCCAATCCAAAGACGAGCCATCTTCTTCAGTCCAAGCGAATCATAAGGTACATAGCCAACACTTCAGACCTTTATCTCCTGCACATTCGATACTTCATCTACACTAGTTGGCTATTGTGGTGCTGATTGGGACGATAGTGCTACTGATAGACGAAGTGCATCCGGTGGATGTTTTTATCTAAGGAACAATGTGATATCCTGGTTTAGAAAGAAGCAAAATTGCATTGCTCTTTCGACTATAGAATCAGAATATATAGTTGTTGGAAGCAGTTTCACTCAACTGTGATGGATGAAGCAAATGTTGTCTAAATATGGTGGTAGTCAGGATGTCATGACATTGTACAATGACAATGTTAGTGCTATCAACATTTCAAAGGATCATGTTCAACATAGTAAGACCAAGCATATAGACATCAGACACCATTTCATTAGAGACCTAGTGTCACGCCCCAAATCTGGTTTTGACCGGACTCGAGACGTGACCAGAATTAAAAGTAGAAAAGCAATAAATAACTAACAAAAACCTTTATAATATCAAGATAAACTCTCTCAAATCAACATCAGTAAATAGTTCCAAAACTTCCAATGAGTCACAGCTCAACATAAAGAGTCAAATAAATAATGTTTAGTACACACGACCAGCATAACTCTAAGATAGACCCCAAGATGTCCAAAAGCTCCCGAGCCTCGAACCCACTAGACATCAGCTACGCCTGTAAAACAGTAAGAAACCAAAGGGGGTGAGCTTACGCTCAGTAGGAAAAATCTTAACAACTCAACCCTTAGATCAAAATTGTACTGCTTAAACAGATAACTCAAATAATGATATAATACGATTAACAATGAAACATTAAATAAACAGGATAGAACAAGATAAGCACCGTACACTTAAAGATAACAGTAACTTGAAAGGTTCCATAGAAATATTATAACGTACATAACAATTAAAATGGGAGTAATTGATATCACGCCAACCACTTGCTTTCTCAAGCCTCCGGTCCATGGATAGATTCTGGGATCACCTCGGTTCCCATAATTCCGATCCACCAGAGTACCCATATCATATCAGATTTTCCCTCGGTCCAGAGGAAGCACATGCGTCGGGGCACCAGAAACAATCCCAAATGGGCGCTTATCGTTGGAATTCTCGGAAATGCCTCCAAAGGACCATAAGTCATAGGGAACCAAGTAGTGCTCCCGTAGGACGCACACACTTGGGTGAAACCGCAGTAACCATCTCTCTCGAAGTAATCCAACCAACTGCCCTGTAGGGTCCAATAACCAATGCCCTCAGGCTCTAATAATCAATCCTCATAATATCCAGTAACCAATGCCCTCAGGCTCCAATACTCAACCAACATCTCAAGTATCTGTCAAACTCCAACCACCACAACGGCACCGGATTACCCCCCCCGGTGTAGTACCGAACAAACAACATTTCAAGAATAAGAATAAAGACACAAGCAATATAATTCACCCATCAATGAACACTTCTCAAATCACACTTTCATCACAGCAAAGACATCCAATAACACTCCACACTTACCGTATACTTACCTGTCACGAACCATCGGTACATCGATCACCTAATTGTGCCCCTTGGCACAACTAGTCATACTCGATCATCCGTTCAATCAACAAGTAATCACTCAACCAAGCAAGTAAGCATTCAACTAATCAAACATAAAGTAAACTAGTTCCATTAGACTCTTGATTATCCTAATAACTAGCAACCAAGCATGTGAACCTAGCACACAACTAATCCGAGAGCTCAACACAGCCTCTCTACCAGTAAATCAATTCCCAAGTATTGAAAGCGAGTTACACTAGTCATCTTCATCATAAGCATGCATTCTAGACACTTCCGGTTATTAATAATTGAAAGACGATTATTCTAGTTATTCACATCCTATAGGCAATTCTAGGACCTTTCCGATTTTATTAACCTAACATGCATACTAAGCATTTAAAATAAGAAGTTAAGACTTTCCCTACCTCTTGGTAATCCTCTAAAACTCTGTTGTCAAACTCGGTAGTCACAACTCCGTTCTTCACACGGGTTCCGGCGTGATCTTCGTTCTTCTAGCTCGAGTCCAAGTTCTTCCTTCCTTCCTTGCTCGGTACCACGGTCTTAGACCACAATAAGACCAAAAAATGAGTAACTCAACGATGCTCTTCTCCCCAAAAATACAGAACAATACTCAAGTAATGGAAATAAGGTTTGAAGAAATGATTTAGAAATCAAAATGGGCTAAAAGGAAGGGTTTTGGATCTGGAGGTCTGACCCGGAATGCTATACGGACCGTGTGGCTAGCCGTGCCGAAACCTGGCACGGACCGTATCACCGTCCGGCCCGGGAGCCAACACGGACCGCGTCACAGGCCGGCCCGGAGTGCGACACGGACCGTGTGAGGTACCGTGCCGGACTCCCGTCCGTTCCGTGCCGCGTGCCGTGCCGGTACCAGGCCCGTTCCGTGCAGCCTGTCGTGCCAGCACCTGGCCCGGTCCGGGTCACATTCCACGCCAAACCTGACTAGTTCCTTCCCCTTTCTTCCCCAACTCGAGTTTCACGAAAATCACAACAAAAACCCCATTTCCAAATCCTCTTAACTCCAAAATGTTCATACAAAGTTACCCAACATCAACACCCTCAATGGGTTCATCAAAACTTCAACCAAAACACAATCCAAACGTCCTACTTCACTACTTCTTCTCCAAGTAACAACCACAAAGCTAGTTCTTTAACTTTAAGCCAAAACCCACAAAACCCATATATTGAAAGTGGATGGAATGAGAAGTTTAGAGCATACTTACCTTAAGGATGTGTAGGAGATGAAGCTAGCAAGCTTGGGAAGGAGAAATGGTGGAAAGATGAGCCAAAAACCTCCTCTTTGCTCTCTTTCTTCTTGCTCAAGCCAAGAGCTCCTCACTTCTCTCCCTTTAGAATTTCTCTGCAGCAAATATGAGGGAAAATGCTGAATTTGTGTCCAACAATTGCCTTTAATGACCTACAAGCTAAATGACCCAAAAGCCCTTTGCTAGTTTTATCCTTTTAGAGCTTTTAGGGAGGGTCAAGAGGTCATTTCAACTCCATTTCTTCTCATCCAAGCCTCCAATGCCATGTGGCATTGTGGGAGCCACTTTAATTTAATAAAATTCCAGCAGTCCAATTTTAGTCGTGAAAGTCGATAAAAAGTCCAAGTTTGACCATAAATTGACCGTTACAAAATTACAGTCAAACTGAAGGAAATGACCTAACTAAGCTAACCGTGATGACGGCTAAGCTTTTTGGGCCCCGTAAATGTCCCGAATGACTTCCTGAGTCTTTGGTTGACTTTTCCGGCCAAAAATCAAACTTGGTTAGAATTCGCCGGTTCTACCGGGATCGACCGGGGGGGTTCTTACACCTAGTGGAAGACAAAGTCATTTAACTTGAATACCTCCCCACAGAGAGACAAATAGCAGACATCTTCACGAAGGCTTTGGATGTCGCACGTTTTGTGTAATAACCACTCCCGGTCACTCTCAGTCAAACCTGCGAAAAACAGGAAAATTTAAAATTTTTAAGACAGACACTTAACTTAACTTAAATTGGCCCCGAGGGTCATACCGGACTTAAGTTGACCCCGTTATCGACTAAAATGAGTTACGGGGGACTCAGGGCAACTTTCTGGTCAATTTGGGAAAGATTGATTTTTCGCTGGAAAAGTCACCCGAGCGACGTTTTGGTCCATTCGAGGACCGTTTTGGACCCGAAAAGCTTAGCCGTCGTCGTAGCGGTCTTAGTTGGGCCGTTTCCTTGAAGCCTGTCCATTTTAAAATTTTCTTGGGAAAAGTGCCCGTTCGGGGCCCGAAACGTCCTTTTTTCGCGAATCTGATTGGAAAATATCAACTAGATATTTTCCAAAAGGTGTGGGACCCACCTTGACACATGTCAACTACTTGGTGGAGTTAGTTTTGGGGGGAAAATGGATGGTTGTGGTGTGTTGGCCGAAACACATGGTTAAAGGGGGGAAAGTTGTGTTTTGTGTTAGTTATTTTAATTAGAAAAGAAGAAGAGAGAGTTTAGAGAGAGAAGGAGAAGAAGAAGAAGAAGAAGGAAGAGAGGGAAGTTAGGGTTTGGAGGAAAATCAAACCTTTGGATCGTCTTGAAGCAAAGAGCAATCACGTTCCCCTCATTCTCCTCTACGGTAATACCCGAACCGATTCTCGTTTCGATTATTTTCAAGAGCTAGAGTTTGGTTATAAAATTTGTTTTAGGGTTGTGTAGAGATTAGAGAGGTGTTGGAGACGTTTTAGAGGTGTTTGGGAGAGAAATTTCACGTTTTCCGGTGACCGGAGGCTCGGGAGGAGCTCCGGCCACCGTGGGTGGTGGCCGGCCGGCCATGTGGTGGCTGGCCAAAGGTGGCAGCAGCCACCACTTGGTGGCCGAGCCCCTCCCTCAAACCCTAGGGCACGGCCAAGCCCTTTGGGTGGGGCCCACGTGCTCGGTTGTTCGTGTTTTAATTACTCGGGTAGTTTAAAACGTTCCCCGGACCATTTATCCCAAACCGAATCGAATTTTGGAATTAAATTGGAGAAGTTGTAATTAACAGGTTTTGGGAAACTTTAAACGTTAATTAATTGATTTAGAAGTCGGAATTCGATTCCGTCAAGTGCGTTGAGTTCCTTGATTTATTCTAAGACCGTGGAAACGAAAACGGGGGCTTTTGGAGCCCCGGAAGGCAATTAACCAAAACCGGGCAGATTCGCCATGTCGGGCGAATCTGGCCCTTACGGGTCCTTTTTCGGCAATATCGAGTAATGGGGAAGTTTGGGAGTGATCGGCATTGTCGGGGTTACGTTTGGGCGTTAAGTATGTTATTTTTCGGTTTATTCGTACTAGTTTAAAAGTACTTTAAATTTGTGTTCTGTTAGATCGTGCTACGGACCGAGACAAAGGGAAGCTCGGCGAGTGACTGGGTGTACTTCGGGTTTTGTTGGACCGCTTTTGGATCTATATACGAGGTAGGGAAAAGTAGCCGGATCTCGGCCCTGATTAGGGAAAGTTAATAGTAGAATTGCATGTGACACCGGGGTGTCGTGGGTTGAGTAGACTTATTTAATTATTAGAAAAGCATGATACGGGACTGTAGCGTTCAAGAGAAAAGCATGTGACACTTAGTAGTGTCGTAGGAACAGAGAACTTAGCGATAATTGAATTACTGGAGGCATATGACCATGCCCGGAGGTTGTTTGTGAAACTAATGATTTTAGGACCGTTGGAGGCATCGAGTATGCCGGAGGTTGTCGTGCGTTTTATTTAATTTTTGAGTTTGGGTGGCCTTGAGAGCCCGTATTTAATTGTTGAGTTTGGGTGGCCTTGAGAGCCCGTATTTAATTGTTGAGTCGGGGTGGCCATGAGAGCCGTGTATTTAATTTGGTGTCTTGAGTGGCAGTGAGTGCCCGTGGGGTTGTTGAACCCGAGTCTTGACTGTTGAGGTGTCTTGAGTGGCCTTGAGTGCATGTGTGATTGAACTTGCCTGTGATTGTGATTGTGGTTACCTGGGGTGGTGAGTTCTAAAGGTCGACAGCCTGATCCGACTTAGTGTCGATGAATTGCGAGTTCTAAAGGTCGACAGCCTGATCCGACTTAGTGTCGATGAATTGCGAGTTCTAAAGGTCGACAGCCTGATCCGACTTAGTGTCGATGAATTGCGAGTTTTAAAGGTCGACAGCCTGATCCGACTTAGTGTCGATGAATTGCGAGTTCTAAAGGTCGACAGCCTGATCCGACTTAGTGTCGATGAATTGCGAGTTTTAAAGGTCGACAGCCTGATCCGACTTAGTGTCGAGGAATTGCGAGTTTGAAAGGTCGACAGCCTGATCCGACTTCGTGTCGAGGAATTGCGATAGGTCGAACCCTGACCTGATGGAGATTGGTTACTGAGCAGCTGGTGTGCGATCCTTTGTGATCTTGTTTGGTGTTGTGTCGTTTCGTTCGAGTCCTTGAGGAGGTCGTCGATAGTTGTATCGGGTCTACACTGTTTTTATCGAGTGTCGAGTCTGTTGAGGAAGGTGACGGGTTGTGGGTCAGTTGAGTACTTGAGTTGGGGACTGTAGTCCCGGCGTTGGGTTTGGTTTTAGTGTTACTGGCTTTTTCTGCTAATTATGCCATAGTCAGTCTGTTATCCGTGGAGGTGAGCGAACGCTCACCCCTAGCTGCTTTTCCTACAGGTACTGATCACCGGACGGACTAGGTTAGCTCTTGAAGTTCATGGAGCTTGGAGCGGAGTCTGGTCTTTACTTTTTGTTGAGTCTAGTAACGGATGTTGTACCTTGTCCACTTGTTGGGACGTTTTTGTATTGTAAATACTATTATTTTGAGAAGTAAATGGAAATGTCAAAGCTTTTATTGAAAACAGGTTTCAAGTGTTCATGTTTTTAAACGTTCGCGTCCCTAGTTCGGTTTACTGAAATTGGGGCGTGACAGCTTGGTATCAGAGCTCGAGGTTTCACACCTCGGACTGTCCGTCAATTAGGTGGGGAGGGTCGAGTCAGTGTAGACCCGTAGTGTTGTGAGTCCTGCTTGTGTTTGTGTGTATGTGCAGTACGGTGTTACTGGCATACTGTTTGTGTATTGCTGCGTGAAAAGTTTTTAAGCTGTCGCGGGTCGACTCAGGAGCGCTCCTGTAGTCGAACGTGACGGTGCTGATATCAAGTCGGTACAACGTAGTCGGGGACGCCTGGACCGGGTTGTAACTGCGTGATGTCAAGTATGAGGTTTTAAAAATGAAGCGGAGAAAGTTTTAAAAATGGTTGGCCCTGTGGGCGTGTGTGTAAGTTGGTTGGCCCTGTGGGCGTGTGTGTAAGTTGGTTGGCCCGGTGGGCGTGTATTGTTGTTACTCGGCCGTGTTGGCTTGTGTTTGAGGTCAGTCTTGAGTTGCCGTAACTGTGTTATGTGTTTGGTGGTCGTTGTTTGCGACGTACTAGTGTACGGGTCGCTATTAGCCGGGAAAGTTACGAATACCCTAGGGTAGACATAGTGGGTGTAAGTAGTGCGAAATTATCACCGCTAGGAAATCGGGGTCACTGGTTTGGCCCAGGAGGTGAAATGGGCAGGACGGAGTACCGGCCCGGTAGGTGAGACGGAACGGTTTGTACGCCGGCCCGGTAAGGGGCGCGGCAGAGTTCGGACGCCGGCCCGGTAAGCGGCCCGGCACGGTTTGGTTGCCGGCCCGGTAAGGGGCACGACACGGGTTAGGTGCCGGCCCGGTAGGGGGCGCGACAGGGCCTTGGTGCCGGCCCGGTATGGGGAACGGCCCGGCTTGGTTACCGGCCCGGAAGGTGGCACGGCCCGGGTCGTGTGCCGGATCGGTCCAGCCGGTTATCTTCAAAAAAAAATTCGTTGTTTCGTTGTGCGTTTAGGTTCGGGGTTGTGTGACTCGGTTCACGTTCGTGCGGTTTGAGCGTTGGTTTTACGTGACTGTGTTCGCGGTTGTGGGTTGTAGAGGCCGTAGGCTCGGTGTTAAGTTATGAGGGCTTGGGTTCGAGATTCATCGATAACGTACGGTAGTAGTACAATGACTCGGTGTGAGAGTCTCACCACGGAGAGAGGTTAGGGTTGGTGCGCTGCGGTGCCATGCGAACCAGGTTTTCCCTATGTAAACGAGTGTTCGAGTTTTCCCTCGCGTGAACGGGTGATTGAGGTTTCCTTCACGCGAGTGGGTTAATTGAGGTTCCCTACACGATCGAGTAACTGGGGTATCGATATTGTGAGCAACAATGTTGGCTTAGTTGAGAACATGATCCCCGTTTGAGGTTTCCGTACGTGATCGGGTCTTTGGGGTATTGAGGAAGTGTTCCCCGTGTCGAGTTTTATCTTACGTAAGCGAGTACTTGAGGTGTTGATAGCGTGAGCAGTGTGACGTTTTGCATCAGGTTTTGAGGTAGTGGTCTGCCCTGGTTAGATCGGTAAGTCTTTAGTGCTTTACTAGTATGCCATAATCGAACGGGTGTCCGTGGAGGTGAGCATAACGCTCATCCCCTTTACTGCTTTTCCCGCAAGGGACGAGTAGCGAACACTGGTTTGGTTGCGGAAAGTTACAAGTAATGCCTAGAGGACCGTGTGAGGGTTACACTAGACCTTACCAGGGTAACTAATTGAAAGATGTTTTACCAATTGGATACAAGGGCGGATTCAGGGGTTTTAGGGTTTCCATTGCATACCCTGCCTTGAGAAAATACATTAAGTTGTAGAGCTTTTAGATACCTTCGATTTGATATTTTACGGGCCTAAATCAAAATTCGTATGAAGAAGTTATGATCATTTGAAGATGTGTTGCGTGTTAACCCCATTAGATTTCAAAGTGCTATTTTTAAACTCCAAATGTCTATAACACTTTTCATTAATCTTATCCACATCTTTTTGTAGGTTGTACTTGAAAAATTAGATGTAAGACATATTGGTTCAGTGATATACATTTATAAGTATTTATAGTTATTGATAATAAAGTAGCATTGGCTCATTTATAAAAAAATAATGTCACATATTATATTATTTCCTGCACTGTAATCAATTAAATCTAGTATTCAGATATAATCATATGAATTATTAGGCATCCAAATATTTTTATTCAAGCTTAGGAATTAGTAGAAGGATGACTCTGTCTTTTATAAGTTTATTTTTTAATCGTTGTGTTTTCTTTTAATACTTCGTTTTTTTTTGGAAATTTTTTGTTATGGGTTGACCTCTGATATTATTCATTATAATATTTACCGTTGTAAAATTTGAATATTAAACTAGAACGAAGTGTAGTACAAAAAAAGGAAAATAAAAGCCTTGGTCTCTAAGTTCTACATGCCCATACATCCGACGAACGACGTATCTTTGACTGTTTGTTCCATACTTCTCATTTGCACCGTATAATTAATCGTATATTTTTTCTAGAGTGCTCTGCCTATGGAGGAAAAAACAATGTATGTGTGACAGTTTGACCAGCACGGTGTGTATGAGTTCATGTACTTCTTTTTTCAAGATGAAATTTGAACATGAAATTTGTATGTATCTGAATTTCATTCGATTTGATATCTTGTGAGTCAAAATCAAAGCTCGTATGAAAATTTTATATCATTTGAAAGACCGACCAAACTCTAAGCCTCCTTAAACCAATCTTTAGAAGTGGCATACCTTGAAATAAATTCCTGGATCCGCCTCTGGTTGGATATATAAATGAATATTAATAAGGAAAAGAACTGAGAAAAACAAAATTGCTCAATATAAAACACGCCTTATAGTTAATATATTTTTTTCTAAAATGACTTGAAGTCAATTTTTAATAAACTTGTGATGTGAATTTGATATATATTTAATGGGCGTATTCACTGCTAATGGTACTTTGAGTGTAATTTTTTTTTATGAAAGTCCCCATGAAAGATTTTCATTGTCCGAAGTAATGTAATTTGCATGAAACAAATCTCTTGAAAATTTAAAGTGTATGAAGAAATCCCTTTCCCCAAGATATTTAAAATGATATGGAATGATTTTTTAGAGTGTTAAATTTGCGTGAGGCAATGAGAGATGGTATGAGAAACCATGTATTCGATAAGTAGTGTGCGTTGACAGTATTGATTTGATACAGACTCCTGAAGTGTAATAACCACTCCCGGTCAACGCCAGTCAAAACTGCGAAAAACAGGAAAATTTAAAAATTTTAAGACTGACAATTAAGTGAACCTAAAATGACTCCGAGTGTCATACCGGACTTAATTTGACCCCGTTATTGACCAAAGTGAGTTCCGGGGAACTCAGGGCAACTTTCTGATCGTTTTGGGAAAAGTTGACTTTTCGCTGGAAAAGTCAACCGAGCGACGTTTTGGTCCATTCGAGGACCGTTTTGGATCCAAAAAGCTTAGCCGTCGTCGCATCGGTCTTAGTTGAGCCGTTTCCTTGTAGCCCGTCAAGTTTCGTAATTTCTTGGGAAAAGTGCCCGTTCGGGGCCCGAAACGTCCGATTTTCGCGAATCTGATTGGAAAATATCAAGTAGATATTTTACAAAAAGGTGTGGGACCCATCTTGACACATGTCCAATTTGTGGTGGTGTTAGTTTTGGGGGGAAATATGAGGGGACAAGAGGTGGCCGACCATATAGGGCAAAAAGGAAAAAAAATAGAAATTAGAGTTAGTTGTTTTAGAAAGAGAAAGAAGAGAGAAGAAAGGGGGAGAAGGAGAAGAAGAAGAGAGGGAGTTGGGCTTGGTTGCCACTATTCACGTCATCCCACCTTTGGATCGTCTCAAGGCAAGGAGCAACCTCGTTCCCCTCGTTCTCCTCTTGGGTAAGCACCGAACCGATCGTCGCTTTGATAGTTTTCAAATGTTAGGGTTTGTGTAAAACTATTAGTTTAGGGTGTATTGAGGTTGGGGGAATTGTTGGAGACGTTTTGGAGGTGTTTGGAGGCGAAGAGGCACATTTTCCGGTGACCGGAGGCTCGGGAGGAGCTCCGGCCACCGTGGGTGGTGGCCGGCCGGCCATGGGTGGCTGGCCGGAGCTGGGACCAGCCACCACCATGGTGGCCGAGCCCCACTTTGAGCCCTAGGGCCCACGGCCAAGTGGGCCGGGTGGGGCCCACGTGCTCGGGTGCTCGGGTTTTATCGTTCGGGTGGCTTAAAACGTTCCCCGGACCATTTATCCTTAACCGAATCGAAATTTGGAATTAAATCGGAAAAGTTGTAATTTATCGGGTATAGAAACTTTAAACGTCATTTAATTGACTCGGAAGTCAGAATTCGATTCCGTCAAGTACATTGGGACCCTTGAATTGTTCTAAGACCGTAGAAACGAAAACGGGAATTTTTGGAGCCCCGGAAGGGCATTTACAAAACCCGGGCAGATTCGTCATGTCGGGCGAATCGGGCCTTGACGGGTCCCTTAGCGACAATGTCGAGTATTTGGGGAGTTTGGGAGTGATCGACATTGTCGGGGTTAAGTTTGGGCATCAAGTTTAATGATTTTTAGTTTATTCCTGCGAGTTGTTAAGTGTCTTTAAATTGTGTTCTTTTAGATCGTGTCACGGACCGAGGCAAGGGAAAGCTGGGTGAGTGACTGAGATCATCACCAGAGCTCGTTGTTTGGCTTTTGGGAGAACACGCACGAGGTAGGGAAAAGTAGCCGGATCTCGGCCCTGACTAGGGAAAGTTAACAGTAGAATTGCATGTGACACCGGGGTGTCGTGGGTTGAGTAGGTTTATTTAAATATTAGAAAAGCATGATACAGGAATGTAACGGTTATAAGAAAAGCATGTGACACTTAGTAGAGTCGTAGGAACAGAGAACTTAGCGATATTAGAATTACTGGAGGCATTTGACCATGCCCGGAGGTTGACTGTTTAATTTACGTCTTGGGTGGCCATGAGAGCCCGTGTATTATTGTTGAGTTTGGGTGGCCATGAGAGCCCGTGTTATTATCGTCGAGTTTGGGTGGCCATGAGAGCCCGTGTTATTATCGTCGAGTTTTGGGTGGCCATGAGAGCCCGTGTTATTATTGTTGTGTTTGGGTGGCCATGAGAGCCCGTATTATTATTGTCGACTCTTGGGTGGTCATGAGAGCCCGTGGTATTATTATTGGTGTTTTGGGTGGCCTTGAGTACCCGTGGGGTTGTTTAACCCGTGTCTTTACCTTTGGTGGTTTGGGTGGCCATGAGTGCCCGTGGGGTTGTTGAACCCGTGTTCTCACCTTTGGGGTTTCGGGAGGCCGTGAGTGCCCGTGGGGTTGTTGAACCCGTGTCTTTATTGGCGGTGTGTCTTGGGAGGCCGTGAGTGCCTGTAGGGTTGTCGAACCCGTGAGTTACTGTTTGTGTGTCTTGGGAGGTCGTGAGTGCCTGTGGGGTTGTTAAGCCCGTGAGTGACTGTTGGTAGTTTTGAGGGGTCGTGAGTGCCCGTGGGGTTGTTGAGCCCGTGAGTTACTGTTGGTGTAACTTGGGGGGGGGGGGGGGGGGGGGGTGAGTGCCTGTGGGGTTGTTGAGTCCGAGTTTTACTGTTGGTGTTTTGGGTGGCCATGAGTGCCTGTGGAGTGTTGAACCTGTGTTGCTGCTGTGTGTTGAACTTTGCTTGTGATTGTGATTGTGATTGTGGATCCCGGTAGGTTGCAAGCATTCGTGGGCTGGCCTGACCAAGTTCGAATCCCGGTAGGTTGCAAGCATTCTTGGGCTGGCCTAACCAAGTTTGAGTATCAACAGGTTGTAAGCATTCTAGGGCTAGCCTGATCCGTGTTCGCGTGGGTGAGGGAGGTTACTGAGTAGCTGGTATGCGATCCTTTGTGATCTTGTTTGGTATGCGATCCTTTATGATCTTGATTGGTGTGCAATCCGTCGTGATCTTGGGTGTGGCGTGGTGGTCTTTTGAGTCTTTGGAAGAGATCGTGATCGTTGTGTCGGGTCTACTTTACGTGTCAGGGTGTTGAGTTGGTCAAGGAAGGTAATAGTGGGTGCGTGTTCAGTTGGAGTACTTGAGTTGGGGACAGTGATCCCCGGGGTTGAGTTTGGTTTTGGTGTTACCGGCATTGTCTGCTAATTATGCCGTAGTCAGTCTGTCATCTGTGGTGGTGAGCGAACGCTCACCCCTAGCTGCTTTTCCTAAAGGTACTGATTACCGGACGGACTAGGTGAGCTCTCGAAGCTTGTGGAGCTAGGAGCGGAGTCCGGGTTTTTGTCTTTTGAGTCTAGTGACGGATACCTTGTACTTTTGTCCACGTGTTGGGACGTATTTTTAAGTTGTAAATATTATTTTGTTGAACAATTGGTGATCTTAAAGCGTTTATTCAAAACAGGTTTCAAACGGTTTTATTATTTTAAATGTTCGCGTCCCTAGTTCGGTTTTACTGAAATTGGGGCGTGACATGAAGAGATCCTGAAACTACAGAATATCTTATCATAGACTTAGAAAATAAATTCTTGCTCAGATAGCGAGTGGTACGAGGAAGATTAGAGGCAGCTGTTTTGACCGGTTGATTCTGGTCGTTTTTGTTACGGGTTTGTTCCCTGTTTCTCCAACGGAGACTCGTGTAATCGTGGTTGCTTGCTTTTTGGCTTCTCCTTCTTGGAGAATGATTTGAATAAATTTTTAGCCCTTATCCAAAAAAAAATAAAAATAAAAAATTCTTGCAAAGAAAATATTGTCTAGGCCTGAAGATCGAGCATATTTCAAATGGATCCATAAATATGCATATGTTAAGAAACGTCTGAAGCGTTTCGACTTGGTACTCGAACAATCGATCGATTATTAGATTCTAAATGCGATATATTTTGTCTCAAAGAAATGAAAAGATAGTTGGTCATGAAATACCATATCTAAAGTTAAGACTATATTTACCACAACTAGAAGGCCTGATACATAATTTGTATTAATGTGCTAGCCAATTTGAGCTCAAAAGGAACTAACGAGGTTTGAAATGGATTCAGCTCCCCTAAAGAGCACTCCTAAACAATTATGTTTGAGACAATAGTTTTCAGTGTTTAATGTTTTGGTTGCAACCCAACATTTGTTCATAAATCTTTTTATAATCATGAACCCTGAAAGAGTCATTGAAGATGATATGAGTTTACTTGGAAAGCAACTGATCACTCAATCAGTCTTCAGAGGGAACAGGTTTTCGTGCGTTGCACTATTTTTTCCTTATTCAGGTTTTGCTCGCCCACCTCCCCCCGTAAAGTTTTGAACGAGATAATTGTTATGAACGTCCAACTCTTCAAAAATGAGTGAATGAAATAAACACTCTATTGGATAATACTTTACCCGTATCCATCTTTTGAGAGGTTAATACTTAGGATCAACATACGCCACAACTATGGTAATTTGTCACAAATTCAGGTTCCCAATAAACCGAATTACTCTATTGTAACTATATCATTGAAACAATAAAATTGTACATTAAAACAAAGTAAGAGCAATCATCGAGATTAAATCGATTCGTTTTCAAAACTCTTGCTCTTATTTGATACCGCCACGACCACGCGAGCAAACAGAAACACTTATTTGTATTGTAATTTCAGAACATCATATCAGTACTATAAATCATGATTATTAATTTGTGAGTATGCAGGCATGCACGATGACCCCTAACACTTCTCGAGCCCTTTACTCAAATAAATAACGTGGCTATAGCCTAGTGCTGGCCATGCTTATGACTTATGAGTTATGAGCCTACCATTGCAATAACCCCAAGTTTAATTATTTAAATAAAATAAATAAACATTAAAGAGACACGACTAATGGAATGTCCTCAGGGACAACCGTAATCAATTCATAAATAAAAATAATAAAATCAGTCAAACGTAACAGAAGCCATACACAATGGAAGCACGACACGCATGCATGCACTATAATTATATATATGTTTTAAAATAATATATCCACAGTAATTAATTTAAAATTCAATAATTGTAATATATTTGAAATTACGAGTTCATTTCAAATTTCACAATCCAGATTATTAGCTAGCTATCTCATGTTTTATATTATTATTTTCAGTAGTTAGATTGTAATGATTCGTACGGTTGGAAACAAAAGCAACAATTTTTTCTATATCTGAAACTAGGGGTGGGCATTAGGTAATTAACTACCCAATAAAATGTTTTACGAACCCATCTTGATATTACCGGTTTGACATATTTTGAAACCAGTCCCAACTTAAAAACCAAATTTTCACAGTGAAATCAACCAGTTCACCGACCGGTTGGTTAGTGGTTTTAATCAACCAACTGCTTTACTACATGTGAGTACAAATTTAGATACTAATAACCATACACATATTAGTCATCGTGTTCTATTTTACCAATCTGAGTGACACAAAAGAGTGCTCATGGGTCATTCATTTATATCAGATTAGTGGCTATTATGAAGTCACATGTATATGATGAACAGTACCGGTTTGGTTAGTTAACCGATGATTTGGCGTTTCAAGAACCGACAACCAACTGTTAACTTTATGGTTCGATCGTCAAGAACCAGCAACCAACCGTTAACTTTCCGGTTTTGGATTTTTCGATGCGGTTTCCTGTTGGTGGTGGTTGATTTTAACGGTTTCGATTATTATTGCCCACCCCTATCTGAAACTCGTGACAATTTTTTTACTTGTTAAAAATCTCTCTTAAAGAGCTCCACGTACTATGCTTTTTTCTTGTCCCAATACATGAAAAAAGTTTCATCTTTTTCTTTTTGATGTAAAAAGAAGAAATAAAAAGGGCGAGGCTGTCCTCCTCTTCTATCTTTTCACTCGTAAATATATTTTTTCTTAAAGGTTGTTTTAAATATATTTTTTATACAAAAGAAATGAGCATACTGGAGTAAAGTTGAATTCAACTTAGATGTTAATCAGTCGTATTTTTTTACCCTTAAAAGTAGTGTCTTGTGATAAATGTTAAGTCTGCTCTTTTCTTCAAAACCTTTTTGAGTAATCAAAACGATAACTTTTTTTTTGACGATATTCATGTTTTTCTTTCTATTAATGTTAAGGTATCTGATACTAATCCTTTGGTTTTTTTTAAGCTTACTTTTGTAAGTTGTTTGAAGATAGTGGTTTGCCACGTGATATTCTCCTGCGTATAATTGGTTGTGTGTTGAGGCACACACACTCGAAACGAACCAAAACTTGGAACATGGCACTAAACCCCATTACTTGGTTTTTTTAGGTTTTCTAAGAAACATCATGTCCCCAACAAAGCATCCAACATTGAGATTATGGGCTGAATCATAGTTAGTTTAGTTATCGTGTATTATTAATTTTCATATTTTCATTTAAAATTAGGATAAAAAATAAAAATAATTTAATATAAATTTTCAAAAAATATTTTTTTAATAATAATTTAAAACAAAAGACAATCAAACTTATTTTTTCCTAAGAGCACTTGCCGTGTAGCCAGTTGAAGCGTCAAACAGGCAAAAAACTCAGGTGAAGAGTGAAGAAAAGATGTTGTGTCTTCTCTGAGATTGATAGTCTCTCCTCACGTCGATTGTTTTGTCGGCATCGATTTCTCACTATTTCTGTCTTCTCTCGCTCTCCTTTAGCATTTCTTCTATGGAAACTTGTTAATTCTGGATAGTCTACCTACCAAATTTAACATCTACTTCTTAGAGCATCCGTAGTGGTGGCGGAGAGCTGGTGGGGAGGTGCTGGCGGTGAACAGTCGGCGGCGTGGAGCTGACGGGAAAGATTGCCGTTGAACTCAACACCTCTTCTCAACGCCGACGATGAGTAATGGTTTTGGTATGAATCGTGTATTTTGTATTCCATTAATGATGAATATATACACTCATATTATATACATGATAAGGATAACTCCTATTCAAATACATAACATTTGATATTTGAATGAGGTATGCTAGCAGTGAGCAAATTGTGAAGAAAAAGGTATTTATCATCAATTCTATACCACCTAACACGGTTGAGTAGTGACTATTAAAACTGTCGATAAAACTCAAACATTATATTTTAATCATCCAATCAACACATTTTCGTCAACTGTCGACGAAGAGCGTTGTGAATGCTCTTAATAGAGCCAAATCAACCTAAACTCTACACGCCAAGTGGTATCTTTCACTAATCACTGTAGATGCTCTACCAAGGTATGGTGAGTGATTATTTCTTTTAACATCTCCATAAAAACATATAAGTATAGTATTAAAATGGGCCCCACCACACGCACACTAATCCTCTTCACTTACTTGGGAAGCTCCACCACTTCCACTCCGACCGAAACATCCCTCCCCTTTGTCTACAAATGTAGCCAACTAATACTTTTGTTTTAATATTGAATTGCATATGTTAAGTTAGTCGTGGATAAACAAGTGCTCTGGACTGGACTGGTACATTTATTTATAAATTAGAAACATTTAAAAATGATATTAAAACATATTGTAAAAACCATAAGGCATAACCTTATTTTTAAGAAAGGACAAAGGTTGCCCATGAAATGAAGCCAATCCTAATCCTAATCCTAGGTGGTTGCTTGTTGTCCCTATAGCTACTACATAACCAAAACAAAAGGAGCCCATACCCGATACGTTCAAAAGGCACTCAAACCCCAAACCCATTTCTTGCTATTGCTTTAATTTGTGGGAGTAATGATTTGGTGCATTTATGGTGCTATGGATCGCTGCCCATCCAATGAACCCTCACTCATTTATGGTCCATCTTCCTCTTCCGATCACATCACAAGATCTTCCTTCATCCTCATCATTCCAATCTATCATCAAACCTCTTACACTTTTGTGGTCCATAACGCACTGGATTTTTGCTGTAAATCTGTATTAATGAGCTTTAAATAGTTACTAGTGAGTTGAAAACGGTGGTAAATAATCTTAACCCAAAGGCATCATTATTCACCTAGCGTAAAGCTGTAATGTGTGCAATGGGTGTAGTCAACAGGTAATAATTCGGAAGCCATCCCACCAATCAGAACCGTCCAAAAATGAGAATGAGTGGATCTCTGATTTCCTCAGCGTGATGATGATGATGATGATTCACATTTTGTTCATTATTATTATTATATGGGCTCCAAGGCCATCAATGGCAATGCTTTATAAGAGTTTTGTCCCATCTTGTTAAACTCCTCAAGTCCCAATCCCACCACCACAACTCAAGGCACAAGGCTTTGAGATAGCTGAGCTCATTGCAAATTACCCACAACTTTGTAATCGATTCCTAAGGAGTTGGACCCGACACCGAAACAACATAAGCACACACAACACAAGAAAGAGAACAAAACATATCTTATTCATATCAAATCACACAAAACCATAGACCTATGTGAAGGTGAAGGTGAAGGTGAATGTGATGGGTCCCCACCCTTTTGCCCATAATACCCCTACCCCTAACCTGTGCTGCAAAACGATATTATCTAAAGTGGGCCCCACCTCCTAACCCTCGTTAGTAAAATTGACCGTTACATTACTGAGTAGTGATTACACCTTCTTCTTGTTCTTCTCCGTTTGAATAAAAATTGGAACTTTACATAGGGACTAGAGAGAGAAGATAAAAGTGAGCACATATGGAGAAGACTGCAGGATATAGACGACTGCAAGTTCGAATTATTCTTCTTCTGTATATGATTGCTTTTATGATCCTCAGTAGCTCTTTTGGACTCACACACACAATTTCAATTTGAGTTTCTCTCTCTCTATCTATAGTATATACAATACAACATTATTGGGTATACATGTAGAGGCTTTAAAGGAGCTATTTTTATTTTTCTTTTGCTGAGTTGCTTTTCTATGTGTATGTGTATGTGTATGTGTATGTAGAGAGTGATGTTATGTCCCCGAGGAACGCCATTTTTAAAAAGAAAAAGCAAGCAGGCAAGAGCAGGGTTTCGCAAGCCTTTTACACGTGATAAAGAAACCACCAAAAGCAATTGCATGCGTGTATAAGATTCATCATCATCATCACATCTCTCTTTGAATCCTCACGAAACCCTCCTTTTTATCTTCCCCTATTTGCCTCTCTTGTTCATTTCACTACACCAACAAACAACAAGTTCGATCGATAATACTCTGCTTCTCACCTACCTAACCTTAACCTTGTGCTGCTTCAGCTGGGTTCGATCGATTGGGTGAGTTTTTGATTTCGGAATCGATTCCGGTGTGTTGGTGGGTAATGGGTCATTTTCTGCAAATGGATATAGCATTTAAAACCAGAGTATAGTCCAGGATAGTGATTTCACTGCCCTTTTCAATGTTTATTCCTTCTCTTTGTAATATGTTCTTCATTTTTGTTTTCTTCTGGCTGTTGTTATTCTCCTTTAGGCCCTCACTATTTGCCCTTCACACGGGCTTCAAATCATTATTTATTTTTATATCTGCCTGGGCTGGGGCTGGGCCTATCCTTCATCTTCCCTGAGATTATTCCAATGAAATTTTCGATTTTGGTAAGGGGACAGTGTTGGGGACATGGTTCTGCCTTGTGGGTTTTTCCTCTATTTGTTTATTTAAATGTTTTTCTTCATAGGACCATCCGAAGAGACCTTGGGTTAGGTTCTTGGGTGATTTTTTGGGTTTTGTCTTTGCATTTATGGTTTCGGCTGATTGTTTGGAGTGTCGTGTTTGATGTTTTCTTGCTGTCGATCAGAGGAAGATGTAACTACAGATATGACTCATGGTAAATATTGTATTTGGGGTTTTGGTTGTTTTTATTACATGTTTGCTGAAACAGAGGTGAATAGTTGGGTTTATGGTCCTAGCAAAGGAATGGTAATGCTTGTGTTTGTGAACAAAGACTGGACCTTTTTTACTCTTGCCCCTTTCACTTGTGGACATTGAAATGAAATCACAATGCATCATCATCACTATCATCATCATTTATCACACTTCTGCAGTTTTTGCCCTTTAGCTGACACGCATTTCTCTGCACCTCTTGTTCCATTGCAGCTCAGAAACGAGCAAAGACTAGAGACTAGTAATTATTGAGTCCTTTTGGGAGTGAAGATCAGTTCAGTTTTGGCTATAGTAACAAGTGATTCACTTCCACCATGCCTATACGGCAAATGAAAGAGAGCTCTGAGCAGCACCTTGTGATCAAGACCCACTTGCAGAACTCCATGAACCCACCTCTCAAACAACCCAAAACAGCCCAAAACGGCAAAGGACCACCCACCCAGAACCAGAACCAGAACGGCAAGCCCCAAAATCCGAACCAGAGCTCACCTCCCACCAAGAACAGGGGAAGGAGGAGAGGCCGAGGAGGCAGGAAATCCGATCAAGGAGATGTCTGTATGCCGCCAAGTTCCCGGCACTGCACAGTTGCACTGAAGCCAGCAAGGATGGTTGTGGCAGGTCCTCCAAATGGGGTTGTTGAAAATGGCAGCAACGGACGTGAAATGGGGATGAGTTTGGGTTTTCCCACCTCCAGCAAGGCTCTTAGCTTTGCTCCAAGGCCTGGGTTTGGTCAAGTTGGGACAAAGTGCATTGTCAAGGCCAACCATTTCTTTGCAGAGTTACCAGACAAGGACTTGAACCAGTATGATGTAAGCTTAGTTCCTTTGATGGGTTTGTTCCTGATAGACACCATTAACATTTGTTTTTTTTATTTTATTTTAATTTTTGCTGTGTCATAACAATTGGGGCCCTGAGTAACCTGACATATTTATTTGCTTATGATGTTCTTTTCCATTTGTATTTGCTGTTCCATTGCAGATGTATTTGATTAGGTTTCTGTTTTCACTTTACCCATTTTTTGTTTCCTTTTGAATTGCATTAATGAGTTTTAGTTGGGTCTCAGATTAGTTCTTATTGCTGGATTGCTTTTTCACCATCCCTGATTTAATTTTGCAGGTAACCATAATTCCAGAAGTGGCATCTAGAACTGTTAACAGGGCTATCATGGCAGAACTGGTGAGGCTGTATAAAGAATCTGATTTGGGGATGAGGTTGCCTGCTTATGATGGCAGAAAGAGTCTGTACACAGCGGGTGAGCTTCCCTTTGCCTGGAAGGAGTTCAATGTAAAGCTAGTTGATGAAGAGGATGTAATCAATTGTCCCAAGTAAGGATTTATTGCCTCTGATCTTTCTCTTGCTACTTTAATTTCATGTTATTGTCTTATTGGTGTTTAGTGTATGTGTTTACTTGGATTTTTCTAAACTAGGAACTAACGTTATACTACTTGTTGATTATGCTATTATTTCAGAAGAGTGAGACATAGGAACTAACATTATGTTACTTGTTGGTTATGCAATTATTTCAGAAGAGTGAGAGAATACCAAGTGGTCATTAAGTTTGTTGCTCGGGCAAACATGCACCATTTGAGCCAGTTTCTTGCTGGTAGGCGTGCTGATGCTCCACAAGAAGCACTTCAAATTCTCGACATAGTATTGAGAGAGCTCTCTAACAAGAGGTATAGTTCTCTTAATGATTATGTTTAGTTTAATATTCTTACTTAACTAAAGAAGACTTTGTAACTACAGTTGCCATTTATCTGATAAGCCTGTTTCTCTTGAAGGTACTGCCCCATCGGGAGATCCTTCTTTTCACCTGATATCAGAAGACCACAACGCCTTGGAGATGGCTTGGAGTCATGGTGTGGGTTTTACCAAAGTATAAGGCCTACCCAAATGGGCCTTTCTCTAAATATTGGTAATTAAGTAACCATTATCAACTTTTTACACTTCAATAATTTTGTATCATGATTGTTCCACTTCACCATGTTTCTCCATTTTACAGATATGGCTTCCGCTGCATTTATCGAGGCTCTACCTGTTGTAGAGTTTGTCGCTCAGCTTCTAGGCAAAGATGTCTTATCACGAACTCTAACTGATGCTGACCGTGTCAAGGTACATATTTTTGTTGTTAAGGTGTGGGCTTACTTTATCCACTTTGTACTAATGGTTAAATGTTCCTCACGTGAACCAGATTAAGAAGGCCCTTAGAGGAGTGAAAGTTGAAGTAACACACCGAGGAAATGTACGAAGAAAGTACCGTGTTTCAGGATTGACTTCTCAACCCACAAGAGAGCTTGTGTATGCTTATATGTGTATGCTGTATATATAATTATATATCTTTAGATGGGACATAGTGTTGAATTGTAGTGGTATTATTTCCCAGGTTTCCTGTTGATGACAACTCAACCATGAAGTCAGTTGTTGAATACTTCCAAGAGATGTATGGCTTCACTATCCAGCATACACATCTTCCTTGTCTTCAAGTAGGGAACCAAAAAAAGTCAAACTATTTACCTATGGAGGTAAAGATGGCCACTGAAAATCCTCGTAACTAGTTTGATTTACAGTTTATTATATGTAATAAGTCTTACATGGTATCTTGTTTCTTAGGCATGTAAAATTGTTGAGGGCCAACGATATACAAAAAGGTTGAATGAAAAGCAAATTACTGCTCTCTTGAGAGTCACTTGCCAAAGACCTAGAGATCGGGAGAATGACATTTTACAGGTACTATTGACTTGTTAATGATATTGATTATTTTTTGTATCATCTGGTAAACTAAATTAACAAGCTGATGATTGTGGACTTTCGACTTGTTACTTGGATAGTTAACTATGTTTGCCTAGTTGTAATGACATAAAATTTTGCTACATGTCTTTAAGTCGATGAAAATTGGAGAAGCTGGTGATATTATAATTTGTGTATCAATAGCATAAGCATTTATGAGCCTCTGAAATATCTTGGTGTTTTAGCTTTATAAGGAGCCTTATGCTATGCAAGCCATATTTGATGCACTATTTGGCTGTCTTATGAGCAGTGTGGTTCCTTTGAGTTAAATTTATTTTAATCCAATGCCAATATATGATTCTTGCATGTATGAGCAGACAATTCATCAAAATGCTTATGATCAAGACCCTTATGCAAAAGAGTTTGGGATTAAGATCAGTGAAAAGCTTGCTTCTGTTGAAGCTCGAATTCTTCCTGCTCCATGGGTAAGTCCACTTCTTGTTAATATTAGTTGCTATACTGATGTCCTAAAGTCTAATAGTGATCTCACATGCAGCTGAAGTATCATGACACTGGAAAAGAAAAGGATTGTTTACCTCAAGTTGGTCAGTGGAATATGATGAACAAGGTAGTCTAGTTTGCCACTTCAATCAATGATTTAGGCTTTTAATCCTTACTTAAACCTGTGTTCTGTGTAATACAGAAAATGATAAATGGGATGACTGTGAGTCGGTGGGCTTGCATTAACTTTTCAAGAAGTGTACAAGAGAGTATCGCTCGTGGGTTTTGTAATGAACTCGCTCAAATGTGTCAAGTTTCTGGCATGGTAGTTTCATATCTGTACCAGTTCTCTGATCTCTATTTACAGATGTGTTTTCTCCTGACATTGTCATTTTCTTTTTTGCTGTTGTTCATAGGAATTTAACACAGATCCCGTTATTCCAATCTATAGTGCCAGACCCGAGCAAGTAGAAAAAGCTTTGAAGCATGTGTATCATGCTTCCATGAACAAATCCAAAGGGAAAGAGTTAGACCTCCTATTAGCTATTTTGCCAGACAACAATGGTTCCCTATATGGTATGAATTGGGTCATAAATTTGCTCAAATCTAATTATTTTTATTGCACTAGGTTTTATTCTAATGAAACCTAATCTCATGTTTTAGGTGATCTCAAGCGAATATGTGAAACTGATCTTGGTCTGATATCACAGTGCTGTCTCACAAAGCATGTCTTCAAGATCAGCAAACAGTATCTGGCTAATGTATCCTTGAAGATCAATGTGAAGGTTTGATAAACCTTCAAATTATTTCATTTTACTTGAATTTGATCATGCGATGTTCATCATTTCATTGTATCTCTGGGACAGATGGGCGGGAGAAACACTGTTCTGTTGGATGCTATTAGCTGCAGAATACCTCTAGTCAGTGACATACCAACTATAATATTTGGAGCCGATGTGACTCACCCTGAGAATGGAGAAGACTCGAGCCCTTCAATAGCCGCAGTATAGATTCTGAACCTATTTATTCTTCTTCAGACAATGATTATTTGGATAATAATATATTAAATAGAGGTTGATCTGAGTGCAGGTGGTGGCTTCTCAGGACTGGCCTGAAGTGACTAAGTATGCTGGATTAGTCTGTGCTCAAGCTCATAGACAGGAACTCATTCAAGACTTGTACAAAACATGGCAGGATCCTGTTCGTGGAACTGTTACTGGCGGCATGATCAGGTATAAAATCACTCATATGCTTACTTAATGACTGTTATTAATGAAGTTACATGACATATTCTCTTGTGCAGGGACCTTCTAGTTTCCTTTAGGAAGGCAACGGGGCAGAAGCCACTTAGAATTATATTTTACAGGTAAATATTGTCTTTCTCTGCAGTTTCGTATGCCGCTTCTTGGTTCTACCTTAATAGCATGACCACTTATAGTGGGTGCAAACCAATGTTGAATGTATATATACATACAACAAGTGAATGAATTTTACTGTTAAGCATGTTCTGTATCTCACTTTCATAGTTTAGTTGTTTGATTGTTTTTTTTATATCTAGTAAACAGGGAAGATAACAGGCTTTACTTATTGCATTCTACACAGCTTATTTACTTGAATTTTTTTTAATGAGATGGGTAAACAATTGGAACAGGGATGGTGTAAGTGAAGGGCAGTTTTATCAAGTTCTACTCTATGAGTTGGATGCAATCCGGAAGGTGAGAATGAAAATAAATATGCATTGCCTTTATTCTTGTTTTGTTGGGAGAAATGGAGGTGTGAAGTAGGTGTAAACTTTACAGGCCTGTGCATCTTTAGAACCAAACTATCAGCCACCAGTTACCTTCATTGTGGTACAAAAACGACATCACACTCGGTTATTTGCAAATAACCACAGGGATAGGAGCAGCACTGACAAGAGTGGCAATGTATTACCTGGTAAAGGATAAATACATGTTTTAGTGTTTCTCACCATGAGATGAAATAATGTGATTAAGAACTGATGGTTTATTTGTTTGTGTTCAGGTACCGTGGTTGATTCTAAGATATGTCATCCCACTGAATTTGATTTTTATCTCTGCAGTCATGCTGGAATTCAGGTATATTATGGTTTCTCCCTTTTTTGCAATGTATTAGGTCAGGTAGCTACTTGCAAAATGTGACGAGCTTAGCTTTTAACGATGTAACAGGGAACAAGTCGACCAGCTCACTACCATGTTCTATGGGATGAAAACAATTTTACGGCAGACGGGATCCAGTCGTTGACAAACAATCTTTGTTATACATATGCGAGGTGTACGCGATCTGTCTCTGTTGGTATGAGAATAGTCTATTTTCTCCATGTATGTGTTGTGCTACTCCTTTAGAGAGAGAACTCACTATGGATTGTCCTTTGCAGTTCCTCCGGCGTACTATGCGCATTTGGCAGCATTTAGAGCGCGATTCTACTTGGAACCAGAAGTGCAAGAGAATGGGTCAAATGGGGGCCATACAACAAAGACTACAAGAGCACCTGGAGAAACTGGTGTCAGGCCCTTGCCAGCTTTGAAAGAGAATGTAAAGCGGGTTATGTTTTACTGTTAGTGGATTGTTCCTCGAGGATCCGTTCCTCTGTCAGTGGTCACAGCTCACTCTGATCCTTTGTATAATATATGTACCATGCATGGTTAGACAAGATTTAGTTTTTAGTTTAGGTGATGCCATGAAACATTACAGGTCCTTGCTTGTACTTGTACTTGTACTGTCATGGGTTAAATGAAATCCATGCTAGGCCTTGTAAAGAAATTTTATATCTAATTTTATGAACCTCCTATCTTTCTGTATGTAGCCTATTTTATCTTTGGTTCTCCAAGTTTTCAGAGAAAGCTTTGCCACTTTGTACTGATGACTCTGGGTAGAATTTTTCTTTTTATCAGCGCAAAATTTTATTAGAATTAGTATTTTCCAAGCATGAAAGTATATAACAGGCAAGTCCTAGGAAATACGATTGTAAGGGAAGCTCAATAACGAGAGCTCGAAAAGGAAAATAGTCCGAAATCATTGAACAAATTCGAAACAATGAAATTAAAGTAGAGGGCCTAATCTCGACGGAATCATCCCTCATCGGTGACCCACTCGTTACCTTCCGAGATATCATCGTAAGCCTTCGCTTGAACATGCACTTCTGCTTTACGAGCTAGCGCGCCATGTGCCCAGACATTGACGGAATTGACGAGTCTTTCACGAGTTAAAGATCGTGATCTTGGCTTAGACGTTATAGTATAATAATCCAAAAAGTGCTTAGGAGGCGACTATAACGTTTCTGGGGTTGGAGAAGGTGTCCTTCTACATACTACCCTTCCTCTGAACACCTCCCGATGCAGCTGAGCCTCCAAAACTGAAGCTCAGATCTCTCGGATTCATTAAAGCCGCCCATAACCTGACCCAACTACCACACCCTCCGAAAGATTCAAACCTGGAATGTATGCCTTATCCATATTTGATGGATCTTGGATTTGATCCGAACTCAAATCCAACCTACCCAACTCCGTGTAAGCTTGGAGTACACGACCCACTACTGGATTCTCCGCACACATAGTAGATTTGACAACAATACGTCTTGACCTGCTAAAAATCCATTCAGGTCTAACTCAGGTACCGGCCCATCAACCAAAGCTCGGTCCACCTCAATTGATTCATTTTTCTCGCGTACCGTAGTCTCAACCGCTGGTTATGCAGAATCTATATCGCTCGGTCCACCTCAATTGATTCATTTTATCTTTGTTTTTTTTTGCGAAGTTACATCTTTATCCTTTACTAAAGAGGATAAAAACCCCTCCTCCTCCTCCTCCTCCTCCTCCTTCTCCTCCTGTTGTTGTGAAGGCTCTAAGCTCGATCTACAGTTACGCTTTAAGTTCCAAGCTCTAACCTCGATCTACACATATGCTCTAAGTTCATATCTTAAAGGCTTCAAGTTTCGACCTACACCTTCTTCTTCTCCTCCAAGCAATGGGATGGAATTTCAATCCGAGATTCGTATTCTCAGTATTTTTCTTCGTCCTTATCAAGCTAGGGGCTGAAATTTCAACATGAGATTCGTTTCCTAGTATCCTTCTTCTCCACCGAACCAATGCCTGAAATTTCAACCTAAGACTCGTATTCCCATTATTAGGAAGAAATTTCCATAACTTGGGATTCGCTATTTCCTAGTGCTAGGATAAATATTTCTCAACCTAGGATTCGTTATTCCTAATACTAGTATAAAATTTTCCCAACCTAAAATTTTTCATGTAGAAATGGTTTGTTATACCCTTCATTTAAAAAGATAAGTGAAGGGTGAAATTGAAAAATCACTATTAGAGACGACTATTTACTTAATACTCAAATTGAACAGGTTATATATTTGAGATAATAAGGCCATATATTTAATTGACTCCCTTAGCCTTAAGCATATATTAGTTCTAAAAATTGAGTGTATTGGACTATAAAATCTATTGAGAAAAAGCCTTAGACGTTTATTTCAGGGTTATTTTCATCTCACTATCTTAATTATGTGATTTTTTTCATCTCATTATTCTACCTAATTTTTGTGGCACCTCGCTATTATAGAATGTCTTTTTTCACTTTCATACCCTAACTATTTTTTGTAACACCTCATTATTCTAAAACAAAAAACTGAGTATAAAAACATGATTGATACACGGATTAGAAGAAAAGATTAATACAATTGAAGGATGTAGAAAAGAGAAAATACATAGATAAGGGAGAAGAATAATATAAAAACATAAACAGAAGAATCAATATACATAATCTTTGCAGAGAAATACTACTTGGAAGTCAATCCTGACATGGATATTATGAAATGTACCTCTTAACCCTATCCATGGCAAAATATAATTTCTGACACAGAAACCTATACATATATATTTATATGCATGTATATCATATTCATATGTTACTTACCCAAAAGAAGCAGACACAGAACATGAATAGTAATAACTATAGTAGAGTAGTAGAAGAAACAACATAAGGGAGCTTCAACTAGGGTTTGTGGTTGATTAAAAAAAACTAGGGTTTGTGGTGCTACCAGCAGCGGGTGAAACTGCCACACGATCTCAACCGCAGAGACGTTAAGATCATGCTGGCAGCTTCAACTGATACTAGAACACCATATACTAACAGAAGAGAAGAGAAGATCCATGTGGAGAGATGAGGATGAGATGAGGGATGATACCACTAGTCTATAAATAGGGGAGAGAGATGAAATTCATCCAACACTATTTTATTTTCATTTAATGGATAATATATAACAAGGTGTGAGGAGGCAATTGGAGTGAAAGGATATGTGTCTATATATGTATGAAACAAATTTATATTTGGAAAGAAATCAACAAATTAAAGGGATATATGGTCCCAAAGTTATGCAATTTGGTATAAAAGGATATATAATCCATGCCTGCTAGGGGACCATTCATTCCTGCATGCTTTCCTTTCCATGGCTTCCTCAGGATCATGATCATCATACATATCTTCACCACAATATATAAATATTATTCATGGTTTCATGTCGACATATCACTACAATAGCACAACTCTTTTGCTCGCTACAAACCCTAGAGACTTCAACGAGTTTTACGAGCTGTTGAACGACGGCAATGACAACTTCGGCGGATCCGAATCTCGGTCGACATCCGAGTTCCTCTCCAAAATGAGTTATGGTTCCAACTCTCGGAATATTCTCAGGTAAGTACGATGTTGCATATATCATATGAACACCTGCCAGACCACTGTTTTGGGTGTATCTGTGTCGGCCACCTATTCCCGGCATGCCCCGTGAGCAGGGGGAAGAAGGACCCATATCTGTGATCTCCAGCAGACCCAATTACAGTGCGGATGAAGGCTAGGCATGGAAAGGCAACCCCGAGGATCCTCGGGGGTACCGCCTTGTCTTTTTGCTCCGATGGCTCCTCGGAAAGGGAAGAAGATGATTCGAGAGGGATAACTAGGGGAGGATGCTCGCCCACGGGTGATCAGATCTGTTCTGAATTGGAAGGGGCACTCGGATGACCAGAGATAGACCGACAGAGAGAGCCTTTATGAGTATCGGCAGTGTTAAAAGGCAAGTGAGAGATGATGAGGAGAACGAGGTCTCGGAAGGAACTCGGTCGGATGGAGCTTCATATGCAGTAGCGGGGGGCAATAAGCACCCTCGCCGCGAGGAATGAGTGCAAGGTGGTCCACGGGGGTTATTCGACTGTACCGTCCCTCACGATGTAAGGTGGCAGCGGTGCCACTAAAAATCGACATGGCGCTTCCCTACCAGCTCGGAGGTCAGCAATCTCGCGTTTAGGAGCCCTACCACTATTAGTCAAGGGAGGAAGACGCACGTTGACATCCCGGGGGAGTACCCAGTCCACCACAACAAATCTCGACAATGGGTCTGCTCGGCCCTTGCACCCTTGTTTGGATTCGCTGTATCGGTGTCGTCAGACAATACCACAGTATTCCCCTCTGAACAACAACTGACTAGAGCGATTGTACTCTTATGTTCATGTAATTTCAATTTCATTGTTTCAGTGTTTGCTTGTCTGTAAACACTTTTAATTTATAATATTACCTCGTTTTGCTCAAAAAATATATATAAATATTATAAAGGAATCAAAACTGCTATTCGTTAAATTATAAACCATTGAAATCAGTGAAACTTATACTACATTGTGCTACCTACCTATTAATCTTCTTAATAAACCTAAAGTTTCCCCTCTCTCTAAAGCCTAGGAGAAGCTTATATGTCGCAGCACCCAAAAGGCATGGTTATGGCCATGGTAAAATGTCATGGTTATGCTTCTCTTCCTTACACATCCTCTCCCTTGCACCCTCCCTAGGGATCATGCGAAATTTTTTTATGTTAGGGTTTCGTTCGAGCCGCCTCTAGCCCCTGCGACGTTGATCTTCTTCCGCCACCAACGCAGTGTCTTCCGACCTATTTCGGTCCCTCTTCTGCAACTCTGGGGGTTTCCTCTTCTGAGGCCATCGTCCCTGATGCTGCCGCCATCGTTTGTGAAGCCGTCGCCGTCCCTAGGTTCGTCGCCGCCTCTGTATTCGTCCCTGAAGCTGCAACCGAAGCCGGCGTGCCCTTCTCCGTAGCCTCCACCGCCGCAACCGCCTTGACCCCTTTCACGGTTATGGCTTTGGCTGATTGAGCGGGTCCTTTTTACTTTATTTGAGCTTGTCTTTGCAGGTTTAAGATGTTATTGCATCTGCTAGTATGGAATCAAGGTCGAAATGCCCAGATTCCAACCATGGTGGTCCTCAGCTTGGGTTTGGCACGCCGACGAGGAAGGTCGATCATGTTCCAGATAAATGTGTAGAGCCTCGGTAGGTTGGCCAGTCAGGTGGAGCCAGGTTAACGTCCTCCCCTTCCGATACGATTGTCTCATTGAAATCAACGCATGTTTCTTTGACAACGAGGAGTCGAAACCAATCAAGGAGTTTGGGCAAGCTAGTGGAGGACGAAGTCTTCGTGAGCAACCTTTCGTTCGAGTCGTCGGCAGACTGGACTCGAGATGTATGCATCCCCTTTGGCAAGATCCTATCCGTGTGTGTTCTCAAACGACCGAATCTTAGAGGTCGTTATTTTGGTTTCATTCAGTTTGATTCAAAGCTTGCTGCAGATCAGGCAATTGAAGGTCTGAACAGCTATAAAATTAACGGGCATATGCTCTTTGTTGCCACTGCTCGTTGTCGGACTCCGAGGACTGCTTCGCTATAGCGTAACAGAGTGTCGCTGCAGAATTTTTGGGCGTTTCAAATGGGGGAGAGGGGACATGGGCGGTTGCTCAAGTGCTCTTACCCATGGAAAAGCCATCTGGTGCCGACGGGATTCAGGGCGACCAGGTGATTCTCGCGCGGGAGACGGCACCCGGAGGTGAGCCCAAATCTCGGCGATTAGTGGCGTCTCCTGTCAGGAATTCCTCCATCAATCGCGGGATTGATTCTCAAATTCAAGTTTCGAATTTGGTTTCAGTTACTCCAACGCGTGAAGAGTAGATAGATCGTGATATCGTATCAAATTCTGTGTCTGGTTCGCGTGGGGAAGGAGTTAATTCGGTACCCGTATGCGTGTTGGGCTTCAAATCGAATGAGGCCCAAAATAATAAGGTGGCCCAACAAGGGTGTGTAGCTGGATTAGGCCCACATGATGCTGCTGTTACTTTGGAGCAGATTAGCACTTCGGTTGCTAAGGGTTGTAAGCTCTTGACCAAGTCGGTTCAGACCTAGGTGATCCAGGAGCAGGTTCAAGCACAAGTATTGCAGACTCAAGTTCAAGATAATATTGGATTTGGGTCGGGTGCTTTGGGTCAGAGCGGTGATGGATCGAATGTAAAGCAGGATGGTTCATCCGGGGACCAAATTGGTCATTGGAAGGATGCCCTTCTCAAACCCCCAAAACGTTTTAGCCGGGCGCCTAAGCATCTTTCGGATTTTGTTACTGATAAGGTTTTGGGTAAGCTTCTTCCCATTCAGAACGTTTCTCAAGGAGTGATAAATCAGTTGTAGTCTTTTGACGGGTGGTTGGAGGAAGCCCTCAAAACTAAAGCTCATAAGGGACGGTCCAAATTACCTCCCCGTGATGTCCCTCGGATTCATACCAGGTTCAAGTCTCGGGCCCTCAATCAGGAAAAGGCCCCCTGCGATCCGATCCAGTCTTCGGATAGCGAATGGTATGAGGAAGTGTAGACCTTGGGTGTCGGTTTTATTTGTTAAGGGTTTTCTCCCTGTTTCTCTTTCGGAGATTGTAATCGTTTTGTTATTTTGGCTTTATCCTCCTTGGAGATTGACCTTTCAATAAAAACTTAGCGCTTATAAAAAATTAACCCAACACCGGCCATCTACCACTCTCGAAAGTTCAAGAAACGCTAAAACCTTTGAGGAATCCCTGAACCACTGACGCCTCCCACCTTAGGAAGGAGGTGACTGACACGTTGACGACCAACACCGCAAAACTGACAGAAACAGGTCCGGTGACCAAACCACCACCGGAACAACTAAGACTTTGAAATCGCACCCCACCTCGGTTCTCAAAGGAAGCTCATAGTCTAAGACAACTTGACGTAGGCTATCACCTAAGAAATCGATGAGGCCCCGACCAACAAGCGTACGGGAGATGAGGAAACCAAATGGGGATTCGATTCACAAGGTAAACAGTGACACCACGCAGAAATGAAAGAAGTTAGAGGAACAAGGTCTACCAGACCGATGAAGCACCGAAGACCAACAAGAACCCACAGGGGATCTGGTGAAGTTAAAGTCGGAGTAGAGGGACAGAACGTTGTCAGGAAACGCCGGTTTTTTTTATAAGAGATGAGCACGATGCACTCAAACCCACCCAAACTGCTAGGGAACATGGGCAGGACACGACGAAGGCCAGATCTGAAGCCATTTCACGGTAGACAGCAACAACACGGAGCCCAGTCTTCCCAAATTGAGCCGCCGAAAAGAACTCGTCCAAAACCTCACTGGTTTACAAAGACGAGAAACGACGTCCCACTAGATCAAAGACAAGCCGTCAGAATCGACTGAGAGAAGCCCCCAGAGTGCTGACGTTCAGAGCAGAGGAAACCGGAGAGGAAGCGGAGACGACGAAGGATAGAGACGGAGGCGGAGCAACTAGAGCAACACATGCTCCTCACGAACAGAAATCAGGCGAGCTCTGAAGCAGACCCGAAGTATCCCTAGCCACCTGAAGTCCGAAGTACACCTCCACATGCCGGAGAACGGAGCAACCTTGCATGGACCCAACAAGAAGCATTGAAGCATGAAGACACCAGGAACGTTGGGAGAAACCACGACGACCTCCATGCCCAAACCACAACAAATCAGGATATCGAGGCCGGATCTGGCATGAGAGAGGGGAGGAAGGCCACAACACACACGAGCGAGGAAAAGACCGGACGACGACGGAGCAAAGGAGCAGAAAGGATAGAGAGAAGAAGCTTCAAATCTAAAGCTACAAAAGAGGAAGAGGAATAAAGAAAAGAGGGAAAAAGAGAAGAGGGAAAGAGGGAAGTAAAGGCTCCACCGACGACAAGTTAGACCGAATGCCATAACCATCACCGATGGGGATAGGCGGCGACGGTTAAAGAGTGAGGTTCATGTTTATGTTCCGGGGTTTTGCAGAGAGAACCAACGCTTGTGCATCTCATTTTGTAGATTTGACATTAGTATAGATTGTATGTATACAGTGGCGGAGCTAGGTTTTTCTATGAGGGGGGGTACCGAAATTTTTCAATGACAATACGTGACTGTAAAAAAATTTGAGGGGGGGGGGGGGGCGACACAACTACGAAATTAGATAAAATTAAGGGGTATTTTTGAAAAAAAAAATATATTGAAAAACATATAAAAAAATTCAATTTTTTTTATGTTTTAATTGAATAATATGATGTTTTCAGCAGCAGTAATAGTTCCATGTGCCTCAGTACTACTACAAGTATACAAGTAGAGATTTTATGCAAAAGCATTTAGAAATAAATGAGTTAAGCCAAAAGGAGGAGGGGACCATTCTGGTGTGGTGGTTTAGTAGTAGAGTATAAATACTGCTGCTTCTGTTTGTTCTGAAAAAGAAGTCTCCAGAACTGAAGGTCTTATTATTGTGCACAGTAGTAGTAGTTGATACAACATGCCCCTCTCTCTGTGAATTCAGAGTGCTCAATATATATAGTATATTTATGATATTGTCGTTTCTTTTGTTTTTCTGTCTAGCACGTACCATACTTCCATCATATATGTGACATTACTGTCATTAACACTATACCTACCTACTCATTATTTTGTTAATTTAATTTTGATTTCTGTTATTAATTTAGATATTATATAACATTACACATCTTAGCTATACAAAAAAATTATGCTGGAGTATCAACGGGATTGGGACAACAAGGTATACGCGACGGATTGGAAACCGTTATCCTCGACTACTACACCTCAGGAACCATTGTATCGGGGAAGCGGCCCGATAGTATCCCCGACTACTGCACCTAACAGTGCGAGTCCTCGAGGCACCACTCAGACCCGTTCGGTGGATCCGGGCTGGAAAAATCTGGTGGTCGGCCGGCTCTCTGGTAGCTGGAAGCCTGACACCCCGACCCTGCCTAGGCACATAGGTAGAAGTGGATCTGGACTGGTGTCTGGGTCTGATACAGGGGCAGGAGTTGGGGGAGTGAAACGGGGTTCTACTGGTGAACCCTAGGAGGACCAAAAGCGGGCGGGAAAGCATTCCCGCATGGAGGAATGAAAGGAATCCAATGTTCTAGGGACTGGCCCTAGGAGGGGTCCCTGGTCAGAGCGTTGTCTCCCGAAGAAGGGGATGATAGCAGGTTCGGTCATACTCAAATGTGCATGCAGCGTTTAGGCAAGACCTCGAGCAGCCGTAGTCAACTTCGTTTAATTTTATTATGTAGCCTCTGTGGCATCCCATTCAAAACCGTCATGGACGGTCATATTGTGAAAAGATCAACGAACATTATAAATGTTCTAAGTCTGTTCTTCGTCGTCAGAGAGTCTCTGATGTAGTTTATTGTTTTTGAATCCTTTGCTTAATGAAATACTACATCTTTTTAGTCAATTTTTTTATGGTTATGGCGAAATTTCAGAAATTACACAACATAAATTACTGGTCAAAAAATACATGTCACTAGGTTTTGGTTTATTGTACTAAGATAACAGTCAAGTAATCCACCGTCATTCGAGATAGATCCATGTTATCCAATTCTTGAAATATGTTGCTCAACTAGGGCCACACCGTCTTCGGATATTTTTCATCTTTATTTTTCTCTTGGCTGTCTTCTTTCCTTATAGACGTATTTCAGAGGATAGGGATGAAGCTCTTCCAACAGGGTTTGGACACTACTTATTTGGTTCACAAAACGGCTGTATAGAACTTCTCTCAAAATTCTCTTTAAGAAAAAAACTAACCCTAAGTTTGCCGCTGTCAGTCGTGGCCTCGTGGCTACGGCCTTCGAGGTCACTTCCGGTTTTCCTCCCCCTCTCCTATTACCTTTTCCCCCCAACCCTTTCTCTCATTTCACCGGTGTGTTGTGGTGATTTCCCTCTTCTCCTTCTTCGACCTTCTCGACCCGATCTGACTGTGGGACACGCTTCCTCTCCTCTTTCAATAGTGATCGTCAAAGATCGGACTAGACTTCTCTATTTTTACAGAAGATTCTTTTTCAGAGCCGTCTCCGTCTTCTTCTCCGATTTTTCTTCGTGGATAGCTTCCCTCTCTGGCTTCGGCATCTCGCTCTAGTTATAGCTGTGGGACACGCTTCCTCACCTTCTCTATTGGGGGTCGTCGTGGAACTGGCCCGACCTCGCTGATGTGGTGGACGGCTATACTTGTTAGGCTTCACCGGTTGTAGATCTGGCCACTTTTGTGAGGTCGGATCTACGGTTTCCGTGCTCTATTGTCGCTCTCCGAGTCCGTTTGGAACTATCTTCTCCCCCGTGTTTTCTCTTGGTGTTGGCCGGAGTTGGGCTATTTCGGTAGTCTGTGTGCGAGATCGGGTGGTTCTATGGAAAAGGTATGACCTAAAGTTTTTAGTCCTTTATCTACCCCTGCTTGGTTCTTCCTCTCCCCCACCGCTTTTCTTTCTCTTCCTTTTTTTCATGTGTTCTCGTCCATGTTAGTGGCTCGGGCTCGCCGATTATTTGGTGTTGGCCATCGGCAAAGGTTTAGAGCATTTTCGCTATATTTTGAAGCCTCTAGTTATAATAGGTTGGTTTTGTGGGTCATGGTGGGCAACTATCGGATCTGTCTCCGCCGTCAGCTGTGCTGGCTGCCAGGATTTGATAGGCCTCCTTTCTCTTTGTTAAGAGCTCGGTAGCCTTATTGTGTAGGGACTTGTGGTGTTTCTAGCTTGGGTTTGGGACGAGACTTTCCTGGGTGTGGCTCAAAACTATAGGAGTTTTTGTCTTTGTGCTTAAAGGTTGTCAAATTTGGGTAATTTAGATCTCATTTTCAACTTGTGCTTCATGGTAGTCAAATTCAGGTTTTAGACCATCATTTGTTAGCTCCTCTTCTGGTTGTATTGTTGGTGTTTCAGTTGGTGTTGTATTGTTATTCAGGTCTGTAGCTAGACCACCTTAATGTATTTTGGTTATCGTCTCATTGTGTTAAGGGATGTTGGTTGATGTTCCTCCATGGAATGCTCATTATTTTGTATTTCACTTTCACACTTAGTCTTTACTTTAAAGATTGAGTTCTTTTTAATATGCCTTTGCCAATAAAAAATAGGGTTTGGAGACCAGAATGGTGTGCAGTTGTGATCCGTTAATTATAATTGTTGGGACACGTTATATGAACCAAAATCATCCAAACTCCTCCTCTCCTCGCATTGATTTTTTTAATCCTCAGTCTATTTGGGTTCCCTCCAAACCGCTTCCCACCAATGCCTCCAAATGAAATGTTTTGGTGTGTCTATCTGGTACATCTTCAAGGTATTTTCATACAAATGGTTATCAGACTGACCACTTATGTATACTTTACACATTATATAAAATAACCATTAAATTTATTGATCCCACCGTTTATCTTGGACCAACAATCCTAGAACTGTATTAGACTCCTCAGAAAGCTTTTAAGCACACCCTAGACACTCCAAAATCCGTCTCTAGTCGTATGGTTCCCTCTGAAGACATCGATTGAGGGATGAAGCCAACATGAGAATAATTGCAAATATTCTTTCCTGGTCCACCATGTATTATTTCTACCCACTCATCAGGTTGATTGTCCCAGATGTCAGTACAAAGGTGGCCTGCGAGAAGCATGGTTGGAACTGTTGTGTAGCGTAGAATCAGACACATGGGTCAATTCCCTTTCAGGTCATTTTGTGTCACAAAATTTTATGTCAACCCAACACCACCTCCTTCTCCTCTAGAAATCAATCGGCCACCACATGCTTCGTCGGCTCTGTCGCGCGTATGCTTCTCTCCCTGTGGTGGATGCGGTGAGGTCTCAAATCTCCGTCGCCGCCTTCGATCATCCAACCTCATCGGAGGCCCGACTCAAGTTCCGGTGATGAGATCAAGACGCACCGATCACTCGGGCCCTACAAAAAGGGCCACTCCAACGCCCTCCACTGGATCTGGATAATGAAACCCTTGATCGGGTTCATGGATGTTGGAGTCAGCAGCTGGTAGTGTCGGTAGAAGCCGATGAACACTCGAAGGCAACGTTATGGCGTCGGGGATCAACAATAGGAGCTCCTATTGGCCCAAATAATCAAGCGAGGACTGCTACGCTGTCTCGCCAGGTCCAATGAGTATCCGACAAGATAGCAGGACGATGTTGAGGAGACATGTCCCAATGGGATCTGACACAAACCGATCCCAACTCCTCCTTTTCCTTAATACCTTCTTAGTGACATGGCACCCCCTTACCTCCACTCATGGGTATCCTGTGAGGGATTAACGTGTCTTTTAGACAAAACAGGTCCATCCAAGTCGAGTCAAGAACACAAATTTGGGTCTTCTGGCGCACCTTATAGAGTGAATAGGAACCTCCTCTACTTTGTTACTTAGATTAGTCGGGAATATAGTCAAAGGTTTAGCGCCTCAGGCATGTCTGGGGCTATGCCTCGCCCTCTTTGTTTTCGTTAATTATCATGTTACCGATAATCGTTAATTAATAAATTTTATATTCATGCTAAAACAAGCTAATAGTTATATTTTTCCAATGATAAAGACACGTGGCCAGCACCAAGTGACTAGGTAAGGACACGTAACCCACACCAAGTGGTTAGTTCTAGGATGGACATCGCCCAAAGAGGCAAAGACGAACTAGGACAATGGAGACCAATTGTCAGAAGTAAAGGAGGTCGCACGTCACCGATAACGGAGGTGGAGCCAACACTGACAACCGCACCTGGGTATTTTAAGGGCAACCACAGTCATGGCAATTTCAGGGGAGTTGGGCTTGCAATAAGACCCGACGCTTGGAGCTTCGCGTTGATGGAGTGGCAAGGATAAAGAGGGTCTAGAAATAGTAGAGCTCGACGCGCGGTGGGTACTGAACCCACACCCTCTACCAGCTACCAACCAAGCACTAACACATGGCACACCTTTTTATTTTTGTTTTTCTATTTTCTCTTTTCTTATACATTTTCTTTATTTCTTGTTTATATTTTTCAATTAATTTTTTCTATTGAATTTGTTTTCTAAATTTTCATTTAATTTATTATTATTTATTATTTATTTTAAATCCTTATACTAAGTTTAATATCCATTTTCTTTGTTTCTTTTTTTTTAATTAATTCTTTTTCTTTTGAATTCTTTTCTAAATTATTATTTTACATTTTTTATTATTTAATTTTTAATTTAAGTTTTCATTGATTTCATATTTTTATTAATATTAATTATTATATTTTTTATTCATTAACTAATTTTATCCTTTAAAAAATGCAACAAGACTATTTCGTTTTCTCTCTCAAAGAAACCCAAAACATCTTTTACTCAAACAACCCACATTATCGTCGGTGGCCGTCATGGCTCTGGTCATCGGGTACCGGTGGCTCTCTTCTTCCCCCCTTTCCTTTATCTTCTTCCGCCCTTCTAATTTCTTCAACCGCCGTAGAGACACTCCAGCTGCCCTTCACTTTTCATCTTCCATGCTCCGCCGCCGCCTCACTTGCCCTTCCTCCTACATTAGTCGTGCGTCGTAGCCAATTGTGCCACTCCGTCGCCCGTAGATCACTCCCTCCTCCGCTCGTCATCCTCATGTGCTCTACCACCTTCTCCGGATCCGGTCTTGGGGGCTTCGCCTTCGCCAGATCCGTCACCTCGGTAGTCAGATCTTCCGCCAACCACCGCTTGTTCCTTGTTTTCCCGGCCAGTCACAAGCTCCCTCCTCCTCCAGCATAATGCAATGACGACGGAAAACCTATGTCCTTCGGCTAAGTCTTTTTGCCATGCTCCCCCTCCGGACAGTCGTCAGATCTGCACCCACCTTCCGTTGGAACACAACAGTCCGAGCCGCTCAGCCGTGCTCGTGCTTATCGCGTTTATTCGTCCAGATCAGTGCACCAGCCTCAAGCGGATAATATATGCACCCAATGACGCCACTCTCCTCGCTCCGATCGTAATCCCATAATTCGATGGTCGCCCGCGAGTAATTCATGCTCGTTATTGTTCATGTTATTTATATTTTTTGTAGTTTGTTGTTCCCCCTGTCGGAATCCCGAACCTATGGTAGGTTTGGTGCTGCCTCTGGTTTCATGTCCGGTCGGGTATTTCTATCGAAGGATATCTCCAGAGAGTCGATAAGAAAGACCGGCCTGGTAGTTGTTGTTTTTCTAGGAGATGTGTCGCCCTTTTTAGAGCTATTTATCTCGTTAGTCGTTCCTCGGGTTCTTGTGAACGACCGATGGACATCTCGCTTATGTTATTCGGTGTGTATTGTTCGGTCTGTAAGGCTTATTAATTATTTGTGAATCTTTTGTTCAAAAATAATATCCATTACATTTATAAAAAATGTATATTTAATTTCTTTTTTTTATTTTTAAATAAAAAAAGTGTTTATTCATATATAAATTAGGAAATACAATATTTAATTATGAGCTTCTATGTAAATATTTTTACAGACCTCGTACCATTGGAGAATATCATAATTCAATTATGGGTGTTCACCGGTCGGTTATCTAGACCGATGAGCCCAACCGGGAACCGGGGACCCTTTACTTGTACAGACTCTTTACTTGTTTTAGAGTTATGTGTTCTGAGCCCTCCGGGTACTCTTTATTTATACAGACTCTCGTCTTCTTGATTATGAATAAAATCTACATCTTTTAGGTAAAAAACTGTCTACGAGAACGAGAAAGCAAAACACTATCATGTATTATATAATATAATAATAATTTTTAATGTAACTACAATATGATAAAATAAACTTTCTATTTTCTTATATGTGTTGGAAATGAAAAGAGCATAAATTTATTCTGTGTATTTTTTATGACTGAAAGTTGCATATATTATTAATTATCAAACGAGAACCAATATAGACAATGAAGAATCATATAATGCGGTCGGAATAAGGAAATTGAATTACTTAAAATAAAATTGAACTGTAGAGAACCGCTCAAGATGGTGCCTAAACAGTGTTTGATCCTATTGGCGTACTCTTTTCGTAATGAGGAACGCGATTGAAATTGAACTTTGCAGTTGGTAGGAGAGGATATGTATGATTCAGGGATCCCTCCCGATAAAAAACCTTGAATTCATGCTTACTTATTGGGCTTGGCAAGGCTGCATAACAGTCCTCGCCTGATTCCTCTGATTTTTCCTGACTATATTTTCGATCGTGTACCCGTTCGAGACGTGGGAGGGTAACACGGAGAGGACGATCACTACCACAACAAAGAGTTACGGATCGTTTCCGATGCACCATATTTCTGATACATCAATGCTGGATTGTGGATGCGCATATGAGAGCATCACTATAACAGGGTGTCGTGGATCGTCACCGACGCATCATCCTTCCGATACAACAACACTGGATTGTGGATGCGCAGAGGAGAGCACTATAAAAAATAGAAGAGTCACGAACGATCTCGTGTCGGTTGAAGGCTTATACCATGACGATGTCATGGTAATGGCTACGACGGCTACGAATACTTTAAAGGGTTAATCTCCTTCACTAAAGTGCTTTTTATTATGTGTATTAAATAATATATATTTATTATATTATGTAATATAACAGAACTTTTGGTCTTACTTTGTATTGTAAGAGGCACAGAACAAGTACACTACTACGACGTATTGTTTTCCCCCTTCTATTTTTGTCCTTTCTCTTCATCTGTCTTCTTTCATACTTCTGGATTTGGGTTATTTCTAGGGAAAGGGTTGTAGATAGAAGAAACTGAGACAAGTGTTAATATGAAGAAAAGAGATGAGTAGTGGATATTTTAGACGTTTGCATTGTGTCCTAGAAACATGTAAAGGTAGAGTTTGTGCACCATACAGCCGGTTCGATTATAACCTCTAGATTGGACCTTCTTCCCAACGACCCACCCAGAGTTCTCTGATAATCCCGTTCTCCTCGGTCTCTGGGCTGGAGTCCAGCGATAAACACACCGACGATGCCAATAACGACCAGTTCCCGATTTTCGATTAAATATGACCACCCTAAGTCTTTTACATGTCAGTTTTTCGAACTCCGAAATAGGTTTTACTTCTTATGGAGAAGACTCAATGGTGTCTTCTTTGGGCTTCCTCTTCAACCGGGGGTTCCTTGGCCAAGGTCGGCTAGGATAGAGCTTGTCGCTCTAAGTTCGTCGGGGGTCTTGGTGTTCGCAACCTAGATTCGGTTAACAAGAGCTTTCTCTTGAAGTGGTGGTGGCGGTTACCACTGAGCGAACTTCCTTATAGCGGAGGGTGTTGTGTGCTCGTCACGAGTGGAATCTCTCATGTTTCCCGCTTGCTCGTCGATCTTCATCTTTGGTTCTTCGGCATATTGTTCAACTGGCTTAAGATCCTCATTTTCCTGAGATTTTTGGCCCAACCAAGGTTCGATTGGTGTTAGGGTCAAGATGTTTCATCCGTTTTGGGGAGGATGCATTGATCACAGATGTTCCTCTTTCGACTTTGTTCCCCGCCCTTTTAGATTTTTTGTAGATCAAGGTCATCTGGTTATTCATTTTAGGGTGAACAGTGGGTGGAACTTCACTTTCAGACGCCTTCTCCTAGATAGAGAGCTCCTCGCTTTAGAAGGCATATGTGCCTTTCTCTCAAGAATCGATCTTGACCTTTCCCATTCGGACAAGTAATCCTGGTCTCTAGATTCTCGTGGTTTCTCATCTTCAAGAGTTTTTGATGTTTTTTCTAGCGGTATGAAGATGGACTCGGTCAGTTGGGCTTCTTCTATTTGGAAAAGTGCGGTTCCGCCTAAGTATCAATCTTTTTCTTGACTTGTCGCTCTCGAGGCCATCCCAACTAGATCTTTCTTGGTGGTTAGAGGTTTGCCAATCCCACTGAGTCTCTGGATGTGTCCCATGTGTGGCAGACATATTGAGGTCACCTCTCATCTCCTCATTACTTGCAGTTGGGCTAGGCAAGTCTGGTCTTTGATTTTCCAATGGTGGAGGGTTTCTTCAGCTCTCCCCTCGTCTCTAGCGTTGTTCATCTGTTTTTGGCCTTTTATCTGTCGAGTGCGCCGGCTGCGCAAGTCTTGGGCTCGTCTCATCCTTTTGGGCTTATGGTTTTTTTGGGTAGCTCGGAATGCAAGGATTTTTCAGGGAGCTCTGGTACCCGATCCGACTATCATTCTGAGTGTCAAGATTAGAGCTCTTACTTTGACGCAAGCGGAAGGGCAAGCTCCGTCTCCTACTTCCTGGATGATTTCGCCAAGTACTACTGCTTTTCAGTCTGTTTGACCTCTTCCTTCTTTTTTAGTGCTCCCCCTTTTTGAGTCGTGCTCTTGTTTCTCTACTTTTATCGGCCTTTCATACCTTTATTCTTTTATTGGGTGTTGTTGGATCGGCGGTTTGTGGTTTCTTTCCCGGAACCCACACCACTTTGTAATGCATTAGTTTTTTCTGATAAAAAAAATTTGTCCACCCATAAATTCAATATTAAAGCCTCCGGCCTCGAAATCTCATAAATTCAATATTTTATGGGAGATTTCGGATTTTAACATCCCTCCAACTCCAAGCATCTCATGGTACATGTTCTAAAATCCAAATATGAAAAATCATGGATCGGATATTTCTTTATAATTTAATCGGATCTACAAAGAGACCCACTAAGTTCAAAACAAATTACATCAATGTCCACCACTTCAGAAACCAAACTACAGCTACTAACATTTTACACAAACTCACTCCTTAACAATCACTCTTACACTAGAGATACAATAATAATTCGGGCCAGCCCAATAAATTGATCCTCAAAGGAATAAAATACCTCTATAGTACAAAATCCTAGGCCTACGAAAAATCGGGAGGGTTTCATTGCCCATTCTCAGACCTACTTCTTTGAGGTGGCAAAGTTACCTGTACGCCCTACTAACATTGTATACAGCTCCTCTGCCGATGGCCGGTCTTGTGGATTTTCAACTGTGCACCTCCGGAACAAATCAACCAGGAACCTTAAATTTCCTGATTCCACCTCTTCACCCACGGGCTCTGTACCATCTTCAGGCTCACCCAATGAATCAAGGCCTTCCAATTCATCGCTTAGTGGCGGTCTTTTCCCATTCTGCATAAAGATATAAAAAAGCATGTTAAATTAATAATTAGTTGATTTGGTTTTATTTTATATTTATTTATAATTAATATCCCTATAGAAATTAACCAATTTTATCAAGTGTCCATGAAATTGATTGAAATCTTAGCCGTTCAAAAGCAAGACAAGCAAAATCCACTAAGAGAAACATCAACCTGAAGAAGATCCTGAATGTGTGATTCCGATAACCCCGAATATGGGACTTGCAAGGTCAACAGTTCCAAAAGCAAGCATCCATATGACCATATATCCACTTCCTGCAAACAGAAAATAACCAATATCTCAACACACTGAATAAAAAACCCAGTATTAGTCTGGAGGATAATAAAATATGGACTACCAAACGATATATTAATACAGTAATTAACAAATCTGAAGCTTAGATCAAAACTAAAAACCCTCCACATGCTATTGAAACGTGTACATGAATTGAACACAGGAGCATAGAAAGTCCGGTTCTTAATTTGTCAACATTCAAAACCCATCCTGCCTCTGCTGAGGGATGGACTTACTTGTCCATAACTCAAACTTACAGTAATCATCCATTTTAAATGGACTTCACCAGAAACTCCTATAACTGCAAATATACTTCACCATTACGAGCTGATATTGATAACTAACTTTCCATAAGGATGTTTGTTATGACTGACGAAATGAAATTTGTTTAACTGGACACTTCAGGTAACATGATGGTTGTATTGACTACTAGAAAGCTTGGTCCCTCTTAAAAGGGGAAACTTGAGGAAACAACTATGTTTTGACTTTGTAGTACAAAATATAACGATTGACTTTCTATATCGTTCAAAGTACATGGTTTAGCAACAAATTTTTCAACCTATAATTTTCTGTCCAAAAAGACGGAATATTCCGGAATATTCTGTTCAAAACAAGGAATATTCTGTCCAAAAACACAGAATATTCCATCTCTTTGGACAGAAAATTATAGTTTTTGAAAAAATTGTTGCCAAACCATGTACTTTGAACGATAGCAAAGTCAATCGTTATATCTTGTACTACAAAGTCAAAACATAGTTGTTTCCTGGAGTTTTCCCCTCTTAAATTTACATATAGTTTGGTATTACTACTTGATGTCAACCATTAACTTTCCATTGCGATGTGAACTATGACAAAAAATGAAGTCACAACTTCTGCAAGGAAGACTCATTTTTTCTTCTTTTTTCACCCATTTTACCGAAATAGATCCCACTAAACTATATTCTATAATCATGAAGCGCTTCATCTAGATTTCTTAATTTACAAGGTGAACGTATCTGACTCACAAGAGCATACACAGAAATCAATGGTGAACTTAATATTAGAGAGCTTACCAAGCCATACATATTACGTTTGTGCATTGCTCGAAGCACCTCTGGAGCCATCCAGCGAGGTGTTCCAACACAAGTATCAGGAGGAGGTATGCCTGTATGAGCAATACAGCATGTGTGCAGGTAAGACCGAAGGGGCACTGCTCTATCAAAATCACATAGCTTTACAAGAGGTGACGTATCATCTCTCTTCCCATCTAAATCAATCAAAATGTTTTCACTTTTTATATCACGATGAATAATATGTCTTGAGTGGAGCTCTGACAGTGCAAAAGCAACATCTCTAGCAATATACATCGCCAACTCAACAGGTACATGCGTCTCACCAGCATCAAAAAGCTTCCGAACATAACTCTGATAATGGGCAAGGCAAAGAAGAGTCATGAAAAGAGCAAGAAACTACAGCAAAGATTGGCCAGTTAAAAAAATATTCACCTTTAAGGATCCACCCTTTACGTACTCCATAAAGATAGCAGACTTTAAGATACGATGTTCTTTATTTCCATCTTCTGAAGAAACCCATTTAGAAGATAACTGGTGTCCATAGATTTCCACTATGCAAGGGTGTTTCAGAGTACGCAAAATTCTTACTTCCCCTAAGCAAGTGTACTCAAAATTCTTCATTTCATCTACAGATCTCCCAGCTGTTTCCAAAGTACGAACCTGTTACAGCCAAGAAATGTATACAAAACAGTCAAAAGGGAACTGAAAACAAACCAAAATAAAATTGCATAACATGACATAAATATCAATTGGGAGAGGGAATAAGCTCTAATAACTAAAATATGGGCCTGGGGAACACTTCCAGGAACATACCTTCACCGCAGACTCAACTGATCCAAGCTTGCACTGAAAGAGAGAACTAGAAGCAACTCTCTCTATTTCCTCACTAGATGACAGGGATGGAAAAGAACATCCCGAAGGAATGCTACTTTCAGATGAAAGAAGATTATCCGTTCGATTGAGGGGAATGTACCTGCAGCAAGGCATAAATCCATCAGATACTCTACTGGAAAAAAAAAATACAGAAACATGTAATCGAAGTTCGAAGAGCATGTGTTGAAAATAATGCACTACATTTGCCAGAATTGATATGTAAGTAATGAATGCATAAGAATCAAGTGACTGGCTGAAGTTGACATACTTAACAGCATAACCAAATAACAAATACATACCACAAATTGCTGAAATTTTAAAAAATAAGCAGTCTTGGAACTTGGAAGATCTTAACACATGATTATAGCAATCAAATGAAGAGGTGATAGGAGGCCAAACAACATATAGATGTAACATATTTATACACTGAGGAAAATTTCACATGCACAAAGCATGATTTATACTAGTATGATGCTTAGACTGAAAGAATGCTGTCTTGTAAAGCAGAAACCTCAACAAATATAACTCCAATTTTTTTAGATAAAGAATGGGCCTGACCTGCAGGCAAACTCAGGGTCTGACTCTTCTCTTATATCGTGTGGACGGCAGGCATCCACAACCATCCGGACCCATAAATTTCCCCTCTTGACAAGAATAACATTCCAGGCATGTGGCTGAAAATCCAAGTAACCCCTTACAAGCTCACAAGGCACTGGAGGCTCCATACGGTCACATAGATACTGGCGAAAAACAAGAATTGTCACATGAGACAAAATTTGAAGGGTATAGGTGAGCAGATATTATACATCTATAAGTAAAATATTGATAGCATGGAAAGAAACTAGGTGAATAACCTTCAAGAGAATTGCTCTGTGTCTACAGACACCAAATTGAAGAGTTCCAATGGGAACTACAATAGAAGTATGTTTTCCTTTAATAGAGCGAAGAGACTTCTCACAGAGTTCAGCAAAGACAATATCATTAGAGGTGTCCAAAACCTGTTTCGTAGATGTATTACTGTTGTCTAAATTTCCAGTTGAGCAGGTGCAAACAAAAGGCTTAAGATAATTTGAACCAGATGCAGCTTTCCGGGTCCTCTCAATAATGTTATTTCTGTCACTGCCTCCAAAATGATCAGATACAAAAAGGGCAAGCAATGATGCAACCTGCAGGCTATCAACAATAACCTGAACTCGGTTGTCATTAACACCATTTAACTGTTTCAAACGGGACACTATAGCTTGAGCAGAGATTACAATTGCATCTAACTCTTCATCTTTATTTCTGCGAATGAGAAAACATAAATAATGATGAAATGATCTATATTAATCAGCAAAGAACTGGAAAATAGAATACAAATAACATCTATTTCAAATCATCCAGAACACAAACCTGTCCACAAGAATCACTTCACGTGAATCAAGATGCAATATGTCCTCATAACTTCTAAGTGGCATAAAAGGCCGATCTCGCCCTGCATCATAAAAGCCATCTGGTAGATGATCCTCAGTCCCGCAGAATGATATATTACTGTACTGGGATGATAAATCCAAGCAATCAATTGTTGATTTCCGAGACTTGCATGGTTTGGGATTATCAAGCTCCTCATCACCATGCCTTTTTGGCTTGAGGGCATTTCCAGATGTTTCAGAAGACAAAACTCCATTTTGCTCAGCAGCTGAATTCTGAGATAATGCTAAAGAAGCATCATCACATACAAATTTTCTATCTTCACTTACAGAAACAGAATCGACCTCTGCACATGAGCAATTTTTGGAATCAATCTCATCATCCTCAACACAATTAGGCAAATTTTCACAGTCAACATCAGCAGAAATTGATTCTTTGTCATCATGTTCTAGGGTTACAATGTCCAGAACATCCTTGCAAGTTTCAGAAGCCTGTATATCTAGATTGCTAGGCTGGCAACCTTCAGATGCCTTCAAAGTTAACACATCAATGGGATCTTCACCTTTCCACTTCCTACTGTTGTTCAAACGTTCTTGACGAGCTCTCTGTTGCAAATAATAGCGACGTTTCCAGCGTTTACCAGACCTCCGAGTTGCAAAACATCTATTGCTTGATGAAGGCCCAGTTATGAGGCTTGGAGAAGTGTGATCAGACCCTATATTGGTTACAAACTTTATAAGATGGTCTCAAAGATCAAAGACCAGACATGTTGGAGTAAGAAAACACAAGACTAAGAATAGTACTTCGCATGCTCACCATTACAAAAAAGACTACTTTTGTCTTGAATGCAGACTTCATATACATCCATTTCAACAGAAGAGTTGATAATGTCGTCGGAGGGGCTCTTATCATTTCCATCTAGATTGCAGCATATCCAAGAAGGTATCTGAGACCCAACAAGCTTGTTGTACTAGACAAGTTGAAGGCAGATATAGAATGTTAGATCCAGAAAAAAAAAATATATGGAAGTACGTAAAGAAACCACAGAAGCAGCAATTTCAAATTCAAATTTGAATGAAATGACAAATGCCGACAAATAATTTTTCAATCAACCTTAAACAGCCCGATATCATCACAGTTTTCTAATTATGGTGCGAAGAACAAAGTAATCAAGTAACCTGTTAATTAGGTCATTTAAAGTAATAAGAGGACCTGATATGCCAAGGTATATAGAACTAATTATCAGCATGCATTCAAATGAAGGTAATGACTGTCAGTTACGATATGTGAATGTAAGGAGGCATCATGAGTACCAACATCAACATAGAGAGTGAGAACAGAAATCAAAGGCTACCATAAAAGAATTGAAGCATTCATAAACAGTTAGAGATTACACTGCACATATAACTGATATACTTCAAAGGATAATCACAACAAAATAAGACACCAAACTTAAATTCTAACATTAAACAGAACATTATTCCTTTAATTTTTTTTTTGATACTTGAAGATCTTAAAGCAATGTTAAGAACCCAAACCAAAAGCAGACCAAAGTTTGACCCGGTATAAGAACTGAAGAGCTTGGGTGAATGGAATGAAAACTACATAATAATTTTTTTAAGAGGATATGCCTATAATTGTTTCAATGAATAAATACCTAACATGAAAGCATACAGTAACCAAGATTCGAAAACAGAGAAGAGAATACAAATTGACAAAAAAGGAATGCCAGTGGGATCACAGATCCTAGTTGTTCGTTGTCATACCTGGAGATTTAAATTCTGGAGGTTAGGCATTGAGCCAAGTTCCAGAGGGTCCAACGATGACAACCTATTATTTGAAAAGTCCAAGTTCTTCAACCTCTGCAGAGATGACAACCCCGCAGGTAGTTCTACCAGTTTATTATTTGCAACTTTCAGAGTGATCAAGGCATTTAAATACTTTATTTCAGTTGGTAAACTCTTCATCTTATTAAATGAGAGATCCAGATACTCTAGTTTATTTAAGCAGCCAATTTCTGGAGGAAGGTATCTGCAGAACAAAGTAAAAACACGAGCATTATAAAATTTTCAATGAAATTCCTTCTACTAGCTGATGTAAAGACTTCAATACAAAAAAAAACGAAATCAGTTACTTGTTTTTCTACATTTCCACATGAAGATCTCCGACATCTAGACATACTAAACAAATAAAGCAATGTTGAGATCATTAATGTACTCTTCTAATAACAAAATTCAAGAGGAATGCTGCTCATAAAAAACCATAAGAATCAGAAACACACTTTCTAGAATGATGGTGTTACTTCAGCTAATAGATAAAGCAAGAGGAATGAAATTCATAGCTAAGTGTAAGGTTGGCCTGTAGGTAATTAATTCTAAAGTTCATCTGTTACCTATTCAACCTGAAATTTAATGGTAAAATCATTGGAGCAAATGAGTAGTCTTTGCAGATGTTATTGCGACACTGAAATTTTAAAAAGTTTAAAAAAAATAGGTCCGCCAAACATTGTGGATTTGAGCAGGAATTGTGAATTGTTAGCTAATGCTAATATAGTGGCAATGTAGTCATTTATATGACATGATAAATCAATAGACATCATTCTTCTGATAGAGACCAGCAATAATGTGAAAGAACACGATGGTATCTAGAGGCATGGAGGCTTAACATATCATTTGTATATACACTATGTGGTGTGGGTGAGAGAGAGACAGAGAGTGGGAGAGGTGTGCCAAAAATAATACAAAGAGATCATTGGCATTGTCCAATCTAAACCACATTATTGTCAATTAAGTGATTAACCATAACAACTTTCAATTTAACTACTTGAGGGTTGTGCCATAATCAACTGGACATGTTTCTTAGCATCCTACCTTTTATTATCATTAACTTCGAGATTGTTCTAATAGATTTCTGGGTACTTTTTCTTCAATCATCACAAAATTCATCCAAAAGGTTCAATAGTTGTCCCTATTTGCCATTGAACATTTATTCCAACAGAAATAACTCACCGCAATGGTATTTTTCTCTACTCAAAGTATAGTCACTTTTAACTCACAAAAATTGAAATCTTTAGAACCTAAAGCTAATTGAGACAGTTAAGACCACTAAGTTTGAATATGCTTTCAAATGGGGATAAAAATAAACTTCTGGATCCTTTTCCTATTACTATAGTGTCCTCAACATCTAAAGCCGCAGTTCATTTGAAAGCTTCCTACTGCAGAGTACAATTTTTCTGTTAAAAAAAACTCACTTCCTATCCGTTATTCAACCAGAGGATGGCAGGAATTGAAACAAAAAAAAACTGACCTTATAGAAAAATAACAAACAGAGAGCTTGGTCAATCCCTTCAACCCGGCAATTTCACTCAGTATTGGAAAAGCTGACGGCCGTGGGAGAACTTTAGACAGTTCGAGCTCCCTTAATCCTTGCAGCTTGCGCAAATCCAAGCCATTCAACCCAGGCGAGGATATCTTCACTTGCAAGCACTCCAAACCCACAAGCTTCTCGAACTCCGCCGGAAACAAATTAATCTCATTCCCAAAAAACTTCACCGTCTTCAACCTCCCGAACCCACCCACAGATTTTGGCAATAAATTGAACACGTTTTTGTACAAATATAGCCCGTTGACCGACTCATCCGAATCGTCCGGCAACGAAAAGCCCAAGCTTTTCCCAGAAACATCGAGAATTGACTCGTCAACAGCATTCTGAGTGACGTCCTCGTCCTCGATTACAGAAGATTTAGGAGAAATTGGCGGCTCCGGATCCTCCGTAATCTCAGGGGCACCAGGGCCAGCTTGGCCGGAGTTGGATTGCTGCATTGGGGGTCGGGGGCCACAAATTACGGCGTTTCAGAGGATGAAACTCCGGGGATCTGCTCCGTTACGATAAATAAAATCGGGAGGTCCGCGGTGAGCAGAGCTGACGACAGTGGAAGAAGAAATTTGTTTGGAGTGAGGGAATATGAGAGAGAAAGTGAAAGGAAAATCGAAAGAGGAGCGGCAAGACGAAGACTATACGACCGCTCGCTCCATAGAAAAACCCTAGAAAGCTACACGCACTGTAGAGTTTTTCAGGGGAAAAGGGTATAAAATATTGATGACGATAGATTATTTATCTGGACACTCGCAAAAATAAGCGCTTCTTTTGATTTTGACTGAAATCCCATAAATACCCTTCCGCACATATTGCTTTATGGGCGTGCAGCGGATTGTAATTTTGATTGTTTGGAGTGGCGTAATTATGGGGTGGAAGTATAAACTATGGAGTGGACGTACAAATTGTGCTAAAAATAGTTAAAATAAGTATGCGGTTCGGTATACGGGTATATCCCGAATCCATGGCGGATTTGGACAATATCAAGTACACATGCATGTTCCGTGATTGCAACATCAACATGTACTACTCTAGGGGCTCTAACCAAAATAAATCCTTTTTATTTGAGATAACCAAAATAAATCTAGCTTGAGTTTTACGTTCTGTCGATTTAAGATTTCTTTCCAGTCCAAGTCAAATTATGTTTTTTCTTCTGATTTTATCTTAATCAATTTGTTTATATCCTGATTCTTGATATGTGTAATTACTTCAGCTAATCAAAGATATTTATTTGGATATAAACAAAATATGCAAGCAAAAGTAGAACATCATTTGCTTCTGACTTTAGGTCAATTCTATTTTATGTTTTATTTTATGTTGGAGTGAGTGATAATTGATATGATTTAGTTCGTAAGAAAGGTGTGAATGCTATGAATAAGATGAATGCATTTAATGGATCAAAGTAAGAGATATTAAATTGAGTATCATTACACATTTTCATACCCTCCACACTTCTTTAGTGTGAGTGTATTTGTTGAAATAAGTTTCGATCATCTTCTATATCATATATATATATAGGAACACTTTCAGGAGTTACCCATTCTTAAAATGTTACTTAAATTTGAACCGTTGGATCAACTAAATCTGATGGCTATAAAATCAATGGCATATAATCGTAATTAACTGTAATATGTATTTTATTTTAGTAATTTAACCCTTTATAAGGGTAAATAGGTCCTTTCAAGTTCACCTTAACCCTAATTATACCTCATAGTTAATTCTCTCTCCCACAAGTGCAGCCACTCTCTCCCATCTCTCTGCGACGCCGCTCCTCATGTGCCCATCTCCATCGCCGATCAAGCTTCATCGGAGAGGGGTTGTGCCTCGTCGCGTGTTGTCCTGCAACAACGCGTCCTTCTGACCACATCGGATCTTGCCTCGCCGGAGAAGAAGCTCACCCTGTTCTGCGTCGTGCTCCCGTGCCAGCAGCAAACAAGGTCGCTGCTGCTACTCCGTGAGCCGTCGAACTTGTGCAGATTTATACGCTGCAGCTGCTCCCGTACGCCATCGAGTCAGAGGAGCTGCGTCCTCGTCGTGAGTCAGAGGAGCTACGTCCCCGAGACCACGCAGCTCACGTAACCAGATCGATGCGGTTCCTCCGTCCTCCATCATGGCCGAGCACGATCTCGCCACGCCTTCCAGCCGCCGCAGATCCGATTTGAGACAATCGGAAGCCAACTAAAGCCCCGCCTTCTCGCTTCTGTCACCGTCTCAAACAGCTGCTCCGGCCACCGCGTTCACGAGCTCAGGTTCATGGGACTGGGAGATAGGTTTTTTTTGGGTTATTAATATTTTTTTTCATTTTATAACTTAACACATAAAAATATGTGATTTGTGACATAGGTTTAGTTCTGATTTTGGATTATTTCAGGTTCGTTGTTTGATAATTTCATATTTTGTTGTCAGAAAGCTGGTCTGAATTAAATACTGGATTTTGTTGGGTTGGGCGCAGAGGAATTGAGAATGAGCATAGTGGAAACAAAGTTCTGCTATATTGATTCTTCTGTAAATTTCAGGGTAGCTTTGTGCAATTACAAGTTTTTTTTGTAATGTTTAGTGTATTTTTATGTAACATTTGTATAAAGTTTCTGTAATACTTAAGCATGTTTTTGTAACTGTTAGTTAGCGTATGTTTCTCTAAAGAATTGTGTTTATTTCTGACACTAAAAATCTGTAACTTTTTGTGTAATATTCTGTATGAACAAGGCCTGGATTATGTAACTCTTGTAGTTTTTGCAAGTTACAAAGTTAAGTAACTTATAGTGTATTTTTGTGTAACTTTTCGTGTAATATTCTGGAATAATAGGGTTTGGATTATGTAAGCATAGTGTTGGTGTAGGTTTTGTAAAGTTACACAGTTTTGTAACTAAGAGTGTATTTTTGTGTAACTTTTCATACAACATTCTGAAACAATAGGGTCTGGATTATGTAACTAAAATATGGTGTAGTTTTTTGGAAGTTATAAAGTTTTGGAACTATCAGTGTAATTTTTTGTAACACTTTTATAAAGTTTGTGAAACCTCACCGTTTAAAATTTGGAACATTCGGTACTAATTTCTACAATATATTGCATGCATTTCTATAATATCAGATATAATAATCTATAACATAAATTACGAAATCTTGAAAAAAATATCAGAATTTTTATTTTAAAAAATTGAAATATTACAAAATTTAGACAGTGAAAATAAATTATGAAGTAAATTTTTTTAAGGGAGATCGAGTTACCAAAATACCCTTTTTGTTGATTTTTCTATTTTATTAGTGGATAATTGAGGCTGAAAATCTATAACCATTGGATTTAAAAAATCAATGGTCTAGATTTGGGTAACAAGTAACAATTTAAGCTTGGATAACGTGTGAGTGTGCCCCTATATATATATATATTATCAATGACTAATGTGTTGACTCAAGATAGTATAACAAATGATCAAGCGCAGCTCTGCTAGGGTTCGGCTGACATTAGGGTTTTGTGATTTTTTTGTCTCTCTTCGCACGCGATCATGCACTCGGGATCGTTGGAGGAGAGGTCGATGTCCCCTATCTCGCCTGGTGATGCAGCGAGTGGGATTGGGGGAGAGGGAGGGCGGCCGGGAAGTCCGTGGCCGGAGAGACTAGTGGAGGATGGGGGTCGGGTTTCGCAGGGAAGTCGACCGGGAAGTCCAGGGATGGGTTCAGACAGGGAGGAGAGGATCGGGGAGGCATTGGTTTGGCCGGAGGAGACGGAGAGGACTTCGGTCACTCCGGTTCTCTCCTCTCCAGTTGACTGGTCGCCATGTAGGCCGGTGGAGGGGACGACTTTCTCGGCGATGCAGTCAGAGATGCCGAGACGGGAGGAGGGTCGGCAGCCTCGCCGAGTGCAGGCCATTGGACCCCGACCAAAGAACCGACGTCGTCCGATTGCTAGGGCGGCGGAGGGGGTTGTGCCGAGGGAGGAGAATGACTCGGGGGAGTCGCTCCGGGATGGGGCGGCCCTCATCCCGATTGTGATCTCCTCGGCAACGGCAAAAACAGAACCGGAATCTCCGGAGGCGGCGGCGTGGAGAATCCGGAAAGGCAAGGCGCCGGCGGTCATGCAGACGAAGGCGGTGCCACCTAGGGTTTCGGGAGGCGCTGATATGGGCCAGGGCTTAATCGTGGATGCGAGGCGTGCGGTCCATCCGGGTCGGGCTGGGCTGACTGAGCCTTATAACTGTGCACCGCCACGGGAGGACTGGCAACCGAGGGTAGGCTCGGGCCCGATGGGCCAAGGGCGAGGTCCTCATTCGGGATGGACACGCGGGGGACAGGAGGACGTGGCCCGATGGGCGGTACAGTGCGGGACGAGACCAGGGCAAGCTCATGTCGCGGGGTCTGCGGGTCAGGGCTGGTCGGGTCAGGCAGGGCTCCGTATGGATCAGCTGAATGGGGGACAGGAGTATAACTCGTTTGGTGATCGAGGGGGTCCTATTCACGGCTATGGGACCCAGGTGGTTGAGCTCGGGTCCCAGATGGGGGCGATGAAAATTAGGGAGGTGGTGGTACCGGTGCAGGAAATCACAGGGCAGAGTAATCTGTATCGCTTTGCTCTGGCTGCCAAGGTACTAACCACTAGGGAGTTTTACTGGAAATCAGTAGCAGAAAGGTTGGAGGATGCATGGGGGCTGTCAGTGGAGGCGAAGCCCTTAGTGGGTGGTCTCATTGCGTTCTTCTTCAAGACAACAAATGACAGGGAAAGGGTTCTGCTGGGAGAGCCTTGGTCTTTTAAGGACTCTCTGATCTTATTTACAGATCTGCGTGCCCACATGCAGGTCCAGGAGTTAGAGTTCCATCATTTCTCTGTTTGGGCTTGCGTATCGAATCTACCTGTAGGGGCTTGTACGAGGGATGTAGGATTCCGGGTGGGGAATGCTCTTGGGGAGTGCCAGGGGTGGATGTGGACAAGGAGGGCATGTGCTGGGGAGACTTCATGAAGGTCAGAATCAGGGCGGATATTCGAGTCCCTCTGCAGAGTCAACTTTGGTTCAGGATGTCGGCCTCCCAGGTACGTACTCGTTTGTTGATATCATACGAACATATGCCTGAACATTGTTTTGGGTGCTGCTGCGCTGGTCATCTGTTTCGGGTGTGCCCGGTGGTGGGGGGCAAAAGGGGCCCCTCGCTGAGAGCCCCGGCGGACCCAAGGTCTGGTTTGGAAAGGGCGAAGCATGGGAAGGCGACGCCGGGTACAAACTGGACATATTTGAGTGGCTGGGGAAAGAGGGGATCTACGTCGAGTAGGCCACACACTCCCCCGAGGCCCCATGAATTATGGCCGCGGGAGAGGCACCCGAGAGTCAGGGAGGAAGAGGCTCCGGTTGGTTGGCTTCCGTGGGAAATGTCGACATCCCTGTCAGGAAAGAAACGCCTAGAGAGGGAGATGGAACCAGAGGAGGAGGAGACCTTGGCGACTTCAGAGTGATCATCACATGTAGTGGCGGGGGGCTATAAGCACCCCCGCCTCCAGGAATGAGTGCCTGGTGTCCCAGGAAGGGTTTGGTCGACTATATACCCTTCATGGCAGATTGGCGGCAATGGTTCTGCCAACAGTCGAGAAGATGCTTCCCTACCACTTCGGGGTCAGCAATCTCGCGTTCAGGAGCCCTACTTCTATCATTCAAGGGAGGACGACGCACGCTGACTTACTGGGGATGTCATCGGTCCACCATTATTCAGTTATCACCTGGTCTGCTCGACCAGTACTTTATGGTTGGCGCACACTGTATCGGTATTCACGGATGCTACCGCAGTTCACCCCCCGACCGCCTCTATGCATATGAGCGTCATTTACTTCTCAGTATTTATGTTCCAGATTCTGTTTCTTTATTTTATGGAATTGTAAGGGTTCTGTCGCCAGACGGATACCTACTCATCTTACTTACGTAATAATATTGTCATTTCTCTATAAAAAAAAATGACTAATGTGTTCATTAAAATTCAATATCATGAAAATCCAAATAAGAGGGAACAATGCGTCTTGTAAAATGAAATATTTGGATTTATAGTCTTATGGTCTTTATACTATTTATCATTATATATACATATATAATTGTAAAATTTTATTATTATATTTTTTTAAATAAAATAATGTTAATGTCATGATATATAATGGTTCCACTGTAGTTATACGAATTGATATAGTTTAATATCGGAAAAGAATTGTTAATGGTTTTGTTTGTGAAGTTGTCAGAGTCGTCTATTGAAATTTGTTTTACCTAGCAACATGATATTATACACCATATCATGAAAGGTCTTGGCCAACGATTTTTTCATGTCGTCGGCCGAGTGATTTACTTGGTCGACAAAATATCTAGTTGTCGGAAAAGTGACATTGTAAGGACTGCTCCTGGTCAACGCCGGTCAAGTCGGCGGAAAACGGGAAATATTTTAAATTTTGGGCATCCACCTAAATAGACCTAAAGTTGACCCCGAGGGTCATATCGGACCTAAGTTGACCCCGATATCGACCAAAATGAGTTCTGAGTGACTCCGGGTAACTTTGTGACCAATTCGGGAAAAGTTGACTTTTTGCCGAAAAAGTCAACCGATCGACGTCTGGTCCGTTCCAGGCCCGAGTTGGACTCAAAAAGATTATCCTTTGTCGCAGCGGTCTTAATTGGGTCATTTCCTTGTAAAACACGGGATTTCGTAAAAATCTTGAAAAACGGACCGAACGGGGCCAAGACGTCCGATTTTGGCAAATATGACTGAAACATATCTACAAAGATATTTGGTGAGTAGTGGGACCCAACTTTCCACATGTCACAATGTTTATGGAAGTGAGTGGGAGATGACCTCATTACCCTCGACTTAAAAGCTAAAAGACAAAAGAGGGAAATGACATGTTGGCCTTTTAACTTTAATTTGGATCTACAAAGGGGGAAGGGTGTGTGTTGGGGCCGGCCACACCTAAAGAGAGAGAAAGAGCCAAGGGAAGAAGAAGGAGGAGAGGAGGAGGATAAGAAGGGAGGCGATTTCCCGATGACCCAACCGAAGGATCGTCTTGATTTTTGCATATTCGTGATCCTCTCAACATTTGCTATGGTAGGCACTCTTTCTTTTCTCCATTTGACAAGTTTGATTTCGTGGGTCTAGGTAGAAATGGTTGAAATATGGGTGGATGCGAGTCTAGAGCTTGTTAGGAACGTTTTTTTTGGGGGGGGGGGGGGGGGGGGGGGGGGAAATGGGATATTTTTCCGGTGACCGGATCTCACGCCCCAAATCCGGTTTGGCCGCCCGAATCCGGAAACCGGATCCAAGACCGACCTGGACCCGAGTCCTGACCCGGGCCCGACCCCGACCCGGATCCAGACCCGAGTCAGGAACAGACCCGAGCCCGATCCTCGTCCAGGCCGAGGCCCAGATCAAGTCCAGGCCCAGATCCGTATCAAGACCAGGGTCGGGCCCAAACCAAGACTAGGCCCGAGTCCGTGTCTTGTCCTGAGCCGGGAACGAAGACGGTGGGCGGCACTAGGGTTCCGGAGAGGGCGGCAGAGGCGGAGCCAGGGTTTCACGACGGTGGTAGAGGCGTCAGGAGAAGAAGGAGAGATGAGGCCGCGAAGAGGCGATTTCCCTGCCTTCCGTCGAACGGTAAAACACTGTGTTCCGCGATGAGGTCGACCGCCTATCCCGACTTTGTGTTGGGGAAGTTGCGTGCGGCTGCGCCGGGCCGAGCGGGTTGCTCCCGAGACTGTGCGATGGTTACGAGTTGTGTGATTGAGATTGCTTTGAATTGATTGAGTATTGTTGTGTTGTGACTATGGGTGTTGTCCTTGTTATGAGTTGTGTGTGACCGTGAATGACTTGATTTCGATTGTTTGATGACGAATTTCATGTGTGTGGCTTCCGTGTAAGTTAAAGCGTCGTCTTTGTGATTATCCGTGAGTCTGTCGTGAAGGGGCTTTGGACGAGGATTTTCGGGATAATTGTGGTCGAGTAAAGTGAAAGTTGTGTAATTTGAGTTCATGTTCTCGTTGTCGCCCTCTCCTTTTAATTGTCAAAAGTTAGTTTGGAAACGTAATTGGGTGTCTTATTTGGATTGTTCCCTTCGGTGTGTGTCTTAGTCAAATGGTTGGTGTTGAGTTAAGTTGGTATGGTTGGCCTAGGAGTGTCATATCAAGGGAGTGTTGATTGTTAAATGACTGAAGTGTTGTATTGTTTTATCGTTTCTCTTTTAAAAAATCAAATTGTGGAAAGGTGTTCTGGTAAATCCGAATTGAGGAGTTTTTTGTGGTTTTCCCTACTGAGCGTCAAGCTCACCCCTTTACTGTGTTTTCTACATGTGATAGTTATGCCTTGGACTAGAGGGTCACGCAGAGTTGGGGAGCTGGCGGATGCCCGAGGTTTACTTGTTGTTATTAGAGACGTATTGTGTTGTTCATTCTATATTGACTGAGCTTGGGACTCAAGATTTGAACTCTGTTGATTTACATTATTCTCTCATTTTCAGACTTAAATCTCTTCTAGATTTGTTTTTATTTAATGTCACTAAGTCACGTCTCGGATCTGGTCAATACCGGATTTGGGGCGTGATACAAGACGTGAACTTAAACAGTAAATGAGTAAACAATTTAATAGTGAAAAAGAATCTCGAAATAATGATTTAAAACCTCCAAACATCCACACGAGTCAACATCTCGGTAAAATTACGTAATAAAAGAGTTTAAAATAGCAATAAAAATTGTACGTCTCTAGACACTAGCCAAAACCCTCGCCAGCTCCCAAGCTCCGAGAATCCTGCTAGTACTGATCCCGCTCAACACCTGAAAAACAACAAAAGTAAGGGGTCAGTTTTCGCTCAGTAGGAAAAGTAGTTAAGGTCATGAACATCAGTTCAATGCCAAGAGTAACTGTCCAATTAGGGCATACTAGCAAGGCATAACTAACCACCAAAAGCAATCAACCCAAGGCAACGCCTGACCTTCACTCGGGCACAACCTGTAAATAAAACTCAACATTGAACCGAAACGTACACTTATCTCACTTTTGCTCTTGGTACTCTTCACCTAACAATTCTCAAAGGACAACGCTCACGGTTATCTCACAATCGACCACACATGCGAACTCGCTCGGCAAAACAAGGAATTCAGGTATAACAGCATCTCGAGTCACTAAAAACTCTCACAAGACCACAATCACATAAACAACAATGCACAGAGTCAACCAGCACGCACATAGCACACAACAGAAAAACACAAAATACAGTACAACTGTTCCCAAAATCACCGGCTATCACAGCCCGTCCCATTTATATCGTACCGGAACACACAGCACCGGCCCGATATCTTCCTGTCACGTAGAATCGGGGTAACATCCTAGATCAGAAATCCCTCAGTCGGACGTCTTCTTGTCACGTAGAATCAGGGCCTCACGCATACCGAACCGGCACATACCTCGGTCGTACGCCTTCCCGGACCACAAAGCATCGAGGTAATGATCATCCATCCTCGTCCTCGATACTCTACACCGGCATACTTTCTCAGTGTAGGTATCACACCGGACATACCTCCTCTTGGAACCCACATCAAGAGAATAACACGTACACAATGCCATAGTTCGACCATGGTATACTAACCGAGCCAACTCACCATAACACACAAATCGGTCTATCACTCACCCGATCATATCACAATCAAAGGTTCACAACACATCAAACACGGCACACTTTCCCACACATAGTCACAACATGCTCACCGGGTATAACATAACATGATTCTTAATCTTGTCGACACATTAGTCACACATCATGTATCTCAATCAAAGATCAGGCATTACAATCAGCAAACAACATAAGTCTCGACATGGCCATTCTACCAGCACGACAATTTCCCAAGAATTGAAAGCGATTACTCTAGTGAATCACATCCTACATGCACACTAAGACTCGTCCGATTATTAATGTAATTGAAAGCGGTTATTATAGTGAATCACATCCTATATGCGAACTAGGACCTTTCCGGTTATTATTATTACCTAACATGCATACTAGTAACTTTCCGTAATCAGACCGGTATTCGCTACGTTCCCTACCTCAACCGAATAAATAGTTGCGTCTCCTAGCTGCTGACGTCCGGTGTCACGCCCCAAATCCGGTATTGATCGGACCCGAGACGTGACTTAGTAAAATTAAGTAAAAGCAATTTAAAAGTGAACATAACTGAAAAAGTTAAATAATATAAACCAACAGAAAATCCAAACCTTGAGTCCTACGCTCAGTCAAATACAATAGTCGAAAATAACAATACGTCTCTAAGAAACATAAAAAAAAATAGACCCGAGCCTCCGCTAGCTCCCAAGCTCTGCGTCACCCTCTAATCCAGATCATAGCTAATACCTGTAGAGAACAAGGTAAGGGGTGAGCTTGACACTCAGTAGGGAAAAGCCACGAAATCCACCTAATTACAGACTTACAAAGAAAGCCTTTCCAAAGTTTAAAGTTTAATCAAAAGGGCTGTTAAATCGACACGACACTTAAACCCTTTCAAAGACATTACCCAAATTAATCAAACACTCACCAAACCAACAATACCCAACTTAACTCAACACTAACTACTACACCAGGGCAACACCGAAGGAACAACCAAGGAAAACAACCATAGCCACAAGCACAGCAGCACTCACACACAACCACACATTCAAAATCCAAGCATTCTCAACACAACAATTCACACACTTGCACGGTTTCGGGAGCAACCCGCTCGGCCCGGCGAAGCCACACGCAACTTTCCCCAACACACAGTCGGGAGAGGCGGTCGACCTCATCGCAGACACTCTTCGCGGAACAACCTCATCGCGGACACAGCGTTTTACCGTTACACGGAACGCAGGAAAATCGCCTCTTCGCGGAACAACCTCATCGCGGACACAGCGTTTTACCGAGCGCTAATCGGAAGGTAGGGAAACCACCTCTTCGCGGGACACATCGTTTTACCGACTCTAGGTCGGAAGGTAAGGAAACTACATTTCTCATGTAACCATAGTACCACAATCACAATCACAATCACATTCGCAATTTACTCCCGTAACCGTCACACACTTACCATCACTTACCGACACCACACTCAACGTGGTAACCCCACCGGCTTAGCCGGTATCCATTCCCCAATGTCCACATTTCAACATATCATGTAAACAGAATCAACCAATCAAGTCATTAATATGCATCACTAAGTTCTCCTCTACTCGTTTTCATGTTCGCTATTTATTATCCGTTCAAACAACACAGAGTACACAAACGAACACAATCATCAAACAATCCTACATGCGCGACATGACCTGATTCTACCAGCATGGCATACCAACACCTACGGCACGACATGGCTCGTAGGTGGTTCGCAGTTATAAGGCTACTCTAGTTAATCACATCCTATATATATACAAGTTATTTATCCGATATCAAGGTTTCCCTATATGCGTTCTAGTACGTCCGTAATAAAGTAAGGTTCCGAGGTATTTCCCTACCTCTCAGTCTATATCTGGATCCCCTAGCTGCTGACGTCCGGGCCTACCTCTGGTCTTCACCACGATCGAGGTCAAAATCTGGTTTTAACAAAAAGGGACGGTAATCAGTCTCGGTCCAGTCCATAACAGTCCTCTAGATTATCAAGTAAGTCCTTTAATTTGTCAATTAAGTCCTTTAATTTATCTAATTTAAGTCCTTTTATTTAATTAATTAATTAATCAAACTGTCCGACCCGGCTCCGACCCGAACCCAGCTCGAATCTGGAAACCAGATCCGAAACTGACCCGGATCCGAGTCCAAACCCGAACCTGACCTGAGCCCAACCTAGACTCGGATCCAGACCCGATCCATACCCGAGCCCGACCTAGACCCGGATCCAGACCCGACCCAGACCCAAGTCCAGGCCCGACTCAGACTCGAGTCCAGGCCCGGTCTGTCCTGGACCAAGTCCAGGGCCTACGTCTTGTCCTGAGCTGGAAACGAGGCACGATGAGGCTAGGGTTCCGGTGAAGCGAGGAGGAGGGAGAGGCGGAGCCAGGGTGGGTTTTCAACGACGACGACGACGTCAGGAAGGCTCGGAGTGACCGTGGTGGTCGTTGGTGCGAGCATGGAGCCTCTCTGTCCAGATCTGTCTGCGTGAGGGTTTCGCCGGCGTTGGAGCTCAGATTTGGAGCTCGAGAACTCCGGTCGTGTCTCTCCGGCCGAGCTTGCCCAAATCCAGCTCGCACGCTCGCGATTCTTAGGGAAAGGTTGACGGGGAAGGCGAATCAGGTCGGGAAAAGGACTCATCGTCACTGGTTCTCTCGTTTCCGGTGCGACGTGGCTCGAGACGCGAACGACGACGACGACGGCGAGGGAATTGAAGCGTCGTGGTTCGGTTTCTGACATTGGGAGGAAGGGTGGAGAGAAGAGGGGCTTCTGGTGGTGAGGGAGGGTCGTGGGTGGAAGAAGAAGAAGAAGAAGAAGAAGAAGAAGAAGAAGAAGAAGAAGAAGAAGAAGAAGAAGAAGAAGAAGAAGAAGAAGAAGAAGAAGAAGGGAGATCAGAGCTCCGGCGTCGTGCGAGAGAAGGAGAAGACGAAGGGGCAAGAGAGAGAGAAGAGGGAGGCGTGCCTCGGGAAGCGCGTGTGCAAATGAGGATGAAGATGAGACGATGCTAGGGTTAGAGAGGCTGGGCTAGGCTTCGTTTGTTGGGCCCGTCCCTCTGAACGGGCCTGGCAGCATGGGTCTGGCTCAGCTGACTGGGCTGGTCCTGCTCGGCCCAATGTACCCTTTTTTTCTCTTCTTTTTTTTTCTTTTTTTTTGAAATCGATCCAAAATTAAACCCATTCTCCAACCCGTGACGTTCCAATTTAATAAATTAAATATAAAATCTTTTAACCGGGGCGGTCTTTACATCCGGGCCTACCTCCGGTCTTCTCGGACGAAGTCAAAGTCTGATTTTAACAAGTAAAGGTGATAATCAGCCCCGATACAGTCTGAATCAGTCCTCTAATTATCAAATAAGTCCTTTAAATTCTCCATTTTAAATTATTTAAATTAAATAATCAATTTAATAATCTGTCTAACCCGGATCCGACCCGAATCCGAAAACAGGATCCGACCCGGTCCAGAACCCAGACCCGGACCTGATCCAGGACCGACCTGAACCCGGCCCCGACCCAGCGTGGATCCGAGGCCCGTGTCCTGGCTCGAGTCTAGCACGCCTCGAGATCACTCCGGCGAGGGTCCTGGTCTTGTCGTTGTGGCGGACGACGGCAGGTGAGCTCAGAGGAGGAACGACGGTGGCTGGGAGAGGCGCCAGGGCTCCGGCATGGCCAGGACGGTGAGGTGGTGACTTACGCGTGGTCCAACGCCCCTCCGTCTCAGATCTGGCGAGAACGAGAGGTTCGCCGGCGTGGGAGCTTCCGACCGGCGTCATCCAGTCCGAGCTCGTCCATAGCGTCGCCAGAGAGAGGGGTTTCAGGTGGGTATCCTCGGAGGATAAGAACGGGACGAGAAAGGACGAACCGTGTCGTTTCCTCCGTCGCCGACGCGACGTGGTTCGAAACCGGAAAAGACGAACCAGAAAGAGGTTCTCAGCGGTGGCGTCTCGATTCCGTGGCCAGCGTGGCTCGATTTGTACTCGGTGACGAAGAATACAGGCGATGACGAGGCCAGGTGCGATAGAGAGAGAAGGGAGAGAGCGAAGAGATTTGAGAGAGAGGAGTCTCGGGACGCGTGAAGTGCACGAGTAAGACGAAGGATGAATAGTTTAGGGTTAAGGGGAGTGGGCCGGATCACGCTTGGGCTCGGTGCGCGCGGTGCAGGCTTGGCGTGCTGGGCTTGGGCTCAGTCCGACTAACTGGGCCGAAATCAAGGCCTGGCCCAGGTTTGCTTTGATGCGGGTGCATTTTAACACATAAAAGAGCCACATTATATCGAGTTATATAGGCTTTTGGTCCCGATTTTCTATCATATATGTAGGTTTAGCATGAATCATTGATTTTATCGATATGTTCGGTGTTTTGATGGATTTTCGGCGTATTTTGGGTGTTTTGTGCTTGTGGACCGTCAAGAGGGTCGATTTTGTCCGCTTCGAAATATATTCATGATTGGTTTTGTTTTGTAGGTCTTGAAAAGAGGAATTTTTTGGCGCAAGAACGAGATCGATCGGAGTACAAACGAAGCCGGAGCGAGCAAAATAGCGGAAAAGGAGCAAAAATGAAGCAACAAGTCAGAAACTGACACGTGTCGTGTCCAAGCCCAGCCGCCAGCTCCCTCCACGCGACACGTGTCCGAGCGCCAGCCGCCGGCCCCGCCCCTGCCCGCGTGGCTCGCCCACGTCCCGCCACGTGTCCCTGTTGTCTCTCCCATCAGCCGCCAGCCTCCATCTGTCTGACACCTGTCCGGCCCGCAGCCTCTCTCCAGCTGACACCTGTCCCGGTTCAAGCTCCTCTCTCCCTCTGACGCGTGTAGGGCAGTAGCCCCATCTCTCTCCCATTGTTTTTGCTGCGCCGCACTTGATAAAAAAGAGAGACCTGCTTCATTATAGAGGAGGAGCTTCACCATTTTCTAGAGAACGAGAGAAGAACACGAAACCAGAAGCAACCTTTTGTATAGTTTTTTAGTTTATTTCTTTTAGATGCAATTTAAAGGAGAGTATTATTTTGGATCACTTGTTTAGAATCAAAATATTTGGTGGTTTGAGAATCATTTGAGATTTATTTGAGTGTTGATTTTTGGAGAGAGCTCCATTATTGGCTACACAAGTGGATTTCTTTTGGTGTATTCTCAAGAGCATCAAGGTTAGAGATTGGAGGAGGGGAAGAACAAGCTTTGGACAACTAATTCGGTGATTGTATCTCAACTTTCATCTTGATTATGTGTTTAATTGTTTGCTTCTTTTCATCCTTGCATTTTCTCACCATGAACACCTAAACCCCAAATTTCTAGGGTTATGGGGGATTAGAGTAGTGATTTCTATAAATTGGATGCTTCGATTGTGGTGATTGTTGAGTTGTTTTAGTGTTTATGATCGATTTGTGCTTAACGCTTTATCTCCCGGGTAGGCTTGATAATTGATTTGAATTAGAATTTAACGCTTGAAAAAGGAGAATTCTAATTAGACTAAAGTCGATCGTAAATTGGATTTAAACTCTAACTAGAACTAGCAGAGTTAATACAATTGCAATAGCTATAGACTTGGTTGGTCGAAAGTTAGAAGTTGTCATAGAACTAAACGCTTTGGGTCTTCCTACATCGTGATTCGAAAGAACTCGGTGGTTAGATTCCATTAGGGTCCGAATCGTTCGAAAGAAGTTAGGACTAGATTCGAGACAACTCATTGCCTCTAAAATAAGTTGACATCACAACAATCGAACGTGTTCAATTTTATGGAATGAACTCGATGAACCCATGCTCTTGATTTCTCTTCACTTGTTTCAAGATAACAAAACTCTCTGCTAAATTCTGTATTTTCTTTTTAGTCGTTATAAGTTTATTTTCAAAACATAAAAACTCGATTTTTATAGAAATAGCTTAGCTACAAGCTTTAAATAACAAGTGATTGTCTATTGCTCCTTTGGGCTCGATATTCCGGACTTCAAATCCGATTACTACTTGACGGCCGGTGCACTTGTCGTGCTCAAGTTTGCGCTTAAACCTGCAGGGCGTCAAGTTTTATGGCGTCGTTGCCGGGGAGCAATTAAGCGACCCTTGCTATATAGTTTGTGCTACGTCTGTTTCATTCTTGTATATATTTTCTAGTTGATTCTTTGCATCGTAGCTTTTATGGAGAATTGGTTCCCTAATAGGGTGTATTGTGATATATGTGGTGCTAATGATCATTATTTTTACAATTGCGAGGTTCTTGTGCATTCAAATGCCTACAATAAAAATTGGGAGGACGCTTCCGCTTTTGATCAAGGTTATCAATTTGAACCGCAATTGCCTAATGACGAGGAGTTAGCACTTCGTGAAGTTTGTCTTGCTTACTTTAATCGACTTGACGAGGAGGATAATCACATGATGAGATGGACGAGATGATGAAGCGAATGTTGAGGAAACAAGAGCAACAAACATCCATGATGAAAGAGCTTTCAAGTCAAATGGCCGATCTCGTGCAATTTATCAATGAGACAAACTTTGATGATCAAGCAGTCCACATTGAGGATGATCATTCCGAGCACTTATGTGACACAGCGGAGCAAGAAACTCATGCTTCAACCATGAGTTTAGAGGTAAGTGTGGAATGTGAGGTATCAAGTTTTCATCCCTCTTCTATTATGCCAATTCAATCTCCATGTAGTGTTGATGCATTGGATTATATAGATGTAAATAATGAGTGTACAATTGTAGAAAATAATTCACAAACTCTTGTTGAGCCAAATCTTCCCATAGTACCCATAGAGTTGGCTGACAGATCTATTAGATATCCAAGGGGTACTATGGAAGATGCTCTCAAGAGAGGGGTTATGTTTGAATCTCCTATTGATTTTATTTTGCTAGACATCGAGCATGATGTCGAAATTCCATTTAGTGTCAGAGATTCATTCTTAGATTCTAGCAAATCAAATCTTTATGTTCAACCTATACCGTTGATTTATAAATTTAATGTTGAGCATAAAGTTTTTGATTCATTTGCTATTTCTCATTCCCCGTTTGTAAGCTATTATTCTATTTCGGTAAATGCTATTGACCCATGTTGGCAGGAGCATTTTCCGATTCATGGGATTCTTATTCCTTTGCATTTGGCCAAAAATTCAACCCTATTTCCAACCGACGACGTTCCGATGTAATAATTTAATTATTAATTCTTTTAACCGGGGCAGTCCTTACACTGGAGGTTCGTCGGAGCTCCGGCCGGTCACCGGAGCTCCGCCCACCGTGCGGCGTGCCCATCCGTGGCTGAGATAGGGCCACGACAGTGGCGGTCCGGTCCGGCCACTCACGACCCAAGTGTGGCCGTGTGGGGCCCACTTTTCCGGGGTTCGGGTTTTTCGTGTTCGGGTGGTCTTGGGTGACCCCCGAGTCGATAACTCACACCCGGAATGAATTATGGAAGTAATTCGTGAGAATTCGGAAATTGTGGTTAGAAACTTTAAATGCGGAGTTAGAACGCTCGGGCATCGTAAATTGATTCCACCAATTGCGTTGGAACGCGTGAGTATAATTAGGAATTGTAGAAACGAAAATGGAAATTTTCGGAGCCCCGAGGGACGTTTTCCCGATTGCGGGCAGATTCGCCAAGCCGGGCGAAATGGGCCATTCCGGGCCCATTTTCACAATGTCGAGTAATTGGGAAGTTTGGGAGTGAACGGTACTTGTCGGGGTTGCATTTGGGCGTTAATATCATAAAAATCGTAGTTGGCTTGCGTATTAAAAAGTGTGTTGTCTCGTCACTTTAGATTTTGCCACCGATCGTGGAAAGGGGAAGCTTTAGGCGGGTTGTCGCGAGCGCTTCTGGAGCTTACGTTTTGGATTTTTGGATTGCATTACGAGGTAGGGAAAATTAGCCGGATATCGGTTTTTGACTAGGGAAAGTTACTACTAAAAATGCATGTGGGTACCTGGTTGTGCCCGTAGGTTGATTATACTCGACATGTATGTAGAATTGTATGTGGGCACTTGGTTGTGCCTGTAGGTGGTGTATACTCCGCAAATTGCCGTGTTATACCTGTTAGCGTATGTTGTGTTTTTATGTTTGACTAGTTGTGCGCTTGGAGTGTTGAACTCGCGTGTGTATTGAATGACTCGTGTGACTTGATAGGTGGTAGTGCCTTGATATGTTAAATGCGATAATTGATAGTGTGTTGTGATAATTGGTTGAGTGTTGGTGATCAATGTGGTGATGGTTGGTTAAGGTATGGCCCGCCTGTCGATTCGCCATCGACGAAGGGTGTTGTGGTTCCGCGATGGGGTGGGCCCACCTTCCGACTAGCAATCGATAAAGTGTTGTGGTTTGTTCCGCGAAGAGGTCGGCTCGCCTTTCCGATTGGCGATCGGAAAAAGGATTGCGGGGCAGGCCAGGCCCAACCGGTTTACTACCGGGAAATGTGTGTTGATATTGCGTGATATTGTGTGATATTGTGTGCGTTTGCAATTTGATTTGTTGAGGATGTAACCTCTGTTGTTTTTTTTCCTTACGTGAAAGGGTGGTAGAGGTGTTGGTGTGTTTGACAGTTAACCCGTGCGACAGTTTGGTATCATGTGTGATGTCACGCCCCAAATCCGGGTTTGACCGAATTCGAGACGTGAACTAAAACAATAATGATATTATTTTTTTTGTTAATAAGACCTACAAGTCTCAAATCATGCCTTCAAACTTAAAACAAACCCTCGAGTCGCAGCTCGATAAAAACAGCGGTAAATAACTTAACAAATAACAGTACGTCTCTAGACACTAGCCCGAATCCCCGTCAGCTCCCTAGCTCCGAGAATCCTGCTAGTACAAAACCTGCTCGACACCTGAAACACCACAAAATAAGGGGGTAAGCTTACGCTCAGTAGGAAAAGTAGTTAAGGATTTGAACCGCAGGTCATCACCACGGGTAACCGTCCAATTAAGGCATACTAGTAAGCACAACTATCAAAACAAGTAAACGTTCACTCCAAGACAGCACTTGGCCTTCACTCAGGCACAACCCGTAAAACCAACTCCCAACAATCCGAACTCAAACCACTTCCCACAACTAGCTCTTGACACCCAACACCTAATAATTCTCGATGAATCAACACCTACAATTATCTCACAACCAACCACACTTTCGAACTCGCACTGCAACACAGGAATCGGGTACAACCACCTCGAATCACCAAACACTCTCACAAGCCAAAGTCTTTGCCAGACGGCCCGTACGGCTCACACAGCAGACAAAGCACAAGGCCCAACAACACGCACAACACACTAAGCCTCGGTTCCCACACCCAGTTACCGACTACCCTCACAAAATCATAAACATACTTAGAATAGATGCACAGAGTCAAACCGCAAGGAAGGGCACACAGCGAGATACACACAGATAAAATCAGAGAAAAAGGCACACAGCAGAACACACAATGAGTCCATAGGACGACACACAACAATTAACGGGGAAGGGTCCGGACGAAACGCACACAGATGTCGTAAATTGCGGGAGTCAACTCCATCGATTTGCACACATCTAATTATATCGCACTGGAACACACAACGTCAGTCACGACATCTTCCTCCTCACACAGATGAAGGGCTCTACTCAACGTGAATATAAAACCGATTTGCACACAGCCGCTTATATCGCACTGGAACACACAGCGTCAGTCACGACATCTTCCTCCTCACACAGATGAAGGGCCCTACTCAACGTAAATATAAAACCGATTTGCACACAGCCGCTTATATCGCACTGGAACACACAGCGTCAGTCACGACATCTTCCTCCTCACACAGATGAAGGGCGCTACTCTCATATGTACCGAACTGGAACTCCCTCGATCAATCTCATCCCGGATTATGAGTCATCTGAACACGCCATCCTTGGTCTCGATATGATTATCCATCCGGCTACGCCGTCTCTTAAACACACACAGGGTTTCGCACACAGCACACTCACTGATGGTCTCGGTATACCAGCCGAACCATCTTAGCATACACCCGGTCTATCACTCACCCGGTCATTTCACAAACAATGGTTCACATAGTCACACATGGCACACTTGCCCACACAAACACATCATGCAACATCGGTGATAATTCTATTTAGACATTTACAACGGTTATAATATTATTTAGATTCTCTTACATCGATTATAACGTTACTTAGACTCCCACACAGCGAGTAGACACACAGCACGCAACTCTAGGACCTAGACATGTCCCGTCTATCAGCACAGCAATTTCCCAGAAAGTACAAGCAAGTCAAACGGATATCAAACATGTTCGTTCCAAGTATTAACAAGACTCGTCCAATTAAACTAATAACATAACAGTTTTACCTATGTGTCACTAAGACGTTCCGGTTATTAACAACCCTAGTCATGCATACTAGTTCGTTCCGGTTATTAATACCCTAGTCATGCATACTAGTTCACCAGTTCATAGTTAAGGAGGGGTCGATACTTTCCCTACCTCAAGACGAAACCGCAGCAGCGTCTCTTAGCTACTGATGACCGGACCATCACCGTCTTCAAGGGCGATGTCCACGAAGTCCGAATCTGGTTTTACTCCGGTCTTCTCGGCGAAGCCCAAGCTTGGGTTAAACAAGTAAAAAGGTCTACTCAGTTCCAGTAACTAAGGTCCTCGTAAGGTCCAAAACGTCCTTTAAAAACCAATTTTAAGTCAAAATAATTATTAATTTAAATAATTAATATTGCGACCTGGATCCGACCCGAAACCAGTCCAAACCCGGATCCAAACCCGTCCGGACCCGGATCCGAACCCGGACACAAACCTGACCCGGATCCGGTCCAGACCCCGTTCCAGACCCGTCCGTTTCTGGGCTTGGCCCAGTTCCTCGGCCATTGGCCCAACACACCCGGCCCAGCTCCGTTGCTTGGCCCAGGGCCCGCCAAGCCTTAACCTCGAGCTTGCTCAGCTCCGGCGAGCTCGAGCAGTTCCGGCCGCCACACACGGCATCAGAACGCGCAGAAGGGAGGAAAGTAAGGAGGAGGAGCCGGAGGAGGAGCCGGAGGAGGTCCGGCGACGATCTAGTCCTCCGGCCACCCTCATCCACTCACCTTCTCCTGTTCTTCTTCGACCTTACCTCACCGTGAACACCCAGAAAGCCATACCCCTTCCTCCCTCCGTCCATCTTCAGAGCCGCGCGAGCCCGAAGCCTCGCTGGAGTTTGTGCTACTGATTCGTCCTCCTCGGACTTGAATCGAGCTCTCTCTTGCCCTTATTCTTCTTCCCCGACCTCGTATCGACCGGATCTGTACCCTTCCGAGCTCGATACGAGCTGTTGCTGTCAGAACCACCGCCGGCGAGGTGAGGGTTCGTCAGATCTGAGACAGAAGAGGTGTGGGTTCACGCCTGAGCCAGCACCGCCGTGGCCACATCCTCACCACGACCCTGACGCCCCTCTCCGCCTCTTTTCCCTCACTTCAAGCTCGCCGGGAACCGCAGACGACGGCCGGAGCAGCCACAGCCCGCCGGAGCCCTACCAGCTTCGGTGTCGTCACAACCAGACCAGAGATTTGGGCTTGGGCCTGACCTGTGACACAGGGCCAGACGGGCCTTTGGGGCCGGGACCAGATCTTGGGCCGGGTAACGAACCTTGGGCTGGGCCCAGGACGAAGACTCGGATTCTGATCCGGGTCTGGAGTCGGATCTGGACCGTCACAACCAAACCAAATTGTCACGCCCCAAATCCGGTATTTACCGGACTCGAGACGTGACCGGAATTAATAGTGGAAAAGCAATAATTAAATACTAATTTTTTTATAATATTAAGGTAAGCTCTCTGAAATCAACAACTATACATCGTTCCAAAACTTAAAATGAATCGAATAAGTAATGTTTAAAATACATGAGACCACATAACTCTAGTAAAACCCAAAGAAGTCCAAAAGCTCCCGAGCCTCGACCTCCCTAGACATCCGGAACGCCTGTAAAAACAGTTAGAAACCAAAGGGGATGAGCTTACGCTCAGTAGGAAAAACCTTAATAACTCAACCCTTAAGTCAAAGATGAACTGCTTACAAAAGTAATTCGAACAACAATGCAAAGATAAATAAGAAGTAATAAGGAAACGGAAAACGATTACAACTACGCAATAGTATCAAGGTAACCATAACATAAAGAAATTCATAATAAATAATTTAAAGCCTCAATAAGAGTAAACTGGGAAATAACAGTATCTTGCCGACCACTTACTTTCTCAAGCCTCCGATCCATGGATAGATTCTGGGATCACCTCGGTTCCCATAATCCGATCCACCAGAGTATCCACATCATATCAGATTTTCCCCCGGTCCAGAGGAGGTACATGCATCGGGGCACCGAAACCAATTCAGAAATGTCACCTAAGGACCATATGTCATAGGGAAACCAAGTAGCGCTCCACTGAGACGCAGTTCCTTGGGGTGAAACCTTAAGTAATCAGAATCAATATCCCGCAGGATCTGCCGAGCCATAGGCTCCTCTCGTCACTCAATATCCCGTAGGATCTGCCGAGCCGTAGCTCCTCACGTCACTCAATATCCCGTAGGATCTGCCGAGCTGTAGCTCCTCACATCACTCAATATCCCGTGGGATCTGCCGAGCCGTAGCTCCTCACATCACTCAATATCCCGTGGGATCTGCCGAGCCGTAGCTCCTCACATCACTCAATATCCCGTAGGATCTGCCGAGCCGTAGCTCCTCACATCACTCAATATCCCGTAGGATCTGCCGAGCCGTAGCTCCTCACATCACTCAACAACCACGGTATCTGTCCAACTCCAACCATCACAACGGCACCGGATTACCCCCCCCCCCCCCCCCCCCCGGTGTAGTACCAAACCGAGCAATCAACAAGCATACAACTAAGCATACATACATACATGCAAGAATAAGAATAAAAGAACGAGCATAAACATCCATCCGTCAGTCAACACTCATCGAAACACACTTTCACCACAACTCACAAAGACGTTCACTTAATCCTCAATCTTAGAAGTACACACGTTCATCAATACATGTCACACGGGATTCATACCCACAATTACCCTTACCGTCATACTTACCTGTCACGAACCATCGGTACATCGATCACCTGATTGTACCCCTTGGCACCACCAGTCATACTCGATCATCCGTTCAATCAACAATTATATCGACACAATCATTCAACCAATCAAGTAAACATTCAACAAAACAACAGTAAAGTAAACTAGTTCCATTAGACTCTTGATTACCCTAATATCTATCAACCAAGCATGTGAACCTAGCACACAACTAATCCGAGAGTTCAACATAGCTTCTCTACCAGTAAAACAATTCCCAAGTATCGAATATAAGTTACACTAGTTAACCTCATCCTAAGCATGCATTCTAGACATTCCGGTTATTAATAATTGAAAGACGATGATTCTAGTTATTCGCATCCTATATGTCATTCTAGTACCTTTCCGATTTTTATTAACCTAACATGCATACTAAGCGTTAATTAAGAAATTAAGACTTTCCCTACCTTGTGGTCTTCCTACGAACAAATACTCCTATCAACAGCTGTCCGGTTAGCTTCCTCTCCGTCTTCTTGGGAGAAAACCAAGTTCTCGGGCGGACTCAAGTCGTGCTGAATTTAACAGATAAAAACAATGTCTGATATCAGTCCCAATATTATCCCAAGGTCCTTTGATGTCTAATTAACCATTTAATTGTCCAACTTACATTAAATAGATCAATTAGTTAATCTGATTTTAAAAACAGATTTTCTTGCGACAGTTTGGTATCATGTGTGAGCTATAACTGTTTTCCCTGAATTTATGTTGGTGTAATCCTGTTTTTTTTTACTCGTATGCCATGGTAAGTCGGGTATCCGTGGCGGTGAGCGAAATGCTCACCCCCTGCTGCTTTTCCTACAGGTACTGATCGTGAGTCTGATTAGGAGGACGTCTCGAAGCTTGAAGAGCTGGGGAGCGAGAGTCCGGGTTTCTGGGTTTTTGTCTAGTGATGTACACACTTTTTGTTCTAGTTTTGTTTTGTTCGAACTTGAGCTTAAAACTCAGAGTGTACATTTATTAGTTTTATCTAATGCTTGAATTGTGGAATCTAAGCGTTGTCTTAATTGTTTAGCTATTGTCTTTTTGTCCTTGTTATTCCGTTCACGTTCTGGGTTCGGTTATACCGGATTTGGGGTGTGACAGACATCCTGGTCGACGACCATAACAATTATCGACCAAGTTGTTCACTTGGATGACGACGAAAACTAAACTTGCATTTTTCGTACTTGTAATATGTAAATAAACCTGAACCATAAGATTAAAGTAAATTAAAGGTCTATATTTTTTTAGCATAATTAATAGCGTTTTTGTAAGAAATAATAAAAACAGAAAAATTAATAAGGTATAAACATAACAGGTTCTCTCTATTAGGGTTTCTGAACCAATAGCATAGGCGCATCGCCGCCGTCTCTCCTGACCACGGTCTGGTCATCCTTCATCGCAATGGAAACCATCTCCCCAACAAGGTACCACCAATTTGAGCTCACCGCAGCGGCAATCCCACACCTCTCCCTCGTCCTCTCCCCAGATGTGTTCCTTAATGGATCCATCGCTGGCTAATTTGTCGTTTCCCACACCAAGGTCTCTGCCACCGGTTCCTGCCCCTCCTCAATGTCAGCACCGGGGGACCTGTTTTTGGGGTCTGGAACGACTCATAACCCCCCAATCGAGAAACTTGACTTCCGGGTTCTATCGTGGCATTGTCAAGGAATGGGTACTCGTCCTCATAAGCAACATCTCCGGCACTTCCTTCGAGATCACCGCTCCCATATCATGTTCTTGTCTGAGATAATTTTGGGAGGGTTGTAAGAACCGCCCTCGGTCGATCCCGGTCGAACCGGACGTTTTCGGTGAAAGTTGACTTTTTTGCTGGAAAAGTCAACCGATGACTCCGGGAATCATTTGGGACCTTTCCGGGACCCAAAAATCTTAGCCGTCATTACGGTTAGCTTAGTTAGGCCGTTTCCTTTCAAATGGTCGTAATTGTGAAAAAGTCAACTGTCGGTCAATTTCGGGTCAAACATCGGTGATTTAAGGACTAAAACTGATTAATTAAGTGTGTTGAGATTTAATTTGGATTTAAGTGGTCCCCACATGGACACTTGTCCATGTTGGCTTGGGGGAGAAGAAAGAGGGTAAGAATGACCATTTTACCCTTAAAAGGTGGGCATGAGAGGCATTTGGACATGAGGGTATTTTGGGAACTTCCCCTTTAGGGTATATGACTCACCTTTGAGGCATTTCAGCCATTATTCTATTGTTGGCCGAAATTGAGAGAGAGAGGAAGAAGAAAATGAGTTTTGGAAGCTTAAAGAAGAAGAAAGGAGGAAAATGGGGTCTTGAACCCATTTTCTACCGAAATCCTTCCATTTCTCTTGTTTCTTCATCTATTCTCCATTCTAAAGGTAAATCCCCAACCCTTTTTCGTTTTTGATTGATTTGGTTCATGGGTTTTAAGAAGAAATGAGGAACTTGGTTGTGTTTTGGAGTTTGGTGTTAGGATGATGAATTTTTGGAGAGAAATGATGTTGGATGATTGATTTTGTTGAGTTTTGTGGAGTTTTGATGAAGACCCATGATGGGTGTTGAAGTAGAGACGTTTTAAGGTCTGTTTTGGAGCTTTAAAGGTCATCAATGGAGGTTTTGGGGGTTAATTTCGTGGAAAACCGAACCTAGAGAAAGCAGACGATGAACAGTGCTAGACCCGTCACGGATCCGTGACGGGCACCGTGACGGGAGACGTCACGGCTCCGTGAGGGAGACCGTGACGGCGCCAGTCACGACTTCGTGAGGAGAACCGTGATGGCGTGGACCACGGATCCGTGACCAGATCCGTGGCGGAGTCCATCAAGGATCCGTGACCCGAACCATGACAGACTTGAGTTGGGCCTTTTGGGCCCATTTTGTTGGATTTCGAGTAATTGGGACGATTATCTATAACCGGGTCCTTTTGGGGTTAATTGGGAATGTTTTCCTCTTTAAACCTTTGTGAATTACTCTTGATTCGCGAATTGTTTTGTGATCCAAGAATTTGGACCCGAGCTTGACGGAGGAGGAGACCCTTGGATCTCGTGAAGGGGAGGAGGAAGCTAGCCAGGTCGTCGCAGCTAGGATTGGAGTGCTTTTGAGGTAGGGAACATAGTGAATACCGATTGAATTACGGAAAGTTACTAGTATGCATATAGGTTGTATTTACCTGATTAAACTGTTAGAATTGCATGATTAGGATGTGAGGAGCGAGTGAAATGAGGGATAGCTTACGTGTCATGTCGAGCCGTAAGTTTGGGAATTGTCGTGCTGTAGAAATGCATGTGGTCTATGTCGAGCCCTTAGGGTTGCGTGTTGATTTGTGATGCCATGATCTATGTTTGAGATGCTTGATGTGTGACTTAGCCGTTGCTAGATTGAGAAGCATGATAGGTTATACTCGGTGTATCATGTGTTGCTATGTTTGGGCAAGTGTGTCATGCATGATGTGATGTGAACCATTGGTTGTGATATGATCGGGTGAGTGATAGACCAATGTGCTGTGTTATGGTGAGTTGGCTCGGTTGGTATACCGTGGTCGAACTATGACATTGTGATGCGTGTTATTCTCTTGATGTGTGTTCCAAGAGGAGGTGTGTCCGGTATGATACCTACACTGAGAGAGTATGGCGGTGTAGGGTATCGAGGACGAGGATGGTGTGATCATTACCCCGATGCTACGTGGTCCGAGAAGGCGTACGACCGAGGTATGTGCCGGTCCGGTATGCATGAGGCCCCGAGTCTACGTGACGGGAAGACATTCGACTGAATGTATTGCCGGTCAGGGATGTGCCCCGATTCTACGTGACGGGAAGATATCGGGACCGATGATGTGTGGTCCGGTACGATATAAGTGGTTGTGTGCATTCGGTGATGTTGGAAACTGTTGTACGGGACATGTGTTTATTCTGCTGTGTGTTCTATGCTTGCTGATTGGCTGTGTGCGATGTTTAAGTTTGATTATGGTGTTGTGTGAGTGTTTAGTGGTTGGTAACTTCCCGTGGACGTTGTTAGTAGTTATGACTTGCTAGTATGCCCTAATTGGACGGTTACTCGTGGTGATGAACGGATGTTCATAACCTTAACTACTTTTCCTATTGAGCGAAAGCTCACCCCTTACCTTGTTGTTTTTCTAGTCTTAAGCGGGATCTGTGCTAGCGGGATTCTCGGCGTTTGGGGGCCAGCGAGGGTCTTGTCTAGTTGTCTAGCGACGTACTGTTTATTTGAACTAAACACTTTATTACTGGTTTTTATGAGCTGTTGACTCATTTTATCGGTTTTTTTTAATTTCAGAGTATTATTTTAAAACTTATTTCCTTTGAATTACTTTAATTAATTATTACTTTAAGTTCACGTCTCGAGTCCGGTCAAAACCGGATTTGGGGCGTGACAACATTAGTGCCAATTACTATGACGGTCATTGGGGTTTCACGGTCATTGTTGTGTCCCAACATCGCTATCAGGACGGGGCTAGGCTCTATTTTGGGTCACAGGGGTGAATGTCAGCATTAAGGGTTGGGACGATCACTACATTGATACGGATGTCACGACTGTTGGGTACGACGATCTCTGGATAACTGGAATTTATGAGAAAGCTCGTCGGGATCTTTAGCATCAGATTTAGAACCTCCTCCGCCAATTGTACCAACCAACCCGACCTAATTAGGTTCTGATTTGGGATTTTAATGGACTCTTAGGGAACGATGAAACGACAGGAGGGGGTCTTATCCTCAATACCCCATCGATGACTTCCGGAACGTGTTGGATGAATTGGATTTAGTGGATGTCCCTCTTTTTGGACATCAATTTACCTGGTCCCAGGGGCGTACCTTTGATGCCAGGATTCAATCCCGTTTGGATAAGGCGTTGGTCTTGACTCCATTCTACTACACCCTTCCGGACATGGTATTATACAATACAAGTACAACAAAGACTGACCACTACCCCCTCCTTCTATCACTTGCTCGCAATGTGGGTCATTGGGCGCCCCCCAAATTCAGATTTCAGTCCCAATGGACGTAAGACCCAGACTGAGAAAGGCTCATTAAGGAGAGGTGGGAAACGAATCCAACGACTCCAATGCGAGTTGTCATAAAAAATGTGGGCTTATCTTTTGACACATGAGGTAAGCAACACTTTAAAAAGAACATTAACCATATCAAATCGTGTCAGCGACGAATTGTAGAGTTGAATGGGCGGGTGGACCGTCCGGGTATTAATCGACGGGAAGCGATTCAAATTCAGTATGAACGAACTTTATGTATCCAGGAAGCTTTTTGGCGCCAGAAACCCAAACAACACTGGCTAGCAGAAGGCGACCGGAATACCAAGTTCTTTCAGGCAACCACGACGTACCGTAGAATGATAAATGTGGTGGTCTATCTCAGGAATAATCTGGGTCAATTGGTCACTTGGGATACGAGCATGAAAGACCTCATTGTTGACTACTTCCGGGTCTTATTTGCCACGAGTTCTCCGAATCTGAGGGACTTTTCGATTGTACTTCAGTCCCAGATTAGACCAACGCAGAATGAGGTATTGATGGCCCCTATTTGGCGACTAAGACTGTATCCACGACTACTGCACCTAACGTTGCACGTCCTCGGGGTGTCACCCAGGCCCGCTCGATGGATCTTGGTTGGAAAAGCTTTAGGACCGGCCAACTCTCTAGTAGCTGGGCACCTGACACCCTGGGCCTTCTTGGGCACAGAGATAGACCCAACTTTGGAGCTGGACCGGTGAATGGAGCTGGAGCAGGGGTTGAGGGAGTGAAAAAGGGGTCTGTTGGGGAACCCCGAGTTGACCAAGACAAGGCGGGGAAATAACCCGCATAGAGGAATGAAAGTGATTCAGTGCTCTAGGGATTGGCCTTGAGAGGATTCCTTAGAAAGAGCTCTGCCTCCCTTTGAAGCTGATGACAACAAGTTCGGTCGTACTCTACAAAGTATGCAACGTTTAGGCAATACCTTGAGCGATAGTCATTGGTTTCGTCATACTGTAGTTTTCATTTTAACTTGCCTTCATGCCTCTTTCAACACCGATTATTCTAATTCATATGTCTCGGAGTTTTTTTTATGAAGAATCTTTCTGAAACTTTATATAATATAATGATTCTTTTATTTTAATCAATAATATATACGTATCTTTTAGGAAAAAAAATGAATTTAAGCCCCTAATTAAAATTCCATCGAAGTACATGCTCATGACACAACTATCCGTTGAAAACGCGGCATGGAAGAAGCAGGTCTAGGTGGAAGGCCTCTTTTGCTGACGTGGCGATATCATAGCCATTAAATCAACTTCCCCGGTGGTGATCCAAACGGTCGAAGCTCAGCTCTCAAACTTGGCTGAGTAAAACGCCGTTTCAGGCTCTATAAATTCGTGCACCCCCATTTGTTTTTTCATTTCGAATTTCCCTCTCAAGAGCTCGCACCAAATTCACACGCTCTACTCCAGAGACCCTCTCTACATCTACAAAAATGCTCGCCTCTCTGAAGCAAGTTCAATTCTCTCTACTCTTCTTCGTGTATATTTGGATCACATTGCTCTAAACACCACCATACCTAACTGTTTTTGTAAATTTCCTGCTTGTGATGGAGCACAGAGCCGAAGATCAGGGCCAGTTGCAGCTGATCGAGAGAGAAGACATCGATGATGAGGACGATCTGTTTGAGGCGATCGACAAATGTAACTTCTCAAATATCTTATTTCATTTGTTTCTGCTACATGATCTCCGATTTTTGAACTCTAGTTTCCGTTCAGTTTATTCGGCACGAATACTACTGGAGCTTGATTTACCTGCATTTTTTTGCTACTGCGCTCTTCTGATTTTCACGAGTTTGCTTAATTCCGTTAATATTTTCGTATTTTCGAAATGGATCGGTGTTTGATGATCCATTTCTCGGCAATATATATAGATTTTCCTCTATTTTTAGTTGTTCATGATTATGTTGGTTTTATTATGTTATCTGTTGATGGATCTGATCTGTGTTTCCTGATCTAAGTTACCGTATCTGCATTTTATGGCTGTTTCTGCTCACGATCGGTGGTTCTCATTTACATATTTACTTCGTGTGCATTTATCGGAATACAAGTAGATTCTGCTTGATCAAATCGGTTGGCGATTTGAGCTGTGATAAATCTAGTTCTTATTGTGGGAGTTTGACTGGATTTTGCAATTTTACCATTGATTTATGCATCGAACTTGGATCATAGCTGAAGAAACTATAGATTTGCACTTGTACACCCGATTTGTGTATATAAGTGATATCCGGATGATTGATTGGTCTTGGTTCAAAATACCTGGGATTTTGCACAGTGACTGCCCAAGGAATCAACGCTGGAGATGTTAAGAAACTCCAAGACGCAGGGATCTATACCTGCAATGGCTTGATGATGCACACAAAGAAGGTATAATCCTTTTCACTTGAAATTGTTTGATCCATGAATTTCCTTTGGTGCGATTTAGTTACCATAGCTTCAATTTTACAGCACTTGACTGGGATCAAAGGCTTGTCAGAGGCCAAGGTTGATAAGATCTGTGAAGCTGCTGAGAAGATAGTGGTTTGTGCTTAGTTGTTAATGCTAGTTTGTTACATTAGCATTCTTTGTTTTCAAGTATTTTGGCTAGCCTCATTTCAATTTATTTCTCTCTCCAGAATTTTGGTTATATCACTGGAAGCGACGCTCTACTCAAAGTAAGTTCCTAATTTATTTGATTCTGAATTTGAATTTGGAGAGCACTAAAACTAGATTATCAAAATATGAACAGTTCTATGAGATATGCTAACATGTTTGAGATAATCATGGAACTTCCTGCACATATTTGGTAAGTAGTAGTGAACCTGAGTATTGATTCTTGTGTCCTTTTCTGCAGAGAAAATCTGTGGTTCGCATCACAACTGGAAGCCAAGCTCTTGATGAACTTTTGGGTGGTAATGATTTTCCATCTGAGGCATTATATAACACTGTCTCTACACTAAAAATAATTGTATTGACAAAGTTGCTATACTAATTTATCGTTTTAATTGCAAAGGTGGGATCGAAACTTCATGTATTACAGAAACTTTCGGGGAATTCAGGTAAGATCACATTTTATCTTTATACAAGATTTATATTTCTCTTTTTCCATCTTGGAAGAATTATTGTTTTTCCTTTTGCTGAATGAATTATTGTTGCTTTTGATATTTTTTAGAGTCAACTTCATTAATTCCTGCATAATATCAATTTTATTTACAATATCAATATTGGTTCAGGTCTGGGAAAACACAGCTTGCACATACTCTATGTGTCACTACACAGGTTTTTTTTCTTGACTTGGTTCTGGTATACGTGCTTAATTTTTGTCCTCTATTGATACTTAAACAGCATGAGTGGACATAATAGCTATTGAATTTGACTATATGTGGCTTGCCAGCTCTCAGTTCTCAAGTATCTCCTAAGTGTCCCACAACTAGTCTTTAGATTTTTTTGCCTTAATAATGACATCCCATTTACGTAATATTTCTGTTTTTATCTCCCAATGAATATTATCTGCGAATTTAACTATATGTGGTCACACTAGTCATTCTTTTTGCTTATGACAATTTTATGAAAAAAGTACTTGTGAGCCTTGCTGATGAAGCTTGACTATTGCAGCTTCCCATCAACATGCATGGAGGGAATGGAAAGGTTGCTTATATTGATACTGAGGGAACTTTGTATCCTTCTTGTTTCTTACTTTCTCTCAATAAACTAAAATGATGCTATAAGTCTGCTATCAACTTTGTAATCTACTAACAACATTAAACAATGCTTCCTAGTCGTGTGTGTTTTCTCCTTAACTTCATGTATTTGCAGTCGACCAGATCGGATTGTACCAATTGCTGAGAGATTCGGCATGGACCCTGGAGCTGTACTTGATAATGTAAGATTTGTCTTCCTGAATATTATCACTAGACAAAAGTGAAACAAATATTCAGACTAATCTCTCTTTTCCCATGACTATTAAAGATCATTTATGCACGTGCTTACACATACGAGCATCAGTTCAACCTGCTTCTTGGTCTGGCTGCAAAAATGTCTGAAGAACCATTCAGACTTCTGGTGAGTAATTTTTTTTATCCCATGCACAAGTATAATGAGCTATGTTGACCTGATGTATATTCATCACTGGATTCAGATTGTGGATTCAGTGATTGCTCTCTTCCGAGTGGACTTCACAGGAAGAGGAGAACTTGCAGATCGCCAGGTTAGCTCCATAGTTGCCTCACAATACCTGCAGTAGTTTTAGGTGATCAATCCCCCCTATTTCTTTGTTAATTCTATTTGATGACGTGGGATTTGTTTTGTCATTTGCAGCAAAAACTGGCACAGATGCTCTCCCGTCTAACAAAGATTGCAGAGGAATTCAATGTTGCAGTCTACTTGACCAACCAAGGTAATCCTTTCTCATCCGAATTCATGAAGTCAATTAAGGGATATTGTGAAAAAAACTAACAGAAGTTAATCAAACATAAAAAAAGAAATTATGAATTTGTTATCCTGTAAAATGTATATAAACAAAAATCAAACATGGAAATGGAAAGCAGACACCTTCATGGATGACCAGGGATGAGTTCGCATCATTAGGCTACTACCAATTAATAGCTGTTGCACTAATCTGGCATGTTAACTTATTGGAGCTTATAACTGAACCAAGTCATGCTACATTGTTATGTGCAGTTATAGCAGACCCAGGTGGTGGTGTATTCATATCAGACCCAAAGAAGCCAGCAGGAGGGCATGTGCTAGCCCATGCAGTCACAATTAGGTTGATGTTCAGGAAAGGCAAGGGTGAACAAAGAGTCTGCAAAGTGTTCGATGCCCCAAACCTGCCAGAGGCCGAAGCAATATCCTTTTGCAACAATATTCTTTCCTTTATTTAATGATCTGCCAAAAACAATTAATCCCATACTACTCACTATTCGCTCAAAATTCATAGCCAACATCTTTTGAAACTGCTAGTTTGATAAGTTCTTAACAAAAACACGTGTTTCAGATAACACCAGGTGGCATTGCTGATGCCAAGGACTAGAAATCTGCTTAGAGGCCTGCAATTTCCGGCTGCCAATGTTGAAGGATAGCTGCATGTCTTGGCTTCCAACTATCTGCTTTTGTGAGTAAAATAGTCTGTAGGCTAGTTTTAGTGGAAACTTAGCAGTGTGTCTTAGTGACCAACTACCTACTTTATCCTGATATAGATTCATAACTAATGTGAGTCAGTTTTCCTTTGCTTCCTACTATCTACTTCTAGTCTGGTGTAGATTTCCAAAATAATGTATTAGTTTTGGAAATTCCTCCAGTACAAGTGGGGCTAAATCTCTTGCCTCAGATAAACATATGTTAAACTTGCAAGTTGTAGTTTATAGATTTCTCCATGTTTTATGCCTCTGAGTAAATTTTCCTTAATATTCAGAAATTTTATTTTACAATGGCCACAAATATACCAAGTCAAAATATATTAACGCATAATGTATGGTAGGCAATATTATTTGATATTATGTGCCCAAGCCCATGGCTTAATTGAAAAGCAAAATGTACAGCTGCATAATACAATGTCTCAGCTCTTGTGCTAGTAATCTTATACGGTAAAAAGTACAAGACCCTGGAAGCGGCAAGTCATTAACATGGGAAAGGAAAATAGAGGGATAGTTCAAAAGCAGCAAGAGGCCATTGATAACAGAAGCCTGTCATATGAGATCAGTAATGGGAGGACCAGTTTGCAGCACTCCCAACTCTTGGCATGCCAGTGGACTCTTTCTTAGCCTCTGCATCCACCTTAAAAGTGGAACCACACATCTGCCCCGAACTGTCAACCCTTGGCACCGGCTTCAGCTCATTTAGTGGATGTTCATGGCTCCTTAGCCCTCCAGATGATGTAAAGAAGCACCCTGTGGAGAATTAACATAGAAATCTTTAGAAACCTATAGATGTTGGCTTGTCTTGTATGTGATGTTTAGCAACTAAATAAAACAGGTTTCAATGGGGGGAAATGGATCCCTCATAATACCATACCTTTAGGGAATGGTGCAAAGGATTTGCCACATCCCTTCTTTACAATCTCTGCATCATCAGAGAGAACAAGATGGCCTTCAGAATCAGATCCCCAGAAAAAGGGCACACTCCCATCAGCATCCTGCAAAGTAGAATGATGGAAAATCAGAATACACGGAAGAAGTACAAATGATATCAAAGGCATGGTTGTAAGGATTTACTCACAGAAGCAACAAATGTAGCTTTAGCAGAACTGTCATAGATGATAAATGAGTATTTCCCATGGATGTCTCTCACAACCTGGTCAGCAGGATAAGGACCTCTGTCCCTGAGGGTCCTGTATGCTTCAATAACAATGATCACCTCGTTTGCGGTTTTGTTCAGTCCATATTGTTGTTTCAGAGGAGCAACATTCTCAATGTGACCTTGGAATAAGCAGAATATGTCGTCCACAACAGCAAACAATCTAGCAAAGCAAACAAGACACATCAACTATGCACCAACAGAAAACAAAAGAGATTAGAAACATTCAACTGTCATGAAAATGCCCCTAGTGTGTTGTATTAGTTCCAATTCATTACAAAAGGAATGGAACCAAACTCATCTGTTGGAAAATTTTCAACTTCTCTATTTGGTTGCATTTTAATTATTTTCTGCTACCCAAACAATACTTAACTTAAGGAAGGATTGGAGGAGCCAACAAAATGACCCGTCCATGTCAAAATGGTTACCTAAAGCTATAAGCCATTACAGATTAAAGGTAAAGGAAGCAAAAAGAAGAAAATCTCTATATCAGGACCACCAACCACACAACTTAAAACTTTGGACCACATCAACAAGCATTTTGGATCTCCCAACACTCGCACATCACTTAAAATCGTGGTACATGATATCCAGAAATTCCTAGATCAAAAAAATAAGACCCCCCTGCTACGATGGAATAAAAGAACTTATTGATCAGAAAATTTTGAGTGAAGTTTTAGAAAGAAAACCAATCAAAGGTGAGATCTCTAAGAAACCAGCAACCTCATAGATCATACTAAAAGAGAGAGAACACTGAAATTATAGGGAAAAGATCAAGACTTTGCTCAAGATATATAGCGAGCACTTCATTATTCTTCAAGCTACCCATAAATCAAACACAAGGAAAGAGGAAAAAAAGTTGGGATTTTATATACTCACGCATGATCATGAAGGTGAAAATCAAAAGACCCATAAACAACAATGATCATCGGCATCAACCCCAAAGTAGTATAGATATGGGTATCGTCGATTTACCTCGGGAGGAGAGGGTTCTGTTTGTCAAGAGAGTAAGCCATGATACCAGCAGCACCAAGGTTGATGGAGACTGAGCCAGGATGAACAGCGGAGAAGTGCTTGGCTAAGAACCCATCTTTCAGTGACGAAACCGACTCCGAGTGTGGACTCTGCAGAGCTTCTGGGCTCTTCGCCACCGATTTTCCGAAAATCGCCAACATTCTTCTTCTTCTTGCGTACAGATCAAATGTTTCAACTCAAAAATACAGATCAGACAATGGAAGATAATTATCGGAGGTTGGAGAAAATTCGGAGCCTAGTGCTTTATAATGAGCTTTCTCGATTCAGAATCTCATTCCGATATTGCCCTCGCTAGTTAAACGAATTTCTGCGATTTGCCACCACAACTATATAAGTCAATGCTCTCTAATCTCTATTGGCCATGGGACCCATATCAACGGATAATAAAGCAGTTACTTTAAACACACGATATTGGGCTGACGCATCAAAGAAGAAAAAATGTTGGTACGAGGGCTTTTCCGTAAATTGAAAATGCTACAGATATAGATAAAATAAAAATAAAACCTTGATCTTATCCAGAAACAGTGTTGTTGGCGTGGCAAGGTGACGGTGGCAAATTGGTAATCAGATTCTCTACTGAATTGTGTTAAGAAATAAATACAGCTTTGAGAAAATAAAGGGAAAATAGATTTTTTTTTAATCTTCATATCATAGTGCATTGTTTCTTACAAAGATTCTATTTTCTACAAATGAATTTAAAATCTGGCAGTGCTACGCATGTTCGTCTAATCATTAAGAAACACGTGTTCATTTTTTTGTAGGGAACTGTACCATGTTCACATGACTTGGTTATTGTGGTGCACACAGGACGGAATTTGATAATTTTCGTACGTTGTATTTACTATCTAGGAATTGTAATACAGAATCTGATCTGATCGAGTGTTTCAATCTTTGTGCTGGTTACTGGAATCTAAATCATGATCATAATGTAAGAATTACCCCTAAGAGAATCATTTGATCTATACAAGGTTTCTAGAGAAAGATTATTGTCGATTAAAAAATAATTATATGACATGAAAAAATATTCCTGTATGTGCTATCAACAATTCAATAACATTCATTTCCAAACAAGCCAATTTTGTACCTGTCCACAAAAGTATCACCACTTTGCCAACCGTGCCCATGATAAACTTATCTGATAACATTACAAAAAAAAAGATAGCAAAAGCCAGTACCAAACAGGCCCAATTCCACACTCAAATATCACAATCCAGTTCCAAAAGCATGAAAATCTCACCCACAATGTCAATGAAGCACCTTCTTTAGGCCCCATTGAAAGAGAGGGAAGCTGGACTTTCCTGTAACCTTCTGAGCCAAATTAATGACTTGAAGATAAAAACATCCAAATACACGGGTCTATATAATCCAAACACAAGTTTTTCTCCTTTTCTATTCATAAACTCAGATGGCAAACATATGTTTAGTCTCAAAGTTATGTTCTAATCGTAATGCAATAAATTATCAGTTTGAACCAGAATCTTTTACAAAAGACGTGTTCGATGCAGTAGACTACAACAGACTCCAACCTCAGAACACTATCATATGGCACAATCTCAGACCCGGTTATATGCAACTGACTTGCTGAACAGACGCCGAATATATAAGACTTGAAGAACGCTAGCAAGTGCCAGCATAAGATACTCCATAACCGTGTAGAAGATAACACGCTTTCGTGTGCTCTCATTTGCTGCATCACAAAAAAAACATTTGCTGAATAAGAAATGAATAGGACTCTACTTATTTTTACCACTAAAAATTACAATCTCTAGTTCATTAATGTATTTCCCAGTTATTGGTGCGGTCCCACCTTTTAGCAATAAGTAACTCATACCTAATCCCCTAATACAAGGAGGTGGTTGTGATGCACTACCACTCAAACAAACAGGGGATCACGTATGGGACTACTACACTTACCCCCAACAGCCTTAGTACGGTTCAACTATACACATGGAGAATGAAATCATGCGCATAATGCTTTCTATTACACCATAATTTATGATCAAGAAACTGAGAAGGCTTACTATGACGATGCCGGGCATCACGGGCTTTCAAGTATTTCTGCTCTGCTGTGACAGACTCCAGCGACTCCCTCAACTCAGCGATTTTAACATTTATTGGGTCCAAATGCTCTGCAACAAGATGTTAATGTCAAAGCTTAGAGATGATTTAATATTTATCAGACGAATGGAGAAGCCGCTAATATGTCCCAAAATATGCTGTTATGACATCAGAATACCGATTCCCAGTAAATAGACCGCTAGTAACAAGAGACAATCCCTGGCAGCTAGTACAGATTATGGAAACAGATTTTTAACATTCCATTTCAAGGGCTCTGAGCTCTATCATCTTTATGTTAATATAATGAACTGAACATGTATATGAGGCTATCACTTACAAGTTTCCATACACTCAAATTTGCTTTGTGGATATAAATGATGTTTATTTATAAATAACCCTGTCCTCATAATTTCAATCTATTTACTAATCGTTTAACAACATAATGAAAGGCATAATAACTAGGTAATGCATTGTGAGCTAATACAAAAGTGAAAACACATAGGCAATGATACTTGTTTCACTATAAGAACGTGAAAGACGATGATGCACTATTAATAAGGAACAATGGAGTACTGTCTAATGTTAACCCGCAGTATGCAATTATATAAAGATGGTTATATACTTCAAGTAACAAGAGGCTATCGAGAATGGGACGAACCATCTTTCGCAAGGTCGTGCTCATTGGGAATGTGCCCAACATGTATGTAGAAAGAAACAGTCTCTGGTGTTGAGTACGGATTATGGAAACAGAATTTGTACATTCCACTTCGTGGGGCCTTGAATTCAAACTTATCTCCAGACGTTCCCTTCAAAGTGTGTACTGTATTACCAGCAGGGGATGTTACCTGCACAGAAGTTTGAAATTAGGCTACTCGGATAGACAAGCAGCGGTTCTAAATTGCAAATTTAAGTGACATCTAAGCTCTTATAAACTGATATTGCATTCATTTGATAAACGGATAGCGGCTCCTTAAATCTTATTATATATTCAAGAGGACATAGAGCCAGAACTCAGCAATGACCAACATCAGACTGACACAACGGATGTAGACAGGTGAACCAAAAAAAGACCTAGCATCACCAATTGTAGAGGACTTTGCTTTAACACCAATATCAGACTGACACAACGGCTAGAAACTATAAAGGATGAATATATGTTGACTACACCTTTTACTATGTAGGAATTTAAGTCATCTATCTTCTGACATGGGCTTTTTACAATGAATTTATGCATAACACAAATTTGCTTATCGTCATACATTCATTGTTCGAGAATAGTGTACTACCCTTTCTCTTCTGGTCTTGTCATCTTTAAGAGAAGAGGGCTAAGCTAAAGAACAGAATTTTTGAAGTATCTTGTGTCAAACACGTGGAGGTCAACAAAAAAAAATAGCCTTTAAGAAGGCATTGGGTAAGCATGCCCTTCGCCTGATCATTTTGTATGACATAATAGAGATAATTATTGAATTTGCTCACTCAAAAAACTTACAAATAGTGCCAGGTTGTAAAAGTTACTTTGTCAAATGGCCACATTGCGATGATTACTTTCAACATGAATGAAAAAAATCCCCTTAGAATGTCGAAGTTCATGTTCTCTAGTTATCCATATGACACACCCCCAATACTACCAGCTAAATGTATAGTTCATGGACAGAAACATGTGTTTGTGTTTTGACATAAACACGGATGTCACTAGAAAATCAAAGGGGTGAATTAAGAGTAACTTAAATCTATAAACTTAATTTGGATCCATTTTCAAATGTGAACATCCAAAATTAAGTATATGAATTCAATTTCTCCACTAAAGTTTCACAGCAACCAAACATAGCATCAGAATCAAACCTAAAACCCCAAACCCACGTCCCCATACATATGTCGATACCTATACATGCTTATAGATAGCTAGGTTTCCTGAGGTATTTTTGTTCCCAATTCTGAAATTCCGAGGAAAGGAAAAAAGAAAATCATGTTTTTTCTTCAGTTTTCCCAGAACAATCAAACATAGAGTAGAATTAACCGAGATTCCTAAAAAATCCAACTTGAATTAGATTGCAGATTTAGGCGCGATTGGATAGATCCAGAAACCAAAGGACAAATCAAGATGGAATAGAAATCAAATGAATCGAGAGAGCTTACGACAAAGTCGATCCCGGGGTGATCGGAGCTCCAGAAGATGTCGTGATCGACGACCACGAAGTTGCCGGAAACGGTGTCGCCCTCATAGAGAACGTACTCGTAGATGCATTCGACGTCGGTGACGGTCACCGATAAAGACGAAACACGGCTAGCGAAGCTGAAGAGCAGAGCTAGCATCAACAGGCACACCTTCGTATCTTTCTCCATCGCCGAGTCTCGTCTATTCCACTCGGTCTTCAACCAGACAAAGTTAACTTCTGACCTTCCGTTTTAGTTTGTTATGGCTTTACTTGCTACTAACTTCATTCACGGGACGACTAAAGAAACCCGTCATTTATTTATTCATTCGCCTTGGAAATAACGCATTTTGACTTCGAAACGACGCAGTATCGTATCCACTGTTTTCTTTTTGCTTTATATTTGTGAATAAAATGCTCCATCAATAATTTTGAACAATTTTTATGATTTGATCTAGTTGTCTAAGTTGGGAATTTAATACAAATTAATGTGGAAATTTTTTATCGTGCCCTGTTTCTCTCTTCCACGTTAGCGTTTTAAGAAACCATTTTTATTTTCTACATAACGACTACGACGAACTCACCATCTTTTCTTCCTTTTATGGTTTTGCCTCACTGACACCCCTTATCCCGGTCGATCCTTCTCTCCCCTTTCCGATAGTCCCTCTAATTCTAAGAACGCCTCTAACCATCATGTCGCTCCTTATCTGTCCCGGTTTTGTACCAAACCTTGGTGGATCCTACAGATTTTATGGGAAACTTCTCCCTTTAACAGCACAAGGAGGACGAAGTCCACATGGTCCCAGGAGGAGAGGACGACGTGAAGGAGGCGATGACCCTATTTCGGTTTGCGCTCGTCAGACGATTTCTCTCAGACAAGCGACTCAACTCGAAGATTGTTGGCGATGTCATGTCAACGCATAGAAGAGCCTGAGCCTTGTCGTCGTAACCTAAGCCATGAAGTTATGACGTTCTTCTTCGCAAATATGGGGGAGAGAATCTGAGTCCTCGAGAGATAATCATGGACTTTCCACAACACCTACCTTTTCTTAACTATTTCGAACGTGTTGATCAAACTTTATGAACCGAGTTGGGGAAACATCAAACGTTTATTGAATGCTATCAGCATCGAACGCCCGAGTAGAGAAAGGCTACGGCCCTGACCAATAAACGGACCGAACGGTCACCAGAGATGACCGAGTGACGGTAAGATCAGAGTAGCGCAGCAGAAGCGTAGTGGCCCCATAACCCACAATCATCGAACCCTACTAAGAGTTTGAAATTCTTAAGAGTCGAACCTTTGAAAACGACCTTCGTGTTTTAACACCCCGGTCGATGGACGAATAGTTGGACGACTATGAGTTGCACGTGTAAGGATAGAGTAGGGGGTAGTCCTTAAGTTCGTCCCAGAAGAGACGATCAAATTACTACCAATTCATGAAGTCAATATCGGAATTGACCCAAGACCAATGACGACGCCGACATCCTAGAACCATGCAGGTTCACGCCAGTAGAGCGATCGCACCGAACGTTAGTCAGAAAGATGAAGGACCTGTCCGAGCGCGTCATCGCGCAACATCAAGAAGACGCATTACAAGAGTCACATCCTTTGCGCCACACTGAACAGATAGATAGCACCGAGAGTTACAAGGACATCATACGACACTCTCATCGGAGCAAAAAGCGGAAAACGGTCTCAGTGCGTGTTGATTACTCCTCGAGTGGTGACTTGGGGGGACTTGACTACAAGTCGTGTTGGTCGATAGCTCGTGAACGAGTGTCAACGAGATAAGGAATACCACCGGTTGGGATAACCTTTGCCGATCGATCTTGAATTGTGATTCGCTATCGAGTGTGATTATCGTACGTTTAGTTTTGGTGTCTTGAAGGATGCCTACTTTCGACTAATTGCTAGTAAGAGGGCCATCGATCCTTGTTGTTAAACTTCGTTCGTCCGACTAGAGGTCGGTAGAGTTCATGGTGGTTGTAATAACCACTCCCGGTCAACGCCAGTCAAACCTGCGAAAAACAGGAAAATTTTAAAATTTTAAGACTGACACTTAATTGAACCTAAAATGACCCCGAGTGTCATACCGGACTTAAGTTGACCCCGTTATCGACCAAAGTGAGTTCCGGGAGACTCAGGGCAACTTTCTGATCGTTTTGGGAAAAGTTGACTTTTCGCTGGAAAAGTCAACCGAGCGACATTTTGGTCCATTCGAGGACTGTTTTGGATCCAAAAAGCTTAGCCGTCGTCGCAGCGATCTTAGTTGAGCCGTTTCCTTGTAGCCCGTCAGATTTCGTAATTTTTGGGAAAAAGTGCCCGTTCGGGGCCCGAAACGTCCGATTTTCGCGAATCTGATCGGAAAATATCTAGTAGATATTTTTCCAAAAAGGGGTGGGACCCATTTTGCCACTTGTCATGAATGTGGTGGAATGAAGAAAAGGGGACAACTTTGCCCTTTGACTTAAAACTAAAGAAAAAGGGAAAGTAAGGGTACTTTTGTTATTTTGATGTGTGGTTTGGTTTTTAAAACAAAACAAAAGGGGAAGAGAGTGAGATGGTTAGGCAATTTCAGAATTTAGGAGAGAGAAGAAAGAGAAAAGAAGAGAGAGAAAGGGAAGGAGAGAAAGGAAGAAGAAGGTTGGGTTTTTGGTGATTTCCCGACGATTCGACCGACCGATCGACTCAACGATTGAAGATTCGAACTCCCCTCGTCATTACCTACGGTAAGAACCCATCTTTTTCTCGTTTTGGAACGTTTGAATTTTAGGGTTTGAGTTTAGATGTGTTGATTAAGGTTGGGTTAAGGATTGGAGTTCGTTAGGAACGTTTTGGGGCGAAAAGGAACATTTTCCAAGGATGGCCGGGTGGGGCCCACACGCTCGGGAATTAGGGTTTCGTGTTTGGGTGGTTTAGGACGTTCCCCGAATAATTTATCCATAACCGAATCGAAATTTGGAATTAAAATGCGAAAGTTGTATTTATCGGGTTTAGAAACTTTAAACGTTAATTAATTGACTCAGAAGTCGGAATTCGATTCCGTCAAGTACATTGGGACCCTTGAGTTATTCTAAGACTGTAGAAACGAAAACGGGAATTTTTGGAGCCCTAGAAGGGCATTTACAAAACCCGGGCAGATTCGCCATGTCCGGCAAATTGGGCCTTTACGGGTCCTTTATCGACAATGTCGAGTATTTGGGAAGTTTGGGAGTGATCGACATTGTCGGGGTTACGTTTGGGCGTTAAGTTTATTAAATTTCAGCTTATTTCCTGCGAGTTAAAGTGCATTAAAATTGTGTTCTTTTAGATCGTGCCACGGACCGAGGCAAGGGAAAGCTGGGTGAGTGACTGAGATCATCACCATAGTTCGTTGGTTGGCTTTTGGAAAACACGCACGAGGTAGGGAAAAGTAGCCGGATCTCGGCCCTAACTGGGGAAAGTTAACAGTAGAATTGCATGTGACACCAGGGTGTCGTGGGTTAAATAGGTTTATTTAAAGATTAGAAAAGCATTATACGGGAACGTAGCGAATATGAGAAAAGCATGTGACACTTAGTAGTGTCGTAGGAGCAGAGAACTTAGCGTTATTAGAATTACTGGAGGCATATGACCATGCCCGGAGGTTGTTTGTGAACTTATCGATATTAGGACTGTTGGAGGCTTTGGTTAAGCCGGAGGTTGATTGATATTTTGGTGTCTTGGGTGGCCTTGAGAGCCCGTGTATTATTATCGAGTTTTGGGTGGCCTTGAGAGCCCGTATTATTATTGTTGAGTCTTGGATGGCCTTGAGAGCCCGTATTATTATTGTTGAGTCTTGGGTGTCCATGAGAGCCCGTGTTATTATTCGTGTTTGGGTGGCCGTGAGAGCCCGTACTTTACTGTTGGTGTTTTAGTTGGCTTACGAGTTAGAGTCTCGGTAAGTTGCGAGCGTGTTTTATTGTTGAGTTTTGGGTGGCCATGAGTGCCCGTGGGGTTGTTGAACCCGTGTCTTTATCGCTGGTGTTTTAGTTGGCTTACGAGTTAGAGTCTCGGTAAATTGCGAGCGTGTTTCATCGTTGAGTTTTGGGTGGCCATGAGTGCCCGTGGGGTCGTTCCCGTGTCTTTACCTTTGGTGTTTTGGGTGGCCATGAGTGCCTGTGGGGTTGTTGAATCCGTGTCTTTACCTTTGGTGTCTTGGGAGGCCGTGAGTGCCTGTGGGGCTGTTGAGTCCGAGTTTTACTGTTGGTGTCTTGGTGGCCATGAGTGCCTATGAGTGTTGAACCTGTGTTGTTACTGGTTGTTGAACTTGCTTATGATTGTGTTTGTGATTGTGATTGTGGTTACCTGAGGTTGGGGGCCCGCTTCATGAAACGGGGGTCCACGAGCACACGCGTCTGCATGTTCAGACGGGGTAGGGGGCCCGCCCGCCAATAAAGGGGTCCTGGCCGGGCGTGTGTGGTTTGGGTTTGTGAGCGTACTTTGGCTGGCTTACGAGTTAGAGTCTCGGAGTTGCAAGCATTCTTTGGCTGACTTACGAGTTAGAGTCTCGGTAAGTTGCAAGCATTTTCCGGCTGGCTTACGAGTTAGAGTCTCGGTAAGTTGCAAGCATTCTTGGGTTGGCCTGACCGAGTTAGAGTCTCGGGAGGGTGTGAGCGTTCTTGGCAGCTGGTTTGCGATCCTTTGTGATCTTGTTTGATGTGCGATCCTTTGTCATCTTATTTGGTGTTGCGTAGTTTCTTTTGAGTCCTTGGAAGAGGTCGTGATCGTTGTGTCGGGTCTACTTTGCGTGTCAGAGCGTTGAGTTGGTCAAGGAAGGTAACAGTGGGTGTATGTTCAGTCAGAGTACTTGGGTTGGGGACAGTGTTCCCCGGTGTTGACCTTTTTTTGGTGTTACCGGCTTTGTCTGCTAATTATGCCGTAGTCAGTCTGTTATCCGTGGTGGTGAGCGAACGCTCACCCCTAGCTGCTTTTCCTACAGGTACCGATCGCAGGTTGGACTAGGTGAACTTCTGAAGCTTGAAGAGCTAGGAGCGGGATTTCTGGGTTTATTTTGAGTCTAGCGACGGATACCTTACTTTTGTCCACTTGTTGGGACGTGTTTTAAGTTGTAAATATTATTTTGTTGAACAAATGGTGTTTTTAAAGTGGTTTAATGAAAATGGTTTCAAAATGTTTTATTATTTTAAATGTTCGCGTCCCGAGTTCGGTTTACTGAAATTGGGGCGTGACAGTGGTACTGAACCATGCACCGGTTTTGAGAACCGTTGACTCATTGATGTGAGGACTTGGGTGAGACGAATTGTGATGTATTTGATCAAGGGTTGAGGATTGGTATCGATGTCAAGAGAAATATCGCGAGTTGGATAACCTTCTTGATTGATCACAGTTAGGTGTTGAGGGTTTACCGCGAGTTAGGTTTGTGATGCTTAATGTGTGACTGAACCGTATCAGGTTGAGAATATTGATAAGGTTTACCCGGTGTGACATGCTACTACGTTGGACAAGCGTACCATGTTTGGTATGACATGGGCTTATGATTAAGTTATGTTTTGAGGCATGCCGCCTTTCGGCTAGATGCTGGCACATGGTACCATATACTTGATTGAGGTACGTCTACCTTTCCACGAGATGTGATGAAACGGATGGTTGTTCCACACCCTGCAGTTGTGATGAGAACTTTGGTTTGATGGTAGCATCTGTGTGTTACTGCTTGCCTTGTGTGTGATAGGTCGAGACATGACTTATTGACGTTCCAGTGTGAACTATTCTTGTAACGATTAGGACAGAGAAATGGAGAAGTACATCTGTGGATGGCTCCGTCCTTGGCCGACTTTCGGGGTGTTCCGGTGTGGCATGTCTGAACCGCGATCGTTCTATCCGGTGTGAGACCAGTACCGTTGAGGATTCTGATGAGAGGTATCTACATCGAGGTTGTTTGTGACGGTCCGTTGTCTACACTAACGTTGGATTTCGTTATAGGTTGCCGAGATCGTTATCTGGCATCCCTCAGTGTCTGAGGGACAATCGACTTGTTGTGGTTGGTCTTGACTCGATAATGTTTTGAGTTCTGTTGTGGTTAGTCCCGGTAACGGTTGCTAAGGAGGAAATTGAGAAGTAATGTTGGTGCGTGGTCCCGACTCTATTCGACTTGCAGAGCGTCCCGACAGGATACCTGTGCCGACGGAAATTTTCGGTATGGGACATCTAGACCGTTACCTGAGGTTCTTAAGTGTTCGAGTATTACTCGGCGTGTGTTTTGCTCGGGTTTTCTTTGAGTTAACCCGGAACGGTTAAAGACCGCGCATAACCGACGGAAGAGTTACGCAGTTGGACTACATCGACCTTTTGAGTTACGGCTGGTGATCACTTGTTCTGAGGTGAGCCCGAAGAAGGAACTTTTGCGGCTCGACCACAGCAGAGGCAAGTTGGTCCCGCAGATCATCATACATTTTGAGATCTTCAGGCAGAACTAGAGCTGTTGCCTAGCGGCTTCCACGTGTTCCCAAACTACGGAAGTACACCGCGGATCCCTCGCTTGTGAGTTTTAAACGAACGTTCCCTGAGATAGGGACAAGAGGAGAGCGTTCACCTTAAATTTCGAGGACGAAATTCTTCTAAGGGGGGTAGACTGTAAAACCCCACTCTTTCAAAAAGGGTAATATTTTGAAATACGAAAGGTAGGAGTAAGTTTTTGCAACAAGCGTTTGTTTGAGAAAAAAAATCAAAAAAAAAAGAGAAGAAGGGGATTTCGGAATGGGCTGGAGATTGGGCCGGTTCGGGCCCAATCATGAAGCTCGCCAGGCCCACGAAACGTACGAGGCCCAGTTTTGTTGCGTTAAAGAGGAACCGAACCCTAATTTGAGGGGAACTGTTCATCTTCTCCCTCGAAATGTCTCTCCCCCTCTGCGATTTCGAACACCGACGCCGCCAGCCCTTTCTTCTCCGGTCTCTGCCGCTCTCCTCCTTCACCTTCCCCTGATACCTCACCATCTCCCTCACCTCCATCTTCAACCTCGCTCAACCGAACCTCGCCATCACCAGAAACTCGCCCCATCCTCTCCGCGAGTCCGACTCGAGCCCTTCATCGCCGGAACCACGCGAGTTCGTTAGAGAACGACTCGGTTCGAGCTTCCCGAGTCTGTTCCGCACGGTTCGTGTGTTCTTCCCCCTTCTTCCTCTCCTCCTGACCTCGCCTTGACCGAAATCATACCGTCCCAAGCTCGATTCGAGCTACTCTGGTCGGAACCCTCGCCGGCGACCTAGCAAGCTCCAGATCTGAGCCGGGGGCGGGTTTGAGTCGTGTGCGAGCCTCTGCCGTCCCAGCCTTGTCTTTGCCGTCACCCTGGCGCCTTATCTGCCCTCGTTTCCCCCTTCTCAGGCGCCATTAACGTTGTGCTCGACGTCCGGAAAATCTCGACTCGCCAGAGTTGAGCGAAGCTCTGAGAAGAGGCTGCACCAGGCCTTGGGCCGAGAAGACACAAGCCCTGTCACGAGCCTTTGGGCCAGGTCGGTATCGGGCTGGACGAGACAGATTGGGCCTTGGGCCCGGATCAGAACTTGGGTTTGGTCTTGGACTCGGGTCTGGGGCCGGATCCGGGTCAGATCCGGGTCAACCCGATTCTGAAAATTAATGATTTTAAAAGCAGGTTTAATTAATTATTAAATTAATAAATTTGACTTAAAATTGGGTTTTTAAGGACGTTTGAACTATTCAACGAACCTTGGACTATCAGAACTGATATTGGACTCTAATTGTTAAAAACCCAGGCTTGGACTTTGCCTGAAAAGCGGGACTCCGCCCGAGAGCCGGGACTTCGCCCGAGAAGAAGAAGACCAATCCGGAACCCGTGTGAAGGACGGAGTAGGGGCAAATCGACTTTTCAGCAGAGTATTTAGAGGAAGACCACAAGGTAGGGAAAGTCTAACTACTCGAGTATTTCAATACTAGCGTGCCTATTAGGTTAATAAAATCGGAAAGGTCCTAGCATTGCATATAGGATGCGAACAACTAGAATAATTGTCTTTCAATTACTATTAACCGGACGAGTCTAGAAATGCATGATTAGGATGCAAATCACTAGTTAACTCGCTTTCAATACTTGAGAATTGATTTACTGGTAGAGAGGCCGTGATGAGCCCTCGGATTAGTTGTGTGTTAGCTTCACATGCCTGTTTGCTAGTCATTAAGATAATCAAGAGTCTAATGAAACTAGATCGAATGCATGCTTGAATGTTTGAATGTTGAACTTGAATGCTTGAATCATTGGTTGATTGAATGTTTAAATGATTGAATGGTCGATCGAGTATGACTGGTTGTGCCAAGGAGGCACGATCAGGTGATCGATTGACCGGTGGAGAGCAAGAGGTAAGTACTGGTAAGTGTAGTCAGGGGTATGAATCATGTGTGGTGTTTATTGATGAACGTGTGTATTTCTATGATTGGTTGTGGACCCTGCGGGGCATTGTTTGAGTGATCCTACGGAACATTGCTTGGTAGATCCTGTGGGATATTGTTTGGTAAATCCTGCGGGATAATGTTAGGTAGACCCTACGGGGTATCGTTTGGCAGATCTTGCGGGGCAACAGTTAGGGACCCTGGGGGGGATTGGTTATTGATCCTACGGGATAACGGTTAGGGACCATGCGGGGCATCGGTTATTGAGCCCGCGGGTAACGGTTATGGACCATGCGGGGCATTGGTTATTGAGCCTGCGGGCAACGGTTATGGACCCTGCGGGGCATTGATTATCGAGCCTGCGGGCAATGGTTACGGACCCTATGGGGCATTGATTATCGGACCCTGCGGGGCATTGGACACTGGACCCTGCGGGGCAATTGGATGATTTACCTTGTGAGGATTAGTTATTGGTTGATTTACCCAAGTGTATGCATCCTACGAGGGTATTACCTTGGTTCCCTATGACAGATGGTCCCTTGGAGACGTTTATGAGAATCCCGATGATATGCGTCCTCCTAGGGATGTTTCCGGCATTCTCGACGTTATGCGTCTCCTCTGGACCGAGGGAAAATTCGATATGACACAGAGAGTATTGTGGATCGGAGGGTGGCGACTACATGTCCCACGACATTATTCTACTTGTCCCGATGACATATGGTCCTTTGGATACGTTTCCGAGAATCTCGATGATATGCGTCCTCCTAAGGATGTTTCCGACATTCTCGACGTTATACGTCTTTGCGGCGTTATGCGTCTCCTCTGGACCGAGGGAAAATCCGACATGACACTACGGGTATTGTGGATCGGAGGGTGGCGACTTCATGTCCCACAGTATTACTTGAACGTTCGATCTTCTGTTAAGTATTTAAGAAATGCTTTGATTCTCTTTTTTTTTCCTACGATCATTATTGACTCTTTGAAGTCGTTAAACTTTCGGTTTGCCTCCGTATTTCATCTTCGGTTTGGTTTCTCGCTTTATTAAGATTTGAATGAACTTGTGAACTCCTGTTTATTAAACTAAAAGGGTGACCTGGTTATGCATTTTTCCCTACTGAGCGTAAGCTCACCCCTCCTGTCTTTGTGGTGTTTCAGGTGTTGAGCGGGAGCAGTATTAGCCGGACTCTTGGAGCTTGGGAGCTTGAGGGTTTAGCTAGTTTTAGAGACGTGCACCCTTTTATGTTGGATATTGTGTTTTACCGTTTGAGCTGTGACTCTTTACTTATTGAAGGATTTATATCATTTGGAAGCTTTATTTTATTTCATTATTTTTGTTTTACTGTAAGTCTTTAGTCACGTCTCGAGTCTGGGCGAAACCGGATTTGGGGCGTGACACTACTTGAGGCACCTAAGCTCCAGGCCCATCCAAATGACATTTGTAAAACTACTCCCTACTACGGGGGTCAACGATTAAGTTCGACCCTCACTCTGGAAATCTTTCAACTGTATTGTCTCAAACTTCAAATAACAAATCACTAATGTTTGTCTAAAAACAGTTAAGTTTTTTTTAATAAGGTTTAAGTTACTTTGACAATATTATAATATTAACGCTGTTTTTTTAGAAAGGGCATACATTTGATTAGTCACTTGTCATCAAAAGCATACATCAAGGAACAATAACCAAAGTTTAGGGCATAAGCACGGTACAATCGAAGATAGTGGACGGTATCCCCCTCCTGTAAAACAGGAAGATAATTCGCCCCACGTGGATGAGAAATAAACAATTCTACAAGTGAGTATAGAATAGAAATACAACTAAAGATACACACATAAACGTAAAGCCAAGAAGCTAAATACCAATAGTGGTGGCTTTCTTGACTTGCCCCAATACGCCTGACCCCTCAATAGGTAGCTACACTCAGAGAGGGAAACCGGGAGGACGCGTCTGTGTTTGGGTCCAACGGGCTTTCTACCCCCATTGGGCTCTAGTCTCTGAGGGTCGGGACCGGGGTCGACATCCCTATCGATAAGGCAAGGAACAAGGATCTTTTGTGCTTGGTATAGCAAGTAGTTACCGGCGGGCACAATTGGAGACTAGGACACCGTGGTGAGGCTAAACCGTCGATAGTAGCAGCAAATCAAGCTCCCCCAAACTAGGCGGTGTCAGGATTTGGGGGGGATATCCACCGGAGACCCGTGAGGGATGGTCCACTCTATGATCAAACGAACCCTAGGTTCGCATTCCCATAATGGGGTATAGGGACCACGACCTAAACCTGTCCGAGTCGAGGAGAGCGATGCCCAAACTTCACTAGACGGATTGGCCTCTACACACTGTAAAGTGGCGGTAGTATTGTACTTTGGCAGCCTTCTGCAGTCTATCGAGGATAGTTTCATGGTTCGGTTTATCAACGCACTAGAAGAAAGCCAAAAAATTTCAGGACCACTAATAGAAATATTATGGTCGTGGTTCATCATATTGGAGACAACCATAGACGGTGAGGTAGGGGTTGCCTGGGAGGCATAGGTTAGGCTCGTCGGAAGCCCAAGAACAAAGCCGACAAAGGGAGGGGAGGTTGTGGTTTATGGTGGTTAGGGTGCAGATTTGGGGAATCAAAAAGAGGAGGCGAGTAACGAGTTGGGAAAGCCTGGGTCCATAGACATCGTCGGTGGTGGCGACAAATACTGTGGGTGAAGGTTGCATGAGGAGGTGGATCTTCAGCGATACAAGCCCGACCAGATTTGGGCGTTGTTGGAGACCGGGGGCAGACTCTGACCAAAGATGGTGTCTGGATCAACGTTCGTCGTGTTGGCTAGGGAAAAATGGAGTCCGACGAGATCCGATTTGGGGAGGGTACTGCTTGAGTAAAAGAATTGAGTCTGGTTCTCACCTTTAAACACGAGAACACTCCGGGACAGGGGAGGTTAAAATGGCGGCGATCCAAGGTCGAGGCGTAGGAGGTGGCTGACGACTGAAAAGAGGATTCCGTGGTTGAAGAACGCATGGAGAGGAGGCGATGATGTGTTGGCAAGGGCCGGAGGTACCCTCGCCTTGCCCAACAAGGACACAAGGTCGTGATCAGTCACGCTGTTCTTCTTAGTTAATCGGCACATGCACATTAGTCAATATAACTAAGTTATAATTTCCCACGAGAACTAACCATATTATAAAAGTGGAAATCAGCAGCCACTTATTCAATACATTGGGCATTTCAAAATTGATATATTCCCCCAAAAGGCCTCTCAAAACAGAGGAACACAAAAAGAATGGGAAGAATACATTGTAAACTAAGTCAACTATTCACACTTAACATATTCACTAGTGTTCATGTTGGTTTAAACCAGGCTATGGATCCAGCTCGCTCTCCTGCTCGTTCTCCTTCAAGAGACCCTTTTGAAGTTTATCGATTTCCTCGTGATTAGTCTCTCTCTCCTGCATTGTGGAATAATTGTGTCAATTGGGTGGTAACCAGAGGAACATAAAATTAATAGAATCAACTATGCACTGCAGAAAGCTTTAGTAGTAAATTATAATTCACCCAGATAATTTCAATACTTATAAAGAACACAGCAGAATGATTAAAAACATTGGAAGATAGGAAACTTAGAAACACATAATTAGATATAATAACACCATGCTAAAGTTAATGCCTTTGAGTTCAATATGAAATTGCATGCCATAGGAGGCAAGTCTGTTCTGATTTCACCCTGAAAGTATCATAACTCAACCTTGTCTCAGGGTAACAAATAACTCCGAAGTTAAATGGAATAGCACAGTAGGATACTCGAATTAAGGATAGTACACAGTTACAAGTACAGCAGCACCAGACCCCCTTAGTAGATTTCGTACATATATACACAATCAGTCTGTCAATAATCTAGTTAACAGACCTTCAAAACTTGGGCATACAGTATACACTGTATTATTGTTGTCAGTTCAATTTTAGCAAAGGTACTTCCATTTATTGGTACCATCATCCACATCATTCAAAGATGGAGTTATTGTGCTACCAATAAAATAACTAATCAGTTTGTGGAGATCCCAAGAAGGTTAACAAAGTACTTGACTACTATTATTGTGTAATGGTAGGTTCACATCATATAGACAAACCCAGTTACTTTGCATTTCATACTACCAAGTTTATAGGCCTTTGTTTAACTAAGTGGGACCCCTAATATAAATTATCAAGTAAAGTTTTAAGTTTTCATGCTAACAGTCAGTAGCAACTAGGAATGGTCCATTCATGCTACTAAAATACCCAAATTGATAAAAAAAAGTATTGGCGAACAGCAATTATTTTACTTTCTGGTCAGGCAAAAAAAGGCATCATTATAACATGGTAACTTAGTAAGATAACTCTAAGAAAGAAAGAAATAGCCAGACACGACTGGCAATTGCAGGAAATTAAGATACTTACGTCTGCAGGTAGATCAACTGGAAACATGTTTATAGCACTGGGATTGAAACCGAATCCACTGTCAGCAGAAGATTGCTTAGAGATTAATATACATTTGGAATAAACTCATAAGCGAATCAGTTATACAAGTTATCAAATCCCAAAAACAACAGTGCTAGAAAACACAGGATGAGGTTCACATTCAAGTCTCTTTTCCCCTCACACACACACACACACACACACATATATAGTTATAGTTATAGTTATTTGTCACTTCACTGATTGCTTTTTTACTCCCGGAATCAGTAAGGAATGATAAGAATGTAATACCAGCGGGATAGTGCTAGTCGCCACACATATGGAATAAAGAACTCCTCAGATTGACTCTCTTGCTCATATGTGAAGCGTAATTGGGTAAACATCTGCAAATAATCATGGAGTATCTGAGGAATATATTTCTCAAAACAGTATTTTTGATCTTTCACAGGCCTACTTAAGTTCGTTTTTACCTTTAACCCTTCAGCACGCCAAGAACGGCAGTTAATATTTATGACATGGAGAACTTTCTCCACTGACCATTCCCCAGGTGTTCCTTGGGCATCCATGCGACTATTGAAAAAATCTAACACCTAAAAGGGCCAAAGGAATCATGTCGATAAAATACACCAAGAAATTCATATATGCTCTTCACAAGTTAGAAATATTACTACATCAAGGCTTTCCTTTCAGCAAATTGCAAGTTTACCATTGGCCTATTCAGTTGACCTCCAAATAACATGAATAACCCCATCATATGGGTATTCATGAACAGCAATCTATGCAAGAAACCAATCATATCTGAATTCTCAAAGTTGGCAGCAAAATGCAACATCTCAACCAACATAAGTTGGGCCAATCGATTAGGAGCTCACTTCTACATAAGTGAGGTCTTGAGTTCAAACCTTGGTACATACAGATGGCTGGTGAAAAAACATATTCCAACATCTCAATTATAGTGAGAAATCTTATGTTCTGAGGCTATTAATATTATGAATGAATCACTCAAAGAAACAAACCAACTCCAGTAAACAGATAAAAATTTGATATGTAAGAGAGCATACTGTGTAAATGTTTTCAAGCAGCTCATTAAAGCGCGGATGACTCTTGAATGGTTGAAAGACCTCCTGTCTGTGCATTATTGCATACACAACCTGTTCCGTACAGAAAACATGAAATTGTTTTCAACTTTGGAATTGTTTAAAAATAAAGAGTCAACACCCAAACAAATAATCAAACCTCTGGATTCCGTGGTAGGGCATAAGTCAAGATTGCATTCATTATTTCAAGGACAATTCGTAGAAAGTCAGTATAAATATGCAACTCTGTTGTCTGCAATGAAAAAATAATCAAACCTCTGGATTCCGTGGTAGGGCATAAGTCAAGATTGCATTCATTATTTCAAGGACAATTCGTAGAAAGTCAGTATAAATATGCAACTCTGTTGTCTGCAATGAAAACAGTCTATCTAAGGAGAAAAGCAATATACGACAGAGTGACCAGCATACAAAAATCATATCCACTTACCACATCTTCTGCAAGGCCGTCTCCTTCTATTGAGTTGAGCTTGGCCATATGCATCTTATCACCCTTTAACTCTGCAAGCCTGTTATACCTGAATTCACAATTCAATTTATATCTGCACTCAAGTTCATGCAGGAACACTAAAATGGAAGCATGGTAATAAAAATTAGGCACCTAAACTTATCATGTATAAAATAAACAGTGAATTTATTCTATGGTCTGAAGATAATAGATTAACTTACTTGTGAGAGAGCATATCAAATAGGCTGACCAGTCTCTGTGATGCATATGCACTCAAATGGTATACATGAGGAGCTATATTTGCTAAGGTTGCTAGACAATTTGTATGGAGATAAACATCCTGTCAAACACAAAATAATATGAAGCTGACTGTGTGGACAAAAACTAAAATCACCATTTCAACAATCTATAATACCATTTTGATCAAAGGAAAATGGTTTCAAGCCATACCCGTAGCTTAGATAGGTTATATTTGACAGTCCTTATCAGAATTATAACCATGAGAGAACCAAGAGATGTCTGATGGAGGAGACGCTCTTTATACCATGGAACACTAGGTATAATCTGTTCAAAAACATTTGAAATTGATACAAACATTGTAGCAAAAAAAAAACTTGAAACAGCATAGGTGAATAGTGATCCAAACCAGCTTGTGAATGGTCGCATTGAATGAAGAATCTTGACTGAGCATGAGAAGTATAATTAGAAGCATATATATTTGATTAGATGTCCTCCTTGAAGCATTATATAAAGTTTCCAAAATTGGCATCAACTGGAGAAACACCAGCATGAGTTAGTTGGCTGTTCAGCTAGGGCTATCAATAAATAACATTCCGTGCTGGCTAAAATCACTTGAGTACATTATAAGAACGTCATAGCCCAAGGGTAAGTAACTAGATCCAAATACTGCAGGTATACACAATCATATTACAAGAATAATATAACAGACTCTCTTGCACTTCTACGACACAATAAATGACCACAACAGAAATTTTATATTGGAAAATATTAACAAATGGAGTTTTGAGGTATTGTTCTATACCAGTGTGTCCACATCAGTTCGCACCAAGATATACTCAAGAAAGTCAGAATTCCCATGAACTAATGAATACAGCAATAGGACAGAAGCCTCGTCAGCCAAGCACCTGCAGAGAAATCAACTATGAAGTACTTCAATATAAAAACTAACTATGACACTTCTGTATTTTTATTTTGTTTTATTTACACACAATAATACTTGAAAAGGGGATTAGCAAATTACTACAAGCAAAAGTACACTTTAAACACTATCAGATATTCCGAAGTACCAAAAACAGATATTAATATGTTGGTTATTTTGAAAGTTAAAGCCCGACACTCCAACATTGAATAACCTTCTAAGTTCTAAGTGACAATACGAAACTAGCTGACCAAGTATGCTAGAGTCCAAGATATTAATAGAACCTATTATGGGAATGTGAGTAATATTGAGTACTGTTACTATCTAAAATTCGGAAATCTATGTTATGGCACTCCAAGCAGTAGTACAGAACTTACTATTTCTCAAGTTAATAACTTATGCATAGATTCCAATTCTGACTGGAATACAACATAGCATTGGTTTTCACAGCCGAGAACATATAACCTTCAGAACATTAGCATATTTGCAGAAGAATTTAGTTTTTATGCGGAAACACACTATCGGAATAGGCACGAAATACATATCTATCAAATATTAATACACAATACATATTGTAGGTGTTACAACAGAAATATGGGTTCATGTCAAATCAGGCACTGAACATTCAACGCCACCATCACTTACTATATCTTCCCCAAAGAAACGGATGATCAGATTAGAACTCTAACTAAACCTTTACACCAGGGAAGAGTACAAGGGGACTAGATGTAAGGCTAGGTTAAAATTACATGGCGTCAAAGGAATAAGAGAACTACCAAACGAAATGATAAATTAATGTAGGTGAGCTTATATCTCTAATTCCTATTGGTCTAGAAGTAGACCATATACACATCAGCACATTAGCTCCTTAAAGTAGAGCCAAACACGACTTAATTGAAAAGCTAACTCTCATTTTCAAGAAATACTCAAGAAAGCTTTTGTAGATCTATCAAATCTTCTCTAGTTGTACTCAGATAATCATAATACATGCTTTGAAAGATGCTTTTGTCAAAGTATATCAAATTTTAATCCAGCACAAATATCAAATTCCAAATGTATGGTATTGATCTTCTATATAATGATAAACGTATGTCCAATAGAAAACTTAAGAGAGAATATATGATCTGAAGTGATGCAGGAAAAAAAAAATGATCACTCACATGCCAATAGTGTCAAACAGAGAAGCAAATGGTAATCTAACAAGTGGACCATTGTGCGCATTCCCCTCAAGATCTACACGATCAACTGCAAGGAGAAAACTGACTTACCAACACCGTATCGTCATATGATCAGAAGCAAAAAAATAGGAAGTATTAGCATCTTACATTCAACATCTCTTGCATTTTCCAAGGCCTTGGAAAATGGGTTCTCTGCAAAATGTATATTTTCAATTGAAAGAGAGTCTGAAGAGGCACTTTTGACATTAACAATATCTTCCAAAGGTCCGTTGCCCACAACACATTTACAGTAATGAATGAGAATAAGTAGCACATAGAGGCTGTGATCTGCCAATGGACTTCTTGAGCCCTCACCACTTGAGCTGACCAAATAACTAAATGGCAACAGCACAAAAGTTGCTGCAAGTTCACACACACAATGGAAAAAGAATTTCTATAAGTAAACTGTGCCTCCATTATAGTCAAAAGGAACAGATTTTTATATACTGCATTAATATTAAATTTTACTTTTTGGGCTGCATACAAAAGACTGGGCTTTCCAATCTAACAGGTCAACCTTGTCAGTAGGATGTGGCCCTTGCGCTTATATGTAGCCAGTGTTCTAAAAATCCCGATTGGACGCCGCCTAGGCCCCATTTTGTGCCTAGCCGACCCGACTAGGCGCCTAAAACAATTTTGCATATTATAGTGACTAAATTAAAATAATTAGATGGTTGTCCAGAGTTGTTCGTTGTTGGTGATATTAGGGATTGTGCTTCTAAGATGTTTGGCGTTATTTTTTAAGTATTTTAAATATTTGTTACCATTTTTAATATAAGGAAGTTCATATTTTGTTTCTATATATAGTAATATATCTATTACAAATTTAAAAAAATAGAAAAATACAGATTCGATTAGTCCCCGATTAATCCCCGAAGGCCATAGCCGCCCGACTAGCGCCTAGCTACTTTTAGAACCTTGTATGTAGCTATATTTTTCTTCATTTCACTGATGTGGGGGTTTTACTCTCAACCTTCCCTCAACTAGAAGGCTTTACTTCAATACTCCCCCTAATATGTAGGCATTTACTTCTACATGCGAGCAACGACAAGCAATAATTCTACATGTGGACAAGAAACCACAGAGGAGGCAACTACAAGCCACATGACATAGCTACAAATACGCGCACACTTTCATATTCTTGATAGCATGACGTAGCTACAAATACATGTACACTTTCATATTCTTGATGGAAAAAATGACAAGTGGAAAAGCTTGTCCACTACATTAAATTGCCACTAAATAAAAATGTGAGATCATAATCCACAACATCCAGAATTGCCTATTTTAGGAAGCATGTCTTATATGGGAGCAGTAGAAAAGTAAAGACAAGATCACATGAAATAAAATTATCATAAGAGAAACCACCATACCAGCCACAGAACCAACTCTTTGTAGAACACCAGGTTGACTTCCTTCAGAAAATACTGAATAGTAGGTACTATTTAAGGGGGCACGTGGTCGTGTGATGTAATTGACTAGCAGTTTGCGGACAACCAAACTAACCAAAGCACTTTCCTGAAAATTGTTGTAGCAACTTAGGATACAAAAGTAAGCTTATGTACATCAAGAGTTTGTACCAACCAAAAAAACTAAATTTGATCTTTGTAACCTGAGCCATTGCTGCATCAGAAAATGGGTTCACATCATCTGGTCTTGGAGATGGCCCTAAACAAAGCTGAGTTGACATAGCAATCAGCAAAAAGTTAAGCAGCTCCTGGTGCAGCGGATATGTGTTGGGACTGGTTGCAGAAATAATTAATCATAAGGATACCAACATATATACACATCAACAAAACAAAACATATAAATAATCCACAATGCACCTCACATCCACCGAACCAATAAAACTCAGCACACTATGCATGACGAGATTCTCAATATTTTGATCTGCACATGAAAATCACATGCTTGAGAACCAGAGTGCTTCTTATCAAGAGCTAAGAAAATAGTAATAAATACCAAAAATGAATGAACCAAGAAATTGAAAGTAAATACAGTTATATCTTCAGAAAAGAAGAAAGCTGTAAAAGAGAAGACATGTAAGAGGACGGTACAGGGTATAATCCTCATATATGTATCAAAACTTAGAATCCAAATTCCATTCATTTTCAGTACTTAAAGTTCTTTTCAAATCCGCAACGTTGGAACACTTCACCTGCATTTCATTTTCAAGCATTCAATTAATTTCCAGTACCAATAGTTCATGATTTTATATTAACTTCATAGTCACAAAAAAATACATTTTTATAGCTTCACTACTAACAAAAAATAGCGCCATGACCAAAATAAGGAAACTTTTATTGCAACCATACACAAGAACGAGAGACTACAGAATTATCTCTGATATGTAACGGTACAATCAAAATCAGTCAAGCAGTAAAAGTAGAATACTAACTTGGCTGATATCAAGTATATGGTCATTGGTGAAACCAAACATCACCGTAATGGTAATGGTCTGGTTATCATTTATAATCTACTCAATAAATTATGAAGTCATAAAAACAATCAACAAAATTAATGTATAACCCACCCAAATATGATATTACTTCAGTCAGCTTAAGGCTAAGTAAATATCCTTCCATGGTCATCACACCCACAAAGACACTATGTCTCCAGCGATAAAAAGTACTTCATATTATTGTCTTGTCATTTTATATAGCGAATGTAATTTTATCTTACGGGTATATATTGACTTTGACTAGTGGAGAAATGGACCCAACAGCTAAAAATGGAAACATGGCAATTTATAATGTGGCTGAGCCAATGAGGTAGTAAAAAAAGGAAGTATGGGGGAAATTAATAGAAAACCGTCCAATCCACATTGTGTTTCTAGAAACTATTCATAGATATTTTTTTTTGTGTGTGTAGAGGCTGGAGATATCCCTCCTATTTAGACATTTCCAAATAGGCAACTATGGGCAACAACCGGATAGTAACATGTGGCATCACCATTTAAATCATAGGAGAAAATGAACACCAAAAAATTGCCCAGGCAGCAATAACGATCAAGTTAAATAAATTGGTAGGTATTATTGTAATGATACCAATGAAATGGTATCTAGTAAATTTTGCGTCTGTGGAGTATAAGTTACAACCATACCTCTTGTAATTCCCGCCGGCATTGGTTCATTTTCATCCAGGTAAAGATATAACTCTTCAAATTTTCCGCTTTTAGCATTTTCAATCAAGTACTTCAGGAAAACAGATGAGATGTACACTGCATTAAGAGCCTTCTCATAAACTATTGATGCACCGGAAGTTGAACTAGCCTCTTGCAAACACAGAGCGAGGTGAATTAAAATCTTTGCAAGATGCCGGGTGCTGTAGTTGTTTTGAGCTGCAAATGGAAAGATGAAGCAAAGTAGAGGTATTTAACAAGGGAAAAAATTGATTATGACAAAAAGTAATGAGCATTTGGAACCACTAAAGGGCCAACTCCATCCATCTATACGTCCTTAGCTACACAAGCTAAATGTTTGAAGAATTCAGCTCAACAACTACACAAACAACACCAAATGACAGCATTGCCTCGTATCAAGATGATAAGTGACAATTGATGAAATGAAACATACAATATCGCATCACTTATAATTCTGGGCACAATTCATCAAAAGAAATATACAGCGATACAGATAACTCAAATTAGCCATATCAACTATCAAATGAAATCCAAATTCTCAATTGAATTAAGCTCACAACATCAACACTGAGCAAAATAAGGAAACGACGCCACTAGCCAAGACCCAAGAAGGTTATATCACGAGAAATCGGGAAATATTACTAACCGAAGACCTCGCAGGCTTGGTTAACGCGAGCTTTAGGCCAGCGGAGATCGAGAGGGAGCTGGAGGAGCTTCTGCCAGAAATCAGAGGTGAGCGGGAACGATTTGTCACCGACAAACGTGCCGATGAGATACTCCGCCGTGTCTTGCGGCCGGGCGGTGCTCTGCCGCGGCGTTGAAGGCACGGCCCCCATTGGAGAATCGGTGGAGGTGCTGCGCGGCGGTGGCTCAATAGAGGCAGTGAGTCAACTCCGATCAAGGACCGAGTGGGGAAGATTGGGATTGCTTCACATCAACGGCATTACAGGGAAAAGAGACGGAGATCTGCTTCTTCGGGCTCGAGAGAGATATGGAATTGAAATTTCCTTGTTTCTGTTTGGCTTAGCAACCAAGATTTGACGAGTTTAGTGAAAGAGAGATAGATGTGTGTGAACCGGGGACTTGACGAGCATTTCTGCTTTGGGACGATGATGCATTAATGCGTCATTGTTAATATATTTCACGGATTTTCCCTTCTATTCTTTTGACTTAAAAGTTATCATAATTTATTTAATTATTTTTATTTTACTCACATCATTAATTGTCTATTCAAAAACATATTTTTTTTAAATACACTTCGCTAACAGTTCGACAAACAGCCGTCGTACGCACCACTATAACTATGGCTATGGTAATTGTCATAACCTATGTCATGGTTCTTCTTCTATTTTCTATCTATCTTCTCTGAAAACACATCCCCTTTGAGTCTTGCACAAGTTTTCTTTGCTAGGGTTCCTCTCGGGCCTGCGCGAGTTTTCTCTGCTAGGGTTCCTCTCAGGCCGCCGCTAGCCACGTATCGTGGACTCTTCCCTACCACCACTGATGCATCTACCGATCATGTTCGGTCCCCCCCCCCCCCCCCTCTACAATCCCGATGGGTGTTGTTTGGCTCACCTTGGCGTCAACCAACCTTCAAGCCGTCTGACGCCTCTGCAGTCGCTGTCGCCGCCCCTGACGCACGCCTAATTTCGCTGCACTGGGGGTTTCCGTCTCTACAACCGATGTCCCTAATGCTGTCGTCGCCACCCTTGAAGCCGCCTCTACCGTCGCCCATTCTGATACCGCCACCGTCTCGGATGTCGCTGCCATCCCTAGAGTTGCCCCGGAAGTCGCCAACCGTCATGCCTACTGAACAGGAAATCGAGAATTTCCCTAAGGAGGGGAGCATCAGGGACTGGACCTGGGAGGGGTCCCTGTATGATGTGTTGCCTCCCCCCATCACTTTTATTGTTGAGGTCCATCGAGATCTCCGGTCTTCTAGTCTCCTCATTCGTCTTCTTTCATTGCCCGTGAGGCATCCAAACACTGTCGGTGACGTTTATGGTACTAAAAGGGTTAGAGAACCTTTGTTCATTCATTCTGACTCTATCTCAATAGTCGAGGAGCTTGTTCCTCGATGCACACTTTATGTAATCGTTTTGAAGTAATGAAAATCTGCACCTTTCGCTCAAAAAACAATACGACAAACAATATTGTAGAATAATTAAACTTATAACTACGATTTTCTAAACAGAGTCGAAGAGACTGAAAAAGAGTATTCTAGGGTTTCATTCGTGTCTTGCACGCTACCGCACTTCGTTGTTGCTATTACTGGAATCTTCTTGTCGCCACTATACCAGCACAGGGTGATCCCGACCAGTATCCATCGATTCTTAACCAGGGATCACGCCAGAAAGAGCACCTAGGGCTTCACCAGTGGCCCAAACACTGCTACACTTCGTCGTTGCTACTACTAAGATCTCTTCGTCACCACTACACCAGTACATCGTGATCCCAACCAGTCTCCACCATTTCTCATCCGTGGATTACACTCGCTCTACCCTAAGTCGGACCATTCATCAAACTCGAACGTGAGGAACAAGACCAGACATACATTAATGAGCATGTTTGGATAACACAAGAGTCAGTAATGCAATTCACTAGCATATATGGGAAACCGAACCGAGACTAGAGACAGTGCACTTAGGATCTTCTAAGACGCTTGGTAACAACCCACGCTACTCAGGACTGAATACTCATGGGAGATTTCAATGGAATCCTTCACCCGAAAGAGAAATAAGGAGGTTGGCCCTATCCGGTGGCACTTATATGGGTATTCCAACACACCATATCTGATATTAGGGTTCAAGATCTTCCTATGAAAGGCTACCAGTTCACCATGACTTAAGGAAAGGGTACGAATACTCACTTAGAAATCCGCTTAGACAGAGCCCTCATGTCACCCTCGACTCAAGCTCGGTTCTGACATACCACTATTTTTTACAACATCTGACCATATGCTAATTTTCATCAATCTGATTCCCCCACCATCAGGCTCTCTAGAGTGACAATTCCGGTTTGAGAATGAGTGGATTGATGACCCTGAATGCGGGCACATTATTCAGCATAAATGGGGGCAATCGGGAAAGTGTCATATAAAATTTGACATTAAGGACATTGGTATGTCCATAGATATTTGGGGTCAGACGGTGTATCGGGCTAATATTAATACAATACGTCGATGCAAACGGCTTCTCCTGGAACTGAATAACAGAAGGGATTGCTCGAGGATACGGAATAGACTTGTAATACAGAAGCAGTATTAACATGCCCTTTCAAAGCATGAGACTTTTTAAAAACAACGGGCCAAACAACATTGGCTAGTGGACGGGGATAGGAACACGAAAATTTTCCATGTAGCTTCCATAAAGTCACTTTCTTTCTTCGACTATGGAAAATAAGGTCAAATTTTACTAGTTCTTGGTTATCGGAAACCAGCTTCCCAGACTTGAGTAATCGGTCTGGGGTGTAATATGACGGACGACTTCAAATTATTTTCTCGGCATTCCATAATAAAAAATAGCAAGTGACATGGATTCGCTAATGTCATTGCTCCAGGACCATGACAAGTAATGTCACATGACCGTGTAGAAGATACGGTCACCGGACAATACTTGCTATGTTCTAGGAACAATAATATTAGGTAACCCACGTCACTCATCATTTTTTTTTATTATGGACAACTAATATACAATTTCAAGTCGTCTTGTACATTACACCTCCAAAAACAATTATAGGTTCTTTGGCATCGGATATGGATCCTCCTATTTTGGCAAAGATGGTTATTTTTCCAAACTATTTTCGGCTCACTTTTCTATCTTTGATTTCAGTTGTGTCTACGGTCCCCTCCAACACGGATGGTCCCGCACGAGAATCCACCAATGCTGCCATACAAACTCGTGTCTGTATCTCTCGGCATACACCTCTTCTGCAATATCCATGTCGGACCAACCGGGTTGGTAAATGCGATTCATCTCCGACCAGCACTCATTGAAACACTTGTCCTTCCGATTGACGACGGTCCGATGATAGTTGTAGTTCTCGGCGGACCGCTCAATCGTTGGGGTTTGACGGGTCACGTGGGTGAGCTCCCCCCGTATGCCATCTAATAGGCATCGCCATGTTGCTCAACCCCTTTCTCCGTCATTTTGAGCCACGCACACACTAACGTGACCTCCTCGGGCCGACTCCATTTTCGGTACATGCGTAGCATCCTTGGCGGGTTGACGTTAAGCCGTGCGTACAAGACAATAGACGAGATTTGCGTTCCCGATTCTGGCTGACCGGTATACGGGGGAGGGGGGGTTAAGATTGTGCCCGAGACCGAAGAAGACCCTTCGATAAGGGTGTTGTTGTCCATTAGAGTATAATCGGACTTCGGAAACACGAGAGGTGGACAAGCGGTAATGTCGACATAATGCTGGTGGAGAAACAGTGTTGATGTTGGAGAAACGATGTTGTTGTTCGGTCGAGAAAACACTTCCGTGAAAACGGTGGTGGCACAAAGCAAAGGGCTGGGAATGTGAGGGAGAAACAGCGAGGGAGAATCGCCGGTGGTAGAAACGGCGGTGGAGATACGCCGGAGGTGGAAACGATGATGGCGGAAACGACGGTGGTGGAAGAAGTCGAAGAAACGGAGGAAGAAGAAGCAGTGAAGAAGAATCGTGAGAAAGACGAAGTGTTGAGGCCATTTAAGCACAAATCATGCCACGCGACACATCCCGATTTGTCGGTCCAAGATTTGGCTGGGCCCCGAATCTGTCGATTCGACGGCTCGTTGAGTCTACAAAACCTTTGACGTCGAATCTGCGCTTTCGCAGATTCGACGTAGACCCGACTTTGCACCACATATTCGACGCATTTTTCCACTGCCACGTGGGATTCAATAATCCAAATACGCACTGTTTCGATACCACAGTAGATAACCTTAAGATTCTGACGTCTAAAATCCATTTGTCTACTGTTATATTATGTACTTATCCCTTATATATATATATGTTATTAGGTGCGAACCACCTGTAATATGCAAACCTGCGAACTGCATCAGGATCGTCCATCTATCAGCAGCGCGTGCGATCTACAGCTCAGAGCTAAGCGTGCGAAAGTGCACAAATTAGAACCAATTCTGGGCCACGCGCCTCTTCTCCAGGGCAAAAATGGAATTTAACCTTTTAAATAACGCGCGTCTATTTTAAGCAACACAGATTCTCTCGCAAAATAGAATTCTAATATCCGCAATCTAGGCCTGCTCGTTTGAGATTTTAATTTAGACCAAATGGTCGTAAATAAAAACTGATAAACACAACGCTGGTCATTTTAAACTGGAAAAAAAATCAAAAAAGTATTTGATTTCGAAAACAGAAAAAATAAAAACATCCTCATTCTCATTCTCAAACAAATTCTTCTATATATGCAAAAAATAATAACAGTATCATCAAAAAAAAATTATGTCTGCTTTCCTTGCCTATCATTTGTCCTCTTTAGCTTATCTGTAAACGATTTGTTCTTTATCCGCAAACGGTTATATCGATATCCACAAACAAATTTCATTTTGGTTTACTTGGTCTAGATTGCATTGTTTGCAAACTGGAATAATTATATTCTCAAACAATAAAAAATAAAACCTCAAAAACCAACCTATGTACGCTTCTCTTTTGTTCAACCTATGTTATGAAGGAAAATGTTTTGCTTGGTATTCTGTCAACTTTCGCAAACTGGGATACCTCTATTCGCAAATAAGAATAACTGTATCCTCATAAAACAATTCTGTTATGAGATACTGATGAACCATTTAAAGATCAACACCGTGGCACGTGTAACATGCCATATGACTTCATAACTAACATCAAAAACAGATTTGCCCTCTTTAGCTTATCTGCAAACGATTTGCTCTTCATCCAGAAACGATTATATCGATATCCGCAAACGGATTTCATTTTGGTTTACTTGGTCTAGATTGCATTGTTTGCAAACTGGAATGATTAAATTTGCAAACTAGGGTTCTTGTATTTGCAAACGAGAACAACTGTATCCACAAACCAAAAATAAACTTACACATGACTGATTTTATATGATAAAAAAATTTACTTTCCACAAAAAATATATTAAAACACTACAGTAATTAAGCATTATTATCGTTGTCTCTGTCGTTATCATCATAATCATCCCAGAAATCTTCTTCATCTTCCACAACTCCTTCCTCAGGATCCTCCCCATATGGGTCTATGTTGTCTTCTTCTTCCTCTTCTCCCTCTTGCTCTTCTTTATCATCCTCTGCATGGACATCTTCTTCATCATCATCCTGCCAATCTTCATCAACATAACAATTGTCTTCCTCATTGTCCTCTACGGGAGCAGGTGCGGTTGGAGGTGCTTTATCCTCATCCTTGTCTTCATTTTCTGGTTCAAACTCTGCATCTCCTTCTTCATCTTCTTCCTCATTCTCCTCTTCATTTTCATCTTCTTCCTCATTGTCATCTTCATCTTCATCCGGCGGTGATTCATAATCAGGATCACCCGGTTGAGGAATGTCATACTCATTGATGATAGGATCATCATCATCATCAGAGGAGTAGGGATTCAGCCTGCGCCTCTTTGAACAGACGTCGTCGTCATTATCATCACTACTGAAGATTTGTGATGGTGGAGACTAGCATTCGAAAGATTGCCATTTGTCTCCATCACTGTTAGAAGACAGAATAGAGGGAGACTTGGGAGATGATGACATGGATACCTACTACGATAGGGATAATGAAAAAAATAGTTGATTTGGGTTTCAATATAAAGATATCAAAACGACGCCATTAGTTTGGGGAAATGGAACGACGCCATTAATTTGGGAAGCTTTTCGTTTTGCGCGAAGAGATTTTTGTAATGATGACAAAAGATATTGAAATAAAATGGCGAAATGAAAGGGTGGTTGCGTGTAGTCAGATCAAAAATCAAAATCATGATTACCTTACTTTATTGCATGCTTGACACGTGTTCCAACATGATGAATTTTGGAAATTAACATTCTGGTTTGCCAAAAACAGCATCCTTTATTTCTGAAAATACAAAATTATAGTTTGAGGAATTAATCATTCTGTTTTGGGTAAATGGTTTCCCAGTTTGGGGAAACAAGCATTATGTTATGCGAATATAGGACATTCTGTTTCCAACAATGTGCTTTTATCACATTTCGTGTGTGCTTGGCACGTGTCCCACTACATACTCTATATCAATACCCCTATAAATATACCCCCTCTATCACGATAAAAAATTATTCACACTCACATCTCTTCTGAATAACTAGATCATATAGACGAAAATGGAATCCTCAAAAAAACTAAAAATGGAAGTTCTAGAGAAAGAACATCATGGGTCCGTACGTGAGCTTCGACATCTGAAGTTGTAGATCATCAAGTCCCATTTGCTGATAGCACATGACAGGGTGGTCAACCTGATGGCTGAATGGGAAGAAGAAGACATGTCCAACGCGGAAGAAGAACACATAGCTTGCAAGGGAAGCATGACGAAGACATTCATGAAGTATAAGACTGCACTTGGAAGCATTGTGAAAGAGAGCTCCTAAGGGATTGCATGTACTTTCCCTTCTGTTTTCATGTCTTTTGTGTTGGCTTTTGGTTCTTCTGTTTAATGTCGTGATTTTGGTTGTTCTTTCAGACTCCAGATGAATCAATGAAAAGCTTTTTGTTTAACTAAATATGCACTAAAATTGACACAAATATTACACTATACTACGTAATTTGCAAATGTATACAATGGTTCCGCAAACAAGATACCTTGTATTCTCAAACTCGTAAAGCCACAAACACAAACATCCTAATTCGTTCTTGTTTAATATTTGAGAAAATATTTTGTGTGGCTTGAGAGAGATTTACCACTGATACTGATCAGACACTGGTGAGATTTGGAAGTGACGCGTGTCAAGACACGATTGTATACTGCAAAGAGCCATTGATTTTTGTTTTGAGGATAATTTTATAAATGTTTGGGAATTTAAAACGTAAGAAATACAAATCGTCAATCTTGGATAAAACACTTGATATTCTGACCTTGAACAGTAACTACCCACTAACCCCATTACTTTGTTCAAAATTACAAATAACCCCAAGGACCATTGTTATAAATACCACTACTGAGTAACTACTTGAACACATCTTTCACTCTTCAACTCAAAAAAGCAACAAAAATGGCCTCTATGAATGTTGAATGGGCTCGCATGAATGCAGAAGATGAAGCCAGGCATTTGGCTTCCATACACCACCTATGGAAGCTTAAATTCACAACAATCTAGTATAATATGTTGATGATGGATGCGAAGGTGATCAAGCTCTTGGCTGAAATGGAAACGGACGAAAACCTTACCTGGACCACAGAAGAAAGAGCTTCGAAAGAATACATGCTTGTGAAACTGAGGGAGTATCAAGAATTCCTCGGAAATATAACTGTAGATCCCTAAGCCACATCCAGAAGAAGATTGGTGGTATCTTGTTTTTCATGCATGTCGTCTTTTATGTTTTTGTTTGGTGTTTCACACACCATCTTGTTCTAATGAATCTATGAATATTTACTTTCCGTCTTCTCAAACTAGAAGTTATATTTTCTCAAACCATGCTTTCTGTATTCTCAACATGATAGTGCGCATGCAGTTGCTAGATAGTATCATGACTGACAGTATTCGCAAACTAGATATGAAATATCCGCAAACTAGATATGACATATCCGCAAACTAGATATGAAATATCCGCAAACTAAATATGAAATATAAGCAAAGAAACTATTCACTATAAAATAAACTGTTCTGTTTGAACTTTCAAAACTGAATCAGGTTCGTCCATTGCGAATAATTTATCGACGGTCCTAGATTAGCGCGCGAATTAATCCCAACTTCCTCTATAAAACCGCCAAATTCAAAAACGGAAAGTTCCTAAACAACAAATCAGAAATCGAATCAAACACAGAGTTAGAAAGTCTTTCGAAAAAATCTCTACGATTTCCCAAATATCAACCCTAGATCGGAGTTTTCTCGAAGAAATAGAGATCACAGACTAGATTAAAAGAAACTACGATTCTTCGAAACTTGATTCCAAACAAAAACTTAGATCGTGACAGAGATCGCACCAGAGATCGCACCGAGAGATCGCACCGTGAGATCGTCGGAAATCGCAACAGAGATCCCCAGAGATATTGATTGATATCGTCGGATTTTAACACAGCTAGCCAATAAACAAATCGAGATGTCATCTACAATATGTAAGTATAGATCCATTCAACAAAATTGATTTGCTTCTAGAATCACTGCAAAATCTATTTTTCCGTTGACCAAAACGTCATAATCATGATCGTTTCTTTATCCGTAAACTAGAATGCTTAGGTACTCAAAACATTAGTTTGTGTTGTACGATATTTGGCGACATAAAAAATTTATTTCTTCTCAAACAAGATATAAAATCTCCTCCATGACTCATTCTCAAACTAGATGTCCAGTATCCGCAAACTAACTTGCTTATTTTCTCAAAGGATAAATAATCCTATTTGCCTGTTACTATATAAGACTGCCTGTGTATCAATCTGAGTATATTATAACTATCTGATTCTATGTGTGCTGTATATGTAATCTGAAATTATTATATCCTCAAACTGATCCCTACTTCCATGAATATCAGCTGCAGGCACATACAGTGACTGTACTGCAGAATCAGATCTGCAAAACACTGTTCTGTTTTCTGCTGGAGGAACCAGGATATACTTGCCATCCTGCCAGCCTGAACGAACGCCATTTGTAGGAAAGGAATTCAAGACACTGAATAAGGCGATAGATTTCTACCAAAATTACGCTAGACTGTCTGGATTCACTACAAGAAGGTCTACAGAGTAGAATGATAAAACAAACAACATAAAGCTAAAGTACATGATATGCTCCAAACAGGGTGAGATCCCCGAACAAAACAGTCCACAACTTTCAAAGACTACAAAAAAGAGGAACATATTGCTCACAAGAATTAATTGTGAAGCAATGATAAGGTTCACATTTGTTTCGGAGGAATTAGGATACAAAGTATCTAAATTTGTTGAAGGTCATAACCACCCTATGGTTGGAGCGGAGCACAGACATGAGATGCGAGGTAACCGACACATGGAAGGCAACCATGTTGAGTATATGAACTTTTGGGAGAGATAGGGAATAGGTCCCTCAAAGGCACACAGACTAATCAGTGAAACACGCGGAGGGCCCAACCATGTTGGAGCTTTAAAGCAAGATTTCTTCAACTACCACAGGGACTTGAAAGCCTATATTGGAGGAAGTGATGTTCAGATAATCTTTGACCAGTTCCGTGACAAGAAGGTAGCCAACAACAAGTTCTACTATGAGTACAATGTTGACACAAGCGGAAGCCTAACTAAGCTATTCTGGTGTGATGAAATAGCTATCACGAATTACAAGCTTTATGGGGATACTGTTTCCTTTGACACACCTTACAGGACTAACCAGTAAGTATTACTCGTATTCCCTAATTCATTCAAACATCTATTATAAACATTAGTCTTTATTAACGATTGCTGTTTTGTAGGTACTCGATGCCATTTTGTCCGTTTACAGGAGTAGACAACTATGACAAATGTGTGACTTTTGGGCTGGGACTGGTAACACATGAGGATATCGAGTCTTTCACTTGGATGTTTAACGCTATTCTGAAAGCGATGAATGAGAAGCAACCAATGTATCTGGTGGCAGATCAAGACCCAGCAATGAAAGTTGCAATACCTAAAGTCATGACAGAGACTAAGCACAAACTCTGCATGTGGCACATTATGAATAAGATTCGTCTTAAGGTCAGTCTCTATAAGAAAATCATATACTCTGTATTCTCATCTTGTAATGCTTGTTTACTCAAAACGTTTTATTCTTAATATGGTTCTGATAGTTAACTACTATGGGATGAGTTTATATCTATTCTCAAACTGTTATGTCTGTTTTCTCAATCTATGAACACAAAATATACGTATGCCACATTATTGTCAATTAGTATTATTTATTTGTTCAGGTTTACAAAATCTTACGAAAAATGTTACAGGTGCCTGGAAGTATAACAAATGATACAGACTTTGAGAAAAGGATGGATTCCATAGTATACAACAACCTTATAGGTCCTGATGAGTTTGGTGAACAATGGGCTAGCATCATTGAAGACTTCAATTTGTAGGACAACACTTGGCTCAATGGCTTATTCGATCTGCGTCACAGTTGGATCCCAACACACCATAGGGATTTCCCGATGGGGTTGTTTATGAGGACAACATTAAGGTCTGAATCAGCCAACCGGGCCTATCAACAACTCACAAATCAGTACCTAAACCTTGTTCACTTGATCTGGCGGTGTGGCGTGGTGATAGATAACCAAAGGAATGAGCATTTCAGTCTTGTGATGCACAGCTACAACTCATATCCGGTGTTGAAGACAAACACGTGTTTTGAAGCAGATGCTTGGACTGTGTACACACATACTGTGTTTGCTGACATACAAAAGCATATAGTTTACGCTCTCAACCGCTGCAGCTTGGCAAGCATGGATGGCACAGTAGATGACACCATTGTCTATAAAGTCAGGGATTAGTTGATTATTAAAGAGGGTAAGGAATTCAGGGTGACTTGGACGATGAGTACAAATGACTTTCAGTGCAATTGCAACCAGCTTCTAACAACGAGCTATATATGTTCTCACATATTCTTTGCGCTGCAAAACACAACGTTGAGGAAGATTCCTACGACACTGGTAAACCAGAGATGGTGTAAAGACATAAACTTGACAGCTACTGTAAGAACCACTCCCGGTTAACGCCAGTCAAACCGGCGAAAAACAGGAAAATTTAAAAATTTTAAGACAGACACTTAAATGAACCTAAATTTGACCCCGAGTGTCATACCGGACTTAAGTTGACCCCGTTATAGACCAAAGTGAGTTCCGGGGGACTCAGGGCAACTTTCTGACCAATTTGGGAAATGTTGACTTTTCGTTGGAAAAGTCCACCGAACGACGTTTTGGTCCATTCGAGGTCCGTTTTGGATCCAAAAGGCTTAGCCGTCCGATGGGGTTTTGCCACTATTCACGAGCATCAAACCGTTGGATCGTCTCAAAGCTAGAAGAATCAAGCTCACACCATCATTCTCTACGGTGAGCACCTAACCGATTCTCGTTTTGTTAAGTTTAAAAGTTAGGGTTTGGATTGAAATGGGTTGAATATGGATGAGTTGAGGTGTGGGGTTTGTTAGAGGTGTTTTGGAGCGCAGAGATGATCGTTTTCCTGTGACCGGAGGCTCGGGGGGGAGCTCCGGCCACCGTGCACGGTGGCTGGCCGGAGCTAGGACCGGCCACCACCATGGTGGACCGGCCCCAAACCGGCCCTAGCCACCCACGGCCAAAGAGGGTCGGGTGGGGCCCACTTGCTCGGGTATTCGGGTTTCGTGTTCGGGTGGTTTAGAACGTTCCCCAAGTAATTAATCTACACCCGGATCGACATTTGTAATTAAATTGTGAAAGTTGTAATTGACGGGTTTAGAAACTTTAAACGCGAATTAAATTACTCGTAAGTCGGAATTTGATTCCGTCGAGTGCATAGGAACCCTTGAATTATTCTAAGACCGTAGAAACGAAAACGGGAATTTTCGGAGCCCCGGAAGGGCGTTTTCAAAACCCGGGCAGATTCTCCATGTCGGGCGAATCGGTCCTTTCCGGGTCCATTATCGACAATGTCGAGTAATTGGGAAGTTTGGGAGTGATCGACATTGTCGGGGTTACTTTTGGGCGTCAAGTTTATTAAAATTCAGTTTATGCCTGCAAGCTTAAAGGTATTTAAATTTGTGTTCTTATTAGATCGTGCCGCAGACAGAGGAAAGGGAAAGCTAGGCAAATGATCGAGATCACGCCGGAGCTTGTTTGTGAGCTTTTGGAGAAAGCATACGAGGTAGGGAAAAGTAGCCGGATCTCGGTCCTGATTAGGGAAAGTTAACAGTAGAAATGCATGTGACACCGGGGTGTCGTGAGTTGAGTAGGTTTATCGAATATTAGAAAGGCAGGCGACACCGGGTGGGTCGTATGATACGGGAACGTATTGAACAATAGAAATGCATGTGACACTTAATAGTGTCGTAGGAGCAGTGAACTTTCGATATTAGAATTACTGGAGGCATTTGTTTATGCCCGGAGGTTGATTGCTTAGTTTGTGTCTTGGGTGGCCATGAGAGCCCGTGTTTTATTGTTGGTGTCTTGGGTGGCCATGAGTGCCCGTTGGGTTGTTGAGCCCGTGTTATTTTATTGTTGGTGTCTTGGGTGGCCATGAGTGCCCATGGGGTTGTTGAACCCGTGTTATTTTATTGTTGGTGTCTTGGGTGGTCATGAGTGCCCGTGGGGTTGTTGAACCCGTGTTCTACTGTTGGAGTCTTGGGTGGCCATGAGTGCCCGTGGGGTTGTTGAACCTGTGTTGTTGCTGTTGTTGACTTTGGTTGTGGACAGTCTCTGCCCGAGGTTGGGGGCCCGCCTGACAAGAAAGGGGTCCCGTGGTTCGCGCGCGTGTGCATTGTTCAGACGAGGTTAGGGGCCCACCTGACAAGAAAGGGGTCCTGGGGCCACGTGTCGTGGGGCTTGGCCCGCCTTCCGGCTTAACCACCGGAAAAGGGGTGCATTCAGCGGCGATGAAGGGTTGCTCCCCTTCCGACTAGCTATCGGAAAAGTAGCTCGGTATATATCGCTAACAGGTCGACCGCCTGGCCCGACAGAGACCGGGAGAAGTTGCGTGGGCCAGGCTCAAGCCCATCCGGTTAGCAACCGGTACTGAGTAGCTGGAGTGCGATCCTTTGCGATCTTGTTTGGTGTGCGATCCTTTGTGATCTTGGGTGTTGCGTGTTTATCTTTTGAGTCTTTGGTGGAAGTCGTAACCGCTGTGTCAGGTCTACATTACGTGTCCGAGTGTTGAGTCGGTTGAGGAATGTAACTGTTGGTGTGTCAGTCGGGTTACTGGAGTTGGGGATAGTAGTCCCCGGTGTTGGGTTTGTCGTTGGTGTTACCCGCATTGTCTGCTAAGTATGCCGTAGTCAGTCTGTTATTCGTGGTGGTGAGCGAACGCTCACCCCTAGCTGCTTTTCCTACAGGTACTGGTCGCGGGACGGACTAGGTGAGCTTCCGAAGCTTGAAGAGCTAGGAGCGGGAGTCTGGGTTTATTTTTGAGTCTAGCGACGTACGCCTTGTATTTTGTCCGCTTGTTGGGACGTACTTTTGAGTTGTAAATAATTATTTTGGTTAAGTAATTGGTGGTTTTAAAGTGTTTTATTTAAAAGGTTTACAAATGTTTTACTGTCTTAAACGTTCGCGTTCCGAGTTTGGTTTTACTGAAATTGGGGCGTGACAACTACATTGTCTTCTAATGGTGTTCCACCTGAAGGTCTTAGTCTGAAGGATGATGAAGTTATGGATGCAGGGAAAACCATGTTTACTGAAATGATTGAGACAAAAGATGCAGCAATTTCAAGTATTCGAGGATTGTTGGACACTCTAAATCGATATAGAGTGAAGACGGTGGCTGACATAGTGAATGAGAATAGACTAAATAGAACAAGTTTCATAGCATCGGTGACATGGATCAAATTGTCAGAAATAGTCACTGTCCAGCCACCAAATATCACAAACACCAAGGGCTCTCGCTTGCGATCTGGGAGTAGAATGATCAGTAATAAAGAAAAGACAATCAATGCTAGTAACAAGCGAAAACGGCTATGCAGGACATACAACACAATGCAAGACTATGACACAAGGACCTACCCCCTGAATAAGAATAGGAAGAAGAAGTAAACTGATGTAGATTTACGATTGTGGATTTAGTTGTTTCTGTTTGCGAACATAGACAATGAGTTTTGCGAATAAATACAGACGGTTTGAGGATAAAGTTGTTTGTGTTTTCTGAATTAATAAATTTCATTTTTGCATATGTTTTTATTTATATGAATTTAATATAATAATTGTTCAACACAATGCAAAATCATGACAGTAAGACCTGCCCCCTGAATAAGAATAGGAAGAAGAAGAAGTACACTGATGTAGATTTTCAACTGCGGATTTAGTTGTTTCTGTTTGCCAATATCGACAATGCGTTTTTTTTTGTTTTGGTGTGTAGTTTCCGTGTTGTTGTTGCGTGACTTGGTGCACGTTTGTGCGGTTTATTTGAGGTTTCTTTTACGTGTTCTAGTAATTGAGGTTTAATAGCGTGAGCGGTGTGACATTTTAGTAACAAGTACGTTAGGGTAGACGTAGACCGTGTGAACGCTAGTGTAATTGAGCATGTTGTCGTTATATAAGTTCGCAAACTAAACGTTTGCGTGTATCCGTGTAGAGGATACCGGCACATGGCTCGTGGTAGACGAAGACGATCATCCGTGACACGGGGACGGGCGCTCGCGTGAGGCAGGCGGGGACGGTCAGCAGGGACACCAGGACGGGTGCCTACCGTTGAGCCCGCTGAGTACGCGGAGGCTCAGGGTACTCCTGTCGGAGAGGACAGGAGGAGCGACGCGGGACCATCTACGGGCACGCCCAACGTCCCGCCGGTCGCAGACCCTCCCACTACGACCGCCCTGGATGAGCTGACCAGGACAATGCAGAGTTTGGTGGCGATCATCACCAGTAGAGAGTCGGCATCGCCAGCTCCTGAGACATCAGCGGTCCTAGCGAGGCCCGTTCAGGCTGAGGACCATACGACCCGGACACTGTTGGACTTTCTGAAGTTGGGCATACCCACATTTGTCGGGGAGCCGAACCCTGACCTAGCCGAGAGATGGCTGGAGCAGGTCACGCGGGACCTGGACACCTTAGGCATCGAGGATGGTCGCAGAAGAGTGTCCTTTGCAGCTCATCAGCTGAGGGACATCGCCTACCACTGGTGGGGGCGTGTGAGGGACGCAGTCGGGCACGACTACGGTATCTTCCGGACGGTCTTTCTGGCGCAGTATTTCCCCGAGTCGGCTCGGTAGACCGATATCGGCAGTTCCTGGAATTGTAGCAGGATGGGATGTCAGTGGCAGAATATGAGGCCAGATTCACGGCCCTGGCCAGATTCGCACCAGAAATGGTGGCGACAGAGCATAACCGTTGCCTGCGGTTCGATGGGGGACTGAGGCCGGTGATTCGGGATCGAGTCCTCGCCTTGAGGTTGCGGGAGTACTCAGAGCTCGTGGACACTGCAGCGACAGTGGAGCAGGGTATCCGGGATACGGCCAGGACCCGTGAGGTTCGACAACGGTCGACCAGTGTCACAAGGCCGTCCGAGTCCCGAGACTCGAGGAGACAGAGGACTATGGGGTACTTTCGGCCGCAGACTCAGCAGGGCGGAGCGAGACAGGTGGGGTCGGTGGCGTCAGTGGGGCCAGTCACTAAAGAGAGGAGGCTGGTATGCTTTACCCTGCGGGCAGTCAGGACACTTCCAGCGAGAGTGTTCGATGGGAGGAGGGCCCGCGGCATCACCAATGGTCAGACAGACAGACCTGAGCAGGGGATCGAGGGGCGGCGGTGCCAGATGCCACCAGTGTGGCCGGTTTGGACACATAGCTAGGGCGTGCCCTGAGCAGGGCGGGGGGGACATCGGGGCAGCGATCGCAGTTGTCGCACACCGTGCAATCACCCCGGGCTCGCCAGTATCAGAGTCAACCGCCGAGGTTCTCGCAGCCGTCTACGAGTACACAAGTTTCGAGACAACAACAGAGATCTGGGTTGTCACGCCCCAAATCCAGTCTTGACCGGACTTGAGACGTGAATAGAAATTGTAAAGAAAAATAAAATAAATAACAATTATAAAACTTTAAATAGACAAGTAAATCTCCTCAAATCATCAGTAAAAAGTTTAGAATCTCCAGTGAGTCACAGCTCAACAAGTAAAGTAATAAATAAATGTTTAGTACGACGACCAACATAAGTCTACGCTAAAACCCAAGATAACTGAAGCTCCCAAGCCTCGCCTCTCTAGACATCGGGTACCCCTGTAAAAAAGTAGGAGAAACAAAGGGGTGAGCTTACGCTCAGTAGGAAAAACCTTAACAATTCAACCCTTGGATCAACACTGTACTGTGTAAACGGATGACTCAAATAACAACAAATACGACCACAATGAAATAATGCGTAACAAGATAGAATAAGATAAGTACGATGAAATAATATATAAATGAGATAGAATAAGATAAGTACGATGAAATAATATATAAATGAGATAGAATAAGATAAGTACGATGAAATAAAGTATAAACTAGATAGAATAAGATATACTCGTAATCTTGAAAATAACATTAACTTGAAAGGTTCCATAACAGAATTAACATAAGGTATCATAAACGATTAAATGGGAGTAATTGATATTACGCCGACCACCTGCTTTCTCAAGCCTCCGATCCATGAATAGATTCTAGTGTCAGCTCGGTTCCTGTATTCCGATCCACTAGAGTATTCATATCACATCAGATTTTCCCTCGGTCCGGAGGAGACATATACATCGGAGTACCGGACACCATCCCATAGGGATGCTCATCTTCGGTATTCTCGAAAATGTCTCCAAAGGACCCTAGTCATAGGGAACCAAGGTAGTGCTCCCGTAGGACGCTCACCCTTGGGTGAAACCTCAGAAACCGTCTCTCATGAAGTAATCCCAATCAATATCCCGTAGGATCTGCCGAGCCATAGGCTCCTAAATATATCAATATCCCGTAGGATCTGCCGAGCTCTCAGGCTCCAATAATCACTCAGTATCCCGTAGGATCTGCCGAGTCATAGGCTCCTCACATCACTCAATATCCCGCAGGATCTGCTGAGCCATAGGCTCCAATAATCACTCAATATCCCGTAGGATCTGCTGAGCCATAGGCTCCAATAATCACTCAATATCCCGTAGGATCTGCCGAGCCATAGGCTCCTCACATCACTCAATATCCCGCAGGAAATTCCGAGCCATAGGCCCCTCACATCACTCAATATCCCACTGTACCTGTCCAACTCCAACCACCACAACGGTGTAGTACCGAACCAAACAAGCAAGCAAGCATTTCAAGAATAAGAGTAATTAAATAAACACTAGATTTGTCCAACAATGAACACTTCCCAAATCACACTTTCATCACAACAAAGACACCCAATAACATTCTACACTTACCGTATACTTACCTGTCACGAACCATCGGTACATCGATCACCTGATTATGCCCCGTGGCACAACCAGTCATTCTCGATCATCCGTTCACACAATAAGTAAACCAACATGTAACCACTCAACCAAACAAGTAAACATCCAACCAATCAAGCAATCATGTGAACAATCAATTAAACAATCGATCATGCTAGCTAACTAGTTTCATTAGACCCTTAGTTTATCCTAATACTAACAACCAAGCATGTGAACCTAGCACATAACTAATCCGAGAGCTCTTCACAACCTCTCTACCAGTAAATCAATTCCCAAGTATTGAAAGCAAGCTTCACTAGTCATCTTCATCCTAAGCATACATACTAGACTCATCAATTTATTAGTAATTGAAATACGATTATTCTAGTTATTCGCATCCTATAGGCAATTCTAGGACCTTTCCGATTTTATTAACCTCACATGCATACTAAGCGTTTAAATAAGAAGTTAAGACTTTCCGTACCTCGTGGTCTTCCTCTAATACACTCTGCTGAAAAGACGATCAGTCGCTCCTCCGTTCTTCACACGGGTACCGAAGTGGTCTTCGTCTGCTCGGGCGAAGTCCAAGCTCTCGGGCGAAGTCTAGCTCCGAGTCTGGGTTTACACACAAACGATCCAAAATCAGATTGGTTCCAGATTACCCAGTTCTTTAAATTAACTGCTCGTCCTTTCCTTTAATTACACCCACTATTCCAATGAAAGTCTGAGTCCGACCCGAAACCCGACCCGAACCCGGAAACCGACCTGGATCCAGGTCCAGACCCGGACCGACCCGTACCCGACCCAGACCCGGAGTTAGGACCGAGTCCGAACCCAAAGTCCAGAGTCAGTCCAGGCCGAGACCCAACTGAGCTCCGGGCCCGAGCCCAAGAACTCAACCCTGACCAGTCTGAGTTGGAAACGAAGAGGTTGGAGCTAGGTTTCCGGCGGCTCTGGCGGCGGTGACGGCGACTACTTTGACGGCGGTTTTGGCGACAGGAGTTCGGGAAACCAGAGGGGATGGGTGGTTGCGCGTGTCACAAGCCCTCAATGGCCGGATCAGACGATTGAGAGCTCGCCGGCGCGCGAGTTCCAGATCTGGAACTCGAGCGCTCCGGCGACACTTCCCGACGTCATCTGACCCCCAAATGAACCGGAACTCGCGCTTACAGAAGAAGAAAAAGACGGGGAAGCGATTCAGGTGAGGGTTTGGGCTCACCGGCGTCGGATCTACACAGATTTTGTCGCGGTGGCGCTGGGTCGACGTCGGGGTCACAAAATCGAAGACGGAAAGGGGAAGGGGAGGGTCTGTGGTGCTCGGGTTAGAAGTAGAAGGCGGAGGAGAGGTGGAGGGATGCTCGATTCGAGCTCCAGGGCGACGAACCGAGCTGAAAGCTCTGGCGTCCCTTTGGTCCTCTCACGGGAGGCTCGGATCTGAGCTCTGAGGCGACCAGAAACAGAGAAAAAGATGAGGCAAGGCAAGGTGAAGGTGGGGTAAGAGCTGGTCGAGGACGGTGGGGCGAGATGGTGCATGTGGTCGGGGAAGGAGGACGGGCGGCGAGGAGCGATATGGTTTCGCAGAGAGGAAGATGAAGGGGCAGGTGAACAGTGTTGTGAAGCTAGGGTTTCGCCCCTTTTAAAGCCAGACCATTCGGGCTTGTGGGTTGGGCTTGCGTAATTGGGCCAAGCGTGCTGCGACTGGGCCCAAATCCGAACTCAGCCCAACACTGCTGAATCTCTTCCTTTTTTTAGTCTTCTTTTCCCATTTACTTGTTTTGAAAAAATAAACCTCCACGTTTTAGATTGCAGTTTGACACCCTTAAAGAACGAAGTGGGTTTTACATGGGTATTCAGCAGTCAGTGCGCCGGGTCAGAGGCAGCAGGCGTCGCAGGGGAGAGTGTACGCAGTTATCGACTCCCGAGCCCCAGGATCTACTACCTACCGTGAGACCATTCAGGGTACGTGTTTACTGTATCATTTATGGGCGTTGTTCTTATTTGATACCGGGGCGTCGCACTCGTTTATTTCGTTGAGTTGTGCTGAGAGGTTGGGGCTGAGTTTAGAGCCGTTGAGTCCACCCCTGTGCCTGGACACCCCAATTGGGGGTGATGTATTGTTGACTAGGATCTGTCGTGCCTGCGAAATTAGAGTCGCATACTGTCCTTGCACTGGTGACCTTCTCGTACTGGGAATGACGACCTTTGATGTGATCTTGGGAATGGATTGGCTGGCGATGTCCCGAGCCAATATCGACTGCTACAGGCGACGAGTGACAGTGTCAGCAGGCAACACGAAGGTGTCGTGTGTGCTGGGTAGTAAGAGCGGGGTTCTCTTGTCAGCGTTGTCCGCAGTGGAGGAAGTATCGGCTGTGCAGAGCCGAGAGTTACCGCGAGTGGTATGCGAGTTCCCCGAGGTCTTTCTTGAGGAGTTGAGCGGGTTGCCACCGGAACGTGAGATGGAGTTCGGGATTGACCTGGTGCCGGAACAACAGCGATATCGATGGCGCCCTACAGGTTTGCGTCGGCAGAGTTGACTAAGCTGAAGCGTCAGCTCGAGGAGCTTCAGGAGAAGGGATTTATCCGTCCGAGCGTATCGTCGTGGGGAGCACCAGCACTCTTCGTGAAGAAGAAGAGTGGAGAGCTTCGGAAGTGTATAGATTACCGGAAGCTGAACCGGGTTACGGTGAAGAACCGATACCCGATGCTGAGGATTGACGACTTGTTCGACCAGTTGAGAGGGTCGACCTGTTTCTCGAAGATCGATCTGCGATCCGGTTATTACCAGTTGCGAGTCCGAGAGGGGGACGTCGCAAAGACTGCATTCTGAACACGCTATGGGCATTACGAGTTCTTGGTGATGCCGTTTGGACTAACGAACGCACCTGCAGCATTCATGGATCTGATGAACAGTATATTCCGGCCGTACTTAGATCAGTTTGTGGTGGTGTTCGTAGACGACATCTTGATCTATTCGCAGAACGAGGCGGCACATGAGGTGCATCTGAGGACTGTTCTGACTCTACTGCGCAAGCATCAGCTATATGCCAACCTGGAGAGGTGCGAGTTCTGACTCGATGAGGTGAAATTCCTCGGTCACATCGTATCCCGTGACGGTATATTGGTCGATCCGTCGAAGATCGACGCGGTCTCGAAGTGGTCACGACCCACGAGTGTCTTCAAGATCCGCAGCTTTCTAGGGTTGGCAGGCTATTATCGACGATTTGTCCAGGACTTTGCGAGACTAGCCGCGCCGATGACTCTGTTGACGCGCAAGGGAGTCGGGTTTTTGTGGACAGAGGATTGTGAACGTGCGTTCACGGAGTTGAAGACTCGTCTGACTACCGCTCTCGTGTTGGTAGTGCCAGAGCGAGGGATCGAGTATGAGGTATATTGTGATGCGTTCGGGGAAGGAATGGGCTGTGTACTGATGTAGTTGGGTCGAGTTGTTGCTTATGGCTCCAGGCAGTTGAAGACACACGAGCGCAACTATCCTACCCATGACCTGGAGCTAGCAGCAGTCGTGTTCGCGCTAAAGGGATGGCGGTACTATCTGTATGGCGAGGGATTTCAGGTGTTCTCGGATCACAAGAGCCTCAAGTACATCTTTTCCCAACGAGACCTGAACATGCGCCAGCGGCGATGGATGGAGCTACTTGAGGATTACGACTTTGAGCTACACTACCATTCGGGTAAGGCGAACGTGGTCGCTGACGCCCTGAGTAGGAAGTCGGTTCCGAGTCTTGCTAGCATATCAGTCCGAGAGTGGGACATGATGGGGGAACTGAGCACGTTCGAGCTTGAGCTAGAGGAGATGACTGGTGGCATGGCCATGTGCTCATTAGTGGCTCAACCCTCACTACTTGCCCAAGTGTTGGAAGCGCAGTCGGAGGACGTCGAGACGGCAGAGATCCGAGAGAGGGTCGTCAGCGGTGACGAGGTGGTAGGTTGGGAGATCAGTGCAAATTGGGGGTTACTGTATCGAGGAGGGTTATTCGTGCCGGGCAACTGTAGAGACGACGTGTTGCGAGAGTCACATCATTCGCGTCTTACAGTGCACTCGGGTGGCACCAAGATGTACCGTGACATCAGGCGGCACTTCTGGTGGCGCGGGATGCGGAGAGCGATCGCAGAATTTGTATCGAGGTGCCTCGTCTGTCAGCAGGTGAAGGCCGAACATCAGCGTCCCGCCGGGTTGTTGCAGCCACTACCGATTGCCCAGTGGAAGTGGGATCATATCACGATGGACTTCGTGTGTGGACTGCCGAGATCGCCGAAGGGACACGACGCCGTAAGGGTAGTAGTCGATCGGTTGACCAAGTCGGCTCATTTCCTGGCTATGAGGATGACTGATCCGGTCGACAAGTTGAGTAGCCTGTACATTTGAAGCGTTTCCATGGGGTCCCTGTGTCGATAGTGTCTGACAGGGATCCTCGTTTCACGTCCAGATTTTGGCCGAGTCTACAGACTGCGTTGGGGACCGATGTTCTACTCAATACAACACACCATCCTCAGACAGACGGTCAGTCCGAGCGCACTATTCAGATCTTGGAAGACATGCTGCGGGCATGTGTGCTGGACTTCAGGGGATCATGGGAGACCCACCTGCCGTTGGTCGAGTTCGCCTACAACAACAGCTTCTAGGCCAGTATTGGCATGACACCGTTTGAAGCATTGTATGGGAGGCCGTGTCGATCGTCAGTGTGTTGGGCAGAGGTGGGGGACAAGAGTCTGCTGGGGCCAGATCTTGTTAGAGAGACGACAGAGAAGGTCGCGTTGATACGCGAGCGGTTGAGGACCGCATAGAGTCGGCAGAAGAGCTATGCCTGACACCCTGAGAATTAACTCACAAAAAGGGCGCGGCAAGCGCACCGGTCGTCAAGTAGTATTTCGGTTCAAGTCCGGTTATCATACCCAAGGGAGCAATAAAACAGTCACTCGATTTAAAATCCGTTAGTTAATCTATTTCTGAAAAGATTTGTTTTTGGTTTTAAAGATGTAAATAACAAGTTGAAAAAGCAATTAAAGTAAAGTGAGAACAAATACGAGGCACAAATAGCAGATGTTGTGAAATTCAAGGGAAAAAGCGATCTAGGACTTTTGACGGGGTCACAATATGACTATTGACTCGCAGGGGTTTGTGTTTACATGTGAAAATAAAGTAAGTCTAAGGTAACGGAAGTTCTCTCAGCTGGACCTAAACATCTTTCGATCGAATTATGTCCCTAATATAATATGACCACCTAGTTATTTCTAATCCGGGTGTAGTGAGACATACAACATTACGATTCATGAACTCCTCTAACTTTCGGTTTACACGCCTATAGCTGTTACACTCGTGTTAACCTAACTTTATTAGAGACTAGATTTAAACCCGAGTTACATAATCCTTAGTCCTTTTAGTCACTCTCAGCTTTCGATTACTGAGTGCTAAAACCTAATCAACTATCAAGTGATCAATTTGATGAAACATTAATTCCAAATTATGTAAACATTATCTTAAACACAAATTGCACAATATAACTACAAACCCATTAAATCAATTACTCATATTGCTTCCTCTAGCCCTAGATCAATGGAAATTTAGTTCATGGAGAAGAAGGAAGAACACAATGATGAAAAAGAACAAGAGACAAACATAATTGAAAGGTAAAGTTGATACAAAATACCAATTCAATGATGAAACTTCAATAGTTTTGCTTCAATCCTTGCTCCTAAGCACTTCTCTCTCACCAAAACTCCAACCCTAACTCTCAATCTCTCTAAAATTATGCCCAATACAAGTACCCCCTCTTCTTAATGAATGCTCTTCTATATATAGGACTTCAAGACCTTTTTCCCTACTCCAAATAGGAATTGGAATAGGTAAATTTGAGTTTTTAAATTTCCTATTTTTATGCCAAAAACGGAGCTGGAGAAGGCCTGACGCGTGTGGCCCGGAGTGTGGGCCGGAATAAGGCCCGGAACGGGCCCCTTCCCGTATCCTAACAGTGACGGTCCCTTGACGAAAGTTGTAGATCTTTGAATTCTCTTTGATTTGATATATTATATGAAGCAATTTGGAGTTCGTATGAGCGAGTTATGCCCTTCGCAAGATCAGTTAGCTTCCAAAACTCGTAAAACCGGATTTTCCTCTATTTTTGCCCTTTTTTCGATCAAAGCACCTACAAAACACAACGAGAGACAAAGTACGAGTAACGAGAGAAAAGTTCACCAAATTTTACAACCCCCGGACTGAAAAGCTCAATAATGTGGGCTAAAAACATCCAAAACCAATGGATTTTATGCCTACATCAATGCCGACAGACGACGTCGACCTCTTGAGTTCGCAGTCGGGGATCACATGTTCCTGAAGGTGAGCCCGAGGAAGGGACTGGTACGGTTCAGACGCAGCAGGGCAAGTTAGCCCCGCGGTACATTGGCCCGTTCGAGATCTTGAGCAGAGTGGGAGCAGTGGCATATCGTCTGGCGTTACCACCGCAACTTGGGAGAGTTCATAACGTCTTCCACGTGTCCCAGTTGCGGCAGTACAATGCGGACCCCTCCCACGTCATTGAGTGGGCAGATATCGAGGTGGCTGACGATGTCTCCTATGAGGAGCAGCCGGTTCGAATCATGGACACACGGGAGCAGGTTCTGCGTGGCAAGGTTATCCGCCTGGTACGGGTGCAGTGGAAACATCACGGGGCTGAGTCGACTTGGGAGCGCGAGGACGAGGTTCGCGCGAAGTACCCCGCGTTGTTCGAATCCCGAGGTACGTCTGTTTTAAATTTCATGGACGAAATTCCTTTAAGGGGGGTAGAATGTAAGAACCACTCCCGGTCAACGCCAGTCAAACCGACGAAAAACAGGAAAATTTAAAATTTTTAAGACAGACACTTAAATAAACCTAAATTTGACCCCGATGGTCATACCGGACTTAAGTTGACCCCGTTATCGACCAAAGTGAGTTCCGGGGGACTCAGGGCAACTTTCTGACCAATTTGGGAAATGTTGACTTTTCGCTGGAAAAGTCAACCGAGCGACGTTTTGGTCCATTCGAGGTCCGTTTTGGATCCAAAAGGCTTAGCCGTCGTCGCAACGGTCTTAGTTGAGCCGTTTCCTTGAAGCCCGTGAAGTTTCATAATTTCTTAGAAAAAGTGCCCGTTCGGGGCCCGAAACAGCCGAATTTCGCGAATCTGATTGGAAAATATCTAGAAGATATTTTCCAAAAGGTGGGGGACCCACTTGCCACATGTCACAAATGTGGTGGTGTTAGGTTTATTGGACAAAACAAGAGAAGACTACTTGATGGTTAGTTTTGCAATTTAAGTATTAGTTGTTATTTTTTTTAAACAAAACAAAAGGGAAAGCAATCGGTGGTGTTCGGCCATAGTGTAGAAAAGTGAGTTTTTGGAGAGATAAAGTAGATAGAAGGAAGAGAGAAGAAGAGAGAAAAGAGAAGGAGGGTTAGGGTTTTGCCTCTATTCACGAGCATCAAACCGTTGGATAGTCTCAAAGCTAGAAGAATCAAGCTCACACCGTCATTCTCTACGGTGAGCACCTAACCGATTCTCGTTTTGTTAAGTTTAAAAGTAAGGGTTTGGATTGAAATGGGTTGAATATGGATGAGTTGAGGTGTGGGGTTTCTTGGAGGTGTTTTGGAGCGCAGAGATGATCGTTTTCCGGTGACCGGAGGCTCGGGGGGAGCTCCGGCCACCGTGCACGGTGGCTGGCCGGCCATGGGGTGGCTGGCCGGAGCTAGGACCGGCCACCACCATGGTGGACCGGCCCCAAACCGGCCCTAGCCACCCACGGCCAAAGAGGGTCGGGTGGGGCCCACTTGCTCGGGTATTCGGGTTTCGTGTTCGGGTGGTTTAGAACGTTCCCCAAGTAATTAATCTACACCCGGATCGACATTTGTAATTAAATTGTGAAAGTTGTAATTGACGGGTTTAGAAACTTTAAACGCGAATTAAATTACTCGTAAGTCGGAATTTGATTCCGTCGAGTGCATAGGAACCCTGAATTATTCTAAGACAGTAGAAACGAAAACGGGAATTTTCGGAGCCCCGAAAGGGCGTTTTCAAAACCCGGGCAGATTCTCCATGTCGGGCGAATCGAGCCTTTCCGGGTCCATTATCGACAATGTCGAGTAATTGGGAAGTTTGGGAGTGATCGACATTGTCGGGGTTACTTTTGGGCGTCAAGTTTATTAAAATTCAGTTTATGCCTGCAAGCTTAAAGGTATTTAAATTTGTGTTCTTATTAGATCGTGCCACAGGCAGAGGAAAGGGAAAGCTAGGCGAGTGATCGAGATCACGCCGGAGCTTGTTTGTGAGCTTTTGGAGAAAGCATACGAGGTAGGGAAAAGTAGCCGGATCTCGGCCCTGATTAGGGAAAGTTAACAGTAGAAATGCATGTGACACCGGGGTGTCGTTGGTTGAGTAGGTTTTTCGAATATTAGAAAGGCAGGCGACATCGGGTGGTGTCGTATGATACGGGAACGTATCGAATAATAGAAATGCATGTGACACTTAATAGTGTCGTAGGAGCAGTGAACTTTCGATATTATAATTACTGGAAGCATTTGTTTACGCCCGGAGGTTGATTGTTTAGTTTGTGTCTTGGGTGGCCATGAGAGCCCGTGTTTTATTGTTGGTGTCTTGGGTGGCCATGAGTGCCCGTTGGGTTGTTGAGCCCGTGTTATTTTATTGTTGGTGTCTTGGGTGGCCATGAGTGCCTGTGGGGTTGTTGAACCCGTGTTATTTTATTGTTGGTGTCTTGGGTGGTCATGAGTGCCCGTGGGGTTGTTGAACCCGTGTTCTACTGTTGGAGTCTTGGGTGGCCATGAGTGCCCGTGGGGTTGTTGAACCTGTGTTGTTGCTGTTGTTGACTTTGGTTGTGGACAGTCTCTGCCCGAGGTTGGGGGCCCGCCTGACAAGAAAGGGGTCCCGTGGTTCGCGCGCGTGTGCATTGTTCAGACGAGGTTAGGGGCCCACCTGACAAGAAAGGGGTCCTGGGGCCACGTGTTGTGGGGCTTGGCCCGCCTTCCGGGTTAACCACCGGAAAAAGGGTGCATTCAGCGGCGATGGAGGGTTGCTCCCCTTCCGACTAGCTATCGGAAAAGTAGCTCGGTATATATCGCTAACAGGTCGACCGCCTGGCCCGACAGAGACCGGGGGAAGTTGCGTGGGGCAGGCTCAAGCCCATCCGGTTAGCAACCGGTACTGAGTAGCTGGAGTGCGATTCTTTGCGATCTTGTTTGGTGTGCGATCCTTTGTGATCTTGGGTGTTGCGTGTTTACCTTTTGAGTCTTTGGTGGAAGTCGTAACCGCTGTGTCAGGTCTACATTATGTGTCCGAGTGTTGAGTCGGTTGAGGAATGTAACCGTTTGTGTGTCAGTCGGGTTACTGGAGTTGGGGATAGTAGTCCCCGGTGGTTGGTTTGTCGTTGGTGTTACCGGCATTGTCTGCTAAGTATGTCGTAGTCAGTCCGTTATCCGTGGTGGTGAGCGAACGCTCACCCCTAGCTGCTTTTCCTACATGTACTGGTCACGGGACGGACTAGGTGAGCTTCCGAAGCTTGAAGAGCTAGGAGCGGGAGTCCGAGTTTATTTTTGAGTCTAGCGACGTACGCCTTGTATTTTGTCCGCTTGTTGGGACGTACTTTTGAGTTGTAAATAATTATTTTGGTTAAGTAATTGGTGGTTTTAAAGTGTTTTATTTAAAAGGTTTACAAATGTATTACTGTCTTAAACGTTCGCGTTCCGAGTTCGGTTTTACTGAAATTGGGGCGTGATAGCTACATTGTCTTCTAATGGTGTTCCACCTGAAGGTCTTAGTCTGAAGGATGATGAAGTCATGGATGCAGGGAAAACCAGGTTTACTAAAATGATTGAGACAGAAGATGCAGCAATTTCAAGTATTCGAGGATTGTTGGACACTCTAAATCGATACAGAGTGAAGACGGTGGATGACATAGTGAATGAGAATAGATTCAATAGAACAAGTTTCATAGCATCGGTGACATGGATCAAATTGTCAGAAATAGTCACTGTCCAGCCACCAAATATCACAAACACCAAGGGCTCTCGCTTGCGATCTGGGAGTAGAATGATCAGTAATAAAGAAAAGACAATCAATGCTAGTAACAAGCGAAAACGGCTATGCAGGACATGCAACACAATGCAAGGCCATGACACAAGGACCTACCCCCTGAATAAGAATAGGAAGAAGAAGAAGTAGACTGATGTAGATTTACGATTGCGGATTTAGTTGTTTCTGTTTGCGAATATAGACAATGAGTTTTGCGAATAAATACAGACGGTTTGAGGATAAAGTTGTTTGGGTTTTCTGAATTAATAAATTTCATTTTTGCATATGTTTTTATTTATATGAATTTAATATAATACATTGTTCAACACAATGCAAAATCATGACAGTAGGACCTGCCCCCTGAATAAGAATAGGAAGAAGAAGAAGTACACTGATGTAGATTTTCAACTGCGAATTTAGTTGTTTCTGTTTGCCAATATAGACAATGCGTTTTGCGAATAAATATAAACGGTTTGAGCATACAGTTGTTTGTGTTTTCTGAATTAATAAATTTCATTTCTGCATATGTTTTCATATATATGAATTTAATATAATACATTGTCTGCGAATATTTCAAATTTTGTTTACTAAATAAAATATAATGATTTGAGAATATACTACTTTCGTTTTGCGTACAAAAGGGAAGTGAAACGGTTTGTGGTAGACCAATCAAATATTGACAGCGTGGAAACATGGGGGAGAATTAATTGCTCCACTAACCCACGATGCTCTACATGTTCCCATATATATACCCAATATTGTATCCTTCTATACTCATCCCTCAACTCTTCGAATACCCAATTTTACTCTGAAAAAATGCGTCATCAAGCAGCAGGAAGCGTCAAAGCTATGAAGATGAATTATACGAACGCGAAAGGAAACTGAAGGAACAGAACGAGAAGGACAAAAAACAAAAGCGTCTCATCAAGCACGAGGAGTTTGTGATGAACTTCACGGGAATCAAGCCTAAGCTTTCTAAGATCGAGCTTGAGCTTGAAATTTTGAGCATGGATGTAGGCGAACAGTTGTGCACTGACATGAGCGTCGAAGAAGCGCTTGCAAACACATCCCTGAACAGGAAGATAACCGAAGTCATCTTAGCGGTGAACAAAGCTACGAAACTGGTGGTATAGGGATAACAAACCCTAGTCTCTTTTGTTTCCTTTTGTCTGTTCTTAACTAGTTCAAAGTAATTAAAAAAAATCGTTTTCATTAAATTCGTTTATATTTTGCTTTAAAGTTATATATAATTCCATGATTTGTGTTACAATCGAAACAAAATATTAGTATCAGCAAACCATGATCTCTGTATCTGCAAACCAGGATCTCTGTATCCGCAAATACAAGTCCATAATAATATTCGCCAAACATAATAACAGTATTCGCAATGCACGCCCCAATTTTAGTAAACCGAACTCGGGACGGGAACATTTAAAATAAGAAAACACTTTGAAACCATTTCCATTAAAACACTTTACAATACCAGTTTAGTTCAACAAAAGGATAATTACAACTCAAAATAAAACGTCCCACAAGCGGACAAAAAGCGAGGTATCCGTCGCTAGACTAAAAGTAACCCGAACTCCCGCCCCTAGCTCTTCAAGCTTCGGAAGCTCACCTAGTCCGACCTGCGACAAGTACCTGTAGGAAAAGCAGCTAGGGGTGAGCGTTCGCTCACCACCACAGATAACAGACTGACTACGGCATAATTAGCAGACAATGCCGGTAACACCAATAATAAAGCCTACACCGGGGGACACTGTCCCCAACCCAAGGACTCTGACTGATCATACACCCACTGTTACCTTCCTTGACCAACTCAACACTCTGACACGTAAAATAGACCTGACACGACGATCACGACCTCTTCCAAGGACTCAAAGAAACTACGTAACACCAAACAAGATCACAAAGGATCGCACACCAAACAAGATCACAAAGGATCGCAAACCAGCTGCTCAGTAATCTCCCTCACGCCCTTTACCGATCTCATCAGGTCAGGCGGTCGACCTGTCGCATTTCCTCGACACAAAGTCGGATCAGACTGTCAACCTATCACACTCACAACCACCGAACCACACACGCGCGGCCAGGACCCCTTTACTGACGGGCGAGCCCCCTACCCCGTCTGAACGTGCAGACGCGTGTGATCGAAGACCCCGTTTAATGAAGCGGGCCCACAACCTCAGGTAACCACAATCACAATCACAAACACAGTTCAACAAGCAGCAACAACACAAGTTCAGCACTCCACAGGCACTCATGGCCACCCAAGACACCAACCCTAAAACACGGACTCAACAGCCCCCACAGGCACTCACGGCCTCCCAAGACGCACCAACAGTGATTCACGGGCTCAACGACCCAACGGGCACTCACGGCCACCCAAGACACCAACAGTGATTCACGGGCTCAACGACCCCACGGGCACTCACGGCCACCCAAGACACCAATAGTAAAGACACGGGTTCACAACCCCACGGGCTCTCACGGCCACCCAAAACACCAAAATGACAACACGGGCTCTTATGGCCACCCAAGACTCAGCAATAGTAACACGGGCTCTCAAGGCCACCCAAACTCAACAACAAAGAACACGGGCTCTCAAGGCCACCTAAACTCAACAATAAATAACGCACAACAACCTCCGGCATAATCGATGCCTCCAACAGTCCTAAGATCGCTAGTTTCACAAATAACCTCCGGGCATGGTCATATGCCTCCAGTAAATCAATTATCGCTAAGTTCTCTGCTCCTACGACACTACTAAGTGTCACATGCTTTTCTCATAAACGCTACAATCCCGTATCATGCATTTCTAATATTCGATAACCTACTCAATCCACGACACCCCGGTGTCACATGCAATTCTACTGTTAACTTTCCCTAGTCATGGCCGAGATCCGGCTACTTTTCCCTACCTCAATTGAAGAGCAACCGCTATGTCTCCTAGCTGCTGACGTCCTGGCTCGCTACCTCCGGTCTTCTCTTCGATCGAAGCCGGACTCTAAATTTAACACGAAGCCACAAATCAATAACGGTTCCACCGTTAAACTAAAGGTTACGATTAGTCTAGTTTAGAACCGATAGTTGTCCCTTAAACTCGAGCGGGATAAAAGCGGGGTCACGGCGAATCGGGTTTGAGTACCCGAGCACCGAAACCGGTGCATGCGAGGCACGGTCCCAATGCACGAATCCCGAGGTCTGATTCAGCGGTCCGCTTTTGTTCCTTTTTAAACCCAATTAGCAGTCCATTTTAACCAGAGTTCCAGATTCATTCCCAATTCCGATTAATAACCTTTTTTTCAAAACAGAACGGTTTTTGTTTCAAATCAAATTCCCTTTTATTTCAAATCTGTTTCTGTTCCGATCTTTTGAGCCCAAAATGAATTAGGTTCGGTTTTTGAACAACCGTCCCTAAATCCCGTTTACAACTTAGATTCTCAAACTCCTCGATTTAAAACCGTTTTTAAAACCGAATTGATTTTAATTCCTTTTTATTTTAAATAAACTGATTTTTCGATTCAAAAACAAATTCTTTTCCTTTTTGTTTACTCAACTGATTTTGGTCAAACTTAAAACAGATCTGCCCAGAAAAACCGAGGTCCAACCAGTTCGTTTCAGATCCAAAGCGTGATGGGAAAGAGAAGACAAGGGTTTCGGTTAGAAGTCCGACCGACCTACGGCGAGGCGTCGCCGGCCGGGGTCTTACCGAAAAAGGGACGTTCGCCTCAGATCTGAAGCACGGTGACGTAGGGGCTCGGGAACAAGGGTCGGCGGCGGCTGAACTGAACGAAGAAGAGAGAGACGGTGGCTGGACGAGGGCGTGGCTGCGGAGCCGAGCGGAGAAGAGCTCGGAACGGTGGCGGCCGGAGCGGTTGGACGGAGAAGAAGGAGCGGACGTTGAGGGAGAGGAGGTCGGGGTTGTCGGCGTTGTTGACTGGAAGAGAGAGAGAGGGAGAGACGGAGGTGGAGGTCGGGTTATTGCTGGAAAGACCGGAGAGGAGGAACGGGATCGATGGTGGTCGGATCCGGTGAGGGATGTGAACGAAGAAGAAGGCGTGGAGGAGGAGATGAGGGTGAGGTCGGGTCGAGGGAGGGGCGTGGCTGCGTGGATCGAAGAAGAGAGGGAGAGGGTTCTGAGGGTTTGGCTGCGTGAGAAGTGACGAAGAGGGAGCGTGAGAATGAGCTGCAAACCCTAATGTTGGCTTATAAAGCCTGGGCTTGGGCCGGGTCAGCACTTGGGCCGGGTCTGCTGGTCGGGTCCGGTCCGACCCGGTCCGACCCAACATATATATATATATATTATTTTTTTCCGGAAGCGGTCTTCACAATCTACCCCCCTTAAAGGAATTTCGTCCGCGAAATTTAGAACAACGCCCAAATAGGATACGAAAAAAATACGTACCCTGAAAGGTCTCGCGGTAGGTAGGGGATCCTGGGGTCCGGGAGTCGGTAACTGCGTACATTCTTCCCTCCGACTCCTGCTGCCTCTGACCCGGCGCACTGGCTGCTGGATACCCATAGCTCTGTTGCTGTCTCGGAGTCGGCGCGCTCGTCGACGGCTGCGAAAACCTCGACTGCTGACTCTGACGAGGGCGGCCTCCGGGCGACCGCGCGGTATACGACTGTTGTGGTCGCCGCGCTGACGTTGCCCGCAACCGCTCAATACTCCTGGCCATAGTGTGCCCAACCCGGCCGCACCGGTGACACCTGGTCTCGTCGGCTCTCGACCCCGTGCCCAACGGACACTCTCGATGCATGTGGCCTAGTTACCCGTAGCTAAAGCATCTCGGCTGTCTCTCTGAAGCGACTGGCCCCACTGCTGTCACCGACCCCAGTTGTCTCACTCCACCCTGATGAGCATGTGATCGGAAGAACTCTGTGGTCCTCTGTCTCCTCGGGTCTCGTGACTCGGACGGCCCTGCGAAGCTGGTCGGTCGCTGCCGAACCTCACGGGTCCTGGCCGCATCCTGGATCCCCTGCTCCACCGTCGCTGCGGTGTCTATGAGATCTGTGTACTTCCTCAGTCTCAAGGCGAGAACCTGGTTCCGAATTCCCAGACTCAGTCCCCCCTGGAACCGTAGGCAACGGTTCTTCTCGGTCATCACCATCTCTGGCGCGAATCTGGCTAAGGCCGTGAATCTGGCCTCGTACTCTGCTACTGTCATCCCCTCCTGCTCCAGGTCCAGAAATTGTCGATGTCGCTCCAACCGAGCCGACTCGGGAAAGTACTGTGCCATAAACAACTCCTGGAAGATGTCATAGTCGTGCCCGACACCGTCCTTCACACGCCCCCACCAGTGGTAGGCGCTGTCCCTCAGCTGGTGAGCTGCGAAGGACACTCTACGGCGGCCATCTTCGATACCTGATGTATCCAGGTCCCGCGTGACCAGCTCTAGCCACCTCTCGGCTAGGTCGGGGTTCGGCTCCCCGACAAATGTAGGTGTCCCTAGCTTCAGGAAGTCCAGCAGGGAACGGGCCGTATGGTCCTCTGCCTGAACGGACCTCACTGGGACCGCTGCTGCCTCCGGAGCTGGCGAAGCCGACTCTCGTCTGGCGATGATCGCCACTAAACTTTGGACTGTCCTGGTCAGCTCCTCCAGGGCAGTCATAACGGGATCGATGGTGGTCGGATCCGGTGAGGGAGGTGAACGAAGAAGAAGGCGTGGAGGAGGAGATGAGGGTGAGGTCGGGTCGAGGGAGGGGCGTGGCTGCCTGGATCGAAGAAGAGAGGGAGAGGGTTCTGAGGGTTTGGCTGCGTGAGAAGTGACGAAGAGGGAGCGTGAGAATGAGCTGCAAACCCTAATGTTGGCTTATAAAGCCTGGGCTTGGGTCGGGTCTGCTGGTCGGGTCCGGTCCGACCCAACATAATTTTTTTTCCCGAAGCGGTCTTCACACGCAAACAACAAGTTAAGAGGAACAAATTTACAATATAAGCAAACCAGCATCTCTGTATCCGCAAACTACAAGTCCATATCCGCAAACAACAAGTTAAGAGGAATAAATTAACAATATTAGCAAACCAGGATCTCAGTATCCGCAAACTACAAGTCCATATTTGAATACCCAAAAAAAGAAGTTCTATATTCACAAAGAGAGAGTCTTATTTCCTAAAAGTGAAAGAACTTGTGGCATAAGTTACATTCACCAATCTTCCTTCTCCGAGTCTTCTTCTTCGTCTTCCTCATCATCATCTTCTTCTTCATCATCCGCTTCAACATCACCATTATAACCATAATCTTCTTCTTCCTCTTCCTCATCATCATCCTCTTCAACATCACCATTATAACCATCATCGTCTTCTTCGTCTTCCTCATCATCTTCTTCCTCCCCATTTTATTTCTCCTCCTCTTTCTCATCATCGTCATCATCACTGATGATAATAGGGCAATCCTCTTCATCACCATGTGAAATCAGCCTTCGTCTCTTTGAAGTTACCTCTTCCTCACCGCTACTACAGTACTTTCTATATGGTGACATGACTTAATTGAAAAAAGCTCTATGATGACATGATTTGTATGGGTAAATATTAATTTAAACTAAACCAAACGACGGTGAAAAGACATACCAACACATTAAATGCGATAATATCTTCGTGCATTCGAGGGGGATTTTAGTAATGATGAAATATAACCGTGAAAACTTAACCGTCAGATTTTGAAATCATATCGATTAGATCATAGCGTCTGATTTTGGTAATGATTGACACGTGTCCTCTACAAGATCTTATCGTATCACTTGCCGATACACGTAAATCAGCATTTAGTTTGAGAATTATGAGTTATGGATTGCGAAAATAAGATATATGTTTTGTGGAATCATTATGAGTTAACTAATCCGTCTATAATTAGAACTCTATTTTAAATAAAATAACGATAATGCCACCGTAAGATTTCAACTATAAATACCCCCACCCCTATACTACTTAACCCTATCAAACCACCAGGTCTGCAAAAGCGATGGCCCCCAACAGGAAACGCACCAGAGCGGAAGGTAACGTGTGCACACAAGAAGCTATGGAGCGTAGCAGTGAGGAACGTCGTAACAGGATGCATGAGATGCAGGAACCCGCTATGGAAACTGAAATGGAGTATCGCAAAATAAGGTTGAGACTAATCCAGATCCACTTTTTACTGATGGAGGAGAAGGTGGTAAGCCTTGCCAATGAACTGGAAGTGGTTGACATGAGCAACTCGACTGCAAAGCATAAGGAAGATAGGGACAAGATGATGACGACACTGAAAGAGATTTAGGACTTCTTCAAAACCATGGAGATAGTAGAGGACTAAGGCACATCCGACCCATGATGGATGTAGTTAAATTTCCCTTTTATCATGGCAATCGTATTTTGATGTTTTTGTTTTGTCTTTTGAAAACTTGTTTTCTCAATGAATGGATGACTAGTATCTGCCTATTCTACTGTGAAAGTAATCTATATTAAATTCGCAAACGACATGTTCTGTATTCTCAAAGACGTATTGTTAATTTCGTAAAAGAGAACATGATTATTCGCAAACCAAAAATTACTGAAATGCTAACATGTTTGCACACAACTAGGGCATATCTTATCATTGGTAAAATCAAACAGAACTACAGTGTATTCTTCGTACACTACATGATAGGTTCAATCACATAATAAAAGTTTCATGTTCTCCATAAACTAGAATAAGTAAAATTCATTACATTCTCAAATAGGATGTAGTATATTCTCAACTATAAACAAAAAAATTCGCAAATAGGATCTTATAAATTCTTAAAACAGTACACAGAGTATTTTTATATACAAAGATACAATATTCTCAAACAAGATATTATATATTCTCAAACAAGATATCATATATTATCAAACCAAAATTGTCGTTTCCGAAACCCAATGTCACTAATCGAAAAGAGTAATTCACTAAGCATTATGACGTTCGCATGGTAATAAGGCTTTGTACTTGGGACTGAATTCGAATTCCATCTTCATCTTCTTGAAATGATTTTTGATATTCTCCTCAGTTTCTCTCCACATGTTGTTCTTCTCAAATGTGACCAACTTAAAGAGGAATCTGTTCCTCAATAATTTAATCTGTGAAACCTACAAAACCAAAATTTAAAGATCAAATCTATACTCATTGTTATATACTGACAAAGAAATAATTGTTGGTTTAACTTACATCATTAACGGCCAATTCCCATGCCCAATACCCATTCCCAAGATACGATTCCATGTGCCACATAGCATACACCCCACAATCCATATGATTGTCATTAGATTCCCATGGTACATGGAGACGATCAACCTTACCTTGGAAAATTTTCTGAGCTAGATCTTTATCAGTTTTTGTTATGACATTGCAAATTTTAGACCTCTACGCAACACAAAAACACCAAAGAAAAATAAGTAAAAACAGAATTCAATAGATAGACAGTAATCACACTCATAGTCTATGAAGAAGAATACATACCAATTTATAGTGAATACCTCCATAACGAATATCGTCATCAACCGTTCCTTTGACATTGTCAATAATTTCTGCATTTCCCTTCTTCATATCGATGCATAAGAGTGTGTAGTGATTGCTCTTAAAAACAACCATGAAAACCTGTAAAAAAATATATAAAACAAATCTACATATTAATATAATGTATAAATTGGTTTCTATAATACAAGCATTCACTACTATATCCGCAAACTAGATATTCATTATCCGCAAACTAGATATTCATTTTCAGCAAACAAGGGAAAACTGTTTCTCAAACCAGGATGCGCATATCCGCAAAACATATATTCATTATCCGCAAACTAGATACAACATATTCGCAAACAAGACAATCCATAACCTCAACCCATATATTTCATATCTCAAACAGGTAAACGTTATTTCTCAAACCAGGGTGCGTATCCGCAAAACTACAATCCTTAACCTCAACCAACATAATGCATATTCTAAAACAAACCATGTATTATACTTACCAAATCCAACTTCTTCCATGAAAAAGAAGGGAACTTCTTTGTTTCAAACTTGAAAACATTGTCAAAATTTTCATCTCTTTTATGTTCCGAAAGCGTAGCCTACAAAATAAACATATAAATAACAAAAACATAATAAGATAATTCAAACTATAAACGTAATCAACCAAAAAAATGCGCTAACTATGCTGACACTAAGAGAAGCTGCAAAGAAGAACCGGTTAGGTGATGAATCATTCTTGATCGTTTCCAGATGATTCAGATGGTGACACCATCAATTAATAGTTTCCAATTCAATCCATGCATCGGTAATGAAAGAATTAAAGCCCCCCTTAGTAATATAATTTTCAGAGCACTTAAACATAAAATCCCTGCATTCACAAAGAGAAAAACCTATTCACTGTATTTGCAAAAATAAAATATAAAAACAAAATAAGGGGAAAACATATGTTACTTACCAATCATTGTTTTTGCTTATATTCATAATCCAATCAACAACACACTCCTCAACCTCTTCAAGATCGGACCAATAATCTGTTTGACGATCAACGTACGGAGAGCACAGAAATGCAGACGGTGAAATCAAACGAGGTAAAGGTTGTTTGGCTGGGGTTACCATGAATAAAGATGTCTCACTGCACCCAAGTGTATCAACAACCTTACTAGTTGCATCACGTTTCTTAACAACAGGGGGATTTTTCTTAACACCACCTTGAGCTTTTTTTGCTGCAACAGTAGGGGGTAATTTCTTCTCGGGGACAACAGCAGGGCCTTTCTTACCGGTGCACGAGCGGGAGCTCTCTTCTTTGGTGGAGAATAACTGAGCCAGACTCCACACGACCAACACCATCGGTCGACTTCTTAGGAGGATGCACGGGTCTTTTTTTAGCAGGAAAAGATATGACAGTAGGGCGTTGGACTATGGATTCACAAAATCTTTCCATTGCAAGTTCAGGATGCGCGTCAACTGCCTCAGGGACCTCTTTCCCACCAATAGCACGATTGATATTTCGCTCAACCCGTCCAGTAACAAGTGGCGGGGGTTGAGTCTTGCAAGCTTGATTAACAGGTGGATCATTGTTGACATTTTGTTCAACAATAATTATATTGAGTGGCTCGGGTTGCACTTGAACTGTTTGACAAAAGTCATTGACAGACGCAGACCCGTTGGCATTTCCTTCACTCCCTTCTATAGTAAGTGGATCTGATTGCACTGCAAGAGCCCAACAATCATCTTTGTTAACAACATTGGAAGCTTCACGTTCCGCGATTGGATGATCAACAACCATGTCACAAGCTTCCTTCCCAATACCAGAAGCAACAGAAATAGCGTCAAACTCATCGCCAACACAGTTATTCTTTTCTGGCTCAGTTTGTTCTGCAATCATATTATCCACAAGGGTTGCATCATTACATGAGAACAATTTCCTAACCACATTATCGCATTCAGGGCTTGACAATGTAGCGGATCCAGCAGGGCATGGTGAAAAAACATTTGCAGACGATTTTTGGGATGGTGAAAGAAGTCTGGACGTTGGTGGAGTAACAACACGAGCAGGTGGCTTCTCTGCTCCTTTGTACCCTTCCCCAACGCCTGTTGTTGTTTCAATCAATTTCTCAATGGTCTCGATAACCCCGGGTAGATTAAACCATGAGTCTTGTGACAACAACACAACCTGTGTCTCTGGAACGACATCTTCAGGTTTTTTTATTCCCAGTCAAACCATCAAACAGGGTTGACATTACCCTGAAACATTCAGCATTTGGGTCGGCGATATGCCCTTCAACCAACAACTGATGCCAATCCATAAAACCTTCTGCAACCTTAGTCCCCGCTAAACGAAACTTTTCTGCAACCCTCTGAATAAGATAAAAACAAGCATGTTAATGTGATTAAATGGAAACAAATAAAAACAGGGTACGTGTCACGCCCCAATTTCAGTAAACCGAACTCGGGACGCGAACGTTTTAAAAACATACAAACACTTGAAACCTTTTTTCATTGAATCACTTTAAAATACCAGTTTAGTTCAACAAAATAATAATTACAACTTGAAACACGTCCCAACAAGTGGACAAAAAAAACATGGTATCCGTCGCTAGACTCAAAACACCCAGAAACCCGCTTCAAGCTCTTCAACCTTCAGAAGCTCACCTAGTCCAGCCTACGAACGGTACCTGTAGGAAAAGCAGCTAGGGGTGAGCGTTCGCTCACCACCGCGGATAACAGACTAACTACGGCATAATTAGCAGACAAAGCCGGTAACACCAAAAATAAAGTCAACACCAGGGAACACTGTCCCTAACCCAAGTACTCTGACTGACAAAACACCCACAGTTACCTTCCTTGACCAACTCAACACTCTAACATGCAAGTAGACCCGACACAACAATCACGACCTCTTCCAAGGACTCAAAAGAAACTACGCAACACCAAACAAGATCACAAAGGATCGCACACCAAACAAGATCACAAAGGATCGCAAACCAGCTGCTCAGTAACCAATTATGTCTCTCTCGCCCTTTCCGATCCCAGTCGGGCCAGGCGGTCGACCTGTCAGTAACCATCTAAGTATCTCTGTCCTTCGCTCTTTCCAACACAAAGTCGGTCCAGGCAGTCGACCTGTCTTACAACTTCTCTGTCCCTCGCTCTTTCCGATCCCAGTCGGTCCAGGCAGTCGACCTGTCTCAGTAACCTTTCTCACTCAGGTAACCACAATCACAATCACAAGCAAGTTCAACAAACAGCAACAACACAGGTTCAGCACTCCACAGGCACTCATGGCCACCCAAGACACCAACCACAAAACACGGACTCAACAGCCTCACGGGCACTCACGGCCTCCCAAGACACGCCAACGATAAAGACACGGGTTCAACAACCCCACAGGCACCCACGGCCTCTATAGACACACCAACAGTAAAACACGGACTCAACAGCCCCACAGGCACTCACGGCCTCCCAAGACACCAAAGGTAAAGACACGGGTTCAATAACCCCACGGGCACTCATGGCCACCCAAAACACCAAAGGTAAAGACACGGGTTCAACGACCCCACGGGCACTCATGGCCACCCAAAACTCGACGATGAAACACGCTCGCAACTTACCGAGACTCTAACTCGTAAGCCAGCTAAAACACCAAAGATGGAGACACGGGTTCAACAACCCCACGGGCACTCATGGCCACCCAAAACTCGACAATAAAACACGCTCGCAACTTACCGAGACTCTAACTCGTAAGCCAGCTAAAACACCAACAGTAAAACACGGGCTCTTATGGCCACCCAAAACTCGATAATAATACACGGGCTCTCAAGGCCACCCAAAACTCGATAATAACACGGGCTCTCATGGCCACCCAAATACTTCAAGAATACACAATCAACCTCCGGCATAACCAATGCCTCCAACAGTCCTAATATCAACAGTTTCACAAACAACCTCCGGGCATGGTCATATGCCTCCAGTAATTCTAATAACGCTAAGTTCTCTGCTCCTACGACACTACTAAGTGTCACATGCTTTTCTCATAAACGCTACAATCCCGTATCATGCTTTTCTAATAATTAAAAATAAACCTACTCAACCCACGACACCCCGGTGTCACATGCAATTCTACTATTAACTTTCCCTAATCAGGGCTGAGATCCGGCTACTTTTCCCTACCTCGTGCGTGTTCTCCCAAAAGCCAAACCACGAGCTCCAGTGATGATCTCAGTCACTCACCCAGTTTTCCCTTGCCCCAGTCCGTGGCACGATCTAAAAGAACACAATTTAAAGGCACTTTTAAACTAGTACGAATAAACCGAAATTCGATAAACTTAACGCCCAAACGTAACCCCGACAATACCGATCACTCCCAAACTTCCCAATCACTTTTGACATTGTCAAAAAATGACACGTAAAGGCCCGATTCGCCCGACATGGCGAATCTGCCCGGGTTTAGTAAATTGCCTTCCGGGGCTCCAAAAGCCCCCGTTTTCGTTTCTACGGTCTTAGAATAGTTCAAGGAACCCAATGTACTTGCCCGAATCGAATTCCGACTCCCGAGTCAATTAAATGACGTTTAAAGTTTCTAAACCCGATAGATTACAACTTCTCCAATTTAATTCCAATTTTCGATTCGGTTAAGGATAAATGGTCCGGGGAACGTTTTAACCCACCCGAACATTAAAACCCGAGCAACCGAGCACGTGGGCCCCACCCAACCTACTTGGTCGTGCCCTAGGGTTCAAGGGCGGGGGGGGGGGGGGGGGGCACCATGTGGTGGCTGGTACCAGCTCCGGCCAGCCACCCATGGCCGGCCAGCCACCCATGGCCGGCCGGCCACCACCCACGGTGGCCGGAGCTCCTCCCGAGCTTCCGGTCACCGGAAAACGTGCAATTAAACCCCCAAACACCTCTAAAACGTCTCCAACACCTCCCCAACCTCCACACAACCCTAAATCATTCATTTTAACAAAACCCTAGCTTTCCAAAATAATCAAAACGAGAATCGGTTTGGGTATTACCGTAGAGGAGGATGAGGGGAACGGGATTGCTCCTTGCTCTAAGACGATCCAATGGTGGGATGACGTGAATAGTGGCAACCAAGCCCAACTCCCTCTCTTCTTCTTCTCCTTCTCTCTCTAAACCCTCTCTTCCTTTCTATTTCAAAAACTAACTCCAATTTCTATTTGTTTTCTCTTTTTAATACACATGGCCGGCCACACATAGGTACCACCACCCATTTCCCCCCAAAACTAACACCACCACTTGGTTGACAAGTGTCAAGGTGGGTCCCACACCTTTTGGAAAATATCTACTTGATATTTTCCAATCAGATTCGCGAAAAACGGACGTTTCGGGCGCCGAACGGGCACTTTTCCCAAGAAATTACGAAACTTGGCGGGCTACAAGGAAACGGCTCAACTAAGACCGCTACGACGACGGCTAAGCTTTTTGGATTCAAAAAGGTCCTCGAATGGACCAAAACGTCGCTCGGTTGACTTTTCCAACGAAAAGTCAACATTTCCCAAATTAATCAGAAAGTTGCCCTGAGTCCCCCGGAACTCACTTTGGTCAATAACGGGGTCAAATTAAGTCCGGTATGACACTCGGGGTCATTTTAGGTTCACTTAAGTGTCAGCCTTAAAATTTTTAAATTTTCCCTGTTTTTCGCAGGTTTGACTGGCGTTGACCGGGAGTGGTTATTACAGTACACATCAACAAAAAAAACACATCTGCAAACCAAAATGTGCATATTTGTGTACAATAAACCTACGCACATATCACATGCAGGATATACTTAAAACTGTTTCTCAAACCAGAGTGCGCATACTCATAAAACATACATTCACTATCCGCAAACTAGGTAAAGCATATTAGCAAACAAGTCAATCAATAACCTCACTGTATATTTGAAAAACATAATTCCCCCCAAAAAACTAAATTAAAATAATAGAATACCTCTGCAAAACCCCTTTCACTATGAAACGGGGGGGGGGGGGGTATTCGGGGCTGGTGGATCTCCTCCATTTCAATCATCCCTTTCATTATCTCTATTTACGTTAGGGGGTGGATGCTGAGCAACATTCTCTTCCTCCCTAACCCGTGGAGGACCCTCCCTCCGTATGTGACCCATTCCAAATGCATCACACTGTGTTTCATCGCCGACTCTTCTATTCACCAATGCGGTATTCCATCCAATCAAAGAGGGCCACGCCCTAGGAACTTCACACGCGCTGACTTCAACACGATCAAGATAAAACAACTGCATCATTCAAAGAAAAAGACATGTCACATGACTACTACATAACAGTTTATTAAATATAAAATGCAACACGTTAAAATGAAAAACAAACTTACCAACAAGAAAGTGATTGGTCCAGAAAAATTCCTTGAACTGCTGGGGGGTTGATTTAACCAGTTTTGTTTTGTATCAACAAGTCTCTTGACTAAAAACTTGCACCAATTAAAGTCTTGTATGCGGGATACATCAACAATGGATCGGAAGCATGACTGGTTCACATAACCGTCAGTCCCAGAATCAATCATGTAAGTGACAAACAACATCATAAAGTTCCGTTTGAAATCATCTCCACCTTCAACTTGCGTCTTCATCTGATCAACCAACTGCTTGCTGGTGATAAGACGCTTCATCTCGCCTTTGTCTTTTGTATTGAACTGCCGCTGCCACAATTTAAGCTCATCAGAGGACAGTGCGCCCCACTTATCGACTATAACGTCTTGCTCACCATTTGAAATCCCCAAAGTATCATGCACTTCATTTTCTGTGATACGCAATTTCACATCGGGTAAAACCAATGATGAGCTAAGGTGGTTATACTTATCCATCAGGTAGTATCCAATCCTGCTTGGAATGATCTTCACAATAAAATGAAGAATGTGCCCAAACCCAATTTCACGCACTGCTTCCTGTTGACGTTTGTTCAAACTCTCCACCAGCTCAACCAATCTCTTTGGCGAAGACCTGGTCTTCAAACCATCAGCAACTATGAACTTATCAGATATCCGAACAAATCTATCGGACTTACAACCCTTGGTGCGCTTAACATTCTCCTTCTCAACAACTAATTCTCCACCTCTCTTCTTTTCGGCTTTAGCAGGTGGGACAGCTACATCAGAACTTCCTACATCAAGAGATTCACGAACCTCAACTACCTTCTTCTTTTTATTTGAAACTCTTCTTTTAGACTTCTGCTTCTTCAACATATTAGCAAGAGTCACATTTCCTTCACCAACATCAACCTCTGTGGATGACCTATCCATTCAAAGAAGAGGAAGCATTGTATCCGGACTTTTATCTATAATTCGCAAACAAGGGTTTGCATATCAGCAAAACAGACAATATACAAAAAACATCAAAGATGATATTGAGAATTCTCAAACAGGGGAAACTGTTCCTCAAACCAAGGTACGTATATACGCAAAATAGATATTCATTACCCGCAAAATACATACATCATATTCGCAAACAGTGAATCAATAACCTCACACCCAGATATTGCATATCTCAAACAGGGAAAAGTTATTTCTCAAACCAGGGTGCGTATATCCGCAAAACATATAATCCTTAACCTCAACCAACATATTACATATTCTAAAACAAGGAAAAACCAGTTCCTCAAACCAAGGATTGACTATTTGCAAAACGGAAAAACAGTACCTGCAAACTAAATACTGCATATTCGCAAAACAGAAAACACATAACCTCAACCAACAACTTGGTTATCCTGAAAAATAGAGCAAAAACATCTCATAATTGAATAATTTCATATATGAATTGAAATGTTGTACCCTAAAAGCGAAACACAAACACTCTGAAAACATAGCAACTGTAAAAATCCGCAAACTATAAGCACTATATTCTCAAATTACCTGATTCGGTGTCCCTGTTGCAGAATTTGTAGATTCAGCAACCTTCTTCTTCATTCTCTCCAGACAGATTACTATAATCAAAAAGCTAAATAACTAAACGAAAAAGATTGAAACAAAACCCTAAACACCAAAGATTATAACTCACCGATTAAACCCAGAGTTCAACAATGAACTAATGAAATTCACTTCGGTATCACACAGGAGACGAAAATCAAGGCAATGGAAGCTCAAAGATCAGATTCCGAAATGTTCGTTTCGCAAGAAACTCGATTCTGCAAGTGTTTTGGAGAGCACGAAACGTTTCTGCGCGAATGGGTAGATAAAATTACGTTTATACCCTCGAACCATAGCAAATCAGTTAAAAAGAATCTCACGCGCGACTTATTTACGACGCGTGCCACTGATGACGCGTTCAAATCAGCGCCATCGCGAGATCCGGATCGGACGATCATCATGCAGTGCGCAGGTTCGCACCAAATCAGGTGGTTCGCACCTGATTGCTCTCATATATATATATATATATATATATATATAGTTGGTATCAGGTACAAACCACCCATTGTTGTGCAAACTACGAACCAATCTGAGCCATAGGATCCCCCCAAAGTGATGTCAGCAGAGCGCACCAAATGCTGACACGTGGTCAATTAAATATATAAAACACCGCACCTTATTGTGCAAACTACGAACTGACCAGATGCGGACACGTGGGCGCGCGTGCAAAGTGCTGATAGTTTGCATAGCACGGTGCTGATAGTTTAGTACAAAAGTGCTGATAGGTTACATTTGTACTAAGCTATCAGCAATGTGCTATGTAAACTATCAGCATTGTGTTATGTAAACTATCAGCACCGGCGCGCGTGCACCAGCAGCACGCGCGCACCAGTAGCGTACACACCACGTGTTAGCATCTGGGGCATTCTGCTGACGTCACTTTGATCGCATCCTGTAGCTTAGATTGGTTCGTAATTTGCATGATAAGGGTGATTTTGTAAATCTGCGGAAATAAAATGTAATTACATTTAATTTTAGAGATATTATATTGTTTTTATGTAAATCAAAAATAGGATAGCCTAACGTAAATGTAAATCGGAAATGTAAATCTACATAAATAATTTGTAATTACATTTTATTTCCGCAGATTTACATGGTTCACACCGTTTGTATTTTAAGGAAATGTGTACCTGAATATATATATATACCACTTCTTTGCTGGATCTTGTTGATGGTGGATGGTAGTAGATGATAATACCTTCTTTGCTATGAAGAAGATGAAGAAGAAGAACAATGGATGCAAAAAACACACAAGCTTTATTTATTTAGTTTTGCAAATCTTGCAAGCGTACATTACAAGGGAGAACTAACTCCTTCTTATAGGAAAATTCCTAATCATGACAAGCACTTAATTTTTACCACTACACAAACAAATAAAAGTGGTGGAGTCCCTCCACCTTACATTGTCAATATTATTGGCACACTAAAGCACTTTAACAAGATAGTGGATTCCTATCACCTCCACTTTATCCATGTCTTCAATATTATTGCAAAGATGAGACGTAGATTCCTATCTCCTCCATTTTTGTCTTGGTCTTCAGCATTATTGCAAGGACAAGACTTGATGTTTACCTCCCCATCTAGAACCTGTCTAGCTATTAACTAAAATAGTTAGGTTCCCCCTCTGGGGCCTTGAGTTTGCTGGCTGACTGCTTCTATGAGTGAGTCCCAGTAATCTCCAAGAGTCGGCTCAGGTTCTACTTCTTGGGATTCCCCTGCAAGAATTTGAAAAGAATTTGGATTCATTGAACCTTGGGAAGACGTCTCCATTGCGTCTCCGGTTGTATTTGTTGGCTGTTCTGGGAAGACTGCCATGAACTGTTGTTTCATGAAATCTAAGGCCCTGACTGTTATTTGTCCTTCAGATTCTGTCGGATATTTCCGTTGTAGATATTCTCTTAGCTTAGCCAACTCCATGTGTTGATGGGCTGGTTGCTGATGCATAGTAGCCTTGTCATTATTAATGACTTTCTTGATTTTTTCTTTAAGGACTTCAATATCTTCCCTGGGCATTCTGCCCCACCATTTGAAGAAGAAATTTCTTCTCAGACTTGGAATTTGGAGCTTGTCTTCCGTGATTGAAAAAGACTATCGCCAAATCCATGGAATCTGGAATTTAGTAATGAATAGAAATGGGCATTGCCCAAACATTCGCAAGTTTCCAGTTAGGGGGCTATAATCATACCAGGTCTTATATAGGTCATTGACCTCTTGAGGGAGCATTTCCAAGGATGGTCCAAATTTTGACCACCATTCGAAGAACCAGTTTGGGATTGGTTTTTCCAGAATTTCTGGATTAACAGAAAAGAACCAAGAATGTTTGTTCTTAGGATTTTGGTAGTAGAATGCCTTGGAGAAAGCTTCTACATAATCCCAATAGTTAAAATAAATGTATTTCCCTTCAGCCACCCTAATGGCCTTTTCCCCATTGGGGTTCAACCCCCATTCTCTGGGAAGGAGGATTTTATTTAAATGGCATTTGCTGAAGTTAATGAAACTATCAGGATTATTATTCTGATAGTGATGGGTGACCGTTATTGATCCGGTAATAGTCAAAAGGACCTCAAGATTAAGTCTGGCCTTTCCATGGAGGCCTGGATAACCTCGTGATTCCAGGTATCTAGTGGCTAGAGACCACCCGTCTTTGGGTGTTACCTTGACATCATCATGCTCAAGGTAGAGGACATGCTCCGATATGGGATTCTCGAAATATTCGAGTTCTGGCGGCGTTTCTTTTACTGCTGCATCCTTATATGATGCTGAAGAGGAGGATGGTCCTTGAGAAGGAATTTCCTTCGTCGTTTGAGAACTGTGATGCGGGGGCATCTGCCTATTAGGCTGTTTGTTGAGAGTTGACAAGTCCCCTAGTAGAGGAACCGTCTGTTCTGGGCGGAGAAGTGCATTGCCTCTTCCTGATCCGCGACCGCGGCTATTATTGCGGCCTCCCCTATAAGGGGTCATCATAATCCCTGCAAAAATTCACGAGTTAAATAATCGGCTAGAGAGTTATTCTCTCCTTTAATATATTCGATATCAAATTCAAAGGCTGATAGTTGGGCTTGCCATCCTGCAAAGATCTGTTTTGCTACAAGATTTTTAATATCTTTTTCAATAATCGATTTGGCAGAGCTGCAATCAATTCGTAGCAAGAATTTTTGGTTGAGAAGATCACTTTGAAATTTAGTGACACATTTAATGATGGAAAGCATTTCTTTCTTAATAGTCGAGTACCTAGATTGAGTCGGGTTCCATTTACCCGAAGTGTATCTAACTAAAACCTCTTTTGAAGTGTTAGGGATTATTTGCTTAAGAATCCCTCCATAACCTATGTTAGAAGCATCCGTTTCTACAATTTTGAAAAACTTTGGGTTAGCCAAAGAGAGACAAGGTAAGCTTTTGACCTTATCTTTAATTTTTCTAACAGCGTTAGAATGTGCCTCTGACCAAGGCTCAGGGTTCTTTTTTAATCTTGAATACAGTATGGCCGTATCCTTAGCAAGATTATCATAATAATCCGCAATATAATTTAAGCTACCAAGAAACCTCTGAAGTTGCTTGGTGTCTGTTATACGATCAGGAAATTTTGAAGCAAATTCTATGCTCCTATCAATGGGGATTATTGTCCCCTGGCTGATATTATGACCTAGAAACCGAATTTCAGTCTGGAAAAGTTTCATTTTTGGGGCGGATAAAACAAGCCCGTTATGTTTTACAGCATTTTTAAAGATTTTCAAATGCTTCTCATGTTGTTCTATGGATTTAGAAAAAACTAAAACATCATCGATGTAGACTATGATATACTCAGAATAAGGATTGAAAATTTCATTCATAATATTTTGAAAGTCGGAAGGGGCATTTTTTAGCCCAAAAGGAACCACGTTCCATTCATAATGACCAAAAGGGACAGTAAAGGCTGTCTTATATCGGTCTGATTCATTAATCTGGATCTGCCAATAGCCAGATTTCATGTCAAATTTAGAGAAGATTAAGGCATCATTTAACCTGTCTAATAAATCTTTTTATTAGGAATTGGGTATCTTACCCATTTTAAAACCTTATTCAGAGGTTTATAATTGATAACAAGTCTAGGAACCCCTCGTTCTTTTTCAGCAGCTTTATTGACATAGAATGCCGTGCAACTCCAAGGAGATTTTGATTTCCTAATTAATCCTTTTTCTTCTAAAGAAATAATTTCTTTTTTACAAAGCTCCATTTGTTCATGATTCATTTGAGCTGGCCTAGCCTTAGTCGGGATTTGACTTTCATTGAAATTATCTATGTATGGGAGTGAAACCGAATGAGTTTTTCTATTCCAAAAGGCTGTGGGAAGATCATTACATACTTCTTCCCTGAATTGTCTGTCAATTTTTTCTATTTTCTTCTGAATATTTTCCTGCTTTAATTGGGAATTTATGTTCATAATTTGAATTTCCTCTTTCAAGAAGCATATTTGCTTTTCTTTTCCAAGTAGAATATCTTTAACTTCATTGAGCATTCTTGTCTGAGGGTCATAAATGAAATGGAACTTAACCTCTTTTCCACCGATATTTGTGGAAAATCCAGTTTTATCTACCCTGAGAATTGGCATAATATCATGCAGAAAAGGATTTCCTAGATTCTTAACCAAGATAAAAGCTGCGGGTAAACAGGTACCCTGATTGCAGATATGAGCATCTGAAAGCTTATATCTGACTTTTAGCTCTTTTCCTCCGGCTTGCGTTAGGGATTGAGTTGTCTTTTCAAAGTATTTAGTGGGGATGATTCCCTCTTGGATGCAATTATAATCAGCTCCACTGTCTACAAGGACAATTTCGTTATCAAGTATGAATTCATTTTTTATAACGAGAGATACTTGAACAAGCCACTTCTGTGAAGTAACTTGGCTTATTAGATTAAGATAATCTGGGGTGGTATTACTATCATTATTAATGATATTATCATTAAAATGATTGTCTTCTAAAATGCTTATTCTTTGGGAAAGCTCAGTATTATTCTGCTTTATTTGAATTATTTCAGATTTTAATTGGTTAACCTCTCTTTTAAGGTCACTTAGAGAAGTTGGGGTTTCTTTAACCCTTGCTTGTCGGAACCGTTGGAGTACTTCACTTAATTGGTAGGGTTCTTCCCGGGTAGGCGATTGGTTGCTCATATTGTTCTGTTTTATAAGGGTCTCAAGAATATTTTTCTTAAGGTTGGGATCACCGATATCATCAAGCATGGTGACAATTTTATCTTGATCTGCTGTGAGAACGTTGAGACCATTCATCTCAACAATAGACTTCCAGTAATTTATAGCGTTGCATTGGCAACTGTTTCTGTCACCATCGTCCGAATTTTCAGACGAGGATGAGTCGTTTATGACATCAAGGTCATCCTCAGAAGAAGAGTCATCATCATCAGAGGGATAAAGAATAATTTTCTTTAAATGTGATTTTAATTGGTCATCTTCTATTTCATTAATGGCTTTTTTAGTCCAACATTGGTTGGCGTAGTGACCAATTTTCCCACATTTGTGACATTTTATGTCGAGTTTTTTAGCTTTTCTTTTTCCCGGGTTGGGAAGGAATGGTTTTTCTTTACTATATGACTTTTTTCGATAATTTTTTCTTTTATAATTATTTTTATGGTAGATGGGTTTATCGGCCCACTTGGGCCTTTTTCGATAAGGTTTAACACCCTTTTCTTTACGATTTGGGGTTTTTATCTTTTTTCCTTGATCAAAAGCAAATTGCTCACAGAATTCCCCAATTTGGTGTTTCTCAGTAACCCTTTGCCTTTTCAGTTGATTTTTCAATTTTAAATCATTGCATAGAGTTAAACCTTCGTTTATGCAACTCGTAGTGAGTTGACCATAAGTAAGATTTTGATAATCGATGTTTATTCCATCGTTTTGAGTTCGTAGAGATTGACGAACTCTCTCTGCAAAGAGATGTGGTAAGCCATCAATAAACTTGGCTTTCCAATGACTTGAATCAGGGTTATTAAGTTGAAAAACCCTGGACAGGAAAGTATCCTTATACCATCTAAAATGGGTTAAGGAGGGACATCGGAGATTTTGCAGGAGAGTTTGAATTTTCTCTGCTATAGGAGCAGTAGATCCTGCAAAATGGTGCAAGATAGACAGGCACAAGGTGTATACTGCATCCTCTTCTCCCGTGGTAACTCTCTCATCATTGGAGGGTCCAATTTCAATTTTAACTATCTTTTTGTGGCTAATGATTTCTTTGCGTTGGGTGTCAGTGAGGTAATGGTCCCACCATCCCCGAAGTTGTCCTACGAAACCGGTAGTAATGAACGAGGCAATTGTACTATCTGAGTTGCCGTGTTGCTTACAAACGGTCGAATACATAATTATTCTATGTATGGTGTCCAATATTTGTTTATCGGTTTGGCCATCAATATTCCATTCATAGATGGCCTTTCCAGAATACGAATTTTGGAAGGGATCTGATTCTTCAAACAGAAGATCTTGAGGAGAGGGTCTCTTGTAATAGTGTTTTTCTACGGGTCTTGGACTATAAATATTATTTATAGCGCACTGCTCAGCAAACATTTCAGATATCTTATTTATATCCTGATCTTGACTAGAACTTTCAGATTCGTTTTCCGAATCTCCATTAGTCTCTTGATAAGAAAGGACCCCAATCTTCATGGCCTTAAGTTTTTGTTCGAGAATCTGAACAAAATCAGTGTTGGTCTCCATTTTGAAACCTTGGATTGGAGTGGGAGGTTGTATTAAAGGAAGGTCTTCCTTTTTAGGGACTTCAAGCCTGATTTCTTTTTCCTTAATAATTTTCTCAATCATAAGTTGGTGTTGATCAAGTTGATCTTTAATCATTTGACTTAAGGAAAACAGGTTCTCTTCTATAGAAAGAATTTGTTTGCCTAGACAATTAAGGAAGGTATTGGTATAATTTTGGGATCGGATTAAAGTGTTTATTTCCTTGATTGTTACCTGGGTATAATCAGTTTTCTGGAGGCTCAAGTAGGCGCTTGCCTCGATATTATTACCTAGGACAATGTCTTGTTCCGGAGGGAAGGGAGAACTAATAGATTCTCCTAAGGCTTTAGTCTTCCAAGATCGTTGAAGGACAAGAACCTCATTTTCGGTTTGGTCTAAAAATTGTTTTATAAACCATTTTACAAAGGTCTTAATTTCCCCAGTGTTTTCCATGTGAGAATAATATTTATTCTTGTAATTCATTAACTCATCATTCGAGAATTTTTTGAAATACCAGTCACGAAAACTAGTATGTCTGGGGTGATAAAACTCTTTATTAAGGAGTTTTCTAGTTCCAGGACTAATATTAATCATTAATATGGAAACTCATTTCTGATTGAGTAGGAGATTGCCTACTTGATAAGTTTGGTTTTATGTAAATTCCATGGGGAATTTGGTTATCGCTGATTCTAATATTTTCCACTAGATCCTCTTCTCTAATTTGAGAAGTAGAGGCTCTGGATTCTTGAGGAGTCGAGACTCTATAAACAGTCTCTCCAGGATACCTCGAAGAGCTAGATCTAGGAAGAGTAACAGATCTTTGAGGGTTGAATTTTATTTCAGTATCTCCCTCAGTTGTTTGGATTATTTGGTCAATATCTCTATTTATTATAGGTTCAGGCTCTATTTCCTGAGGTAAAGACCATTTTAAAGGAAAGTTGATTTCATCCCATCTTATAAGCCTATTGGTGGCTATATTAGAAGTTAAAAGGTTGGTCTGGACTAAAGTAGTAGTTCCAGGGGCTGAAATTTGCCTGATTTTAGGGGTTAGCGTTTGCAGAACCTTATAGTATATTCTATAAGATATAGCAATCACCTCACTTCCTTGTTTGAAATTGTAACCATGGGTTTGAATGGTTAGTTGCATAGCATCTAAGATATTTCTATCCGTTATGGACAGACTAAGATTTGGGGAAATATTAAAATAAACCGGTCCATGACAGAGACTGGTCTCAATTGCAGCAGCTAAAGATGGCTTAAAGTCGTTGCACCTACCATCTCTAACATAAGCCATAAGGCTAGCATCCATACCCAATAAGGTCAAGGGTTTAAAAGCAATTTGAATTAATCCGATATGGATAAACTTATAGTTTATAAAATTTTGTAAATCCCTTTTACTTAGAAGTCTTATAGTTTGAGATTGTTTAGACATTCTAACTGTCTGTTCCATGGTTTTGATAGCCATGCGAGACTTTAAATCGAACATGCCAATAGAGTAAATTTTACTTTTATCTTCTTTAGGAATAGACCATCTATTAAGTTGGTCCATTTTCTTTGGAAATTCTTCCAATTCAGCATTCTTTACTAATTCTTCTTGGTGACGATCATTATCGTCCATATTTTCTTCAAACAAAGACATGCTAATTATAGCACAAAAGTGTTGAGGTTGGTAGGTTACTTAAAGTATTAATCAGACAAGCATAATTCTCATGAAAAACTTAGTAGGTCATCTTTGCAAACGATGAATCGTTTAAATATCTACCCGAAGGGATATAAGGGAGAACCCTAAATCAAAGATGCTAAAATTGTCTTAGCCAAACAATCCCCAAAAATTCTCTCAAACATACTTGCACCATAGCGGGTAAACAGAGAATACAAGGATGACACCAAGACAATTTTATTTTCATACAAAGTTTTTCAAGATAAAAATTCTTGCATGATTAACACCAAAGTTTCCTACCACCCTCAACAGAAAATTAGCTAGTCATGAAGGTAGAAGGTTACCTCTGGCAACAGGCTCTGATACCACTTCTTTCTCGGATCTTGTTGATGGTGGATGGTAGTAGATGATAATATGAATATATATATATATATATATATATATATATATATATATATATATATATATAGGATAACATTCAGGTACGACTTGGCCAATTTTGTGCGAAATACGACTCGATCCCAGCCTTGGAATCGTAAATCGCATGGCTGATTTTTTTTATTTTTTATTTCACCAAGTTTCTTATTTTGATCTTTCCCGCTTCGTTTCAACTCCGATTTAATTTTTTCTTGCGCCAAAAACTTTCTTTTTTCAAGATCTATCTATCAAGTAGCATATTGAATATGTTTTGAAGCAAAAAAGAACATGTACAAGCAAAAACACAATTTGTTAACCGTACACTAATGTATGTTCTTGCAACTGCATTTGTATGAATAAGCTAATCTTAATGTATGTTTTGTTTGTATGTTTTTACAACTACATGTTTTTTAATTTTCAGTTATATATGTACGCTGAACTTAATGTATGTTTATACAATTTTAAATGTATGTTCTTGGCATTTTCATTTGTATGTGTAAGCCAACCTTAATGCATGTTGTTTCAGTTGTATGTATACGCTCTTAATGTATGTTTTTACTATTTTCATTTGTATGTGTATGAATGTTTTGTACGTGTAAGATAATAAATTAAGATTAGCTTAAACATACATTAAGATTAACTTATTCATACAAATGCAATTGCAAGAACATACATTAGTGCACGGTTAACGATTTGTGTTTTTGCTTGTACATATTTTTTTTTTTGCTTCAAAACATATTCAATATGCTACTTGATAGATAGATCTTGAAAAAAGAAAGTTTTTGGCGCAAGAAAAAATTAAATCGGAGTTGAAACGAAGCGGGAAAGATCAAAATAAGAAACTTGGTGAAAAAAAATAAAAAAAATAAGCCATGCGAAAATCGCAGCCCTTGGGCAATATGCGATTCCAAAGTTGGGATTAAGTCGTATTTCGTATTTAAAGATTGTGTTGTACCTGAAAGCTCCTCTATATATATATAAGGGTGCAATGAGGTGCGAATCATGGCTTACGGTGCGAACGTGCGAACCTGCTGGTTTAGTGTATCTGGTTTGCGGAAATAGTGTTCTCAGTTTGAGGTGAATATTCTAAGACAAAAATTTCGCAAACCAGAAACACTATTTTCGCAAACCATATTTTCTCAAGATACAATGCTGTTTTTTCAACAAAAAAAAATTCCGCAAACTGGGATGCTTATTTCCGCAAACCAGATTTGAGATTCGCAGGTTCGCACCGTAAGGGAGGTTCGCACGTGATTGTCGTATATATATATATGTATATATATATATATATATATATATATATATATATATATATATATATATATATATATATATATATATATATATATATATATATATATATATATATATAGGGAAGCTTTCAGGTACACACCACTCTTAGGAACAAATATGCGAATCTCATGTAAATATGCGGGAAAAAAATATAATTACATTTTATTTTAGAGATATTATATTTGTTTATGTAAATAAAAAAAAATATGGTCTACCGTAAATGTAAATCGGAAATGTAAATCTACAGAAATAATTTGTAATTACATTTTATTTCCGCAGATTTACATGGTTCGCACTGTTTGTATTTTAAGAAAATGTGCACCTGAAAGTTATCCTATATATATATAGGGTAGCTATCCAGTAAAAATCATCCTTATTGTGCAAACTACGAACCAATCTAAGCCACAGGATGCGGTCAAAGTGACGTCAGCAGAGCGCGCGCGATGCTGACACGTGGCCGCTTCGCGCGCGCCTCTGCCCGCGCGCGTGAGGGTGTTGACCACGCGCGCGCACAGTGCTAATAGTTTGGGCGCACAGTGCTAATAGTTTAGCACAGTGCCAAACTATTAGCACTGTGCGCCCAAACTATTAACACTATGCGCGCCACGTGTCAGCACTGTGCGCGCGCACCAGCAGCGCGCGCGCCCACGTGTCAGCACCTGATGAGTTTGTAGTTTGCACAATAAAGGGTGGTTTGTACCTGATACCAACCCTATATATATATATATATATGTATATATAAAAACAAATTTAATAATAACAGTTTGGATGTATTATTTGCGGTAAACTTTTTACTTCCCAACCCACCATGAGGTTTTGATCTCCACACAACTTCCTAATTGACTTTACGTATTACACATTTGGAAGAAACATGAAATATATTTTATTTTTGAACTCATAGAGATAAAAGAAACATTTAAGCCCTTTCCCGACCGCACCAAGAACATGGAATTCATAACAGAAGCTACTAGTATGTCTGGTTGTTTCGATCTTTGAAATTAAATTGTGGCAACAAAACTTGACTTCAACTTTGAACTTTCAGACATCTGATATAAAGTATCCTTATTTCTTAATATCTATTTAGAAATATATTACATTTTATATAAGATATTGAATATGACGAAATATGATCTGTTCCAATCCCATTCTAACGTGAACGTCGAGTTGAGCACCATTGGCCTTTGACTTTCTTTGTGCGCTTACATGATGACTTTGTGGCCACCGGCCACGACTCTTGAATATAGTATTAAACATCCAACACACAAACAATTTATTACGTCAATAGGTGTATCAAAAACTCCAACAGGCAACAAACAGTTCATACAAGGCCGCACATCCAAGCGTAGGGCTTTCTTTATTCATACACATAGCAGCAACTAAAGTATTATCTCAGTTCTTAAGGTCGTCGATCATCACGCTGCAGCATCAACAGCACAATTAGCACCATCTTGCACAAAAGTTTCAACATACTCCTTCCTGCAAATCAATATCTCTTGCTCAGCCTCCCTTCCCAAACATATGTGATTCATTCATAAACATACTTCACTTCCCAAACGTATGTGATTCATTTATATACATACTTAACCTCCCATACATGTAAATCACACCCAAATATATTTGCATGCTGACTTCATGAGTGCATATTGGGCTAATGTTAACAAATGAACTAAAACCCAAATATATTCATGTATGCTGAATTCATGAATGCATATCGGGCTAATGTTAATGATGTAAATGTGAGAGGAAGCCCGCCAAATGGAAACCTAATGAGCTTACTAGTGAAAGCCAGAAGATCGGATCAACACTTGAATGAAGTAACCTAAAACAGACTATATATCTACACAATGCAAGGAATACCCATACCTTGCAGGTAAGTGATCATGGGGACGGTTGTAAGGAGTCCACACTGGCTCCCCAACAAACAGACGCATAGCCTGCAAAATAGTTAAAAGCTTCCTTATATAACATTGTACTTTTACAATTACGGTGAATCTATTCAACAATTCATGTCTGCCTCAAGATGACACCAAAATATCGACTGATCCACCCATACTTGAGAAAATATAATAATATTTATTTTTTAATGTTACCTATACAACAATATCTCAATATTCATGGGTATGTAGCAATATATGTGGGTTAGTAAGTTATTCATGGGAAATCACATCCAGAGGTGTATGCAGAGACATATCTAGAATCATTAGAAAGTGGGGGTAAAATTATATAGGTCGAGAAATTATACCAAGTTTTAAATAATAATAGGGGTGAATTCGGAAAATTTTCAAAAACAAACAAACAAAGAGATGTATCGACCTGTCTGTGTCTATACTAAAAGCATGAACGTTCTGTTTTCGGATAGAAGATATTAGGGTTAATTGCATAATACTGTATACGGGTTTTGCATATAACTATCCCTAACTTTAAAAAGTTATTTACAGCTCTCTAAACTTCAAAAAAAATATACATGCTGATAGCTCTTTTCACCAGAACATGACGAAAATGCCCTTGACATTAATCTCAAAGACTTCTTAAGTATCAAAAACATTTAGGTTATATGTAAAACACGGATGAGTAGATGTAAAAAGACGAAAAATTTGTAATTTTTGGAATTATGGTCAATGGCATTTTCGTCCTTTTTGGCAAAAAAATGATATCTGCAATTTCTAAAAAGTTTAGCGAACTGTCAGTAATACTTTAACGTTTGGGATAGTTATGTGCAAAATACATATAGTGCAATAGCTATATACAATTAACCTAAGATTTTATTTCAAAAGAGTTTTTAATTATCATTATTATTATGCAAATTCAACATCCTGGAGAGCAAATGAATGCCAAACAAAATAATTGTCTCTCTCTCTTTCTTTCACATATCCATTTCTGTGGGTCGGGGAAGATATCACTCAAGTCATTTTGTTACATGTTACAAAAGTACAGTACAATGGTACCTTGATGTAGTTGTTTGTGTCCAGTGTAAAGCGGTGGTAAATTCCAGCAGGAAGAACAATTAACCCTCCTTTCTTCACCCACACACGAATCCAAGCTTCATTGCGATCTCTCACATCAAAATAACCTTCAGAGAAGAAGGGGGGAATGGTTATTAAACAAGAACTAACTAGTGGAAATACCATAAAAAATCTCTCTCTATATATATATATAAAAAAAAAACTAATCTTACCACTTCCTGCAACACAATAGCGGATTTCCTCATCTGTGTGAAGGTGTTCTTCAAAGAAATTCTTAATCTTCTCTTCATAGTTTGGTAGCTTCTCTGGGCACACCTCACAAAAATCCTGAAGAAAGAGAACAGTTTAGTTGCCTACGCTAGCAATGGTGCTGACCGACATAGACTGTTCAGAGAGGGAGGGCATGGGCCAAACCGTGTATGAGTATCCTCTGGCTTGGCGGATCTTTTTTAACTCCTCATCAGTCTCATAATTATCAGCATCTAATCGCCAGCTAAGTACTCCAAGCTCTGCAAAGTCAACATAATTGCTCAGAGGATGTTAGAGAAGCCAGTGATATGATGATCAAACTACATCTCCATTTTACTAATCTTACCAGCAAGTTTATCCAGAGAAACGTATTCTTTGGGGTCCCGATGATGGGGAAGTCGTTGGTCCTCATCACTATCATCCATATACCAAGCTTGTATAACTTCCTCTCTGCAATCCTGTAGAAAATCTTATTCTGATTTCATATACGACTACAACCACCCATAAATAACATGGCTATCAAATGATGAAAGTATATGTAACATTATTCATTCTTAACTAAAAAATTAAACAAATGCAAGAAAAGATTCTAGGAGTCATGCAGTATATCTGTCCATGTCAGCAACTAAAGGAAGCCTCTTCAAGGCAGACAGCAGACATTCACTCCTCTAAGAACTCAGACTTTTCATTTTGGTTTAACTTTAAAATCGCATCTTCAGTGACTAATATACAGTCATAATTATGTGGGTCAGCAAATGGAAGACTTAAACTCGTATAGTAACACTATGGCTATTATCACCGCACTTAAGTAACACAATGATCATTTAGCTGCCCTTTCATATAATGGTTGGTTTCTTAACAAATATAAGGATACACAGAAGGTGGAACCCAAGATATCTTGACAGCAACCACTTTCTCTGGTATGACCGAGCAAAGTTTCTATTTCAAATCTAAAGACCAGTTAATTGAATACGAGGGCTCTAAATGTCCATATAAAAGGAAGCCCATGGTCTAGATGAGCTGAATCTACTCCGGTAAATTTGACCACGGCAATGGCTCTTAAATGCAACACCAGGGTACCTTTCCCCTTTCAAAGATAGAATCCCTTTCCATAAAATTAGACATTCTCAAAGCAAATTTTGATTGGGTCCAACAATCTTCTTCAATCCTTTGCTTTAACTTATAGCTTTCATACAGTAGAGCCATAAGCTCCATAAAAACTAGACCCTGGGCATGGTTTCCATCAGGTCAACCCAAGAGCTTGTTTGATCTCAAAACTTTTTGTACTAAAACTCTCAATCCCATCTTGGGTGACAATAGTCTCTCAGAACAAACCTTCAATACGTCCTTGGCAGTTGTAGACTTGTAGAGTAGTCATGGTGGGAAAGCCTAGTCATTTGGAAAACGCGCACACCTCTCCATACCAGGACATGGAGATGAACAAACCAGGCGCTGGATTTAGGTCTAAAACCAAAAAGGCGCAGATGCAACTTGAAATTTCTGTTACATGTTTGTATTGCTTCCAACTCGAGACTAAAAGTAACCTTGATGCTAATAACAATAGGAACCATATTCCACCTATTCAACAAAGAAGCTAAGAAAAGATAGATAGGCAAAATTATCAAGTGGCTTGAAAATGGAGGGACGGCATCAAAACTTATCAATGAAACATGAGTGCCATGTTAAAGACAATTTATTTAGAAAATTAGAGACACAGGAGAAAGGAATCGGAAATTCATGAATCATATCAGCTCTCCTATCCAAACATATCATACATCAATTAACAAAAATCTGAGTGGATTAACTTATTTAAGCACAATTGAGGAATCGGATTCAGATTGACGATATTCAGATGAAAAATTATACACGCGGTTCAAATCAACTAACAGATTTTGCGGAGAAACAAACAATTAAAATGAAAAATAAGGAACAAGTACCTTGATAGAAGAACCCATGGCGGCTGTGCGTCACTCGATTATTTTATTTTCAGAAGGCTTTCAATCAACGCGACGATGAATGAAGCCTATCAATATATAGACAACATAAGAAAGAGACAGACAGCTAAAATGACTTTAATACCCTTTTTTCTTATTTGAGGTCAAATCGTATCTGAAAACTTGTATTTATGATTATGACCAGGTTAATTCTCAGACGTGGTTGTTGACTCGGGGGTAATACGGTCCTTTCGATTGATACGACTGTGGTGGAGACTCACGGATTCCTTTCAACGGTTATATTTGTTGACGCGGTTAATAACAACATTGGAATCTAGATGTAGGATGACAACAGAATGTGTTATCACCGATCAATTACTGGAAATCTTCCTTTCTCTAAACTCGGTCTAAGTATACTTTTAGAAATATTAAATATAAATTGACCTCAATTTGATTAAAAACATTGGGTTCTTAAGTCCAGATGATCTTAACATCCATAATGCAGTCAACGTGTGACTCATACAATGTCATTGTCCTTTTTTATTCTTTGGGAAAGCTTGAAATATTTATATGAAACCATTGAACTTGTAAAGAAGATAAATGGGTTTGTACGGTATTTATATTTACAGATAATAATAATAAGGAAATATGCGGTAATGTGCACTAACAATTGCTAAGGTGATGATATATAAATACAACTTACAATAGCATTCATTTACACAGTACACAAGGCACGATATGATAAATAGCTGCCTAATTAAAGAAACCACCCACAAAGGTGAAAGTGCGACTTAAAATTTACAAAACTGATCAGATGAGTGCAAAACTCATACCATTTCTCAAGGATGGCCAGAATTAGATACTGTCACTTGTCAGTAATATCCCAGCACAGCTATATCATGCAAAGCCACATGGAAGCCCATTACTTTGGACTTCCATTCACATCTTCTCTTGATGTTTTTCCTGCTTCTTTCACAAGTGCATATCATGCAAAGCTTCTTCCTATTCAACCTTCTTGCATATCTGCACATGGTAACCACCAACATCATACCTTTATTCTCTTGCAACCCACTGTAACAGATGAAAACCCAATATAACTAATCAAGAACCTAAACAAGCCTTCTAGTGTTCCCAGATATAAATCATTTCTCGCGCTCTTTTAATTAGCCCACTACTTTGGGATGTGAGATCATATGCTGAATAAGTGTTAAGGTCAGCAAGTTTGGAAAATATCAAGTTCAGCATGTTTATATAGCGAACCATGCAAGAGAAAAGGACTCCATAGCTACCTTTGTCATTAAGATCGACGTTAAGATCTGTAACCTTGGGCTGGTGGTAGTTAGCTGAGCTACAGAGGGCATATGACAGTATGGGCTGGGTTGGAGAGCTCGTACTACTCCGGCTTAATTGTGCATTTGCAATCGGTGCCTTAACTTGATTGTGTAAGTACATCTCCAAGCTGGAAGAAGTCAATCCTGCATCTTTCTTGCATTTAAATCTCCCCCTAAGAGTCATGTGAACCAGATAAAAAACAATTACAAACATACCCAGGAATTACTGATAACTTTCAAGGAAGAGTATCCCCTAAAACATACGGTTATTAGTGTTGTACAGTAAGTACCTGTCCTTACGCTTCTCAAGATATCTTTGCAATGAGACCTTTCTGCTTGCCTGACCCTCTATATCTTCATTAATATCACATGTTAGAAGAAAATTTCATACTTGGTAAGCTAAGTAGATAACAACTGTAGGAGCTGATAATTTATCATCATCATTGTTCAGCCATACTATTGAATTTCCTGAAGACATTGCTATATGCCTTTCAAAAGTAACCCTAATGTATAATTATTAAATATTTACTTCCTTTTGCAAGTAGAAACAGAAAAGCATACTTCAATGTGGTCCAGAAGTATTTTTTTCACTAGCTGACATAAAAAGTGTGCGGAGCTGTAATGAGCACCAAGGACACAGGAGAGGTCAGTGAGTTGCCAAAAATGAATAATAAGGTGCAGGTTGTGGTGGTGGCAACACCAGACATGATTCCAGAATTAGATCCTCAAAAGCTGTGAGAAATATTGACGGTAAGAGCACTGTACTGAAGGGATAAATTTAGCCAGCATAGTGAGGGTATTCTAGGGGGTCTACAGTGAATGAAAATTGATGAGAAATAGTAACTACACTGTAGTTGTAGGTACACAGCATCTTTGGTACATCATGAAAAATTAAATTCTAGCTCCCATAGACAACCTTTTTTATCTGCATCTCTCACATTTTCACTTTCATGAATTTACAGCAACCAAACCTGATTTTATTCTATTGATCTGTAGAATGCTACTTTTAAAGGGGCTAAAAGTGTTTAGCTTAGCCTAGAGAAGTATGGTTCCAACAGAGTAGCCCACAGCTGAGGAACAACATTTCAAAAGAAAGCCATATATAGGGATTTCTTTCCACGTTTTCTTGGATAGTTGTTAAACCCTTTCTGCTGGACACAAACCAACTGATGTTTGAGAACCAAGTCAACCGAGGACCCAGCTGATACTTGGTTCTAGGTGTATAAGACTAAAATCTATACTTCCGAACTTAATAACGGTGCAATGTTTAAAATTTGCTTGCTTGATACACAATCAAACTAGACAGGGTGAGGGCCATGGCAAACACTTTTCAGCATCAAGAGATTTAAAATAATAGTAGGGTAAGTGAAAGCCCTTACCAGGGTCACGGGTGATGGTCGTTTTCTCCCTGTACAGCCTAGGATAATCTGTCATCTTCTCTGCAATATACCAAAGCAAGCTTACATTAAATTTAATGCTACTTACGAAACTGCTATATCTAAAGTTCAATAAGAGTTATGTTGAGTGGGAAACTATCTTTCCATGTCAATTCAATATCAGCACATAACACACAGGAAACCAAGATTAGAAAAGAAATCACAAAACATCAAATGCTATAATATTTGTAGTCCTGTAATTCTTGAACTTGACACTTATGACAAGTAAAGTTGCAACTAAATCGTAGGATAACCATTGAATTAATGGAACTCAACATTCTGCAGAACAAAAATAAAATACATAAACCATAAAAAAGAAATTGCAAATCAAAATAAAAGTTTCCTAATTCTAATAACATGTTATTCAATGATCAATCTTTTCAGGTAAGTCTTAACCCCATGAGACATGAAAGCATTTGAAGAGTAAACATTGGATCCTTCCTTTCTCAAACCCTACCTGTTAGCATGACCTGAGAGATTGTAACACTGGTAGGCATAGGACCAGGTTTATCACTCGCAGAATGCAAATTTAATGGAAAGGACCAATGTGCTGCTGATCCATTAACTGGATCGTCCTGGGGTAGATGCATTGGGCTTGCTGCTATGTGCATTATTGTCCGTGCCTGCAGATCCAGATTTTGATGCATTTGAAGGCCAAGTTGCTATCAGAGTAATCTCCAGATATCCACGCAGATAGGAAATGTAGTTACCTTATCAGGAGGCACTCCATCATAGACGTTGACCTTGCCGCAGTAAAAAATTGTCATTTGTCCATCCATCCCATTAAATGCACATGCACCTCTGTGGCCATAATTTCAAAAACTTCTGTTTAAACCTTAAATTAGAGAAATATTTAAAGAATGACGTGCCATTCTATCTTGCAACCTATTTCCACTCATTCATGTTATCACAAGTTATGCCTTTTCTTTTCCATTGAAAACAAAATATGAAAGTTGCAATAAACAAATAGCACTCTGAATGTAGACAAAGCTGGAGAAGCTAATTACGAAGATGAGGGGGAACCATGTAAGGCAGTTTGGCATGTGGTACATATAGGAGGGTTTGTGAGCCCGTGAGAAGGTGAAAGAATCAGTTGGAGGGAACTAAAAAGACTAAGGGTAAGCCCAAGTAATAAGAAAAGACAATCAATGGTTAAACATAGAAGATAACAGCATATAGGATGTAGAGGGGGAGGTTATGAATATGAGATCCTTGGGTGTTTTGCTAAAGGATTCATGTAGTCAGACCCCAGCTAGAATAATTCATTTTCTACGGTTTCTGATGCAGTTGGCAATAGTGACAGATAGACATCCACAAGATTATAGTTAGAAAATATGTTTGGCCCACAAATATCAAGTTTGTAATCTCACTCTAATTGAATATGAATGTTTTAACATCTACAATGAGTATAAAATAGGGTTGGAACAGTACAGCCATCATCATATTTACATGAGTTAACCATCCATGACAACTTCAAACTGAACAGTTTCATCAGCAGATATTCATAAGACCAATATGCAACAGTGTATCACAATTCACAACACAAGAATGTTGTCTAGCCCGAAATCTAACTTAATATAGGGGCACAATTGCCAGCCTGAAAGGTCAGAAAACCCCAAAGACAAAAGGCCATTCAACTCATAGTAAACATATGAACAATGCTTATACACCAGTTTCTCTTAAATTGTTGCATCTGACAGCTAATTATAATGATCCACAGAATTTGTGACATGCTTAAATAACTTAAGAACAAATGTACCATTAATATGGCATTAAATGTAGCATTAGAACAACAATCAGCTTGGATTCTAGATAAAGAAAGAGAATATGAACATTAACCTTGGAGATGTGCCCTTGATCTGCCCTTCCAGAGCTGGTCCACTGCCCAACTCCACCTCCACTGAAGGAGTAGGTTTAGGAGGGTCCTTTGGCCTATGAAGAACAGTGTCATCAGCAGATACGGAAACTTGAGCACCCGAGCTTGGTTCAGTCGAATTCGAATTCACCTTCAAATATAAAGGGAAACGACTTCATTTCATCAAATGCAACCAATTTACCAAACGAATTCTCAGTTATTTTTCCAAACTCTCAAGTAGCCAACAAAATGAGAAAGAACCGAGCAACTATTTACACATGTTTCTATTTCTGGGCCTCCAAAGAGGGGGCTTAGGGATCACACTGACCTGAACAAGATTTTGAGGCGGGCGCGGCGGAAGGAGGGGTTTACGGAGAGCTAGGGCGGCGGAATCGTGAGTAACTTCGAGCAAAGCCTTGAGGGAAATGACCTGTTGGACCGCCTGAGATTTGTTCCACGACGGGCGGCGCATACCTGCAAATATAAACCCGGCAATATTCGGGGCAATCCAGATTCATGAAACAACAAAACAGGCGGCGGCGCCGGAAAATAGGAAAGGAAGAAACAAAAAGAACCTTTTTCCTTGAGAAATTTGCGGCAATCTTCGCGAGTGAGCTGGGAAATGTCCTCCTCCGTGAGCTGGCTCAAGGGCTTCTCCAGTATGGACCGAGGCGACGTCGTGCCTGTGGTCTCCATGTCATCGAATTCCGGCCAGATCGTAATTATCGGGGAAGTAGAGAAAAAGTGGGAGAGGCCTTTGTTTTGGGTTTTGTGAGTGAGTGGCGCGGCTATGCCTATGGTTATGGTTGGGGGTGTTTGTAGCTGCTACACTGCACCCTAGGCTGCCACGTAATGTCTTGCCCGAATTATTTATTTAATTAACCGTTACCTAGGGTCAGTTATGTATTGATTACCAGAGATATTACAGTTAATACTGTTTCTCGTTGACTCTAACCCAAGCCAGTAGCCACAATCACAAGATATACGACCATTCCAAAGCCCAATTGAACCCAAAGCCCAAGCACGTGTTTGTAAATGTTAATAGGTTCTGGATCGGACATTTGATGAGGAAGCCAGGTTAGGCTTGTCTCGATCCAAATCGTAAAATGAGGTAGAGAAGAGAAGCATAGTGATCGATCATATCATATTCATACTTATGGAATGGAGATTCCGTCAAGTGTCCCTTTCCGGCTTCGAACCCCGATAGTATTATTCATGAAGCCTTGGAGGCCCACCATTATTAGACTAGACCTTAGCACACACAACTTCATGGATCAATCCATCATCTCTACATTTGCACTTTTGTAGCTTCATTCTGCATGGGTGCGTCATTACTCCCTTTTTCATTCGCCCTACTGTTTCTAGCTTTCCTATTTTTTGTCACCCAGCACCACACTCCTCCATCAATCGTGGCCGTTGGATCACAACTTTAATTAATAGTTGTTTCCTTGTTGGTGAATCTGAAAACATTCCTTTTCTTGGGATGTGGATGTTTAATTTAACCTCATTCTTAATTGCATACAAATATAAGATTAAGCACTTGCCAGGGTAGCTGCCTAATCTACTCATCACAATCACATATATGCCCCATAAATATCTTAACTTTTCTATTCAACTTGTATAGTCTCATATTTAAAAGATTATGAATACAGTGTTAACATATTTGGTGAGTTGGTTGAATATATATTGAGTGGTGTAGTTGTAGAAGTGGGTTGGGCCTGTGAAGACAAGGCATTAAGTGAGGCAATAATTGTGGGAAAGAGGGTCCAAAACATGTCTATGTTGCTCTTAATGGGCAAAAAAACAGGTCCAAGGGCAGCAAGTCCTCAAGGAGAAAGAGTAAGTAATAATAAGAGTGTTGTTGAGTGAGAATGAGATTGAGATTGATATTGAGGAGGTAGTCTCTGTCTCTGTCTCGCCTTGTCATGGCATAAATGCAACCAAAGACCAAACCAAACCCAAACCCAGCGGTGGAGTAGAGTGATGAGTGAGCCAAATACATTACTCAGAGGCAAGGCAGAGCTGTGCTCTATGCTGATCTGGTGTGGCTAAGCCTAGGCCCGCACTTGCAGGAAAGATCGTGGCTCCATGCCCATCGATCATGCTCCTGTCTCTCAACTCAAACTCAAATTTTCACCATTTCTACGACTCATTATTTATTTTATTTTCTCCTTTGCTTTTCTATAATGGGAAATCTATTTTTTTACTGGAATAGTAAAACGCTACTCCTATAATTGGCTCTTCAACAAATCACCTTTCACCTTTATGTAATATTCACTCTGCGCTAAAATATGGTAGACCCGCTTTTCTGTTTTTGTTTTTATTTTTCTGAAAAGATTTTAAAAAAGGAGTGTGGGTCCCACTACAGTACAGTAGTCGGGGGAGGCTCGAGCTCAATAATGGCGATTGCGGGTTCGGTTCAGATGTGTGGCCCTTCCCTTGACTCCCATGTTCGTCCCGTACGAGACACATACACACTTCCTTTCTCACACGTACCAAACCCCACGTGTGCGCCTCTGTACTACAACCGTGATTCGTGAACCTCTCCATCTGGTTTATTTCTCATATTTGGATGTCACGGGTCGTCGTACCTTTTTGGGGCTTCCCAATAGCGGGATTAACCTCTCCTAAATATGGTTAAACGATAGAGCAAGTTTGAATTTAAGTCGTATTTCTAAAATTTGGTATGATTCGGTGGAGTCTCCTATAATTTGAATTGAAGTAACCTTTTTTTCTTTTTTAATATGGCAGTCTTCTGTCGAAAGTAGACATATTCTCTGTGTTAAAATAGGTGTTTAATTTCTCACTAGGCATTTTAGAAGCTGTGGATGGAAGTAGAAAAATACAAGGCTCGGTTAAATACTCCAACCTAAGATTTTACTCAAATAAGAATGAAACTTAGTTGACGTTATGCTATATATATATCGTTTCCAACAACTACAATTGTTATCAGAAAAATGTACTCTATAATAATGAGAGATGAATATACCATCAAATGGAATAAAAAGGTAATGCATTGATGTAAAGAAACACACTTGTAATTGTTTTACTTGATTCGTGTAACTTAGTTTTAATATACCACCAATGAATTGTGTGTCCGCCAAGACTCATGAATGAATCTTATAAATGGAGTATTAAGTACAAACTATTACATCAAATAGAAAGAAATTACTTTTAAAATCACATTTTACACAGTTAGAAATTGACGTGTCAATCCACAGACGGATCATCAACCATCAATTTTTTATGCACAAAGAAAACAACCTAACAACTCTTAACACAGAGAAACAACAATCAACAATACAACACCTATAGACAGTGGCGGATTTAGCTTTTTAAGTGGGGGGCACCATTTTTTTTTTGTATAATAATAATAAATATCAAAGTAATAAAAGTTAACATTAAAAAAATTAATATTGCATAAAAACGATAATGACTACTTATTACAATAATTGGCGTCGAGGTTTCATATTTTGATAATATTGTAAAATACATTCATTGTCTATACAATCGAAAATATCATTTTCGATGTATACGATCATACTATCATTCATCCATTGGTCTCTCATTCGATTTCTCAACCGAGTCTTGATGATATTCATAGCAGAAAATACTCTCTCCACGGTCGCAGTAGCGACTGGCAAGATCAGTGCCAATGTAATCAACAAGTAAACTAACTGATATACATCATTTCTTTTTGTCTCTACCATCTTCTCTGCAAGAGCTCCAATACCTTTCAAATTTTTAAAAGCTTCGTTCGAACGCATATCTATAATGTAAGTGTCAAGTTGTGATTCAAGAATAATAAGATCCATTGTAGAGAAATCGTGAGGATAATACCTAGCAAGTTTAATCAACCTTTGTTTGTCAAAAGCCACGAATAAATCATCTGGACACAAGCATGCTACACACAGAAGTAAATCTGTATTAACCTCGTTGAATCGGCCATTTAATTCTTGATGTTGCATATCTATAATGGAATAAAAAATCTATGCACGGTAATGATCTAAATTTGTAACTTCTTGGGGTCCACGTCTTGATCTACCTGATTCTCTAAACATGTCATCCATGTTAGGAGTATCAATGTTGTGCTTTTCACAGAATAACATGACTTTCTCCAAAAGAGTATCCCAGTTATGCTCCATAATCGTTTGCAAACATTCTTTACATATCCGTACCAAATTCATTGCATTAACAATGTCTTGATCTTTTCATTGTAATGCCTTTGAAAGATCAATCGTAACTCCGAATATGTCTATCATCAAATGAAGTTCAAATATATAAACGTTATGCAATTGTATTGTAATTCAGTGACTTTTACAAATGACTCACATGGCTTATATACACAGCAAGTATAAACTCAAACTAACTAACAACCATTCCTAGATATAGGGTATATCACAACAAACATAATCTGTTCCTTTTTGACTAGGAGAGTGGGTTATGGTTGTTGTGCCAATATCCTTAACACCCCCCGACAAGCTCAAGGACGGGACGAACTTGTAGCTTGTTGCAAAGAAGAGCCATGCGATCCTTCATGAGAGTTTTAGTGAATATGTCAGCCAATTGATCAACAGAAGAAACATGACAAATCTTGAGGTCTTCCGATTCAACTAGTTCCCGTATGAAATGGAAATCCAGAGAAATGTGTTTAGATCTTGTGCTAATGACTGGATTTTTGCTCATGAAAATGGCACCAACATTATCGCATAACAACAGAGGAGGATGAGTTATAGGAGCATGAAGATCCGAAACAAGTTGCTTGAGCCATAATAATTTAGCGGCAGTGTAGGCAAGAGACCGATATTCTGCTTCAGTACTGGAGCGAGCAACTACTCGTTGTTTACGAGAAGTCCAACTTATTAGATTCGGGCCATGAAAGATTGCAAAACCATATTGGGATCGGCTGTCATCGTTGTCCGAGACCCATCCTGCATCCGAAAAAGCAAGAAGAGAAGTTGCTGTTGTTGGTTTAAAATGCAGGCAATGATGCAACGTGCCATTCAGGTATCGTAAAATCCGTTTGACTGCCTGCCAATGAAGAATAGTTGGCGCATGCATAAATTGACAAACTCGATTGACGGCAAAAGCTATATCAGGACGAGTAATAGTGGCATATTGTAGAGAGCCAACAACCAGCCTAAATAGCTTTGGATCAGAAAATGGATCCCCTTGACGGACGAGACGAGAATGTGGATCAGCTGGAGTGGATACTGGCGTAGAGTCGGACATGTTGCTACGGGCAATAATATCTTGAATATAGCCTTGTTGTGACAAAGTAAGATCAGTGGCAGTTCTCTTGATCTGCAAGCCCAAGAAAAATTGTAGAGCACCAAGGTCCTTAAGTGCAAAAGCTTCATTCAATTTTGAGATGAACCATTGAACAAGACCTTCATCTGTTCCTGTAATTATTAAATCATCCACGTACACAAGAATGTAGATAATAGTAGAGGAAGATATATGAACAAACAAGGATGTGTCCGACTGGCAAGCACGAAACCCATGAATGACAAAATAGTTCTTGAGCTTAGTAAACCAAGCTCGAGGAGCTTGTTTGAGACCATAAATCGCCTTATGTAACCGAAAAACATGGTTAGGATAATTTGGATCCTCAAAGCCTCTTGGTTGTTTCATGTACACCTCCTCTGACAAGTCACCATTAAGGAAAGCATTATTAATATCGAGTTGGCGGATACACCAGTTTTTAGAGAGGGCAATCGAAAGAACCAACCGAATTGTAGTTGGTTTGACGACGGGGCTGAAGGTCTCAAAAAAATCAACACCGGCTTCTTGACTAAATCCTTGCGCCACTAACCGAGCTTTGTGACGCTCGATAGACCCATTTGAGTGTCGTTTGATCCTGAAAATCCACTTACAACCAACAAGATTAACATTAGCAGGACAAGAAACTAGTGACCAAGTGTTATTTCTCATAAGAGCATCATATTCCGCTTTCATCGCATTTTGCCAACATGGATGCTTAACAGCTTGTAAAAAAATGTGAGGTTCAATGTTAGGATCAGCTAGGAGAGTGGTGGAAAAGGATTTGGGTTTGAGGGAATTTGTACGGGCGCGAGTGACCATAGAATGTTGATTGTTATCAGCGGGTCTATAATACGAAGGAACTTGGGGAGTTGGTGTTTGTATTGGTTGTTCTTGAGTATGAGGGTTGATATTGTGTGTTGGAGAGACCGGTTGCGGGGTGGGTGGGTGGTTTAGTGGTGGAGGAGAACTAGGCGAACTAGGCGGTGTGGTGGAACTTGACGGAGAGGCAGCAACGGCATGCTCAAGAAGAGACGGAGAAATAAGAGGTGAATGACTGTCAGGAGGATGAGTAATTGATGTAACCTGTGGAGTAGCATAAGGAAATTCATCTTCATTAAAAACAACATGGCGTGAGATATAAATCCTAGATGTGGGCTTATGAAAACAAAGATAACCTTTGTGGGATGCACTGTAACCAATGAACACACATGGAAGAGAACGAAAATCTATTTTGTGGGCATTATAAGGTCTAAGAAATGGGTAACAAAGGCAACCAAAGGTTTTGAGAAAACTGTAATCCGGTATTTTTTTGTAAAGTCGTTGATAAGGGGATTGATAATGGAGTAGTGGAGTAATGGTTCGATTATGGAGATATGTGGCTGTTTTGAAGGCGTGTTCCCAAAATTCTTGTGGTAAAGAAGATTGAGCTAAGAGAGTGAGACCCTTTTCAACAACGATACGATTTCTACGTTCAACCGCACCATTTTGTTCTTGAGTATGAGGACAAGAAAGCCGATGATCAACTCCATAATTCTTAAGAAAGGTTGAGACGTTCCGAAATTCACCTCCCCAATCAGTTTGAAGACTTTTAATATCACCGGAAAATTGTGTTTTTATCATCGTACGAAATTGAACAAATGTCGAAAACACCTGAGATTTATGAGACAAAAAATAGATCCACACAAATTTAGTGCAATCATCAATGAACAAAACAAAATAACGATGCCCGTTGATAGAAAATTCAGGAGAAGCTCCCCAAAGATCCGAATACATTAATTGAAAAGGTTTATTAGAAGCAATATGAGATGTAGCAAGAGGAAAGCGATGACTCTTTCCTAGTTGACAAGAATCACAAACAGATGGAAATTTATTAGAGGAAATAGGAAGTTGAAATGAAGAAACAAGACGTCTCAAAAGAGACTCATGAGGATGAGCAAGCCGTTGATGCCAACCGTGCAAGGACGTCCGAACACCGGTAAGAGCCATAATGGATGATGGTGGTTTTGTGGTGGAAGGTGTTGGGTCTCGAGGTAGGGTTGGAGATGAACCAACTCGCAGCGGAAAATCAATGAAAACCAAGAGACGATTAAAACCATGACACAACTAACAAAGAATGGATTCACAAGAGAAAAATTCAGCACTAGTTCTTACCAAAACAAGAACACCGGTTAACGAATGATTGACTTGAGTCTCCAAGACGCCTACGTATCCACATGGGAATCAAAGCCACGTAGTTCTTCTATTTGAGGACTCAAGAACACAAACATGGAGGTGGAAACTAGCCAAACCCGAAATGGCCATGGAAGAGGGAGAGAAAATGTGTTTCCTATTCTTGTCTTGTGTTTGTTATGTTGAAAAAAGATGACTTAAACATAACAAAACCCATACTTGTCCAACTAAAGGCATGGGACAAGTATGGTGTCAAGTAAGGTGTAAATAGGACAAAGTATGGCAAGACAAGATTGGGTTAGGTGGTGAATCACCAACACCTTAATCCTTGTCTTGCTTACTTAGTACTAATTAATCAAGACTTGATTAATTAGTTCCATGGGCCTTGGTTGCATGGGCCTTTCATGGGCCTCTTGGAACATGGCCCGTGGCCATTTCCAACGAGGTCCCGTGATTCGCTCATCGCCTCCATGCCTTCCATACCGGAAATGTCCAACATTATCCGACGCGATCAATCCCAAGACTCCAAGCCTTGTCTCGATCCGTAAAGTCCTATTCACTTACGGGCACATGACTCAAAACCCAGTTTTGGTCATGTCCCGAGACAACTCCCTTTTGGACATTCTCCATAAATGTGTCAATGAGTTTCATCCTCCGGTGTGACCCTTAGGTTTATGCATGTCAATAGATCAACGTAAAATCCCACTTTACTTGATCCTATTTAAGTGGCAACTAACGAGACTTTAGTATTTCCTGACACTACATAACGAATCGACCATGTCGATTCTAACCTTTCCGTCATCCCTGTCATTATCCTTTTATCTCCGATACCCTGATTGAGATAAGGCATAGAGCCGTCATCCTTATTATTCTCAATCACCATTCCTTGATATGTGAGGTGACTGAAGATATGATACCCAGTATCATGTGCATGGCCATGCTATTCTTCCAGTCACTCTCGATCAAGTGGCCGAGAACCGATATCTTTCCCATACCTTAGTATGAGGGATAAATCCCTTAGCCGTCTTTCGTGTCACTCATGTAGCCCGTCCCCAAGCCCATCCTGGCCGTTATGGAAGCCCTGTTACGGACAACGTTAGGCTCGGGTCAAACTCATTTGTTGACTACATAGCGATCACAAAGACTCCTTGGTCTAAGGATACATGACAAGCTACAACACTGAATATGTTCATGACTTAATCTATGGCACATATTCAGGGCGGGTCGTCCAATATCATGTCCCACATGATATCTATGATCAGACTCCGGAATCCCATTCCAATGACTAACAGAACGTAAGCCATAAAGAGCCATCTTTCATACTAGTCGCTTCTAGTGAAGCTTTGTTGACTAGGGACCCATCGAGTGTGATCTATCTCGATCTATGGTTCTATTCGCATGGTGGGCATAGATCAGAGCACACATCGATATATTACTCCAACACATAAGTAATATAAAGCCGCTTTAATTTTATTGCTAACGATGATATATACATTTGGACATTTAGGATTGAACTACGGGCACTAAGACTAACAGAAGGAAGACGATACAAGCCATGTTCAACGTCCCCTCGAAGAATTTTTTTTCCCTGAAAAGTCTTAACAAAGCAATGTGTTGGCCAAAACTCCATGAATACATTATGATCACGGGTTAGTTTAGACACACTGAGAAGGTTTTTAGTGATATTGGGTACAATAAGCACATTAGGCAATTTGAGATTAGGCAAAAAACATGAGCCAACATGAGAAATAGACAAATGGTTACCGTTTCCAACTTGCAATTTGTCATCTCCGTTGTAATCTTCAACACTACTGAGTTTGTGAAGATCAGGAGAGACGTGATCGGTGGCGCCAGTGTCGAAATACCAAGCAGGATCCACTACTGTAGACGGACTGTTGTTGTGGTGAACCAGATTAGCTTGCCTCGATTGATCCCTCGGATTTGGACGACGAGAGGGAAAATCAGTTTGATTGGACCGTTGCCAACAATTAATTGCCTCGTGACCTGGTTTGGTGCATAGCTGACATATAACACGACGACGACGATAATCAAAAGTGCGTGAGGTAGACGAATCACTAGAACCCCGATTGTTGGTTGATGGAACATGCCTCCCATTTGAACGATGCACCGAAAATGCCGAGGAAGAGGAGAGTGACTGAGATGGAGGTGGAGTGGAGGCCTGCCGAACAAGTTCTTGTTCTAGACGAGCTTCTTCTTGAAGCAATAATCCCGCGAGATCATCAACGGATACTGTGTCAGTCTTCATCATGAATGCAGTAGCGAAAGCACCATAGGATGCATCGAGACCATTTAAAATATGGCCAATGAGATCTTCATCGGAGATGGGATGTAGACTTTCTGCAAGAGAATCAGCAGTGGAACGCTTTCGTTCGATGTATTCCATCATGGTCATCGACCCTTTGGAAAGAGTTTGTAGTTGCACTTTCATAGCCATCCGACGAGCCCGAGTTTGTGCCTGAAGAGTTTTCTCTATAGCTATCCAAGCCATATGAGATGAAGTCGCCCGAGCGACCATGGCAAGAGCACGTTCAGATAAGGTAGATTTAAGCCATAATAAAACAAACCTGTCACGCTTCCTCCAAATAGCAAACTATGGATTTGATTTGCTAGTGACAGTTCCATCATCAATAGCTTTGGAAAGGATCTCTTCAAGTGGTTTGGGATCCAAAATAAAGGACTCAAGATCAAAAGTTTCAAGAGCCGAAACGATGGTAGTTCTCCACAAGGAGTAGTTGTCTCTGTCAAGCCGGATGTTGATGGACGGAATCTGAAAATTGAGAGACGAATATGTGGTATTTGCAAGAGCAAGCAGCTGCGATGTTGTGCTTGTGGCTGCCATAAGAAACAAGCAAAGTAGAAAAATCAGAGAAAAAGGTGTGCTCTGATACCATATAAACGTTATGCAATTGTATTGTAATTCAGTGACTTTTACAAATGACTCACATGGCTTATATACACAGCAAGTATAAACTCAAACTAACTAACAACCATTCCTAGATATAGGGTATATCACAAAAAACATAATCTGTTCCTTTTTGACTAGGAGAGTGGGTTATGGTTGTTGTGCCAATATCCTTAACAAAATACAACCTCAAATGATTGCAACTTCGACAACAGTACACCTGACTCTCCTTTTTGCTCACTATATGATGGATCATCCACAATTTTTTCTAAAACTCCAACTACAGAAGAGAACATAGTAACTAGTCAAATTAGCGTACCATAATATGACCCCCAACGTGTATCAGTGGGCCGCACTAAAGAAGTTTGTTGATTTAGTCCCTGTCCACTTACACGTTCACCGCTTTCAACGGCTCGATTAGTTGATGCAACTTGTATATCTTGAAGAATGTCAGATCGTTTCGGTGATGCACAAACAATATTCACCACACTTCCAACCAGCCAAAAAAGTGAAGCGAGTTTACTATGATGCTTAGCCACATGTACAAGTGCTAATTGAAGTTGATGAGCAAAACAATGAACGTAAAAAAACACATGGATTTTCCTTCAGAATAAGAGTTTTAAGGCCACTCAACTTACCTTGCATATTGCTAGCTCCATCATATCCTTGCCCTCGAAACCTTGATATGCTCAAGTTGTGTCTAGAAAATAACTTGTCAATTGCCTCTTTTAGTGAAACGGCAGTGGTGCTACTAACATGCTCAATACCCATAAAGCGTTCGATTACTTTTCCTCTTTTGTCCACATAACGAAAAACAACTGCCATTTGTTCCTTCACGGAAACGTCGTGAGATTCATCTACTAGAATTGAAAATAATGAATCTCCAAGATCATTAACAATAGCATTGATCGTTAAACTAGCTGCTGCATGTACTATATCTTTTTGAACATTAGGACATGTTAATTTGAGATTTTTATCAGCATTCTGCAATGTTACACCTCTTATTTCATCGTTGTGATCAGCAAGGAATTGTAAGAGTTCAAGAAAGTTACCTCGATTTTTTGATTCTTCTGTTTCATCGTGACCACGAAACGAAAGACCTTGTCTTAGAAGAAACCGAATACAGTCTACTGAAGCAGTCAATCGAGTACGATACTCATCACGAGCTTGGTCTGTTCTCCTCAATATTATATTCTCAATATTTTGCTTCTGATTCCTCAAAGCTTCCATATCTCTGAAAGCTTGATTGTGAGCACTATCATGACCTCCAACATGACCTTGCAAAAGTTCACTCCTCTTCCAATTAGAAAATCCTTTCCCAACTAATGATTCTCCACCTGATTGCTTTCCAACACATGGTCTAAAAAGATAGCAACACAAACAATAAGCAGCGTCGTTTGATATGCCATACTCTAGCCAGTTCGGGTACTTCTTAAACCAATCTCGGTTGAACTTCCTTGCTTTATTTCCATGTTGTGTTAATGGAAAATCATGTTGATGTGGTTGACAGGGACCCCTTTGTATATATTCTCTTCGTACTTGATCTCTAATATTAGGATGATAATCTAGAATAAACGGTCTTTTTCCCGGATCTGTTTCAAGACTTCCATAATTGAAATCTAAACTTGTTGGCACTGCTTTCTCACTTTTATCAGAAAGACTGTCATCTAATCTTGCAGATTTCTTCTTCTTCTCGTCAGAATTGATGGATTCAGATTTTATTTTGAAATAATCCTCTATGAGCATAGTGATTTGGTAGAGAACTAAACTCAAGACTTAAATTTATGTATTCTCCAACTCTAAACAATGCCTTATATAAGAATAAAGTTTTCCTAAACTAATTAGAATTGAGAAAAAAAATACAAAGCAATTAAGTAACATAATAAAAAGAATATAAAAAACAACACTCTTAATATTTCCTAAAAGTAATACACGGCTAAAACCTTCTCACTATATTCTCTAATTAATAATTTCAATTAGGAGTTATATTTAAAAAAAATTACAAAACAGTTTAGGAAACATACGGTTGCTGTTTGAATTAGGAAATAAAAAAAATCTATTTTTCAGGGTGGGCACAAATCCACCGTAACTGATTTTTTTTATAAAAAAATTAGGACATGATTAACACTAATTAGTGAGATGAGGAAAAGTGAGGTGGGGCACGTGCCCCACCTGGGTCCACTACGAATCCACCTCTGCCTAGAGAAACATAATACAAGAAACAAAGACATCGACAAACCTAAAAAGAAACTAGTTCTGAAAACTAGATTTTTCCACCATGAAACCCAGAAAAAACTGGTCTAAACACCCAATTTGTCAAGCTTTAAGCCCAAGAAGTTCTACAGCATCCTACAACCCGAAGCCCCTCTTCCTTCTCCTATAAGGGATCGACATCCACTCGCTTGTCCAAAAAAACCCAATTCCAGATATGTAACACAGTTCTTTCAATTGTTGGTGGACAGCACCACAACACGGCAGAGACATGACCCGCTACTTACTACTTAAACAATCATTTATCTAGGCCCAAAGCCACATGCTTTCGTCGGTGGCCAACACCGAACCGACGATTCCGACCACAAAAGTGGTCAGGAGCACATGGAAAACAATTGAAGAGTAGAGACGCAGAACGGGAGAAGAAAACCAAGCATAGAAGAATAGAGGAAAAACCATACATGATAGCGACCTCGGGAGCCAAAGAGAAGGGCTGGAGTCTCGATCTAAAGGCGGAGCCACTGAGGAAGATGGTCGACCCACCAGCGACGACATCAAACGAGCACCATGTCGATCCTTTGAGAGGAAACGCGTCCCATTTCCGGTGCTAAAAAGGCTCATCGGAATCTGAAGAGCCAGCGAACTCCTTCACCACACCGAAGGGAATCGCAACCAAAGCGCCCAGAAAAGACCAGACCAGCGAAAAACCTCTTAGGGGAGAGGTAAATCGACTTACGCCCAGACCTGGCACTTCACGGAGGTGGTAGATCTGAACCAAAGGAGCCCAAATCTACAAAGGGGAAGAGGCGCTCGAAGCCTTCACCACTACGAACCACAAGATGCCCAACCAAGATCCGCGTCGATCCTCTTCAAAACCGACGAAGAAACGACTTCCCACGTCCGGATCTGAGCAACGCGTTGCCGACGAGTGAGAGAGCAACAAGCCCTTAGTTCATCGAAGGAAGGAAGAGGAGAGGAAGACAAGGAGAAAACGGGAAAGAAAGATTGTGAATCAGAAGCGATCAGAAGGGGCGAGGGGGTTAGGAAGAGACAAAATAGCGGATCTAAGAGAAAAATAGCATATCCAAGATCAGGAAGAAGAGGAGAAGACGATGGCACCACTGACGACTTCCCAAACGACCAGGATCGCTTGAAAAGTCGCCGGCAGCAACTAAGATTTCAAAATTTGAGACAAGAGAGTGGAGAGCTTTTTGAGCTATAAATACTAGTGTGTTTGATTTATGGGTGTAATGTTGGTAATTTGTGTAGCAGTTGATAATAGGATTAGGAATCTTAGGAAATGATGTGAATGTCACGCGTCTATGTAATGTGATGATAATGTACAGAAATGGGGGAACAAGAGAAGAAGGCATAATGGTACCACCCTATTAATTGCATCTCATCACAATTCACTTATGCTGTCGTAACCACACCTACAATTACATATAAGTATTGTATTACCGCATATCCCCGCCCGATGGCATTTCCGTAATTAAAATGCTATTGAATCAACGGCTCACCCGAACCCCATCATAGTCATATTCAATCAGGCCCTTTGTAGTAGTAGGTCCCCACACCAAACCCCCTCCCCCTCTCGGCTCTCTTGCCAATCTATAAAACAAACAAGTCTCTATCGGGTTGCACCTTGGCATTACTGTGAAACGGCATCAGGAGATGCAACCCCAGTTCCAAATACTTATTAAAGATATTGACTCTAAATAATTACAAAATTATCAAATAGCATATGACTAACTGACTATGGCCGTTGTAAATAAACTAATTTGCTCGACATTCTCTCGGTGTACAACTTCAATTTTCTAAATATTCTTTTTAGTGAACTCATTTTCCAAGCAAAATCCGATCGCCTCCTCTTTTTCAAGGTTTCACATAGTAAACTTCTCTTGCTAGTGATTCCTGATTGTCTCCTCTGTTTTGACTAAAACTCAAGCTCTTCTTGAGTATGGAGATCTGCAGGTGCTAGTCCGATCTGGAGGAGCATCATGAAGGCCCAGGACCTTATCAAAGGAGGCTTACGTAGGAGAATTGGTTCGGGGGAGGATACGTGGGTGCCAAGAGACCCGTAGATTTTGTCCCCCTCAGGTGTATTGGAGACCGTGCCGCTCAGGTTGAGGGGTGGCGGGTGAGCCGGTTATTGCAATCAGGAAGGAGAGTATGGAATGTTGATCTTATTTCTTCCATATTTGAGAAAAGAGAGGCGGGGGGAATTTGTAGGATCCAGCTCAGTTTGGGAGATAGTGTTGATTGCTGGTTTTCGAGAAATGCAAGAGATGGTCGGTACTCGGTACGACACGTATACAGGGAGCTTAAGGCAGAAAAAGGTTGTTGGGTGGCGAATGGAGGAGATCCAGTTTGGGGACAGATTTGGAAGCTAAAAAATCCTCCAAAGGTTCAACGTTTCCTATGGAGAGGTGCTTCCAACTATTTACCGGTTGCGGTGGTCTTAAGAGAGCGGAGAGTAGACATAGCTCCGGGTTGTGGTTTTTGTGGCGAGGAGGAGTCGGGGGTCCATACCTTATTTAGATGCCCGAGGGCGATGGAGGTATGGAGTAGAACACTAGAGGTTTTGATTGGAGATGGAGACTCGGTGAAGGAGGTGCTGAGATCTAGTTGGATGGGGATGAATAAGGATCAGGCGGCCCTTATGGGTGTTCTCTGTTGGGAGTTATGGAGAGCTAGAAATGAGCAGGTATTGTCACGCCCCAAATCCGGTTTTGACCAGACTCGAGACGTGAACTCAGAAAATAATAAAAGTGAATTTTAAACACAAATCAACTACAAGTGTAAAGTTTCAAAATAACAATTCCAATAAATAAAGCATGAGTCAACCACTCAATCTGAACTATTTAAAACATAGTTTAGTAAGACAAAAGAGTACGTCTCTAACATAAACATCACCCGGACCCTCCACTAGCTCCCGAGCCCTGAAACGTCCTCTAAGCCTATTCAGCAATGAAACCTGTAAAAACATTAAACACGAAGGGGGTGAGCTTACGCTCAGTAGGAACAAGTACTAAAGTAAAAAGGACCCCCGCTTTTCCAACAAAAGTCCCAATTAGTATGATTAAACAAAAGACACCAACAGTAAAGAGCAACAAGAATTACAACACTTAATAACAACGTGACTCCTGGAGATTAACAGGGGAAAACAGCTTAGTGAATCAATAAACAGGAAATCGAGGGAGAGGCAGTTTAGTCTTTAATAGAAACAACTAAAGAACACACAGGTACGGGAATACAAATGATTTAAACCACAAGACTTCAATCCACACACAAACCAACACATCGTATCGGAATGCCCCTCGGTCGTGATGGGACACATATCATCAGTACTCTCGGAAATGTTCCCACAAGGAACACATATCGTCGGGGCTCCCGGAAATGTCTCCAAAGGGACACAGATCATCGGGGTGGAACAAGATATCCTCCCGGAAACATCCCCGAAGGGACACATATCATCGGGGTGAAACAAGTCTCTCTGGAACACGTAGCATCAGAATAAGACCACAAATAACACGAATACCGGAATGCTCATCGGTCTTCCCGGAATTCCCATCGGGGTAAGCACAATACCGTCGGTCTAGGTACTACCCCACACCGGCATACCCCCTTGGTGTATGTACCATACCAGAACACAAACCATCGGTATAAGTACTACCCCACACCAGCATACTCACTCGGTGTAGGTACCATACCGGAACACAAACCATCGGTCTATGTACTACCCCACACCGGCATACTCCCTCGGTGTAGGTACCTTACCGGAACACAAACCATCGGTCTAGGTACTACCCCACACCGGCATACTCCCCCGATGTAGGTACCATACCGGAACACAACTCCTCTTGGAACACACAACAAGAGAATAACACGCATCACAAGTCATAGTTCAACCACAACTTAGCAAACCCAACAATCTTACCACAACAAATCACATAGAACTCATACCATCAATCACGCTTACCGGCATAACTTACCAACCACGTTTCATCGGTCTATCACTCACCCGATCATACCTCGAAGCCCAAACACATCACATTCAAGCATTCATTCAATTAATCACGACACAGATCAACCATTCACATTATAATCATCACAATTCATCTAGTTAATTATGACTCTTATATTAACCTAAAGACAAAGCATGCATCGATACTAAGGATGAACAATCATCAATAAATACATTCAACAAGCAGTCCTAAGGCTCGACATGGCCATTCTACCAGCACGACAATTTTCCCAAAGTATTGAAAGCGATTAAACTAGTGAATCACATCCTATATGAATACTAGACTCTTCTAGTTATTAATATAATTGAAAGCGACTATTCTAGTGAATCACATCCTATATGCAAACTAGGACCTTTCCGGTTATTAATTATCCTATAGGCATACTATTAGCATCCTTTAAATTAAGAGTGAGGTTTAGTACTTTTCCCTACCTTGAATTCTCCAACGCTTAGTACTCCTATCTGCTGACGTCCGGGCTAGCTTCCTCCTCGTCTTCTCACGTGGTTCCCAAGGCTTCCTCCTTCGTCGAGCTTGAGTCCAAGGTCTTGGATCACAGTTAACACCAAAATTAAAGGCTAAACAAGGAGGTTTAAGAGGCAAGCATCTAAGTTTAAACCCCTCAAGCTAACGGTTCAAAAGACAAGATCGAAATAGACGAAAACACCCAAAAAGGACCCAAAATAGGTCTACCACGGATCGGGTCACGGATCCGTGAGACCACCCGTCACGGATGACGTCACGGATCCGTGACGGGTCTGGGCAGACTCGCCCTTCTTCTTCCTCCAGCACCCCTTTTCACGAAAAACAGTCCAAAACTCCATTTTTATCAATCTCAAACCTCCAAAACAGCTCTAAAACCTTCCCTAACTCAATACCCTTCATGGGCCTTAATCAAAACTCCACAAATCCAAATCAAAACCATCATCTACTTCCTTTTTATCTTCAAAAATCATCATCCAATGTCATCTTCCCAAAACCCAACCATTTTCATGTTCTTCCTTCTAAACCCATAAATCAAAAATCAAGGAAAACGAAATTAGATGAAGGATTTACCTTGGGAGTGGAATGGGGATGAAGAAGATGATGTTTTGGAGAGTTTTTGGGAAGCAAACAACCTCAAGACTCCATTTTTGCACCTTTCTTCACCTTCAAGCTTCAAAGTTCCTTCTTCTCTCCCTCTCTCTCTCTCTAATTTCGGCCAGCACACAAAATGAGGAGAAAAGTGCTCCCAATTGCTTTAAAAACATAGTTTGATGAAAGTCCAATAATGTCCTTAGGTCCAATCCTTCAAATTTGGCTTTTGTGAGGGTAAATGGGTCATTGAAGACCCATTTCTTCTCCTCCAAGCCACTAAGGACATGTGTCCTAGTGGGGACCACTTAGCCCTTAGGAGAAAATCCAGAATTTCCAATTTGATTAGGATTTGTCGATAAAAAGTTCTCGTTTGACCACAAATTGACTTTTCCAATATTACAGTCAAATTAAAGGGAATGGCCCAACTAAGCTAACCGTGATGACGCCTAAGCTTTTTGGGTCCCGGGAAGGTCTCGAACGACTCCCTGAGTCCTCGGTTGACTAATCCGGCCGAAAGTCAAACTTTCCAAAAATCACTGGTTCAACCGGGATCGACCGGGGGCGGTTCTTACAATCTACCCCCCTTAAAAGAATTCTGTCCTCGAAATTTAAAATAAAAGTACTTCAAAGGTCGAACAGGCGGTGGTACTTCGCGCAAGCCTCATCCTCGCGCTCCCAGGTCGACTCGGCTCCGTGGTGCTTCCACTGCACTCGTACCAGCGGGATAGTCTTACCACATAAGACCTTCTCCCGCGTATCCAAAATCCTGATTGGCTGCTACTCATACGAAACATCATCTGCTACCTCGATGTCCGTCCACTCGATAACGTGGGAGGGGTCCGCAGTATACTTCCGCAGTTGGGAAACGTGGAAGACGTTATACACGTTCCCAAGCTGTGATGGCAAGCAAGGTGGTAAGCTACGACTCCAACTCTGCCCAAGACCTCAAAAGGTTCGATAAACCGCGGGGCCAACTTGCCTCCGCCGCGGTTGAACTACGAGAGTCCCTTCTTTGGGCTCGCCTTCAGAAACACGTGACCACCAACTATAAAGTCAAGAGGTCGACGTCGTCTATCTGTGTAACTCTTCTGTAGACTCTGCGCGGTCTTTAACCGCTCTTGGATCAACGCGACCTTCACTTAACCTTACCCCACTTGATCACGCTAGCTACCTAAACGCCATACTTGGCGGTGAAAAACAGCCTTACTCAACAGTTCACAATTTCACCATGGAACAATTCATACCATACCTCAAATAATCACCGAGTAAATACAACAAATCGATGAACACCCAAACACTATGGAATACCAGGTAACGGTCTAGATATCCTATACCGGAATTCTACATCGGTATAAATATCGTACCGCCACAGACAACATCGGTCTAGATACCCTATACCGGAATTCTCCGTCGGTATAGGTATCACACCGGAACACACGACATCGGTCTAGACATCCCATACCGGAATCCCCCGTCGGTACATGTATCATGCCGGAACACTCCGAAATTCGAACAAAGTTAGAACCACTCGCAGACGTAACTTCTCAATTTCCTCCTTAGTAACCGTTACAGTGACAAATCACACTGGAACTCGAACACGGTCATGCCACGACCAACCACTAACAAATATACAAGAAAGTATTACATAAAAGCATTCATCAAGACAATGAATCTCATAAACACTGCAAGGTTTGGAACAACCGCACAATTTACCACATCTAGTGGAAAGGTAGGCGCACCACCACAAGGAATAATAACACAAGTCAGACGTTATCACATCCACACTCGACAAGGTAACACACAACTGCGATCGAACAAGAAGGTATTCAACCCGTGATATTGCACTTACCGCCGACACTTGCTCACATACTATCAATCGAACCAATCACAAGTCGTATCATCCAAGTCACCACACCAAGGAGCACTCTGTAAGCGTTGAAATCTCAAGGATTTGAACGGTTTTAGGGTATTTTGCGCGCATCTCAACCTTGTGCTTCCACGATGGCCCTGCTCGGTTCCTTCAATCGTCTCTCAAACAACTCGGGACCAACAATGGTCAACTCTTAACTCCCCTTGTGCCCTGCATGGGCAATTGACCCGACCTACCATACAATGCTTATATCGGTGTCATCATGTTACTAGCCTGAAAGCTTTATGGTAGTCGTACCCGGCTAACTGTTTTCCTCGCGGGACGCTGGCGTTCGCCCTTCCCTTGCTGACAAAGATACGTCTTGATACTCGGTTCTCGTTCTCCGCATTCTGCTCCGCTGGGAAGGTCGTCTGATGTTGTTGTATCTCTCGATGCTACCCGTCTGCACCGTGCGGCGCGAATGATGTGACTCTCGTAATATGTCTTCTCCCCTGCTACGCAGCATGAACTCTCTCCTCGATCCGTTACCTGCTCACGATCTTCGGTGTCGCCGCTGTTGACCATCTTCTTCTAAAACTCTATCGCGTCGGCACTGAGTATCAGTTCTTCATCGTGATTCGGTCTAACTTCCGGTGGTCTTCATGCCTCCTCAGCGCTCCGTTCCTCTCCTTCTTGAAGCGTGCTGCTTTCTTCACGGCGATGCGCTCGGACAAGCCCCCCTTCTCTCTGGCTCTTCGGATTGACGTTTCGGTTCGGTCAACTCTGTTGGCGCGAATATGCAAGGTCCAAGGATGTCGGCGTCGGGTCTGGTCTCCGGTCAATTCCGAGTCCGACCTAGTGAGCTGGAGGCAATCCAGACCAAGGCAGTTCGTACTCCACGGACGCGGACACTACTGAGGACGTCAATCCAGAAGGAGAGATAACGAGGCATATTGGACTGTTTCGCGGGTCGTTATGAACTGCCTCGGGACTCTCGGGGTGTCACTGAGGAGACACACCCCGGTCTTCATGAATCAGAACCCTTTTGATTCTCAATATCCTCCTTTCCCTGACATATTGTTTGGTCGATTGTTACGACACAACAAATTTGGTTAAATCGAGACGAGGAATGTCTCATGGATGTATACCGTCAAATACATTTAGAATAGGGAACCACCCCCTAATCTTTTCTTGGTCTACACCGAAATTTTAGCAATAAGACCAATGTTTCGACTATCACCAAAACTATACTCATCCTTTTAATTTCTTTTCCTACTGCATTAACAAAATTACTTCCGTTGGCTAAAAAATATGATACATCTTCCTGGGGATCTTCCAATACTACGTTAAAGGTTAATGGCAATCAAGTAAAGCGATTTACTTAAATATTATGATTAGCAAGTAGCAACCGAATGGTAATAAGAAGGGATTTCATTTCTTTGGTACAAGATTTTAATGTGTAGGTTGAATATCATATATATAAATATGAATCATTCAGGTTTGATGTTTTTTTTTCTACAGGGGAAGGTAATGGGAGACATGGAGTGTTTGACTTGGACCATCCTTTTCTACTCACACGCTCGCACCCGGAAAGAGGTGCAATCTAGCTAATAATATCCCAACTCATCACTTCCTTTTCTCATTCTCTCTCCCTTCCTCCAACTCATCTTCTCCGCTTTTTCATTTTTTACTACCATTACTACTCTTTCGCTTCTCTCTTCTCTGTCTTTCATACGCACACTTGCTAGCTCACCTCAAGCTCAAGCTCCGGCGATGGGCGTACTGCGCCTCCGCCATCACAACCACCGGCCTCCATCAAGCAACGCCGTCCGAGCCGCCGCGGCCACCATCCTCCTACTGCTCCTACTCGAGACGGCTGCTTCAGCCATGTCCCTCACCCAGCTCTTCGGTAAGTAAAACCAAAACCAAAACCAATTAGCTGTGCCATTATATATATATATATATATATATATATATATATATATATATATATATATATATATATATATATATAAATGATGTTGAAATTGTGGTGGTGAGCAGGTGGTCGGAGGATATTAGGGGGAGTGCAGAAGAGGCAGGGACCGGGATCGTCGCCGCCGTCGTGCAGATCCAAGTGCGGGAGGTGCTCGCCGTGCAAGGCCGTGCACGTGCCTATTCAGCCCGGGATGAGCATGCCGCTGGAGTACTATCCGGAGGCCTGGCGCTGCAAGTGTGGCAACAAGCTCTACATGCCCTGACCATCGTCGAGTACAGTAATTAATTCAAAAATCAAATTAAGAGTAGGGTCTTGTTAGTTAATTAATCACTCCCTCCCTCCATCCATCAATCAGTCACTCAATCATCTTTTTTTGATTTTAGGGAAAAGAAGAGCAAAAATATGTGTAAATCCCGATCTGGGTATTGTTTTTATTTCTATTTCAATATATATACACTACCTCTACTGGCTACTGGCTACTGGCTACTGCTGTTTCCTATTCCTACACTACTCAACTGTGTATGTATCAATGTATATAATTAATCAAAATCCTTGGGAATGTAAGTTTAGTATTACCTTAAACAAGTATTTAAAAGTGGTTTTGGTGTGTAATAATTAGTAGTCAGCGGTTGTGGCGCTGGATGTCTGAACAGTAAAACCTGGACAGCAACAGTGGCTGAGGCTGAGAGAGAAAATGTGCAGAGGAGGAGAAGGATAGCAGCAGCTGGTACACTTGCAGAAGATCTTTTACATTTATTACATCGACCACGACTCTTTTCTCCTTTTTTCAATTTCAACTCATATTAATTAATTAAGAATCCTTGATTATTTCCTTTTTTGCTCAAATTTATTCAAGTTTTGTGGATTTAGGTTTAAGCACACTCATAACCTTGTTGGCACTCCTCTCAATATAAGGAACTCAAAATCAAATATGTAGATAACAATCAATTTTGCTTGTTTTTTATAGAAAGAAAACTAGACTTAAATAATAGACACGGGTTCTTCTTTCTCATAGGACTAGGGTTTTCTTTGGTGGCGGTATCAACCTTACAACATTTGTCCTGTGAAGTGTCTTCCGGCTGATTCTCCCCTTCCTCTCCAATGGTTATGCCAATGTGTTTAACAACGGCAACAGAAGTGTGATAGAGTTTGCTGCGTGGGTGGAAAGATAATATATCTTCTCTGGCTGCGGGTGGTCAAGCTCTCCAATGGGAGGCTCTGGTGGGTAGGTATTAGAGCTTGGTGCGGCAGACTGCGATAAAGGGACCACGTTTGAGGCAGACAAGAGAGGCAACAAGGACGCAAGCTTCTCCGACACACACGACTGGCGAGGGTGTTCCATGATCGGCCTCAGCCTTGCATGGCAACAGGGTTGCTTGGAACAGGGTCTCAGGTCGGAGGTAGAGATCAGTTGAGGAGAACAAGGAGGCGGGGGCCAGGGGGAGGGGGAGAAGACCCACAGTTTGAAGACCTCCGGTTCAATTGGGGGCGCTCTTCCAGAGAGGGGATGATGCTTGCCTCTATGATTGGATTGGAGTGTTTGTGGCGGCGGAGGCCAACACCAATGACAACCAGGGAGACATCGACTCGAGTGGCTCATCACGATCTGATGGGAACACAAAGAGGAGGTGTCCGGCCCGACAAGGCAGAGTGACTCACGACAGGATCCTCAGGTTACACGGGTTCTTCGATAGTCGGGAGTGAAAAAGTTAGGCTCCGTATTAGCGGTCTAGCGATCCAGGAGGTGGTTATCCCCCGACGGATTTGTGTGGCAGGGGACTCAATTTTTCCCTATGTAGTTGCGACCCCACATCTGACCACCTGGACCTTTTATCGTCAGTCCCTAGTGGATTGGCTATCGGATCTCTGGCGTATGTCAGACGTGGTGGTCAAGCCATTGGAAGGCGGTGTGGTTGGCTTCTTCTTTTGGATAGTGAAGGAGAGGGCTATGGTTCCAACCAGGGAGCTGTGGGAATTTCGACGCTCCCTGGTCCTATTCGCGGACCTACGACCTCCGATGCGGTCCAGAGACATGTTATTCATACACTTATTAGTCTGGGTTCGCATCTCCAATCTCCTGGCTGGGGCTTGGAACCGGGGTGTAGGTTTTCTTCTTGGAGGCGCACTAGGCACCTGTCTTACTGTGGACGCCAACACGAAGGGTTGTGCTGAGATACTTTATGAGGATTTAGGTGCGTCTGAACGTGCGACTTTTGCTTCAAAGCCTGTTGTGGTTTCGTCTCTCGAAGTTCTTAGGTATAGATTCTTCTCAATCTCACTTATAAACACCCCCCGAATCACTATTTTGGATGTAGCTACGTCAGACATATGAATGTGGCGTGCCCGGTAGGACAGGGCAATTGGGGTCTCTCTCAGAGATCCTTTACTGACTCACGGGTTGTCCGGTCTCAAGATCGTCATAAATGGGCGAACCTAGGGACGAACAAGTCTCAATTGAGGGGACCCTCTCTTACCCAGACACCAATATTCGCACCAGTCGCTTCGGGACCAGGAGACCGAAAGGGGAACAGAAAGATGATGGATGAGGAGGCATGTTCATCCGAACAAGTTAGGTCTTTTCTCGTCAAATTAGAGCGGTAAACCCTAGATTTCCAACCATGGTTAAGGTCTTTTCTTGTCATGGGGCTTCACCTAGAATTTCCCGATGGTACCTCATTGTAAATACCGCTTCGGGTTAAAACGGGTTAAGCTTTAAAGTTTGTTCGTTTGGAGCGTCGGGTTGAAAATCGGATTATTTTTTGGTTCGTTTAATAAAAAGAAAAAAGAAGAAGGCTGGACCGGGCGGGCCTGACCGACCAGCAGACCCGGCCCGAGCTAGGCCAACCCGACCCAGCTCCTTTCCTCGCGTTGGGCCGTGGGAGCCCAGGCCCGTCTAAGGCCCAAAGTGTGGCGGCCCGCGTATTTAAACGCGTTTTAGGGTTTCTAACTCTCATTTCTTCTTCTTCGTTGCGCAACCGACCCTCCTCTTTCTCTCCCTCTCCATCTCCGACCCTCTCTCCCTCTTCCTTCACGCCCGAACCTCTCGCCGCCTCACCTTCCATCTCCCTCTTCGACCTTCTATCTCTCTCCCGACCTTTCTCTCCCGACCATCCCTCCCTCTCCGTCCAGATCACGCCCGCGCCGTCCCTCTCCCGTGGTCGCCTTTCCCTCATCTCCACGCCTGATCTACTCGTTGTCGCCGTGCACGCCCTGAACCGAGACGGGCTCGCCGTCGCGCTCACCAGATCCAGGACGAAACCCGAGCCCGTTCAGATCAGAGGCGAGAGAACGTGCTCAGCCCTTTCGCCGCCGCCCTTTTTCCCCTACGGTGAGCGTTGCACCGTGAGGCCTCGGCCGGTTTTTTCACCGCCGATGGTCGGCCGGAGTTGAAAAACCGAACCTTTCCCTTCTTCCTTTTTGTTTTTCCGAGCATTTTTGGTTCTGTTCGAGTGTTTTTGAAACGAGTTAATTAAAGAAATAAAAAGAAAAGGAATTAAGACCAGTTCAGTTTTAAATCAAAAAGGGTTTCGAAATAGATTCAAACTAAAAATGGTTTTAACTGGATTGTGGAACAAATATGAAAAACCTTGAACTATTGAACGGATTTGGGACATCGGACGAATAAACCGGACTGTTAATCGGACTTAGAACGGGATTAAAAGTGGAAACTCTGAATCGGACACATCGGGAATCGTGCCTCGAAACCCGTTCCTTGGGAATCATGCCATGAAACGCGCGCCTCGAGAATCGTGTCTCGGGATCCGCGCATTGGGAATCGTGCCTCGAAAAACGTGCACCGGTTTCTGTGCTCGGAGCTCGAGTACTCGAACCCGATTCGTCGTATAATCCCGCTTTTAGTCTGCTCGAGTTTAAAAGACAACTGTTGAATTTAAATTGGACCGTTCGTAACCTATAAATTTAACTTTGGAACCGCTTTTAATTATGACTTTCCGTGTTAATTTAGAGTCCGGTTTCGATCATAGAGAAGACCGGAGGTAGCGAGCCAGGACGTCAGCAGCTAGGAGACGTAGCTGTCGGTTCGTCTTGAGGTAGGGAGCGTAGCGGATACCGTTTCAATTGCGGAAAGTTACTAGTATGCCTATAGGTCGTTTTTACTTAATCTGAACTGTTATAACTGCATGATTAGGGCGTGAGGAACGAGTGAACTGAGGGATAGCTTACATGCCATGTCGAGCCTTAAGTTTGGGATTGCCGTGCTGGTAGATTGGCCTGTCGAGCCGTACGTTGTGTGCTGATTGAATTGCCTGTTATTGTTTGAGATGCACGCTGTGTGACTTAGTGTCGATAAGTTTAACAGTCAAGAATTAGTATATCCGGTGAGCATGCTGTTACTATGTGTGGGCGAGTGTGCCTTGTTTGTTATGTTGTGAATCTTGGTTGTTTTGAGGTCGGGTGAGTGATAGACCGACGTGACGTGTTGTGGTACGATTGTTGGGCTTGGTAAGCCGTGTTTAGTTATGACATTGCGATGTGTGATATTATCTTGATGTTTGTTCCACGAGGAGTTGTATTCCGGTATGGTACCTACGACCGAGGAGGTACGCCGGTGTAGGGTAGTACCTAGGCCGACGGTGTGGTCCCACGTATGCGCGGTCCCCCGGATAGTGGTTCCGGTACGATACCTACATCGAGGGGGTAGTCCGATGTGGGATATCTAGGTTGACGGTTTGTGTTGACTCGTACCCAGAAGGAGTGCTGGGAAGAGGTCTAGGCCGATGGAGATTCTGGTATGACGTATTGTGATTGTGCCCCAAGTGTTTTCCGGGAAGATATCTAGGAGGACGCTGTGTGTTCCGGAATGATATGATAGAGTCGGGCTATGGACAGCCGGCGGAGTAGGGGACTGCGGTACGGGATGTGTTTGTGTTTTTCTTGTTTATATTATGCCTGGTGATATGTTAAGTGTTGTGGTTGTAGTTTATGCTTGGTCGTTTGAGTAGGTTGTGAGTGTGGTCTGGTCTTGAGTTGAGGTTTGTGGTTACGAGTTCCGTTGGGAATTAGTCGTGTGATGTACTAGTATGCCCTAATTGGACGGTTACCCGTGGTGTTGAGCGCTTGCTTATAACCTTAACTATTTTTCCTACTGAGCGAAAGCTCACCCCTTACCTTGTTGTTTTTCAGGTTCTAAGCGGGATGTGTACCAGCTGGATGCTCGATGCTTGGGAGCTTACGAGGGTTCTAGGTTAGAATGTCTAGAGACGTACTATTTCCTTTTATTAAGCCTTTTTACTGATTGTTTTACCGAGCAGTTGACTCGCGGTTAAATTTCGGAGTTTAAAATTGTTATCAAAGTTGTGTTTTGGCTTTTCTTTCATTCAAAATTTTATTGTTTTAGTTCACGTCTCGAGTCCGGTCAAAACCGGATTTGGGGTGTGACACTCATTGCGAGTCAAAGGGCCTCTATCTTTTTCGACGTCGGCCAGAGGCCAGTCACACTCCTTTCCAAAGAGCCACACAGAGGAGAGGCCAAAGGGTGCTTTGGGGCTAGTAACGATTTCCCTCCATACGGGTAGGAAGAGCTTGGTGGAGGACATTCAAGATTCCGAGTCCAGGGGATATCTACACGTTTCGATAGGGCGTATCGAGCAAAGACGGTAGTAGCAAGAACCCTTGTCTTGTCCAATAAGGAGTTCGTAGTCCAGTGGGGTCCGTGGGTACTACCGCCTAACTGGACTTATGGTGGCAGTGGTTCTACCAAGTACCGACAAAATACTCTTTTAGTTTCTCGGGAGCCAACACTCTCGCGTTCTTGGATGCCTACACTATCAATTAAGGGAGGACGATATACGTTGGATTCTCGAATAAATACTTAGTCCGCCTCGGCGCCAACTTTTTGGAAATAGGTCATCTCTGCTCTAGCTTACCATTTAGAGTAGATGTACTGGTGTCTTCGGCCGCGATCAAAGTATCCCTCTCTCGACATCCTCCTGGAGCATTTCCGTATATGAGCATTTTTAATCCTTTTGTTACTCCTTATTTCTAATCCCATGATGTTCGGGCATTTCAGTTCATTATCTGATTTTTTGTTTTCAAGGCTATCCCGTTTAGGTCGAGAATTTATTTTTTATTAATTCAATGATTACGACTTACTATTAGTTACTACAGTATAAAAAATAGAAAGAAAACCAAACACTTGATTGTGCACTAGCTCATTACGGTGGAGGGGGTATAAGTTGATACAATAATTAGAGATGATATAGCAAAATGAGAGAGGAAATACAAGTGGTAGCTTGAAAGTGAATTATTGCATCGGCCTCGATGAGAGAATATTTGGATACAAATGAGTCGTAGTCTTGTAGAGACAAGCCGAGTCCTATTGTTTTCTTGTACTTGAAAACTGTTCCAAATAAATATTTATTTGATATCCAAGTCACTAATTAATTTATCACAAGTAAACGCGTATATATATGGGTCATAATCATCCTTTGTAGACGTTTGAGACCAAGAAACAAAACAGAACCCCAGCAAGAATCGAGAGGTTTTGTCTGTCTTGGACCTCTCCAACTAATCCACCATCACCTAATAGCTAATACATATGATATGGTCACCATTCTCATCTTCTGTCAACAACACTATCAATCAACTCTACACTTGTTCTTCTCCTTCACCCTTCAACTCCATCCCTTAAATACATATCATAATCAAAGATGTTGTTTTTATTTGCATATAAAAAAAGAAGAAAAAGAAGGGTCAAAATAAGGAGGAAGAAAAAGGTGAAGAGCGCACGAGGGGGTGTCCAACTTTGGACTGTTTCTGCAAAATGAAGTTGACACAATCACACACGCACGAATGAATAATACACAGATAGAGAGAGGTCTTGTTTTGGTGCCTGTCGAGCACTGAGTTTTCTTATATTCAAAACAAAAACCTGTCTGTAAATTTCCTTTTTGTTTCAAAAAAAGCAAAACCCAGTTTGGAGATGGAGATGGAGTTGAGTAACAAGAGAGTGAATATGGAAGTGGTCAGGTCAGGGAATTCCATAACCCATTTTCCATGCAATGTCTTATTTTCTGTCCCTTCACGAGGCCCTGACATTAAAACCATATTGTATTATTTGGTACCTGAAGACCAAATAATTAAATAAATTAAGGTGAGGGAGAGTCAGAGTGGCCATTCCTCTCCTCAGAACCAGAGACCATCATCCATCATCTTTGAATTTGATAGAAAGCAAAAGAAAGCCTTGAGAGTTGTTGAAGATGATTTTTCAGTATTGATTTGACACTCTCTGTCTTGAGTTTTGATGCCCTCTAGTTCACTTGGGATCCATTCTTCCACAGATATACACCTCCTTCACGTGCAAGATTCTTTTCCCTTTCCACATATATACATTTATTTTAAGTTTTGATTGAATTTTGAGTGGCGACTAGGAGATGATGACTTTGACTAGGTTTTGGTAAGACAAGGTTGTGTAGGTGCACATGTACATGTTACATGTTACATGTATGGCGAGAAACATTTGTAATTAGAGCAATCCAAATCATTATACTGCAGCTAATAATTAATTAATTATACACTAGAGCAGCAGCTGCTGCAGTATATAATATCATATGAGAAAGCAACAAAAGCAAATCAGCAATCCTTGACCCAATTGTCCAAATCAAGACACTGATATGATATGACCCAGTCCCAGTCCCAGGGTAAGAGATGAGGTTTTCGAAATATTGTTCCCAATACCACAGACCTCTTGAACCCACAGACAATGAAGGGACTCCCCCTAAAGCTGAGACGACCACTGTCACAATTCAAGTTTATCTCTGTTTTTCGTTCTCGTTACCATCACTTGGTCCGATTCTAATAAATCAGATGGCTTTACATGATTTGCAAAGAATAGGTTGTTTTTGTGATTTTTTTTTTTTGAGTAAGTGTAACTTTCATTCCTTTAAAAAGAGGTAGTACAAATTTGAGGGTCCTGACGGGACAAATACAATAACCCTTGTAACTACGTAAACGTTTAGGACGTTATTGAACGGAGCGCCATTAAGGCTAACCAAGACAGAAACTAAAACCCATTAACGAACACTGCTCAAGGTAGGGCTTGTAGACCACTGGTCCCCCGAAGACGACACGTTTCTTCTGTTGGAAACCCGAACTTGTGGACATCAGATTGACGATGGTAGATGTGATGACGAATATTGCTCAGTGTAGGGCCTGTAAGCCGCTGGGTCCCCTGAAGGGGACACGTTTCTTCTGTTGTAGACTCGAACCTGTGCACGTCCGAGCGACGATGGTAGATGTGAATAAGAGATTCCTCTCGGGAAGAGTCCCTGATTTCGTAGGAAAAGGCTTTGAATCGTCGCTCAGTGATCAATAACCCTGCAAAGCACAACATAAACGATAAAATAAACCAGAGCCAATCGAACCGAGATCGAGGAAGAAGCCCCGAAGGAGGCCAAGGCGGCGAATCCAGTGATAGCGGCTTTACTGGCAATTGTAGAGGCGGCTGGGGTTACCTAGAAAGGAGGATTTGCGTTGGAGAAGCAGACGACAACCACCGGAAAGCGACGCCCGTCAGGTAACCCAGAGCAAGGTCATGAGAAGCAGACGACAACCACCAGGAGAGATTTCCGTAACCGGGAGAATAGTGCAGGCCCCTAGGATAAGGAGGGATGAGACCAACGTGTGAGGATGCGCGCCAGAACAGCGGAGAAGGACCGGACATTAGTCGAGAGAGGTAGGGACCGGACATTAACCGGGAGAGGTATAGCCTGCGTCGGAGAGAGGCATGGCGAGAAGGGGATGAAACCCTAGGTCTAGTCTCTAAGAGAGGCGTAAACCCTAGCAGAACCTTGTTTTTGTGAAAATAGACTCATGCAGAGTGATGGTTTTTATAGTATTGACCCAATTTTTATTATCAATATTTTATGTATTTATTGTCATTATAAACGTATATTATAAATATATATAGAAATTTTATATCTAAAGTCAACTATAAAACTAATAATAGTAAGTGATAAATTCTTATCTATTAAAAATTTAATATTATAATTATAATTATTATATTATATAACTCATATTCTAATAATATTATATAATATATTTTTATTTTTTATTAATGGATAGAAAAATACAGATACCATTAATCCCAACGTTTTCTTACTACCTTCAGATTTGACTTGCTAAGCAAACAAATTCAGTTTCAAGTTTAACTCCCTTTCTCACCTCAACCTTTTTTACCTTCTTTTTTTTACCATGTTTAATAATTTACTTCAAGGTTCCAGAAGATTTGCCAAAACCGATAATGACCCTCATTGGGATTACTTGCTAAATACGGCATCTGAGTGAGATTTGAGCTTCAAAACTAATCTTAACAAAAAGAGAGACCAATCAGAAGTATAACTCTGACTTGCCTGAAAGGCTTCAATAATCCTCTAATTATTGAAGCACATGCCAAAGGACCAGCTCCCAGTCTCACATGCAAGACCTTGCTTCCCTTGTTTTTTCTTCTTCAATTTCTTATCCTAACCATGTTTCCTTTTATTTCCAACACTGAATCTCATAATATTAAGGATTCAAAATACACTCACTACCTGGAGACAACGAAAGAGAGACGCTCCAATCAACACTTCACAGCATCCCGTATGTGGTCTCCGTCTGCAAGTAATAAAAGGGATAATTAGATTGATATTGTCAGTAACTCAATGTCTAAGTAGCTATTTAGCACTTCCTTTCATACACGATAAAATTATACTCGAAAAGCATAAAAAGAACCTATGTTACAAACACAATAATGTTATGACGTTTTTTTACAACGTTTTTGAAACTAAACCCTACTGACTGGAACTAACTGACATGGTTGCATACTGAAAATCTCAACCTTCTTCCATTTGAGTTCCATCTTCTTCAGGCTCTGCGTTTTCTACAGTTTCCTCTTTATCCTCTTCATTCTATTCTTCCAGCTGAGGTTTGCTTGGACTAGGCGGCAACACAGCTTCTATCATCTCTATAATAGCAGAGGAAGCAATGTTTCCTGAGGTAACCGCGTCTCACATTCTTCTATGATATAAGAAACACAAATGAGATAAGCTAGATAAGAAACAGATTTTTAAACCAGCCCTCAAATACAAATATTCTAGATTATAAAAATGAGGATCAAAGTTAAAAAAATTAAAAACTACATATGATATGCACATTTGAGAGGAGAATAAGATAAGTAGTTCGCCTCTCTACCCGGCCGTTCCTTTGACAGCAACCTATAGTGAGGCTGTGGCATCAAAAGGTGGACGAAATCAACTAGCGTCTCAGGTGTTCAGATTTGTGAACAAAGAACAAACCAGTGGTAGTGATTTTCGGGTTCAGGGGATAGTCGAATCCTCTGTACCGAGGGTTTCGGTTACCAGCTCTGTTGAGGACGCAGGTAGAATCAGTTCTCAGGTGAAGGCATCGAGCGCAAAGATTCGTAATAGGTTGGGGAAAGAGAGTTTCGTCAAGGTGTTTATTAGTAATCTGCCTTTTGATTAATCTGGCGAGTGGTTTTGTTCGTTTTTTGGTGTTTGTAGGGGGGGGGGGGGGGGGGGGGGGGCTGTTGGATTCATTCTTTATCGAACGCCCAAATAGGCAAGGGCAAGGGTAAGACTTTTATGTTTCAGGTTAAGCCTATAAGCTCAGGAGCGACCTAGGGACAGTGCTATCCCGCCTGTTTCAGCAATCCTGTTCGTCAAGCGTTTGCTAATAGACCAGCGTTGGTTGAACCTGAAAAGGAGGACGATGGGGAGGACTTCATGGGAATAGTGATAATATTAATGACTAGGGGAGCTTTTCCCTGGTTTGAGTGTTGCGTTTTGTGGCTTCTACGTGTTTTATCGTTTTTTAGTCTTGGACCTAGTCCCTGTTAGCTCTCTTAAGGTGAGCTCTTTTGTGATCGTTTCCCGGTCTTTAGACTCTTTTGTTCCTTTCCTTCTCGGAAAGTGAACTCCTATTATTAAACTTCTGAGCTTATAAATAAATGAGGATCACAAATAATTTTCAGGGTTTTAAATGACAGATGTGAACTAACAGCATCAACTTTGATCACCACACAAATTCCAGATTGCGCCAAACATGTGTTTGAAGTCTGCAATGCCACATATCCATCATTTTTGGCCTTTTCTATTCTTTAAAAAAGAATCATGACAGAACTTGTCTAAAGCTCAATATAAAATCAACACCTAAAAAAAGTGTATTTTTTTCTTTCTTACAGCTAAATGTGAATAAGTTTTATAAGGTAAATTAGATAGTGATTCTTGTTATAGTCGTTAAACTGAATTGCCTCGTGTCGTTGAATTTAATGTCTTTTTAATAATTCAGACAGTTCAATGAGCATATTAGAGCATCTCAATTGAGGGGACACTGGGAGGGGGTTAGGCCATAATTTTTGGAGCTGGTAGCAGGGCGCTAACTGATGGGGGTGCTAGCGCTTTGCTGGCGGTGGCACTCCAGCAAGCACTGGCGCTCTGCAGCCAGGTGCCCCTGGCCTACACCTCCTCCGCCTCTCTCCTTGTGGATATAGAGCTTTCGGTTCAATTTCAAATTTGTACTTTCTTGTATTGTACCGTTTTTGCAGCATCCTCCTAGCATCATCTCCTCAGTGGGAGCAAAAAGTCTAGCATTTGGTGCTAGACACTCTCTCTCCTACATGGCACCCTTTCTCTCTCTTCTAGCACCCTCTTAACTCAAAAGAGGTAATGCTCTCAATGGGGATACTCTTATATAACAGCAAGACCTTTCACAGATGTAATATTGTACAAGACGTAGCCAAAAACAACAATAGCCAGAACGGAAAATCTAAAATGGACAAATATGTCCTGGAAAAGCTAATATTACATCCAACATCTACAAAACTCTAACAAAGGGAATAACACGAACATACACAAATCTTACATCACCTACCTCCCAAATTTGGTATGAAGAGTTTCATTTTTACATGCGTCTGGCTTGCACATAAACTTCTCGCTTACTGCTAATTTAGAACTCTATTTCAAGCAAAAATGACCAGCTACCAAGATTACATAATTACTGTAAGAAAAGCTATTGCGCTGAAAATCCTAAGAGTCTTGGAACGGTAAAAGAATTGTCCGATTACATGCTTCGTCACTTAATATCATGTAAAACTACACATCATTTATTATTTACTCTACATAAGACCTATAAGTTTATCAGTAATTGTTGCAGTATATTCAACAGGAAACTTTAACAACTAATTGACATTTTACGCTTTGCTGCAATCAGCATTACGCTGCACCGATTTGTTAGAAAGAAATCAACCATAATGTTCCATTGCCTACAATGTTCCTTCATTTCTATGGGGAAAATATGATTCCATACTATAATGTTACTGATTTGGCATCAAATATATCCACAGTGAAATAAGAAATGCAGTTTCATAGTGAAATATTTATGAGGGTAGGGATAAGTGAAGTGCCTCTCAATCTTAATTATTCATGCAACCTACCATTCCAGTTTCATATGGGAAACACTGCTACCCCGATGTTTTGCGGCCATATGGATTGTTCTATGTCAGATTGGAAACACCCATCATCAACTTATGTATCATCTTGTTGAACACCTAAGTGCAAGAATGTCATGTTGGGTCAACTACGTTTCATTTGTGTGGTACTGATGAGTGACGATGACAACATCTAGCCACTGGAAACAGCCCGTCCTTAATAATTCTAGAGGGTAATTCCAGTAATGTAATATTTCATTTCACAAGAAAAGCAAATTTAATGTGCAAATCATGCCATGGTTTTGACAGAACATGTGGCTATCAACCAATAGTTGATAGTTTAGGTCAGGAAACAAAGTTGGAGTCAAGGACAGTTTATTTAGTATGAGCATTATAAGAAGTGGGAGAGCACTGAGCAGTGATGCTCCCTTTAGGTATTACTACATAATTTAGGCATGTAATCGATGCCACCTGAACTTAGGACATATTTTCCACTATGTCTAGAATTCAGTTTAGGTAATAATGGGCACCCATTGACTGTTTCCACTGAATATCTAACAATTCACACTTGAACTAGAAAATAAAAAATAAAAAACCGGCCGCATACAACAACAATCTGAATTTATTTCCCTAAGATATGATGTCTGAATGAGAAGTAGAAGACAATATACAAGAAGATCATAATAAACTTACCGGGTCAATTTGAACTGCTGTAGACGGCCTAATATTGATGATATTGAGTAACTCAGCCTTTGCCAGGTTGTACTTGCATTCTTTACACTTTTCTAAGAATTTAAGTATGATTTCTCTGGTTTGATCACTGGCAGCAGTCTGAATAAAGTAATCATAGACCTAAAGAACAATACGGAAAATCTATCATGAAACTTTCACACCAATTTACCCAATAAAGCACAGAAAAGGCGATCAAACTAGAGTAGAAAAGGAATAATTTGCACCTTAAACTCAGAGGGTGCTACAGGCACAAGAACCCGAGTGGGGTTTCCAGCCCCTCTACGTTGCAGAAAGTGAAGCACATCAAAATTGGTCAGACAGCAGCATTGGCCTCTTTTCTTCAACATATCATGAAGTAGAAAACACAGAAGTTAAACTATGGTTTAGCAACTAGGAATTAGTAGCAAGTATTGACAAAGGTCAAAGATAAGCGAATACATTTTCATTCTGATGAGCTCTTTCAGGCCGGATATTGACCAGAATAGGCTATGAAGATCCAAGTGAATACAGAAAATTAGTATGTGTGTACACATTAATTAATATAATAAGAAGCATGTAAAGTAAAGCAAACTAGTTAAGGAGTAGAATCCCAGAGATGAGGGTCTCTGAGTCCACCCTCAAAGACACCTAGGTTAGGGCTTCTCAAGTCCAATCTCAAATTGATCAATACACAAAACATGCTAGCTGTGAATGAAGCCACTTTATCATCATTCATCAATGTGGTTGTGCAATTATATTATGCCAAAAATCCACCAACTCAACAAAACGTCTAATTTAAGGGAGAAAGGAGAAGGCTTACCGTTTCTTCTGGGAAGATGCTCGCCGGGGCTCTGTGAAATGTGAATGGTCGGAGAGAAAGGACTCTTCTTTTGATGACGAGGCTGTGTGAAATACGCACCCCACCTCATTATCTCTATGACTCCAATCCAATACATCTCTTGCATGGGCTTCTTTATCCCATTATTTGTAGGCCCAATTGTCATCCGTGTGGTTAACTACTTAATGAATTTGAAAAATAATTTTTGAACTTTATATTTTAGCATGCAAAGTCCTAGACACTATAATCAATTTTAAAGAACCAAAACTCTATCATCCCAGAATAGGTTGTTTGGTGGCAGTGACCCACGAACCAAATATTGTAAAATAAGAAAAAGGGTTAATTGTTGAAACTTACCCTTATGTATTGGTCACGAACACTATGCTACCCTCCTTTTCAAAATGATTATTGCGCTACCTTATCTATTGGTCACACGATTACGTTAGGAAAAATAGACGGTAAAATGCCGTTTTTTTCCATTCCGTTAGTCATATGACCTCAAGTGTCATATAATGGATGGTAAAATGTCAAGTGCCATCGCCCAGAGGGAGGCTACGGCCCCGGCACCCGAGACTGTGCATGCTGCCACTGCAGCTGCCACTGTGAGGCCTAGACAGGTTGATAGTTACACAGCCGGGGCGCTGAGAGATTTTCGCAGGCTGGGCACACCTGTCTTTTCCAGGGAGCCAGACCCTGAGGCAACCGAGGGATGGTTGGAGCGGATTACCCGCAACCTGAACACGTCAGGGATCCAGGATGATCGCATGAGAGTATCCTTTGCAGCGTTCTAGGTGGAGGGCGATGCATACCATTGGTGACAGCGCAACCAGGCTCGAGTCGGGGATGACTTTCAGCTGTTTGGACAACGGTTTCTGGAGCAGTACTTCCCGCAGTCAGCACAAGATGACAGGCACCAGCAGTTCCTGGAACTGCATTAGGAGGGGATGTCAGTATCTGAGTACGAGGCTAGGTTCACCTCCTTGTCCCGTTTCGCCCCGGAGATGGTGCCGACCGAGGCTCACCGTTGCAGACGGTTTGAGGGAGGACTTGACCCACGATTTGTGGATCGGGTCACTGCACTAAGGACCCAGGTGTACTCGGACCTAGTGGATCAGACACTGACTGTGGAGCAACACTTCTGAGAGACAGCCAGAGTTCGGGAGAGCAGGCCGAGGCTGAGCGGTTTCTTGAGGCCATCTGAGGCCCGTGATCCGATGATACAGAGGACCTCGAGATCCTTCCGGCCCCAAACATAGCCGAGCGGGACGCGACAGGTCGGATCAGTGGCATCCGTGGGACCTACATCGTCAGTGCGGGCGTGTCTCCAGTGCGGGCAGCCGGGCCTTTGCGACAGGCAGCGAGCGCACCAGCGATGAGGCAGAGAGCTGCACCTCATGTGGACCTTCCACCACCCCCGAGAGCGGACCTCTGGCATCGCAGGGAAGGGTGTACGCGGTCGCCGACTCTCGAGCTGAGGGACATCACTCAGGTCATGAGACCACGCAGGGTACGTGCTTGCTTTACAATCACATTCTTTCATCTCTTCTACTTTTGCTGGCATGTTGGGGTTAAGGGTAGAGCCGTTGAGTCAACCCTTATGTCTTGACACCCCGGTTACAGGGGATGTGGTCCTAAGTAGTGTATGTTGTGCATGTGAGATTAGAGTGGCTGATTGCCCTTTTCTTGGTGATTTGCTTGTGTTAGACATGACGACGTTTGACGTGATCTTGGGGATGGACTGGTTAGTGAGGTACCGGGTATCGATCGACTGCTATCGGCGGCAAGTGACGGTGGTATCGGGCGACACGATCGTCACTTGTGTCTTGGGCAGTAGGAGCAGAGTTCTCCTGTCAGCATTGACCGTGGGAGATGAGGCGGAGACCGTGCAAAGAAGAGAGCTGTCGCGAGTGGTGTGTGAGTTCCTGGAGGTCTTTCTGGAGGAGTTGTCGGGATTACCGCCTGCGCGCGAGGTTGAGTTCAGGATCGAATTGATATCGGGAACGACGCCGATACCCAATGCCCCGTACCGGTTTGCACCAGCCGAGTTGGTCGAGCTGAAGCGACAACTCGTGGAGCTTCGAGAGAAGGGATTTATCCGTCCGAGTGCTTCACTGTGGGGAGCACCCGCCCTATTCGTGAAGAAGAAGGGTGGAGCGTTGAGGATGTGCATCGACTACCGAAAGTTGAGCCGGGTCACGGTGAAGAACCGCTACCCGATGCCGAGGATCGATGAATTGTTCAATCAGCTGAGAGGAGCGAAGTGCTTCTCGAAGATTGATCTACGATCCGGGAATTATCAGTTGAGGGTTCGGGAGGAGGATGTGGCGAAGACCGCATTTTGGACTCGGTATGAGCACTACGAATTCCTGGTGCAGTCGTTCGGGCTAACGAACACGCCTACAACGTTCATGGACCTGATGAACGGTATCTTCCGACCTTACTTGGACCAGATCGTCGTGGTATTCGTAGATGATATTCTGATTTATTCGCCGAGTGAGGAGGCGCACGTTTAGCATTTGAGGACAGTTTTGACATTGTTGCACACTCACCAGTTGTACGGAAACCGTGAGAAGTGCGAGTTTTGGCTCGCCGAGATGAAGTTCCTCAGGCATGTTGTGTCCCGAGAGGGTATACTGGTCGATCCAGAGAAGATAGACGCGGTCTCAAAGTGGGCACGACCCACGAGTTTCTTCGAGATCCGCAGCTTCCTAGGCTTGGCGGGATACTATCGACGGTTCTTCCAAGACTTCCCTGACACACATGGGAGCCGAGTTTGTGCGGACTGATGAGTGTGAGCACTCCTTTACCGAGCTGAAGGCTCGTCTGACTACCGCGCCCGTGTTGATAGTGCCGGAGCGCGGGAGCGGATATGATGTGTATTGTGATGCGTCCGGTGAAGGACTGGGGTGTGTGTTGAGGAGTCCGGGAATGTAGTTGCTTATGGCTCTAGACAGTTGAAGACACATGAGCGCAACTACCCTACCTATGACCTAGAATTGGCAGCAGTTGTCTTCGCGCTGAAGAGCTGGCGACACTACTTGTATGGAGAGCGATTCCGGGTGTTCTCAAATCACAAGAGTCTCAAGTACATCTTCTCCCAAAGAGCCTTGAATATGCACCATAGGCGGTGGATGGAGTTACTTGAGGAGTACGACTTCGAGCTACTCCACCATCCGGGCAAGGCGAACGTCGTCGCCGATGCCCTGATTAGGAAGTCGACCCACTGCCTGGCCGGAATATCAGTCCGAGAGTGGGACATGATGAAGGAGTTGAGTATGTTCGGACTTGAGCTAGATGAGGTCACCGATGACGTGGCCATGTGTTCGCTGGTGGCTCAGCCCACACTAGTTGCTCGAGTTCTTGAGGCGCATGCCGAGGATGTCGAGACGGCAGAGATCCGGGAGAGGATTACCAGCGGTGTTGACGCTGAGGGCTGGGAGCATGGTACAGATCTGGGTCTACGTTACCGAGGAGGGCTGTTTGTGCCGCGCAGCTGTAGAGACGATGTGTTGAGAGAGTCTCATCACTCCCGCCTTGCTGTGCACCCGGGTGGCACCAAGATGTTTCGGGATGTCAGACGGTAGTTTTGGTGGAGCGGGATGGGGAGAGCAGTTGCAGAGTTCGTCTCGAGATGCCTTACTTGTCAGCAAGTGAAGGTCGAGCATCAGCGTCCCGCCGGTTTATTACAACCACTGCCGATCGCGCAGTGGAAGTGGGAGCACGTCACGATGGACTTCATGTGTGGCTTACCGAGGTCACCAAGAGGGCACGACGCAGTTTGGGTAGTGTTCCACCACTGACAAAGTCGGCACACTTCTTAGCCATGAGGATGACCGACACGGTTGACGCTCTGAGCCGTCTATACGTTCAGGAGATTATCCGTCTTCACGGGGTTCCAGTGTTAGTTGTGTCCGATAGAGATCCTCGTTTCACCTCCAGGTTTTGGGAGAGCTTGTAGAGAGCATTGGAGACCGAGGTTCTCCTCAGTACAGCGTATCACCCACAGACGGACGGTCAGTCAGAGCGCACGATTCAGATTTTGGAGGATATGCTGCGGGCATGTGTGTTGGACTTCCTAGGGTCATGGGAGGACCACTTACCATTGGCCGAGTTTGCCTACAACAACAGTTTCCAGGCCAGTATTGGGATGGCACCGTTTGAGGCGTTGTATGGTAGGTCGTGTCGTTCGCCCGTGTGTTGGGCAGAGGTGGGAGACAAGAATTTACTTGGTCCGAATCTTGTCCGGGAGACGACCGAGAAGGTCGCGCTGATTTGGGAGCGGTTGAGGACTGCGCAGAGTCGACAAAAGAGTTATGCTGATAGACGGCGCCGACCTCTCAAGTTTACAGCTGGTGATCATGTGTTTCTGAGGGTGATCCCAAAAAGGGGGCTAGTACAGTTCAACCGCGACGGAGGCAAGTTGGCCCCGCAGTTTATCGGGCCTTTTGAGGTTTTGGGCAGAGTGGGAGTCGTTGCTTACCGTCTTGCATTACCACCGCAGCTTGGGAACGTTCATAACGTCTTCTACGTTTCCCAACTACGGAAGTACACTGCGGACCCCTCCCACGTTATTGAATGGACGGACATCGAAGTAGCGGAGGATGTTTTGTATGAGGAGCATACAAAACTGCTACGGGTGCAATGACGGCACCACGGAGCAGAGTCGACCTAGGAGCGCGAGGATGAGGTTCGCGCGAAGTACCCCAGCCTGTTCGACCCTTGAGGTACTTTCCTTTTAAATTTAGAGGGCGAAATTCTTTTAAGGGGGGTAGATTGTAAGTACCGCCCCGGTCGAACCGGTGATTTTTGGCGAAAGTTGACTCTCTACCGGAAAAGTCAACTGATGACTCCGGGAGTCACTCGGGACCTTTCCGGGGCCCAAAAAGCTTAGCCGTCGTTACGGTTAGCTTAGTTCGGTCGTTTCCTTTCAATCGGCTGTATTTGTGAAAAAGTCAACCCAGGGTCAAATTCGGTCAAATCAAGAATCTTAAGGAATTAATTTAATGTGCTGGAATTTTACTCAGGATGAAAGTGGGCCCCATATGGACACTTGTCCATGGTGGCTTGGAGGAGAAGAAATGGGTCTAGTAACACCCATTTACCCTCATTTTGGCCAATTGAGAAGGAGTGGAATAAGAAGGGAAAAAGGAGAAATTCTCAACTAGGTTTAAAGAAACATTTGGCAAATATTTCAGCCACTTTTTGTTGTTGGCCGAAATTTAGAGAGAGGAGGTCATGGAAGCTTAAAGAAGAAGAAAGAGATAAAAAAGAGAAAAGAGAGAGCATTGGGGTCATTTATTCACCAAAAGCTTGGATTCTTCTAGTTTCTTCATCCTCCCTCCATCTCACAAGGTAATCCCTCAATCTTAATTCGTTTTGACGAAGATTTGATTATGGGTTTGATGAAAAAGGGCTTCGACTAAGTTGGGTTTTCCTTAGTTTTGGGTTTTGGTGTTTAGATGATGATTTATGAAGAGGAAGTGGAAATTGATAATAGAAATCATTTAGTTTGGTGTTGTTTTGATGAATCCCACTTAGGTATTGAAGTTTTGACGTTTATGAGACTGTTTTGGAGGTTTTTGGTTGATAAAAATGGAGGTTTTGAGGTTTAATTTCGTGGAAATGGAGCTGGAGGAAGAAGAAGGTTGTAACAGTCAGACCCGTCACGGATCCGTGACAGGCACCGTGACGGAATGCGTCACGGCTCCGTGGCGGAGGCCGTGACGGCACACGTCACGGTTCCGTGACGTCACCCGTGACGGGGAGCATCACGATTCCGTTACCCGAACCGTCACGGATTCCGTCAAGGCTCCGTGATCCGAACCGTGGTAGATCAGAGTTGGGCCTTTTGGGCCCATTTGAATGGATTTCGAGTAATTAGGATGGTTGTCCTTAACCGAGCCTTTAGGGGTTAATTGGGAATATTTTTTCTCGCTAAAACCGCTCTTGAATTACTCTTAATTCTCGTATTAATTTGTGATCCTAGACGTTGGACCCGAGCACGACGGAGGAGGCTTTTAGGCATCTCGAAGTGACTAAGCGTTTGGAAAGCGACCGAGGTAGGGAAAGTAGCGGATACCGGTTTAATTGCGGAAAGTTACTAGTATGCATATAAGTTGGGAATACTTGACATAATGATAGAATTGCATGTAGGATGTAAGGAATGAGTGAAATGAAGGATAGCTTACGAGTCATGTCGTGCCGTAAGTTTGGGAATTGTCGTGCTGTAGAAATGCATGTGAGCCATGTCGAGCCCTTAGGTTTGTGTGTTGGTTGTGATGCTATGATCGACGATTGTGATGCTTGATATGTGTTCCATCCGTTGTTTGACTAAGAATCATGATATGGTATACTCGGTGTGGCATGTTGGTATGTTATGACAAGTGTGACGTGTTTGGTATGACGTGAACCAATGCTTGTGATATGATCGGGTGATTGATAGACCGATGTGATGTGTTGTGGTAAGATTTTTCGTTTTGGTATAGTGTTAGTTGAGCTATGGTATTGTGGTCTTGTTGAGACCTGAGGTGTATTCCGATACGATACCTACACCGAGGGGTACGCCGGTGTAGGGTGGTATCTAGGCCGACGGTGTGGTCCCACGTACGTAGTCCCCCGGTGTTACTAGTTCTAGTACGATACCTACACCGAGGGGGTATGCGGTGTTGTGTGCTTGATGATTGGATAAGTGATGTGATTTAAGTGTGATATTGGTCATGTAAGTATAGTTTGCGATTATGTGAATTTAGAGGCTGTCGTTAGTTGTTATGCCGTGCTAGTATGCCCTAATTGAACGGTTACCCGTGGTGGTGAGCGGATAACTCATCACCTTAACTACTTTTTCCTACTGAGCAAAAGCTCACCCCTCTATTTTACTGTTCTACAGGTTTCGAGCGGGATTTGGCCTAGCGGGATTCTCGAAGCTTGGGAGCTAACGAGGGTCTTAGGCCAGTATGGTCTAGAGATGTACTTTCTCTTTTTCACTAAACATTTTATTTACTTGTTTCTGAGCTGTTGACTCGCATTGTCAGGATTTTAAGTATTGGTTGGTTGAATTATCATTTTGGAACTTACTTCTTTTAAAAATCGTTTTATTTATTATTGTTTCTTAGTTCACGCCTCGAGTCTGGTCAAAACCGGATTTGGGGCTTGACAGACCTGATTAGCGAGGATCGTTCCCTCACTACTGTTGAATGTGAAAGGAGAAATGCTTTGAACTCGGAACTGGTATCGAAAAAAAAGTTACTGTCAAGCATTTGGTGTCAAAAGGTAAGAGCTAATTGGGCGGCACATGGGGACAATTGTTCTCGTTTTTATCATAAGTTGGCCAATATAAAAGCAGGACACAAACACATTGAGCAACTGGAAGGTGATTTTGGGGTAGTTGAGGAACCAGACAAAATGAAAGAAGTTGCCACTGGAAGGTCATTTTGCTCAGCGTTTCGCGGTGCCTGTGGGTCAACGGGTCTGCCTCCCATCTTTTCTTTTTAAACGTCTGTCTCTGATTCAAAGGGAGGAGTTGGAAGCTCGGATCTCGCAGGAAGAAATTCTCCAAGCGGTGTTGGATTGTGGGGGGGGGGGGGGGGGGGGGGGGGGGGGGGGGGGGGGGGGGGGGGGGGGGGGGGTGGGGGGGGGGGGGGGGGGGGGGGGGGGGGGGGGGGGAAGCTCCAGGCCCCGACGAGTTTTCTTTGAATTTCATTAAAAAGTGCTGGAGTTTCGTGGGTCTGTATGTAGAGGAATTCATCTCTGAATTTCAGGGTTCGTCAGTAGTGGGAAAGGGCTTAAATTCCACCTTTATCGTGTTTATTCCCAAGTCAACAAGCCCTATCCGATTGTTGGATTTCAGTTCAATTAGCCTGATTACTGTCCCGTACAAGATCTTGGCTAAAGTTCTTGCGAACAGGGTTGAAGCAAGTGATAGAGGACATTATTAGTGATTGCCAGAGTGGTTTTGTTGCAGAGAGACAATTGGTGGATGGAGTCTTGATCGTTCTAAAAATTGGTCAGGTTATTAAGAGATCGAAACAAGAAGCAATTTTACTCAAACTTGACTTCGAGAAGGCATACGATAAGGTGATTTGGGCGTATCTGGATGAAGTTATGCAGGCCATGGGGTTTGGTATTTTATGGAGATCATGGATGAATATCTGTTTTCATGCTTTCGGTTCGGTTCTTGTGAATGGGTCTCTGAGTGCAGAGTTTTTAATTGCAAACGGGTTGTGACAAGGGGGTCCTCTTTCACCCTTCATCTTCTTGTTAGAAGCACAGGGGTTACATCAAGTTTTGGAGGAGGTTTCGCGGGCCGGGAACTTTAGGGACATTGCTTTGGCCAGTTCGGGGCCAACTTTGTCTCATTTACAGCTCGTAGACGATACGATCTTATTCATCAAAGGAAGAGAGGAAGAATTGAGAGGTTTAAAGAATATTTTAGAAGGCTTCCATAACATCTCGGGCCTCAAGGTAAATTTTCATAATCGGAAGTTGTCGTTCTTAATTGTCATACTCTGTCGGCAGTTGAGGTGGAATCGGTTTTGGAATGCAAAGTGGTGAGTTTGCCGATGAGATACTTGGGGTTCAGCCTGGGTCTAAACCCGTAAAATTCTACTTTCTGGGAACCGGTTTTGGAAGTTTAAGGTGTCACTTAATTTGTGGCAATCTAAGCATCAAAGCTTGACGGGGAGACTTGTCCTAATAAAATCGACATTAGCAGCCCTTCCCATTTTCTATATGTCCCTTTTCCGGGCTCCTAAGAAGGTCATCAGGTCCATGGAAGCGTGGCAACATAAGTTCCTTTGGCAAAACAGTGTGGCTAAGAGAGACATTCACAAAGCAAAGTGGGCGGATGTGTGTAAACCTAAAGCTGAAGGGGGATTGGGCATTAGAAGGTTGGAAGAGGTGAATGAAAGTTTAATGGCTAAACGGTGGTGGCGTTTTGCGGAGGAAGGTGATAGCCAATGAAAGAGAGCCATTCGTGCGATCTGCAGCTCAATTGGTGTTAGCATCACTCAAGGAAATGCTATAAAAGGGTGAGGTTTTGGGTTCAAGTCTCACCAACAACCTAGGTTGGTATTTGTCTGTGGACAGTACACCAGAGGGGTTGGGGTGTATTGGGCTGCAGACCTAACATCGCCGCGCGTGAGGCCCGGGTCTGGCACGACGGGATGTTACAAAAAAAAATTTGTTACCACACTTTCGTCTCCTACATAAAGTAACTCCAAAACGATACAACCAAGTGTAATACTCAGGTGTCAGTAGACACAACTCCAAAGATAAACAGTACATAGGTACTCTAAGCGATCTCAAGATCGGTATCAAGTCCCTCAACTCGGGGCCCGTCAATCGCGTACACTCGACCCCGTCGCAACGGAGGTCCTCCTCTCGGTGGGGGTGGAAGAATTTGCTGCTGTGACAACACGTTCTCTTATCGGCTCTCGTAGGCCGACTTGTGGAACGGTGTGTAGGTCCATCACTCAACGGGCAGTCTCGGCCCAGATGTTCCAACTGCTTGCTCGAGGGCAAACTGTGCCACCAGTATCGTGTTTCTCCCTCAACTGGAAGGTCGCGAAAAATATTCTCAAACGACTATCAGAATACTCCAAAAGTATTAAGGCTGCGGGTAATCCGCTCCAACCACACTGTCACGCCCCAAATCCGGTTTTGACCAGACTCGAGACGTGACCTGAGTTAAACTAAATAGAAATAATTTTTTTTTTGATAAAACTCTAAAATCTCATAAAAACTCCATCAAAATTGATATATATATATATATATATATATATATATATACAAATAGTTCAAAATCCTCGTGAGTCACATCTCAACGTAAATAGTAAGATAAAGGATGTTCAATACACAAGACCAACATAACTCTAATAAAACCCCAAGAAGTCCAAAAGCTCCCGAGCCTCGAACTCACTAGACATCCGGCACGCCTGTAAAACGGTCAGAAACTAAAGGGGGTGAGCTTACGCTCAGTAGGGAAACCTTAACAACTCAACCCTTAGGTCAATACTGTACTGGATAAGCAGATAACTCAAATAACAGTAAAAATACGATTAACAATGGAATAATGAGTAACAAAAATAGAATGAGATAAGTACGAAGAAATAATATATAAACAAGATAACGTTAACTGGAAAGGTTCCATAAAATAATCAATATAAAGTGTCATAACGATTAAAAAGGATCAATTGATATCACGCTAACCACTTGCTTTCTCAAGCCTCCGATCTATGAATAAACTCTAGTGTCACCTCGGTTCCCATATCCCGATCCACTAGAGTATTCATATCATATCAGATTCTCCCTCGGTCCGGAGGAGACACATACGTCGGAGTACCGGAAACCATCCCATGGGGATGCTCATCTTCGGTATTCTCGAAAGTGTCTCCAAAGGGCCATAGTCATAGGGAACCAAGATAGTGCTCCCGTAGGACACACAAGCTCTTGGGTGAAACCTCAGAAACCATCTCTCATGAAGTAATCCCACTCAATATCCCGTAGGATCTGCCAAGCCATAGGCTCCTCACATCACTCAATATCCCGTAGGATCTACCGAGCCATAAGCTCCTCACATCACTCAATATCCCGCAGGATCTGCCGAGCCATAAGCTCCTCACATCACTCAATATCCCGCAGGATCTGCCGAGTCATAAGCTCCTCACATCACTCAATATCCCGCAGGATCTGCCGAGCTCTCAGGCTCCAAATAACCACTCAATAACCACTGCCTCTGTCAAACTCCAACCACCACAACGGCACCGGATTACCCCCCCCCCCCCCCCCCCCCCGGTGTAGTACCGAACCAAACAAACAAACAAACATACATTTCAAGAATAAGAATAAAGGGAATAAGCATAAACATTCATCCATCAATCATTACTCATCGAAACACACTTTCACCACAACACACAAAGACGTTCACTTAATCCTCAATCTTAGAAGTACACACGTTCATCAATACATACCACACGGGATTCATACCCACAATTTCCCTTACCGTCATACTTACCTGTCACGAACCAACGGTACATCGATCACCTGATTGTACCCCTTGGCACAACCAGTCATACTCGATCATCCGTTCAATCAACAATTATACCAACACAGTCATTCAACCAATCAAGTAAACATTCAACAAATCAACAGTAAAGTAAACTAGTTCCATTAGACTCTTGATTACCCTAATATCTATCAACCAAGCATGTGAACCTAGCACATAACTAATCCGAGAGCTCTTCACAGCCTCTCTACCAGTAAATCAATTCCCAAGTATTGAAAGCGAGTTACACTAGCCATCTTCATCCTAAGCATGCATTCTAAACATTCCGGTTATGAATAATTGAAAGACGATTATTCTCGTTATTTGCATCCTATATGCCATTCTAGGACCTTTCCGATTTTATTAACCTAACATGCATACTAAGCGTTAATTAAGAAATTAAGACTTTCCCTACCCTGCGGTCTTCCTCTAATAATACTCTGATGAAAACACTTGTGGCCCTTTCCTCCGTTCTTCACAAGGGTCCCGGAGTGATCTTCGTCTTCTCGGGCGAAGTCCAAGCTCTCGGGTGAAGTCCCGTTTCTCGGGAAAAGTCCAAGCCTGAGTTTTTAACAGTTAAACTTACCATCAGAACAGGTGTTGTACAAAATAAAATCCACACGTTGCCCTTTTAAACTCGAACGGGATAAAAGCAGGATTACGACGAATTGGGTTCGAGCACCCGAATCCCGAGCATAGAACCCGGTGCACATTTCTCGAGGCACGATTCCCGGTGCACGGGTTCCGAGGCATGGGTTCCGAGGCACTGGGTTCGAGGCACGGTTCCCGATGTACCCAATTCAGCGGTTCCGTTTTTTATCCCGTTCTAAGTCCAAATCAACGTCCAGTTTATCAGCTCGGGTTCCAAGTCCGTTCAACATCCCAAAAATCCTCAGATTTGATCCAAAAACCCGGTTAAATCAAATCTGATTTCTTTCTCTTTTTATTTTAAAACCTTTTTCGATTTAAAACTGATTTTCCCTTTTTTTTTCTTTCTATTTTACTTAAATTAATTTCTTAACTTGCTTTTGTTCTTCCTCGGTCAACCATAACCAGAAAGATCTCGAACAAAAGAGAAAAACGGGAAAAAAAGGAAATGGTATAGAAACTGGCCGACCGTCGGCGAGGACTTCGCCGACGACCAAACCCTAAGGTGAGAATCTCACCGTAGGAAGAGGGAAACGACGAGGAAGTGACGGCATGCTGGAAGCGGAGGAGCACAGCGGGAAGCTCGCCTCAGATCCGGACGGTTTCGTCCCAGATCCTTCGAGTTCGCCGGCGAGGAGCTCGGGACGAGAACTCCGACGGTGGCTAGGTTGAACGGGGAAGAGAGAGACAGAGCGGCGATCAGATCTGAGAGAGGGAGGGCTCGAAGACGGGAAGAAGGAGACGGTGGTGACGCCGGCGATGGCGTGAGGAGAAAGGAGGGTATCGGCGGCGGTGAGGGCGGCCGTGCGTGAGGGAAGAGGGAGAGAGGCTTGGGGCGGCGGGAGCTCGTCCACGGTGACGCGACGCCGACAACGTAGAAGAGGGAGGTGAGGGAGGTCGGGGACGGCCTGGAGACGAAGAAGGAGATGAAGGAGAGAGGGGGGTGCGGCGATGAGATAGAGAGAGAGACGGGATGGCGTGGATGCGAGAAGAAGGGAGGAAAGGAGGCTTTAGGGTTCAGAACCTTGAGGCACTGCTTATAAGTGCGGGTCGGAAAGGATAGTTGGGCCGTAAACGGGCCTGATTCACTCGGCCCAACAGACCTGCTCAACCGGTTCAGGCCTGACCGGGCTTGGGTTGCTGAGCGGGTCTGACCTGGTCCGACCCGACCCGACCCGGTCCGACTCTCTAATAATTTTTTTTTACAAACGATCAAAACTTTCAACTCGTTTTTCCAACATCGACGTTTCAAAACGGTAAAGAAAAGCATTTTGCTTCTTTTAATTTAGCCGGTCTTTACATACACTACAACTGTCTTGGGGTCTGAACCCCCAGAATAGATTGGTGTACTTAATCTACAAAATCCCTGAGAGTCTGGGTCGTGTAACTGTCCATCTGGCTTGGCCTCTTGGTAGTGACTGCGTCAGCATTGGGCACAGACTCTTGTGCCGGTGTTGTAGTCTCCTGCTGAGCGCTAAGCGTTGTTAGCACTACGCGAATCACCTCATCAATGGGGGTCGCCTGAGTCGGCTCTGCACGATCTTTAACTGTTTTTTGAATCTACGCGACCTTCACTTAATCGTGCCTCACTAGATCACGCTAGTTAGTTTTGTAGGGTGTTCTGGATCTCAAAGCGGGAGTGAGAGGGTGTATTTGTATTTTTCTTTTTCCAGTTATGCGTCTAATCCCCTCGGGTTGATTGGACCCTCTTTTGTATATGAGCTCCATATATGAAGAAAATAAAATCCTTGCTTATATAAAAAAAAGGATCCATGAGAGCCCCAAGGGAGGGGAGGGGGTTCTTTCGAGGGCCTATCCTTTGTCCAATTAATTGCTTATTTACCTTTGGCAATTTCTTGTGGCAACCATGGGGAGAAAGCTATATGTACATGTTATCGCTACATAATTATGGTTGTGCATGCTATCTGGTGATGATGAAGTGATATCAATGAATTGAACATGCTATGGAAGAGTATCATCTCCCCGGCCCTGAACTGAAGGACATATGGTGCTATTTGGTGCTTGCCTCAAAAATAGCCAAAGGGGGAGATTGTTGTTACATCTGTATTTGAAATATTTGAGTTAAGCAAGATGTTAACTAGGATGTCAGCGGACATCACTTGTGCGCAACCGGTGCGAAGCTAAGTAAAGATGTCAGCACATAATGTCATTTACACGACAATGTATGACCGTACGCGCGTGTGGGCCCTATCGTGTATATCTAGTACGCGTCCATCCTAATCCGGTGTTGAAGATATAATTCCTATTCTTATAGACACTCATTAAAGAGTTCTATTTGCTTGAGGAAATGATACTGTATACTTTACAAAAGAGAAAAGATAGAAGATATTTACACAGATTTGAATGGATCGGTTTTTGGGAAGTTCTGTTGAATAAGGAAACTAAAATTTCAGCGTAATCGTGACTCTGAGACTAGCAAAACCCTAGGAGGCGCAGACCTTCAAAACAAGAAGCTATATAAGTCAAAAGACTCTCCAGAGAACGGGTCGATCGCAATACTGACTATATGTCGATCATTATCGTCTAAGGACTATAGTGTGCATTGTGCTTGTATTCATGAGTTCAGTGTTCTCAAGCGTGTTGGATTAGCGTGTTGAGAAACTGGATGAATTGAAGCAAAGTGAACGATGTTGTGCTCATACTTTGTCTTGTAATTGATCAAGGTATGAAGCTATGTTCTTGTGACTTAAGTATCACACTCTCATTTTAAAACGAAGAACAATCCAAGACAAAGGTGCTTGAAGAGTAGAACTGAGAGAAGAGCTTAGAATCAGTGGGAGCCCTAAGATAGGTTTGCCAGTCTGTAATAACAGCATAGGTTTGATCTTGATGATCTGAGAAACTTGTATGTTGATTATTAAACTATAGTGAAAACCATTCCACTGGTAGAGTGCTCCCAGACATAGGCAATGTTTCACTGAACTGGGTAACCAATTATGTGTCTTCGTGTGTGATTTCTTGTGTTTATTATTACTTTCCATTCTATTTAAAAGTGAGATGTAAAACTACATGTCATAACTTCTTTGTTGACATCTTATTGTTGCAGCAGAACAAAATTTCACTCACTATCATGCATCAGGTGGGTTTCTCTAACTGAATGGATTGCTTTATTATCTAGTTGCATGAAAACGATTCAATACTCGGTTCCCTCCGCAGGTAGAGAAATGTCGGTGTTTAGTACAACTAGAGGAATTGGAAAATGGGACCCCTCTCGTCATATTTGCTTTTATTCTGCATGGAAGGTCTATCTCAGCTTCTCATGAGGGCGCATAGATCATGGCATATTCATTGCATGTCAATTGCACGAGGGGCGTCGATCATCTCGCATATGTTTTTTACGGATGATTGTTACATATTTTTTCGTGTGATACCAGCTAAGGCTCGGGCTATGCGAGATATATTACGTACGTTCGTGGAGGTGTCAGTTCAGGTACTTAATCTTCACAAATCCTCTATTTTTTTAGTACCTATACAACACAGGAGGTTAGACAGGAATGTTGTGATATCCTATCTATTGGAGAGACGTCTTAAACTTCTACGTTCTTGGGAGTACCAAACATGGTTTGACTAAACCGGAACCAGGCCATGGCTTATCTTGGGAATCAGATCGTTACCAGGATCCAGTCTTGGGACGTGATACAGGAACATGGTGGTATGATTAGAGAAATCCTCGCTGAAAGAATATATAGGATAGTGATGATAGGATGAAGAACCTTAGCTGTCCGTACAACACTCTCTAAGTTTCTAATGGATGAAGATAGAGTCGATGATGGCGATGCTTCAACTGGTCGTACAACACTCTTTGATGGATCGAAGTAACTAGGGAGATGGATGGTGGATTGAATGACGCCACACAGATTATGGAAAGTCTGTGATAAGTCGAAACACTCAAACTTCAAGGATTCACACACATGAAGATTGAAATTCTTTAAGGTTCTCCCCAGAAGAAAACTCAAATTTTTATTTCATAAAACTTGCATAATACATGTTGAGAATGAACCTTATTAAATAGTCCAACAACAAGTGACCTTCAAAGGTCGAAAATTGATTACATTTGACTCTAATTAATAACTAAAGACTCTTGGTCAACTAAATGTTGGAAATTTGCAAAACAGCAAAAACAGCTCATTAATAATCTGAATTTAAATGCATACCTTGGATATTTAATGTTCTTGAATGGTTTGAGGGGCTGAATCTCCTTTGGAAATGATGAACAAAGTAGTTTCATTAATTCCTTGAAGAAGAGGCAAAAAGTGATTTGTTGAAGTCTTGAATTGTTCTTGAATGTCTTCTTGATTTGCCTTGGTGATCACGTCTTCTTGGAGTTCCCCATGCTCTACGAGTGTAATTAATCTCTCCACTTGTTTGTTGAACTCTTCTCGTAATGCTCTAGTTCCTAACCTTGTCCTTGGTGCTAGTCGCATGCTTGGAATGTTGCTGATAGCTTCTTTCTCGATGTTGCTGATAGCTTCTTCCTCGGGTTTGGATAAGCTAGTCTCGATGTCCAACCTGCGGGGAGGGAGGTCATGATTCACTTAACCCTAACCTCTCTTTTGATGTATATCATGTCAATCTTTCGGATTCCAAGGGTAATAATTAACCGGATCCATGTGGCATTGGCCAAGTTTTGGTGGGGTGGTAAGTCCTTAGAGGCGAGGCTTATTATCTAACAAGATTGGGATAGGCTCTGTATACCCAAGTCGCATGGAGGGATGAGTTTTCTCCATTTTCATGATGTGAATACGACACTCTTGGGGAAGCAGGCGTGGGGGCTGGTACATAAACCCGAGTCTTTGGTCGCCCGAGTGGTTAAGGCCAGATATTTCCCAAATACGGACTTCCTACAGGCTCCGTTTGGGATATGCCTGAGTTTCACTTGGTCCAGTGTTTTCTCTACACAACCGTTACTTACAAACAACTTATGAGTCGCGATAGGAAATGGGCGATCCACCCTTATCTCTGACACTCCATGTCTTATAGGGATAGAGGCATGGATCTAGACGATCTCACTGGTGTTGGTTGGAGCTCTGGTAGTTGGCCTGATGATATCGAGAACTCGATGCTACGACGTAACTCTTATTAGGAGTATCTTCACATTATTGGATCATGAACGCATCTTTTTTTTGATAAGCTCGAAAAATTTAATAATAAGACTGATTCCTAAAAAAGAACCGGAATGCCTTGATTAAAGAATAATCGGGGTAAAGGAAAACAATTACACAGGGACTCCATAAAGCGGAGTCAAAAGGCCAAACCTTTTCCTAAAAACGAAACAAGGAAACAAAAAACAGAAAAGAAAATCCCACGAAACCTCACCTCCCAACGTCAGATACGATTTGTAAAGCCCGCCCCGGTTTAAAAGAATTAAATTGTTAATTTTATCGATTTAAAGCGTCGTGGTTGGAAAATGGATCGAGAAACTGGATCGAGTGAAAAAAAATTTAAAAAAAGGGGAGAAGAGAGCTGTGGGCTGGACTGGGTTGGTCAGAGAACCGGGCCCAGCTTGTTGACACGGGCCAGGCCCAACACGCGTGCCCGAGCCCAAGTTCATGCGCGACCCAACCCTAACCCGTTGCTTCGTTTTCTTCCTCGCGCCGCACGCACCCCGAGATAGAACGCAACGCCTTTCTCCTTCTTCTCTCTCGACCTCCTTCTCTTCCTCTTCCTCTCTCTCGCACCATAAACCACCTCGCCTTCGCCGTATCCCTCGGCCCCGAGTGTGAATCGAACGAAATCGAGGCTCAACGACAAAACCCCCCTTCGCAGTTCACCTTCCCGACCTCGAACAGCGCTGGCGACGGAGAAAAGCTACTTGGTTCGAGCTCCCTCGCCCCTTTCCATTTTCCCCCGACCTCGCTTCGCCTGAAAAACCATCGAGACGAGCTCGATTGGGTCAGATTCAGCCGGATTCGTCGTCGGCGAGCCTCGGGCTCGTAAGATCTGAGACGGGAGCGAAGCCGGGTCGCGTTCCAGCCATTGCTGCCACGGCCACGGCCTCTCCAACGCCCTTCGCCGCCCTCGTTTCTCCCCCTTCGAGCGTCCCTGACGCCATCGACGGCGGCCGGAGCGTGTTAGTCTTAGTGCCCGTAGTTCAATCCTAAATGTCCAAATGTACATATCATCGTTAGCAATAAAATTAAAGTGGCTTTATATTACTTATGTGTTGGAGTAATATATCGACGTGTGCTCTGATCTATGCCCACCATGTGAATAGAACCATAGATCGAGATAGATCACATCGATGGGTCCCTAGTCAACAAAGCTTCACTAGAAGCGACTAGTATGAAAGATGGCTCTTTATGGCTTACGTTCTGTTAGTCATTGGAATGGGATTCCGGAGTCTGATCATAGATATCATGTGGGACATGATATTGGACGACCCGCCCTGAATATGTGCCATAGATTAAGTCATGAACATATTCAGTGTTGTAGCTTGTCATGTATCCTTAGACCAAGGAGTCTTTGTGATCGCTATGTAGTCAACAACTGAGTTTGACCTGAGCCTAACGTTGTCCGTAACAGGGCTTCCATAACGGCCAGGATTGGCTTGGGGACGGGCTACATGAGTGACACGAAAGACGGCTAAGGGATTTATCCCTCATACTAAGGTATGGGAAAGATATCGGTTCTCGGCCGCTTGATCGAGAGTGACTGGAAGAATAGCATGGCCATGCACATGATACTGGGTATCATATCTTCAGTCATCTCACATATCAAGGAACGGTGATTGAGAATAATAAGGATGACAGCTCTATGCCTTATCTTAATCAGGATATCGGAGATAAAAGGATAATGATAGGGACGACGGAAAGGTTAGAATCGACAGGGTCGATTCGCTATGTAGTGTCAGGCAATACTAAAGTCTCGTTAGTTGCCACTTAAATAGGATCAAGTAAAATGGGATTTCATGTTGATCTATTGACATGCATAACCTAAGGGTCACACCGGAGGATGAAACTCATTGACACATTTATGGAGAATGGCCAAAAGGGAGTTGTCTCGGGATATGACCAAAACTGGGTTTTGGGTCATGTGCCCGTAAGTGAATAGGACTTTACGGATCGAGACAAGGCTTGGAGTCTTGGGATTGATCGCGTCGGATAATGTTGGACATTTCCGGTATGGAAGACTTGGAGGCGATGAGCGAATCACGGGACCTCGTTGGAAATGGCCACGGGCCATGTTCCAAGAGGCCCATGAAAGGCCCATGCAACCAAGGCCCATGGAACTAATTAATCAAGTCTTGATTAATTAGTACTAAGTAAGCAAGACAAGGATTAAGGTGTTGGTGATTCACCACCTAACCCAATCTTGTCTTGCCATACTTTGTCCTATTTACACCTTACTTGACACCATACTTGTCTCATGCCTTTAGTTGGACAAGTATGAGTTTTGTTATGTTTAAGTCATCTTTTTTCAACATAACAAACACAAGACAAGAATAGGAAACACATTTTCTCTCCCTCTTCCATGGCCATTTCGGGTTTGGCTAGTTTCCAACTCCATTTTTGTGTTCTTGAGTCTTCAAAGAGAAGAACTACATGGCTTTGATTCCCATGTGGATACGTAGGCGTCTTGGAGACTCAAGCCAATCATTCGTTAATCGGTGTTCTTGTTTTGGTAAGAAATAGTGCTGAATTTTTCTCTTGTGAATCCATTCTTTGTTAGTTGTTTCATGGTTTAATCGTCTCTTGGTTTTCATTGATTTTCCGCTGCGAGTTGGTTCATCTCCAACCCTACCTCGAGACCCAACAGTGGTATCAGAGCCGTGCTACCTTCGGGATTCACAAGACGGTGTTCAAAGTTTCGGTTTTGCTTGAAAGTTTCGTTTTTGGCATGTTGTTTTGCTAAATTGTTTGATAACATGTTTTAAATTCTTGTTCATGGATTTAATGCATGTAAATTGAATTTTTGAAAATTATTTCAAATCTGGAAATTTTGAAAAAAATTTGATTTTTCGGGTCTCAGGAGCGGGACTCTCGGGGAGCCGAAATCGGGACCGAACGGGGCTCCGTTGGACGGAGCTAAGCCAAGCATGACCATTGGATGGTTGATATGCCAAGGCTAAACCGTTTTGTTAGTTATGACGAGTTTGGAACCGTCATGACGAACTCGAAGATCAAATGTTCAAAAGTTTCATTTTTGAACGGTTTCGATAAACCGAGCATCAAAAAATTTCAAAACTTGGCTATTAATTAAAACCGGAAAATCACATGATGTTTGATAACATGCTTGTTTGATAACACGATGTGTGATGTGATGTTGGCATGATGTACATAATAGCCCCGAGCTCGATTTAATTATTTATCGCTTTTCACGGCCTGCGAGCCGTTAGAGTTAACGTGTAATTATTCTTTCAAGGTGTGGTCGTCGAACCACTTGTTTGTAATATTTATTTATTCCCGACCTGTGAGTCGTGTATTAAATTGTAATATTTTACTCAAGACGAAGAAAGAGCGAAAAGGTCATTTGGTGGCTTTTCGGGTGTTGGCATCGGCTTGGAGTCGGTGGAGCTCAAGAAGCTAGTGGGAGTTAGTTTAGGGGGCTATTATGTGCACATTTATCGCTTTATGCTTGGTTTAGTTTATGCATGATTAATTCTATGTGTTTTAGAATTGCATGCTTAACTTTATTTACCGAGCATATCACCTCACATGCAAAGATAAAATTGGAATTTTAATCCTTGTGTGTGAACCCTTAGAACCGTCATTGCATTGGATGTAGTTGACGGGCTCAAAGGAAGAATTACATTGGATGTAATTTGAGGCATCATTGCATTTGGAATGTAGTTGATGTGCTCATCGCATCTAAGATGTGCCAAAGTTTTGAACACAACTGGACAAGTAAAAGCGGGTCATGTCCGATACCTCCCAATCATCAACACCTTACTACCTCCCCGTCCTATGGGTGTCGTGCGCATTAGCGGAGCATCCATGGGGAAGCGGGGTAGTAGGTTTGGACGACATATGTGGTTGTCGTGCGCATTAGCGGAGCACCTACATAGTGACGGGCCATAGTTGAAAATTGGTGGACCCGACTACGATTCTCAGCCTGAGGTTGAGCTAGGGTAACAGATAGGGTAAGTCGTGTACATAAGTACATACCCTAGCCAAGAGTCACATTGGATGTGATTGGATGGAGTCCTACCTACATAGCTCGATTAAGTGGTGAGCATTAGTTCAGCTTAATCGAGTGAATCAAGGATCTTGGTTTCAGATTCTAAAGGTTTAGAATCGATTGTTGGTGTTTAAGCTTGATCTTCATAAAATTTATTCAGTTTACTGATTGAATTTTATCTGTTGTAGATCAAATGGAAAATTCAGCGAACATTAATAGTTTGTCATTAAAAACCATTCTTGACAGGGTCAAGCTAAATGGGACAAACTATTTGGACTGGTACAGAATTTTGAGGATAGTCCTCAAGTCTGAACGCAAAGAATATGTCCTTGACAAGGCTGTCTCTAAGACCATATCAGAGTTACAGGAAGTGTCATTAATTGCTGAGAAGAATATATCAGAGATCTGGGATCCAAGGATATTCTGATGGTCAACAAGGGAATTAGAAATGGCAACGGCGGGGCCCATGCGCACTTGGCTGGAAAGATGAGACACCTGGGAATGTTTGCTTCTACTGCCAATAGCCTGGTCATTGGAACCGGGATTACAGGAAGTTCACGGCTGATCTGAAGAAGGGCAGTGGGACTGCGCCTTCATCAAATAGCCTGGATGATCTGAAGAAGGACAGTAGGACTGCGCCTTCATCAGGAAACCCGGATGATCTAAGGAAGGGCGGTGGGACCGTGCCTTTATCCGGTATTAACTCTATAGAGCTACATCTCTCTACTTCCAAAGATTCATGGGTATTAGATACCAGGACTGAATCTTACACATGCACTTATATATGGTGGCTGAAAGTAGGAGAGGTTTGGAAAGCACGAAGTGGACCTCAGAGTTGTGGCAACTACTGTAGGATCCATGAGTCTTGCTTTGCCAAGAGGCCTTGTCTTAGTACTGTATAATGTATATTGCATACCTACTTTTAGTAGGAATATTATATCTGTATCCGTGTTTGACAAGGAAGGATATAATGTTAATATTGGAAATGGAGTTTTCAATGTTGTATGCAATGATATGTTTTATACCAGTACTGACTTGGTTGGAGGATTGTACATATTAGATATGGGTAACAATGCCTCAAGTTCTATATATTCCGTTAATACCAAGAGGTCTAAATCCAACGATTTAAACCTAACTCTGTTATGGCACTGTCATTTATGTCGCATAAACAAGAAGCACCTATCAGCACTTCAGAAGTGCGTACTTTCAGGTTCATTCGAATTCCATTCGATCGATAGGTGCAAGGTTTGTTTGATGGGCAAAATGACTAAAGTGCCCTTTTATCGATCGCGATGAAAGGGCGGGTGAATTATTGGGGCTGATACACTCGAATGTGTGTAGACCAATAAGTTCACTTGCCAGGAGGGGTTTTAGCTACTTTATCACATTTACTGATGATTAAAGTAAATATGGTTATGTCTATTCGCTGAGACATAAGTCTGAAGCTTTTGATAAATTCAAAGAGTTTAAGACTAAAGTAGAAAACCAGCTCGACAAAGGTATTAAGGCACTTCGATTGGATCGAGGTGGACTATACTTGACCACAGAGTTATTAGATCATCTAAAAGAGAATGGGATCCTTTTGGAATGGACTCCTCCTGGGACACTGTAGATGAAAGGTGTAGCCAAACGGAGAAATCGGACATTGTTAGACAATGATCCGTTCCATTATTAGTTGGACTGATCTCCCAATCTCTTTCTGGGATTATGCTCTAGAGACGACCGCATTCATAGTGAATCGGGCTTCGACGAAGGGTGTGGAAGGGATACTATTTTAAATGGTACGGGATGATGCCCGCTTTGTCCTTCCTAAAGATTTGTGGTTGCGAGGCTTATGTGAAACATTTGGTTTCGACTAAGCTCGAACCAAGATCTGAGATATGCACGTTCGTGTGGTATCCCAAAGAAACAAGGGGATACTACTTCTACAATCCCAGTGAGAACATGGTGTTCGTCGCATGGGGTGGGGTCTTTATGGAAAAGGAGTTTTGTTTCCAAAGACGTCATTGGGAGGACTGTGCATCTCGAAGAAATTCAGGATGGTACAGATCTGTCTAAACCAATTGGCAACCCAGTAGAAAGGAGCAAGAGATTGTCGTAGAGTAAGAACCAATTCATATTACAATTCTGGAAGGTCCAAGGCGATTTGAAAGGATCAATCTTCCACCTCCAATATATGGTATCCGGAGGTGACAATGAAGTCATGGTGGATCACGATGATCCAGCCACCTTTCAAGAAGTCGTGGATGGGCCCGACTCCGAGTTATGGCTGGGAGCCATGAGGGAGGAAATGCAATCCATGTCGGACAACCGAGTCTGGGAACCGGTTGATCCCATCAATGGTGTGAAGACCATCGGATGCAAATGGATCTTCAAGGTGAAGATGGACATGGATGGCAACCCTCTGACCTACAAAGCTCAACTGGTGGCGACAGGTTATAGGCAGATCCAATGGATTGACTATGAGGAAACCTTCTCCCTAGTGGCTATGGTCAAAATCGATCCAAATTCTTCTTGACATAACTGCGTATTATAATTACGAGATATGGCAAGTGGATGTCAAAACCGCTTTCCTAAATGGAAATTTGACTGAGTACGTTTGTATGTCTCGGCCCAAAGGTTTTGACGATCCGAAGAATAAAGGAAAGATTTATAAGTTGTTGAAATCCATTTATGGATTGAAACGAACTTCTCGGAGTTGGATCTTTCGTTTTGATGAAGCTGTAATTGGATTTGGCTTAATCAAGAACGAGGATGAATCTTGCGTTTATAAGAAGGCTAATGGGAGCAAGATTACCTTTCTGGTTCTCATTGAAAACGACATCCCAACCTTGCACGAGACTAAAGCTTGGTTGAGGAAGTATTTTTCAATAAAGGACTTAGGCGATGCTTCTTATATATTAAGGATTAAGATATGTAGAGATCGCACCAAGAGGGTCTTGGATTTAAGTCAGGGAACCTATGTGAACAAGGCATTGAGTAGGTTCTTAATGCTCGATTCAAAGAAAGGACTCTTACCCACTAGTCATGGCATTCATCTCAGCAAGACTTAGTGTCCTAAGACACCTGATGAGCTGAAAAGGATGATGAGAATCCTATGCGCCTGGGGGTAGGATCGATCATATATGCCATGACATGTATGAGACCAGACGTCTCGTAAGCCTTATGTTGTACCAGTAGACATCATTCTAACCCGGGGGAAAGATGATGTTGAACTAGTCGTCGAAGGATGAGTAGACGCTAGTTTTCCAAGACAAATCCAGATGACTTTAGAAGTCAATCAGGATATGTGTTTACGCTGAATGGTAGAGCTTTAGCTGGGAGAGCGTAAAGCAAGATATCATTGCCGAATCTACGACAGAGGCCAAGTACATGGATGCTGCAGAGGTAGCTAAGGAGGCTATGTGGATTTGGAAATTCATGGCAGGGCTGGGTGTAATTAAAAACCCATCCAGCCTGGTGAATCCATCTTGCGACAACACAAGGGCCATTGCGCAAGCTAAAAGCCTAGATCGTATAACAAATCCAAACATGTACTGCGGCGTATCCACCTCATCAGATAAATATTGAACTGAGGTGAAGTGAAGATAACTGATATTGCAACAGATGATAACATAGCCAACCCTTTGACTAAGGCAGTGTCACTGCCTGAACATGTTAGACATGTAAAGTCGATGGGGACATATTGGAGTTTAGATTGGAACTAGGGCAAGTGGGAGATTGTTAGTCTTAGTGCCCGTAGTTCAATCCTAAATGTCCAAATGTACATATCATCGTTAGCAATAAAATTAAAGCGGCTTTATATTACTTATGTGTTGGAGTAATATATCGACGTGTGCTCTGATCTATGCCCACCATGCGAATAGAACCATAGATCGAGATAGATCACACTCGATGGGTCCCTAGTCAACAAAGCTTCACTAGAAGCGACTAGTATGAAAGATGGCTCTTTATGGCTTACGTTCTGTTAGTCATTGGAATGGGATTCCGGAGTCTGATCATAGATATCATGTGGGACATGATATTGGACGACCCGCCCTGAATATGTGCCATAGATTAAGTCATGAACATATTCAGTGTTGTAGCTTGTCATGTATCCTTAGACCAAGGAGTCTTTGTGATCGCTATGTAGTCAACAACTGAGTTTGACCTGAGCCTAACGTTGTCCGTAACAGGGCTTCCATAACGGCCAGGATTGGCTTGGGGACGGGCTACATGAGTGACACGAAAGACGGCTAAGGGATTTATCCCTCATACTAAGGTATGGGAAAGATATCGGTTCTCGGCCGCTTGATCGAGAGTGACTGGAAGAATAGCATGGCCATGCACATGATATTGGGTATCATATCTTCAGTCATCTCACATATCAAGGAACGGTGATTGAGAATAATAAGGATGACGGCTCTATGCCTTATCTTAATCAGGATATCGGAGATAAAAGGATAATGACAGGGACGACGGAAAGGTTAGAATCGACAGGGTCGATTCGCTATGCAGTGTCAGGCAATACTAAAGTCTCGTTAGTTGCCACTTAAATAGGATCAAGTAAAATGGGATTTTACGTTGATCTATTGACATGCATAACCTAAGGGTCACACCGGAGGATGAAACTCATTGACACATTTATGGAGAATGGCCAAAAGGGAGTTGTCTCGGGATATGACCAAAACTGGGTTTTGGGTCATGTGCCCGTACGTGAATAGGACTTTACGGATCGAGACAAGGCTTGGAGTCTTGGGATTGATCGCGTCGGATAATGTTGGACATTTCCGGTATGGAAGACTTGGAGGCGATGAGCGAATCACGGGACCTCGTTGGAAATGGCCACGGGCCATGTTCCAAGAGGCCCATGAAAGGCCCATGCAACCAAGGCCCATGGAACTAATTAATCAAGTCTTGATTAATTAGTACTAAGTAAGCAAGACAAGGATTAAGGTGTTGGTGATTCACCACCTAACCCAATCTTGTCTTGCCATACTTTGTCCTATTTACACCTTACTTGACACCATACTTGTCTCATGCCTTTAGTTGGACAAGTATAAGTTTTGTTATGTTTAAGTCATCTTTTTTCAACATAACAAACACAAGACAAGAATAGGAAACACATTTTCTCTCCCTCTTCCATGGCCATTTCGGGTTTGGCTAGTTTCCACCTCCATTTTTGTGTTCTTGAGTCCTCAAAGAGAAGAACTACGTGGCTTTGATTCCCATGTGGATACGTAGGCGTCTTGGAGACTCAAGCCAATCATTCGTTAACCGGTGTTCTTGTTTTGGTAAGAAATAGTGCTGAATTTTTCTCTTGTGAATCCATTCTTTGTTAGTTGTTTCATGGTTTAATCGTCTCTTGGTTTTCATTGATTTTCCGCTGTGAGTTGGTTCATCTCCAACCCTACCTCGAGACCCAACAGAGCGAACCCTAGCTCGCCGAAGTTGCATCCAGCTCGGACTCGAGCCTGGACGGGCCTTGTGCCAGGACTACTTCTGGGCCAGACGGTCTTGGGCCAAGACTCGAGCCTCGGGCCAGGCCCAGGTCTGGACTAGTTCTGGACTCGGGTCTGGACCGGGTCTGGGTCGGGTCTGGAGCTAGGTCCGGGTCGGTCTTGGGTCCGGTCGGGTATCCGGGTCGGACAGACTTAATAAATTAATTAATTTAATTTAAATGATTTAAAAATGATTAGTTAAAGGAATAATTGGACAAATTTGAGGACCTTTGGACCACCGGGACTGATTGGACTTTTTACTTGTTAAACCCAGACTTGGAGTTCGCCCAAGAAGACCGGAGTTAGACCAGGAAGTCAACAGCTAGGAGACGCAGCTGTTGTGATCGTCTTGAGGTAGGGAAAGTAGCGGATACCGCTTTAATTACGAAAAGTTACTAGCATGAATGATTAGGCAATAATAATAACCGGAAAGGTCCTAGTTGGCATATAGGATGTGATTCACTAGAATAGCTGCTTTCGATTATTAAATAATCGGACGAGTCTTAGTAACATGTAGGATGTGATTCACTAGTTTTACCTGCTTTCATCTCTTGGGAATTGTCGTGCTGGTAGATGGGCCATGTCGAGCCTTAGGATTGCGTGTTGTGTGTTATAACCGTTGTGTGAGAGTCTAAATAAGATTATACTCGGTGTTGCATGATGGTGACTGTGTGTGGGAAAGTGTGCCATGTTTGATGTACGTGAACCCTTGGTTGTGATATGACCGGGTGAGTGATAGACCGGTTTGTGTGTTATGTGTGTTGCCCGGTTGGCATACCGAGGTCAACTATGGCTTGTGCTGCGTGTTGTACCCTTGTTGTGCATTCCAAGAGAAGGCGTAAACGGAGTAGTACTTACACCGAGGGATAGTTCCGGTGTAGTGTATCGAGGCCAAGGATGGCGTGATCAGTACCCGATGACTTGTAGTCTGGGACGATGTTCAACCGAGGTGTGTGCCGGTCCAGTACGTATGTAAGCAAGGCCCGGGTCTGTGTGCTCGGAAGACATCAGACTGAGGGATTTTCGGTCGAGGATGTTACCCCCAGTCTCAGTGAGGGGAAGATATCGGGACTGATGTTGTGTGGTCCAGTACGATATAAGCGGTTGTGTGCATTCGGTGATGTGGAAACTGTTGTACGATAACTGTGTGTATTTTGCTGTGTGCTTTATTCTCATTGGTTGGCTTCGTGCATTTTTTCTAAATATGTTTGTGATCTTGTGAAAGTGGTCGGTGACTGGGTTTGCCGAGGGCGTCGTTTATAGTTGTGCCTTACTAGCATGCCCTAATTGGACGGTTACTCGTGGTGGTGAACTATGGTTTACAACCTTACTACTTTTCCTACTGAGCGTAAGCTCACCCCTTTACCTCGTTGCATTTCAGGTGTTGAGCGGGATCAGTACTAGCAGGATTCTCGGAGCTTGGGAGCTGGCGAGGGTTTTGGCTAGAGTCTAGAGACGTATTGTTTATTTTAAACTGAACACCTATTTACTGTTTTTATGAGCTGTTGACTCTTTGTATCGGATTTATGGTTTTTCTGAGTATTATGTTGGAACTTTTTATTTCAATTTTCCTTTATTATTTATTTATTTAAGTTCGCGTCTCGGATACGGTCAAAACCGGATTTGGGGCGTGACACGATTAATCGCATCTTTCTTTTTGGAAGCCAATTCACGGATTGTAATCCAAGCATCGGTTCCATGAGATGAAGCTGCAACTAAAGATTTTCCAACTCTGCCATGCTCAACCTGTTTCCCAGTGTCAACGGGACGAGCAACTCTTTCTCGTTCTAAAGAGCGATTCCTTGATTTACACCGCATGGTATAAAAATAAGACAAATGTTTAGGAGGCCGACTTACTTGTTTCGACGGTTTAAGTAGGACTTCCTTCCAAGGACTACCCTCTGAAGGATCACCAATCTCTCCCAAAGTATTCGTCGTTCTACCCATTACAAGACTCGGATCACTGAAAGCCTGAAGTGGAATGGCATGTACCGGATCAACCGAACCTGTCGATGGAATTAAAGCATTACCCATTGGACTGGAAATTGGACTCAAACCAGGCCCAAACACGGGCCCAGTCGAGTCCAACCCAGAATCTGCTCCATTCTCACCTGCCGCAATTTCTGTTACATGGGCCGATTCCATCACCACGGGCTGGGATGTTAGAGGCTCAACAACACCTCTTTCAGTTGCAATAACCAAACCCTGTGATTGAATCGCGACTGGTTCAACAACACCCGAATCTACAGCATTCAAATTTGGAATTAAATCAGACCCCAACTCACGAAAATCGTGCACACAATCATAATCTCCAGAGAGCCCAAACACGGGCCCAGTCGAGTCCAACCCAGAATCTGCTCCATTCTCACCTGCCGCAATTTCTGTTACATGGGCCGATTCCATCACCACGGGCTGGGATGTTAGAGGCTCAACAACACCTCTTTCAGTTGCAATAACCAAACCCTGTGATTGAATCGCGACTGGTTCAACAACACCCGAATCTGCAGCATTCAAATTTGGAATTAAATCAGACCCCAACTCACGAAAATCGTGCACACAATCATAATCTCCAGAGATTGGGGCTGCTTCGAAATCCACAGTGTCGTCGTCTTCAATGGTACGCTGGTTTGAAATAACAGTAACAGTGCCGCAATCACCGTGAACCTCTATATCTTGACAATCCCGTGACGCAAGGGTAATTGGAAATTCGAAAACACGGGAATTGAGGAAACAGAGACGAACAGTGGAGTTGCCCTCAATGACCGGAGCATTCGCCGGAAAAACACCCTCAACCACCTTATTGTGTTTTCCGAACAAAAACTGACCGGTAGATTCAAAACGAGCCTGTAAGGGCTCCTTCCTCCCCACGTTCTGTTTTCCAACCAAACCTTGACGGGGACGAGCTAAGGCTACAAACAATATATAGCCATTAATTTTGAATCTGTTGAATGTTTTCACTGCCAGCGAAGCCGCTTCCAGCGATATAAAAGTGACGAAACCAAACCTTTTGCCATCTCTGTTTGGTCTTTTTAAAGCAGAGCACTCCGTTATTTCGCCAAAAGGACCCAAAGAAATACGAATCCAGGCTTTCGTAGCATCAAAAGGTAAGTTACAAATGAAAATTTCATTAGGGATTACCTGCAACTCCCTTCTCACCTCCGGCACCGACACTAATCTGGATGAACCCACAACATCCTTCGGGACAATCGAGGTTTGTATCCGATCCAAAACAGGCTGCACTGTACCAGAATCCAGTGCGACAACAACATCTTCTTTAGATCCAACTACAGTGACCTCAACCTTCTGAACGTCGCCACCAACAGTCCCAACATCCTTCGCAGCCTCTCCCAATACCGGAAGAGAAGCAGTCCGTATCTTCGAACGAGGACGTCCCTTTACCCGTTTCAATTTTCCGATGACTGGATCCACCGGACGCTTGCCTTTGACTGAAGCGTCCTTACGAGATGAAGCATCATTACGTTTGTCTTTGACAACACCCTTGCGAGGACACCCTGCCTCTCCTTTCTTATATTTCAGCTTCTCAATTGCAACATAATCCCCATACAACGAGTGGATCAAGGAGCAAAAAGAAGTGAATGAAAGCAAAGCACCAGCCATCTCAATAGTTGACTAGCCCGAAATGTTGATCAGGGATGTTGTTTCGGATTATTCTATTAAAACTAAATGTCTTAGAAAACTCTTCTCAAAACAATAGAAATCAACACATTGGCACATTGTAAGAGAAACCAAGAGAACTAATTCATGAACGCATCCTTGGGGTACCCTTGTCCTTGATAAGTAGTCGGGATGAGTGGTATTTGGCGGAGGATCGAAGTAGGCATTACTCAACCAAAGCGTGTTATGGGATCATGACTACTAATAGACAACATGACTGTTTGGACGAAGGCCCAATGACATGGGCGACTAATGGAACATACCTATACATCCTCGTCTACAGATTTTCGTATGGAGGGGCCTCCCTAATACCTTGCAGGTGGTTTGTAACCTCCATCAAGGATTTGTTCCGTCTCACCGTTATGTGCTATCTATGGTCATTAGATGGAAACAATTATTCATCTTCTAGTCTATTGTGGTTTTTCTCGGGTGTGCTGGTCTCCACTTGGGGGAATACTAATGCCAGGGCCAAGGCTAACTATGATAGAATGGTGGTAGTTGGTCATAGTCGGGGCCGACTCGGAGAGGGTAGTTGAGATAATCTATTACTTGTGGGAGATCTGGAAGTCTCGTAATGCAAAAGTTTGGGGGACTTCATCCCCATTTACCATAGGGGTGTTGTGGGCTAGCAGGGTCAACCTTCTAACTTGGCGGGAAGCTAATTCATCATCATTATCACTTCAGAATCCATCACACCGGTCTGCCTCTACAAGAGTCCCGCCGCCACTCGGAACGATAGTCATCAATATTGATGGAGTAGTATTCTAGGAACGACGCAATCGGTTTGGGGCGTTATCGCCAGAACCAGTGGTGGAGAGGTATGCTTGGCCGGAAATGAAGTGATAGATTGTATATGGTCACCAATTATAGTTGAGGACGTGCGATTGGCACAACACTGAAAAATGCTCAGGCCTTGAAAGAGGGCCTCATTGTGATACGGTCGGACGCTCAAATTTTACTTAACATGATAAAATGGGTCATCCACCCTCTTCCATGATATGTACTCTCATACAGGACATTTGTCATATGCTACTTCAGCTCGAGAATGTTATACTTGAATTTGTCAAAAGAACTGGGAATAAAACTTCCTATTAGCTAGTCAAGAAGACTCGTTTTACGCATGTTCTTTTTGATGGTCAGAATCGCATATATCTAAACATGTGGTGAAATCGGCTACAAACCACTCTTAACCTAAAAACTAAAGAACCAATCCTAGCCACATACACCTAAGATCCAACATTCACCATGATGACACATCATCACCCCAATTTCTCCAAATCTCACGGCAATTTCATCCTTTCTCACACAAGCAATGGCATAATTGTAAAAGCATGGTGCCATGTGGACGAGTGTCCATTTTTTTCTTCACCAATTCACTAATTTAATATTTCCCGATTCGTTTGAACTCCGATTAGCTTCAAACTTGCGCCGATATTTTTACTTTTTCAAGGGCTTTAAATCAAGATCAATCATGAATATATTTTGAAGCACGAAAATAAAAATGTATATCGGAGTGATAAAAAATGTTGAGTGTTGATAAATCTTCACTAATAAATGTTTTATATCGGAGGTATCAAACTAGTGCTAAATGTTGATAAAAACATGTACTGAGGTGATAAAAACCATATCAACTTTGATAATAAGTGTGATAAACTAATCATGATCAGTTTTGGAGAATGGGGTGATAAAACCAGTGTAGAGTGTTGATAAAACCAGTGTAAAGTGTTGATAAAACCAGAGCAAAGTGTTGATGAAAATTAGACAGATATAATTTCTTTAAAAACCAGCCCCGAAATAAAAAAAAAATTCGTGCTTCAAAAAAACCATGTGATGGGGATGATATAACACACGTAATTGAATGATAAACCTAGTGTTTAGTGTTGATAAAAAGCACGCGATGAGGTGATAAAAACATGACCAGTTTTGGAAAATGAGGTGATAAAACCAGTGTAAAGTGTTGATAAAACCAGTGTAAAAGTGTTGATAAATCCAGAGCAAAGTGTTGATAAAAATTACCCAGACTTTTTTTTAAAAACAATTAACACCGAATTTTTTTTTCGTGCTTCAAAATATATTCATGACTGATCTTGATTTAAAGCCATTAAAAAAACAAAACTAATGGCGCAAGTTTGAAGCCAATCGGAGTTCAAACGAAGCGGGAAAAATTAAATTAGTGAATTGATAAAAAAAAATAACATGATAGTTTTACTAAAAAGCCCTTATCACTTATTAAAAAGTGCTGTTTTTTTGCAGTCAACAAGTCAGCTACTCAATTGCATCTCATCCATCCATTCTTAAAATGGATGGCTTAGATTGGTTCTCTAGTTTTTAGGTTAAGAAATAATTTGTATTTGATTTCTCCTCTATCTAACCTACTCTGTTTTATTCTAATTTGTGACTATTAATAAAGTAGTATCTTTCTTTCAAAAAAACATAAACATGATAGATAAATAAACTAACGTAGATACATATAGTAAATGTGAAGACCGGAAGTAGTAGTTTGTGGCTGAATTCTGCATGTTCCTAGGTGATGGTTTTGTTTGTACTTGTGGGAATTATAACGGTCATGTGATCACCTTATAATATTATTAATATTTCTTTGAAATACCACAAGACAAAAACATAAAAACTTACAACTCCACATAATCAAAGCTTTGTCTTTACACGATATTCTTTAGCCAAAATAGAACTCTTTCTCATCTTTTTGACTCCAAGATACTCCCTTCCCCACCACACCAGTGAAAGAAGAAACACTAGTTTGCATTTAGATCACATTTTCACATGTTTGTGTCTTCTTCTCTTCACTTTGCTCCTAACTCACTTTACTTTTATATAATTAACACACAATAAAGCAAAGTAATTACAACCAACTACAAGCAAAAGAGGCCTAATTTAGATGAGTTAATAAATATATCTTATGTAAGGAAAGAAGTTCAAATCCTATGCTTATGGAGCTTCTCGGCGGCAATGGAGATGAGCCTGGACACCCCTTGAGTCCAGATATCATACTCCCTCTGGTTCCTGCACTCGAACTCCACCACCCCTCGCATCAACGTCTTCAACCCGAAGTACCTCCGATCCTCCCCTCCCTCCAGTAGGTGGCGTCCCGGCCACGCTGGCATGTTCTTGATCACCTCCAACACCACATCTGTAAAAAGGGATCAAAGTTTTTTTTATCAGCCAAAATAAATTTAAATTAATCTCTTTTGAGGAAGAAAAGATTACAGAACAACAATTTAAGTACCTACTACAATGAACAAAAGAATCAGAAATAAACAATCTAGCAAATACAAGAGTTATGTTAGTGACTTATACAAAAGCTAAGAGGGATCAAAGTTAAAGCTAAAGATAACAAGAGCTTTAGATCCTTTTTCTGCTTTACTTTCACAAATCCCTAAACATAAGTAGGATGAGTGAGAGTCACTTCCACTCGGTGGTGTTGTGTTCACATATACATGATTACAAGAGGGACAAAGGTATATGGAACTCACTCTTTTTCTTTTTTGTGATGGTCCCAGCAACATGTCTGCTCTTCATCTTCAACATAACCTGCACAAAAAGAAGCTCCTACGTGTCAAAAGTTTCAGTTTTTAACGACAAAAGCACATCCATAGAGTTGATGACCTAATAATTAAGGTATCAATGAATGGAAACATACCTGATTCGTTCTATTGATATAAACAGACACTATCTTCCAATGGAGATCACCTGTTTTTTGTGTTTTCGAAACAAGAAAAGCAATTCAGATACACAAAAATGAACAATAATTGGGAACACCAACAGATACGAATGAAAACTTGATCTACCTTTGCGGGTGCGTTTGAGGAGGTCGCAGCCTCTGGCAAGTAACTCTCTGTTGCAGATGCCGAGGAAATTCTCCTCAGCGACACCCAATTCACCACTGAAACTACTGTTAGAGCCGCCGTTCACGGCGGCCTTCTCTACTGGAATCACTGCAGCTACGTTCCACACATCCTTCAATGTCCTCGCCTTCAAAGTAGCCGCCCCTCGTAGAGCTACCAAAACATAACTCTATTATAACAATCTGATCCATCTAATTAGAACAAGATACAAAAAACCCAAATTGTTGTATGTATGTATGTATGTATGTATGTACCGGTGGCGGCGGCGGCTGTGAGAGTCATGATATCTCCGGCTGATCTGACATTAACGGCGGAGCCAACGACGGCAGCGAGGTGTTCGCGCTCAGCACCCATTGCTTCCGCTGCCTCAACGCACTGGGCTGCAACCAGAGTGGCGGCTGAGGCCACCGCCATGTCCGTCTTGGCGATCCGCTCTTCTTTGCCGGACCCAGATGAGGAGGCCGAGGCGGCGGCAATTGCGGCTATGGCAGAAGCGACCCCGGCAACGGAAATGGCTGCGTGGAGCTGGGCATTCTGTGCTCTGGCCTCCTCCTTCTTCTTTTCCCTCCTATCTTTCAGCCACCTCCCCACCGTCTTGCCGCCGTTGGCTGTGGCAACTCCGCCGGTCATGGCGGCGGTTCTGTACTGGGTGTTCAATGGGTTGTTTGTTCGACCAAACTAGACAGAAATAACAAGCCATCAACACAAATAACAAGCCAGTATGAGCTCGAAAAAAACAGAGTAATGGCCGAGAGAGAGAGAGAGAAGGAACCTTGAGATCGTCCATTTCAGAGGGAGAGACAGGAGGGCTGTCGGTCAACGGTCCGCTGCTGTGGGAGAGCCTGCCGGACGTGCGTGGCGATACCTCCTGCTGCAAAAGGGGACACCAACACCAACATCATGCTCTGTTATTTTCAAAATTTCAGAATTTGTCGACTTACGGATTGTGACATGATACGCTCCATGACCATCTGCGACGTCTCCGAGGAAGCGAACGAGAACGGGTTGCCGGAAACGGCGCCGGCCTCTTCGATCTCGCCGGGGAGGTCCTCGGTTATGGTGAAGCTGCCGAACTTGCCCATCTGCGGCGGAGCCAGGGCCCTGGAGACCTCCTGAGCCGACAAGCTCCAGGAGCGAGAGAGGAACTCCATAGGCTCGAGCGGGGTCTCCGGCGGACGGAACAAACCGCCGTGAGATGGGTCGGGTCGCCATGGCTCGGCAACAGACTTGTCCATTAAATGCAAAAGAGACAGAGAGACGGTGGGTGGTGCGCAGGTTTAGCGGGACATGGAAGTCCAAGTGTCAGTGTTTATAGGAATGAAACAAAACCAAATAATAATAAATTAAATTAATAAATAAAGGTGGGGACGATCTGCTGTGCTGTGGTACGGCTCAGTGTAGAGAATTGGCAGTTAGCGAGGACGTGAGAAAGTCATGCAGCACGCGCTTCATATTTGGGTACTTTTGGATCATACGGCAGAGGATTTGATTTAATCAGAGGTCTGATACTGTTTCTGTGGAGCCCGGATCGGCGTGTGTGTGGTCGGGTCGGTAGTTTACCGGAGCTTAACTTCACTTCCAATTTTTATAACATATTTTTAAATATCTATATCTCATTTAAAAAGGTTAGATGGATCAATTTTCTTTAAAATGTTTTTTTTTATGTATTGGACTTTCAAGGTCGTAGTAGTAGCGGTATTGGTTCGAGCACAGAAGTACGGTGAGAGTGCCTTGTTGCATGTCTTTTGTTTGGAAGAAATTGGTTGACTTGTTGTTATATTAGGGAACGTTCTATGTATGACAAGAAAAACATATACGTTTGACCAATATTTGGTTGATATGTATACATTTCATTTATATTTTTTTTTTGAGAGAAATGACAATATTATTAATAGGATAATAGCGTATTGGGTCCATCGAACGATAGATCCCTTACAATTTCAGAGCGGAAATAAACCGAAATTAAAACATAAATACTGAAAAGTAAATGGTGCTCAAATGCATAGAGACGGTCGGGGGGTGAACTGTTGTAGCATCCGGAGATACCGATACAGTATGCGCCAACCATAAAGTACTGGTCGAGCAGACCAGGTGATAACAGAACGATGGTGGACCGATGACATCCCCGGTAAGTCAGCGTGCGTCGTCCTCCCTGAAATGATAGTAGTAGGGCTCCTGAACGCGGGATTGCTGACCCCGAAGTGGTAGGGAAGCATCTTCTCGACTGTTGGCAGAACCATTGCCACCAATCTACCAGGAAGGGTAAACAGCCGAACAAGCCCTTTCTGGGGTTCCAGGTACTTATTCCTGGAGGCGAGGGTGCTTATAGCCCCCCGCCACTGCATGTGATGATCCCTCTGACTCCTCTGAGGGCTCCTCTTCCTCTTGTTCCGACTCCCTCTCCAGTCGTTTCTTGCCTGACAGGGATGGAGACGTTTACCTCGGCAGCCACCCAACCATAGGCTCCTCCTCCCTGACCTCCGGCTGCCTCACCCGCGGCCTGGCCTCCTGAGATCGCAGGGGGGTGTGTGGCATCTTCCCCAAGGATCCCTCTTTCCCCCTGCCTTTCAAATACGTCCAGTTTGTACCCGGCGCCGCCTTCCCATGCTTTGCCCTTTCCAACCCAGACCTCGGATCCGTCGGGGCTCTCAATGATGGTCCCCTTTTGCCCCCCACAACCGGGCATACCGGGAATAGATGCCCAGCGCAGCAGCACCCAAAACAATGTTCAGGCAAATGTTCATATGAGATCAACAAGCGAGTACGTACCTGAGAGGCCGACATCCTGAACCACAGTTGACTCTGCAGTGGGACACGAATGTCCACCCTGATCCTGACCTTCATGAAATCACCCCAGCACAGACCTTCCCTGTCTACATCCACCCCCTGACACTCTCCCAGAGCATTCCCCACCTTGAATCCCACCTCCCTTGTTCAAGCCCCAACATGGAGATTCGACACCCGGGCCCAGACAGAGAAGTGGTGGAACTCAAGCTCCTGGACCTGCATGTGGGCTCGTAGATCCATGAATAAAATCAGAGAGACCCTGAAGGACCAAGGTTCTCCCAGCATCACCCTATCTCTATCCTTCGTAGTCTTGAAAAAGAATGCTATGGGGCCTCCCAATAGAGGCTTCGCCTCCACTGCTAGTCCCCATGCATCCTCCAACCTTTCTGCCACAACCTTCCAGTAGCATTTTTAGAGGTGAGCACCTTGGCAGCCAGAGCAAAGCGATATAAGTTGCTCTGCCCTGTGATCGCCTGCATCGGTACCACCACCTCTCTAATTTTCATCGCCCCCATCTGGGATCCGAGTTCCCCCACCTGGGTAGGGACTTCCCGAGCTCCAAACGGGTTATAGTCCTGACCCTCTTGCCTCTGCCCCGCCCGAGAGCCAATCTGATCTGCTCGGCCCTGACCCGCAGCCCCCTCCGCATGGCTCTGTCTAGAACCCTGTCCATACCACGCAGCCCATCGAGCCACATCCTCTTGCCCACCACGGGTCCAGCCCGAATGTGGCCCTCGCCCTTGATCCATCGGGTTCGATCCCACTCCCGGAAGCACGTCCTCCCGTGGCGAGAACCGACGCAGCAGCCCATTAGGCCCATGCCGATCCTGGATACCGGCCCGTCTTGCATCAGCCATAAGGCCCAGGCTCGGAGCAGAGTTTCCCGGAACCCTACCAGGCTCGACACCCTCCGGCCAAGTCGCCGGCGCCTTCCCTTTCCTGATCCTCCACACCGCCGCCTCTAGGGACTCTGAGTCGGTCCCTCCCGTCGTCGAAGAGATCACGATCGGGATGTGAGCCGCCCCGTCTTTGAGCGAGTCCCCCGACATCTCCACTTCGCTCGGCCGGACCTCCTCCACCGTTCGAGGATCCGGGCGACGCCACGCCTTTGGCCGAGGGCCTACAGCCTGCACGTGACGGGGACGACCGCCCTCCCTGCGTGGTTCCGTCGTCTGCATCGCCGAGAAGACCAACGTCTCCTCCGTTCTGCATGGCGACCAGTTCGCCGGAGAAGAAGGAGCCGGTGATCCCGGCGACTGCTTCTGCTCCTCCTCCCAGTCCTGCTCCTCTCCAAGCATCTCCTCCACGGCCAGTTCCCTTCCAGGACTCCTCGGGCGACTCCCGTGCGAGAGCCTCTCAAGGTCCTCCTCACCGACCTCCTGCCAGGACCGCCCCTAGCGGCGTCCCTCACCCCCCGTCCGACTCTCCTCTTCACCAGCCGAGACCGGGGACAATGCTCTCTCCTCCGCCGATCGTGAGTTCATGATCGCGTGCACAGAAGCAGACAATCGCAAAACCCTAGAACTAGAAGAAACCCTAGCAAAGTTGCGTCAATACCTCTCGTATACATTTCATTTATATGCTTTTTCATTAAATTTGAATATTTTTGAACATATAGTAGGACTTTTACTGATATGAAAAAAATTAAAATTACAAGTAGACAAGCACTTCATAAAAATAAAACAAATGATAGAAATCAAAAAGTTGAGACTATGTTTCAATATGTAGGTGTGGAACGTTCAACCCTATAACAGAGTACCTGACTATATCAGAAGTTAAAAAAAGGAGACGGAGTCTTACTGTTGGGGTGATACTGAGAGACTTCAACACATTTCTTGACTGGACCTGACACTCATGAAGGTAGATTAGAGGAATTTGTGGGGGTGCACGGGTGGTTAGGGAGGACACTAGGAGATGGAGGATCAGGGCTTCGGGTTTGCACCAAACATAGCGGGACGGAGTGTGTGTCCCTACACACACTCCGTTGCACAGAGGATCACTCACTAATAAATGTTTTATATCAGGGTGATCAAATTAGTGCTAAATGTTGATAAAAAAAACATGTACTGAGGTGATAAAAAACAAGTGATGAGGTGATAAAATTCATGTTCAATTTTGATAATAAGGGTCATAAACTAGAGTTTAGTATTGATAAAACTAGTATTCAGTGTTGATAAAAAAAAAACATGTGGCGGGGTGATAAAACACATGTAACTTAGTGATAAACCTAGTGTTTAGTGTTGATAAAATTAGTGTTCAGTGTTCATAAAAAATCATGTGATGAGGTGATAAAAATCATGTTTAGTTTTGGAAAATAAGATGATAAAACTAGTATTCAGTGTTAATAAAATCAGTGTAAAATGTTGATAAAAAATACCCAGATATATATTTTTAAATCAGTCCCGAAATAATATATTTTATCGCGCTTCAAAATATATTAATTACTGATCTTGATAGAAAACACTTGAAGAAACAAAAATATTGTCGCAAGTTTAAAGCTAGTCGGAGTTCAAACGAAGCGGAAATTATTAAATTAGTGAATTGGTAAAATAATATAATATGATAGTTTTACTAAAAAAACACTTACCACTTACCACTTACCACTTACCAAAATGTGTTGCGTTTTTGAAGTCAATAAATCAACAACTCAATTATATCTCGTCCATCCATTTATAAAACAACTGACTTAAACAAGTTCTCACTTATCACAGTGTTTGAGTTAAAAATAAATTTCTATTTGATTTCTTTCCCTTACACACATATATTTACTTTTAGGCTAATGGAATAACAAAGAAAAAGCTATGGCGGCTGGGGCGGGGACCCATCTCTTTTGCAGCATGGACCGTGGGGGTTTTGTAGGTTGTGTTCATAGAAGAGGTGTAGATGCATAGGAGATTACTGTTGCACATAGAGTTCTTCAATTCTGACCGTACATACATATACCTTTTACCCTTCATTTTTTCGGTCCACCTTGCGTGCCGACGACCTCCTCCACTTCACGGAGGCAAGGTCGTTTTGTTAGGGAGATGATCGGTAGAGGAAGGAGGTCGGGAGGGACGGTACATCCAGGTGCGTCATCGACGATCCATATGGTGGGGACAAAAGCGACGCGGTGGAGCGAGGGTGTCAGATTGGAGTCTTACCTAATCTGGCTTATCAGTGTAATAACCGCCCCCGGTCGAACCGGTGAAATTTGAGAAAAGTTGACTTTCCGCCGGAAAAGTCAACTGATGACTCCGGGAGTCATTCGGGACCTTTCCGGTACCCAAAAAGCTTAGACATCGTTACGGTTAGCTTAGTTGGGTCGTTTTCTTTCAAATGACTACTTTTGCGAAAAAGTCAAATCCGGGTCAAACGGGGTCGAATTAGGGGTCTTATCGAATTAATTTAATTTAAGCTAAGATATTTTGGGTAGAGGTGGACCCCACATGGACACATGTCCATGTCTCTTGGAGAAGAAGAAAATAGTGGAAAAAGACTCATTTGACCTCACCTTTTTGCTTAAGGGGGAAAAGGACAAAAGAGACATTTACCTTTTAGGTTAAAGGCCACATTGGGGCAAAATTTTAGCACATCTTCTCCTTGTTGGCCTAAACTTATATAGAGAGAGAGTGTGTGTGAAGTCTCCATAGCTTGAAGAAGAAGAACGGAGAAGAAGAGAAGAAAAGTGCCTCCTTTCACTTGATTTCTACCCCAAAACCTCATTTTCTTTTATTTTCTTCATCATCTACCCATTCCCTAAGGTAATCATGCACTTAACTTCCCTTTTGTTAAATTTCTAGTTGTGGGTTTGGTAGAAATTGCATGAACTAGGTTTGGGTGTTATGGGTTTGAGGTTTTGTTGGTTAAATAGATGATTTGTGGAGAGAAAATGGAAGAGTTTGTTGGAAATCAATTGAGTTTGTTTTTATTTGGATGAAACCCACTCTGGGTTTGAAGTTTTTGGAGTTGTTGAGGTTAATTTTGAGGTTTTAGAACTTAACAATGGAGTTTTGGAGAATCTAGAGCTTGTTAGGAACTTTTTGGAGAAATGGGGTATTTTTCCGGCGACCGGAGGTTTGTCGGAGCTCCAACCGGTCACCGGAATTCCGGTCACCCGGGGGGTATAACCGGCCATGGCCGGAGGGAGGGCACGGAATCGTGACCGTCCACACGGTGGCGGTCCGGTCCGGCCACCCACGGTCCACGTGTGGTCGTGGGGCCCACTTGGCCGGGGAACGGGTGTGTCGTGTTCGGGTGGTCTTGGATGATCCCCGGATCGATAATTCACACCCGGAACGAATTATGGAAGTGATTCGTGAAAATTCGGAAAATGTGATTAGAAACTTTAATTGCGGAATTAGAACGCTCGAACATCGGAAATTGATTCCGCCAAGTACGTTGGAACACGTGAATTTAATTAGAATTGATAGAATCGAAAATGGAAATTTTTGGGACACCGAGGAACGTTTTCCCGATCCCGGGCATATTTTCCAAACCGGGCGAAGTGGGCCATTCCGGGCCCATTTTGACAAGTTGAGTAATTGGGGCTTAGGTTGGGTGGTACCTCTTTAAACCGTCCTTGAATTATTATTAATTCTCGTATTACTTTGTGATCTTAGACGTTGTTCCCGAGCACGACGGAGGAGGCTACTAGGCGATTTGTGGTTCTTCGCGTTTGGATATCGGTTGAGGTAGGGAAAAAAAGAGAATACTGGTTTAATTGCGGAAAGTTACTAGTATGCATATAGGTTACGAATTCTCGATATAATATAGAATCACATGTAGGATGTGAATAACTAGCGTAGTCATATAAATATGGAACCACTTGCGGCCATGTCGTGCCGTAGGTGTGGGAATTGTTGTGCTGTAGTATCACATGTGGGTCCCTGGTTGGGCTCGTAGGATTGCTTGTTGGTTGTGTTTGTTGTGATTAGTAACTTGTAATGTTTGATATGTGGTATGTCCGTTGTTAAATTAAGGATCATGATATGCTATGAGAACGTGGTGAATGTGAGTGTGAATTATCGTTTCGTGATATGATCGGGTGATTGATAGACCGATGTGGTGTGTTCGGTAAGATTTGTTCGGTATGGTATGCCGGTGTGATATGTTTGGTATGATGTGTTTGAGGATGATGTTCCGGTCCGATATCGTGGCTGATGTTGTGTGTTCCGGCACGATATGTTCCGAGGCTGTGTGTTCTGGTCCTATACCTATATCGATGGATGGTTCTGATATAGGATATCTAGATCGAGGATTCCGGTATAGGATATCTAAGCCGAGGACTGGTTCCGGTGCGATACCTGTGCTGTATGTGTGTATTCCGGTACATGATATCTAGAGTCCAGGAGGGTGTTCCAGAGCAATGTTTATACCGTAGAGGATTCCAGTATATGATACCTAGGTCGATGTTGAGTGTTCCGGTATGGTATGTGTGATGTGATTTGTACCCCGTGCTAGGGGAAGATACCCGATCGACGGAGGATTCCGGTCCGCTATATTATGAGTTGTACCCCGATGTTGTGTGTTCCAGGAAGATGTCTAGGCCGATGTCGAGTTCGGTACGATATGGATGAGTCGGGCTATGGGCAGCCGGCGCATTGCTCTGGGATACCATGGGTGGAATTTGTTGCTAATGATATTACTCTATGTGTTTATCTATTTTGATTCTTTGTGGTTACTTATGCCTGTTATGTGATTCTCTGTGATTTGATACATTTATGTCCGAGTGCCCGTTCAGTATCGAGTTTGATTTCCGGGTCGTTCTCGAGTGGGGTCAAGTGTGGCCTTTGAGTCACTTTCTTAATTGGCCTTTGTCACTGCTTACTAGTATGCCCTAATTGGACGGTTACCCGTGGTGGTGAGCGGATAGCTCATCACCTTAACTACTTTTTCCTACTGAGCGAAAGCTCGCCCCCTTAATTATTGTTTACAGGTTTCGATCGTGAGTTGGTTTAGAGGATGTCTCAGAGCTTGGAAGCTTGGCGAGAGTCCTAGTTTTGGTATCCTATAGAGACGTACTTTCCTTTTTGTATTAAATCTTTATTACTAGGTCTTCGAGCTTTTGACTCGCGTTACCGGAATTGTTGGTTTTGGAATTATGTTTAGAGTTTATTTCGTTAAAGTTTGCTTTATGTATCATTATTTATAGTTCACGTCCCGTGTCCGGTCAAAACCGGATTTGGGGCGTGACAATCAGTGTCAGATTGGGAAGGCGTAGTGCCTTCGTCAGGATTCCATTAAGGGGTGGTAGTGCGAAGCGGGTAATCGGGCCACCACTTGCAGTGATGGAGGTGATCAGGTTGTGCCCCATCGTGTTTCTAGTGGTAGAGGTGATGTGCGAGGTTGGTAAAAACGTGAGTGGAATGCAACAGATCAATACCATGGATGTGACGATTAGGGTTGCACAAAGGGATGGTAGAACCGAGAATGGACTATGCTCGATTGTTGTGGAGGATGAGGTGGTGGACATGAGTGCGTTGCCGACTAGATCATGGAACCAGAGAACGATACAGAGCCCTATGTAGCATCAGACTTACCGACGAGGGGCGACATGCACCCTCGCCTCGATTAATGAGGACTTCGTGGCTCATTGGGGTGTCGGCCAGCAACACAGCCCCATTGGACGTAAGGTGGAAGTGGTTCCACCATATTCTGGTATGATACTTTCCTCTCATCTCGAAAGCCAGCATTCTCGCATACCCTTCAAGTAATGGGCCGGCTCTGCCTTAGCTCTCTGTTTGATTCTATTGTATCGGTGTCTTCGGACGCTACCACAACGCTAGTTATTGAGCGCTTCTATAAAGCATATCGATTTTTTTGATCATTTTTCCTTTTCACTTGCGCTCATGATGTTAGGACCTGTTATTTGGGTTTTGATTTTTCATACTACACTTTTGTTTGATGTTCACTTTGGATTGGACATCTTTATTAATATATTTTCTTGTATCATTTAAAAAAACAAAGCAAGCATAAACTAGTAGCCCTTTATTAGAACCAATAATGACATGGAACTATGTTGTCAATTATTTTCTTAGGGCATCCACAGTGCTATAATCGGCTGCTGACGGAGAGGGGCTGACGGGGAGAATAAAAAATTATTTTTTGTAGGCTTATAGTCAGCTCTCCCAGCCAGTACCCTACAATGCTAGGTGGTTAAAGTGCTTATGATAACCCTTTTTGTTCAGATTTTTGTTCCCAACCGGCGGTGAGAAGAGGCTTGGAGCTCCCAGCCAGCCCTCCCCGCCAGCTCCACGCCTGCTCTCGCCGGCGATTACTCCCCGCCAGCTCCCAACTCACCACTGTGGATGTCCTTAACTACAATCTAGTAAGATAGTATAAACTCTCCGTTTTCTTATGATCACAAAAATGAGATTCTACTAACTCTTACATTAATAGAGAGAATTTTATGAAAACGACTTATACTAATATAGTATAAAGACTGATAAGAATCTAATTTTTCTTTTAATAATAACTTGCATTTAATTATTGTGAATAAAAAAATGAATCTGAATTAGAATCAGCTCAAAGAAAACCCCGAACTCGACTTATGAGTTTGTACATTTAGTTTCTATTAAAAACAAAAATAGTGGATATCCAAAAGATAGGAATGAAGAAATGACTGACAGAGGTGGGATTGGACCCTACTAGACAAGTGCTGAAGCTGTACCCATCTGGATCATTAAATGAGTCGGGCCAATCTTTTAGAAAGAACCTAGGAACAAGCGCAAATTGAAGAACCTATCCATATATATAGTGAATTAAATGTCTATAATTGATATTAGACCGTCTACCATAAGACTAGATCGAATCTGTTTAATCCGAATCTAATTAAAGTTATTTAAAAAAAATAGTTTTAATTAAACTTTTTTTGACTAAAAGGTATAAATTTTATTATAACAAAATATAACAGAGATGTATATCAAAGAACAAACTTTTTGACCATTAGAAAAGAACAGACACAAAACAAAAAATTCATAATTTTTTTTTATCAATATAACCGTTACGTACGGTGTTGAAAACATAAATGAAACATGTTGAAACAGATTTCGGGATGTCATTAAGGCCGCCATAAAGACATAAATGAACGGTGTAGGGGGGGGGGGGTAAGAAAATAGTACTAGAAGTCTTAGTTCAATCCATGGACCATGACTGCAACAGTAAAAGGAGGTACGACCTATACCAAGGACCCCTCCAAAGACGATTCCTGAAGCCCCGGGTGTCTAACATTCCTCCTGACGAGCCTGCTTACCGGATCGTCCCTGGGTGCATCTGTAGCAGCCCGCTTGACTCTGCTAGTAGAGGAAGCTCCAATAGCATTAACATATTAAACCCTAAAATCGTTAACTCTAAAACCCTAATTTTTAGTTATATCAAGACTTATTTTTTTCCGAACACAAAAAAGTATTGAGGTTCTAAAACACCATTACAGATAAACAAATCGAGGTTTGAGGACTTACAGGTCGAGCTTCACCGATTGCTTCATTGTAAATGTAACTATTGTTGTCCATGTTGGGTTTGTTTCAATTAATTGGAACAATGCCCAAAGCCCATTTGAGGCAACTTAAGCCCAAATGGAGATAGAGTTTCTATATAACCACTAGAAATCAGATTTGGAAGTGTGAGAGCCTCCATTGTTGAGAGGGGTTCTTTACCAACATGACCTTATTTTTTGCAAGTGTCACTTATGTAGTCTTCAATTTTTATCTCTCACCAAACTAGTCTCCTCTTTAATGAAAGTTTCTTATTTCCAACCTTACCCTTTTGACTATTAATTTTTTTGAAAAATAAAAAGAAAATGAAAAGAAAGAGTTGGTGCAGATCAGGTCAACACGCCATGTGGCATGCTCTGGTTCGCTCCTTCATTTTTAATGTTATTTTCACTATTTCGCTCAAAACTACTCTGTTTTAGCTCCGATTTATTTCGTTCTTTCGCCAATAATTTTATTTTTTTACGGCCTACAAAACAAGACCAATCATCAATATATTTTGAAAACTTGAAAAATATCGACCAAGAACGAGGTTATGCACAGTTATTATTAAACGCTAAAAATATAAAAACGAGACACAAACTAGGTAAAAATATAGGGGAAAATGGTCAAATTAACTACGACACAATTACGCTCATCACTCATCATCACTCACCTCCATTTTAGTCTTCCCGACAAAAAAGTTCACGTCGTTAATTAATTGATGAAGCTGCAATTATAAATGGGACCAACAATCTCCACTTAAAATCACTCGAAATATCAATTTGTTGATTCGTCGAGCTATTGAATTACTTATTTCGAACTACATTTGAACATCAATTTCGTGATTTTGTGTTCTTAAAATTATAGTTAGTTATTGTTCGTCTCCCGGATCTGGAATGGATGTTTCAGACCGGCACTTAAATCTGGACATTAAGGCCCATAATAATTATCCCAACTGTAAAATAAATCGAAGATCTATGAATATTCTGCTTGTCCTGGTATAAATATTCCAGATTAGCAGATAAAAGACACAAGTAGAACAAAATTGTTGTTTCTCAAAAACAAGAGTAAAAGGTATTGAACATTGAAATTGACATTCATTCATATTTCAAATACAAAAAGTTTGAATTAATCAATCCTACTAAAGTTTGAATATCCTTCCAAACTTTACAAAATCAACAAAAACAAACTTTTTAGATGGTTGACTTAGATACATTCAAGTTTGACTTCAATCGGCGAGGAAGAGGTGTAAGAACCGCCTCCGGTCGAACCGGTAAATTCTAGCGAAGTTTGACTTTCGGCTGGAAAAGTTAACCGATGACTCCGGAAGTCATCCGGGACCTTTCCGGGGCCCAAAAAGCTTAGCCACCATCACGGTTAGCTTAGTTGGACCATTTCCTTTCGTTTGACTGTAATATTGGAACAAGTCAACATTGGTCAAATCCGAACTTTTTATCGACTAAAGGAGAGTGGTCCCCACTATGCCACATGTCACTAGTGGCTTGGAGGAAGAGAAAGAGGTTCTAATGACCTTCCTACCCTCACTAGTTGTCCATAAAGGGATAAGAACTAAAAGGGTTTTTGGTCTTTTTCACCTCTAGGTCTTTTTAAGGCATTGGATGACACAAAATCAGATTATTTCCCTTGTAGCAGTCGAAAATTGAGAGAGGGAGGAGAGCTTGGAGCTTCCATGGTGTCTTGAAGAGAAAGCAAGAGAAAAAGGGGACCTTTTGTGCCAATCTCTACCCAAATCTTCTCCAAATACCTTCCATCTTCATCATCTCATTCTCCTAGAGGTTTGTATACTCTTAACTCTTCATTTCAATCACTTTCATGTCATGAGTTTCCTTGCTTTTGACTAGAACTTGTTAGGTTTTACCTTATTTAGTGTTGGTTGGTGTTGTAGAGAAGGAGTAGATGAATTGTTGTTGAAATCCTTGAGTTTTTAATGGTTTTTGTAAGAACCGCTCTGGTCGATCCCGGTCGAACCGGTGACTTTTAAGACAAGTTTGGCTTTTTGCCGGAAAAGTCAACCGATGACTCGGAAGGTCATTCGGGGCTTTTTCGGGGCCCAAAATGCTAGTCGTCATCATGGTTGGCTTAATTGGGCCGTTTCCTTTCGTTTGAGTATAATATTGAAGGAAGTCAAAGTTGGTCAAAATTGGACTTTTTATCGACTAAAGCAATATTAATTATCACGCTGGAAATTAATTTGGAAAGCTAGAGGACCTACTTGGACACTTGTCATTATTTGGTTAGAAGAGAGAAAAGGGAGTGGTCTTAGACCACTTTACCCTCCTAAAAGCTCCTACAAGAGAAATCATCTAAAGGGCTTTTAGTCATTAACCATCTCTAGGTCTTATATGAAATTGGAAGACCAAAAACACCTCATTTGTTTGTGTGTAGCCGAAAATTGAGAGCAAAGGGAGAGAGAGGAGCTCCATGGAGTCTTGAAGAAGAAGCAAAGGAAAAAGGAGCAACTTGGTGCCATTTCCAACCTCTTCCCCCTCCATTTCATCATCATCTTCTCCATCTCACTCTCTTAAAGGTAATGGAACTAGCTACATCTCTTTTCCCTTCATCTCATTTCACGGGTTTTGGGTTGGGTTTGCTAGAAGTTGTTGGTTTTGATTGAAATGAGGCTAGATGATGTTGTGAAGAAGCTTTGTTGGGTTTTTGATGGAAGACCTTGGATTTTAATGGAGTTTTTTATTTGATTTTGATTTGGAGAATCCTTGCAAACTTGTTTATTTGTTGATTCTATCATGGGTAGAGGAGTATTGGAGGTATTTGACTGTTTTGAGGGTTCGAGATGGTTAAAAATGGAGTTTGGTAGTGGATTTTTGGAGAAAAGAAGCTGGAGGTTGAAGAAGGGCGAATCTGCCCTAGAGCGTCACAAATCCGTGACGGACGGAGTCACGGCTCCGTGAGGGAGTCCGTGACAGCACACGTCACGGCTCCGTGACGTCATCCGTGAGGGTTGGGGTCACGGCTCCGTGACCGTGTCCGTGGCAGACCTGTTCTGGTGTATTTTGAGGGTTTTGCACCGTTTTCGATCCTTGTTTGGAGCTGAACTTTTGGGAAGGTTTTGGGGACTTTATTTACTGTTAAGTGGAGTCTAATTAGAGTTTGTTTGGTGTTTAAAGACCTTGGGACCGAACTTGAAGAACGAAGACCACGCCGGGACCCGTGTGAAGAACGGAGTTGCGACTTTTGAGCTTGACAACAGAGTTTAGAGGAAGACCACATGGTAGGGAAAGTCTTAACTTCTTAATTAAGCGCTTAGTATGCATGTTAGGTTAATAAAATTGGAAAAGGTCCTAGAATTGCCTATAGGATGCGAATAACTAGAATAATCGTCTTTCAATTACTAATAACCGGAAGTGTCTAGAATGCATGTTTAGGATGAAGATCACTTGTGCAACTCGCTTTCAATACTTGGGACTTGATTTACTGGTAGAGAGGCTGTGAAGAGCTCTCGGATTAGTTGTGTGCTAGGATCACATACTTGGTTGCTAGTTGTTAGGATAAACTAAGGGTCTAATAAAACTAGTTAGCTTGTATGATTAAATGCTCAATTGATCGTTCACATGATTGTTGATTGGTTGAATGCTTACTTGATTGGTTGAGTGATTGTGTTGTTATAATTGTTGATTGAACGGATGATCGAGTATGACTGGTTGTGCCAATACAATCAGGTGATCGATGTACCGCTGGTTCGTGACAGGTAAGTATACGGTAAGTGTGGAGTGTGATTGGATGTCTTTGCTTGATGAAAGTGTTATTTGAGAAAGGTTCATTGTTGTACGAATTTAGTGCTTGTGTATTTATTCTTATTCTTGAAATGTTGTTTGTTTGTTTGGTTCGGTACTACACCGGGGGGGGGGGGGGGGGGGGGGGTAATCCGGTGCCGTTGTGGTGGTTGGAGTTTGACAGAGAGAGTGATTATTGAGTGGTTATTGGAGCCTGAGAGCTCGGCAGATACTACGGGATATTGAGTGATTATTGAGTGGTTAATTGAGTGATGTGAGGGGCCTAAGGGCTCGACAGATCCTGCGGGATATTGAGTGGATTCCTTCATGAGAGATGGTGACTGTAGTCTCACCCAAGAGTGTGCATCCTATGGAAGCACTACCTTGGTTCCCTATGACTTATGGTCGTGGAGACAATTTCGAGAACACCGAAGATGAGCATCCCTATGGGATGGTTTCCGGTGCTCCGACGTATGTGCCTCCTCCGGACCGAGGGAAAATATGATATGATATGAATACTCTAGTAGATCGGAACATGGGAACCGAGGTGACACTAGAATCTATTCATGGATCGGAGGCTTGAGAAAGCAAGTGGTTGGCACGATATCAATTACTCCTATTTAATCGTTATGATACTTTACATGGATTCCGTTATGGAACCCTCAAGTTGATGTTATTTTCAAGAAGTGTGAACTATCTTATTCTATCTTGTTTATATACGTTATTTCATCATACTTGTCTTATTCTATTTTATTGCACATTATTTCATTGTTGGTCGTTTTGGTTGTTATTTGAGTTATCTGTTGCACGATACAGTATTGATCTAAAGGTTGAATTGTTAAGGTTTTTCCTACTGAGCGTAAGATCATCCCCTTTAGTTTTCTTACTGTTTTACAGGTGTAGCTGATGTCTAGTGAGTTCGAGGCTCGTGAGCTTTAGGACATCTTGGGATTTTTCTTAGAGTTGTGTTGGTCTTGCGTTTTAAACATGATTTATTTGACTATTTTCGTTGAGCTGTGACTCACTGGAGATTCTAAACTATTTACCGTTAATTTTGAGAAGGTTTACTTATTTATTTGGAGTTTACGTTTATTATTTATTGCTTTTCTGTTATCAATTCTGGTCACGTCTTGAATCCGGTCAAAACCGGATTTGGGGCGTGACAGTTTTTGATTGGGAAATCCTTTGGGTACTTGTTGTTTGGATGATTCCTACCATGGGTAAAGGAGAAATGGAGTTATTGGACTGTTTTGGGAGTTTTGGATGACTGAAAATGGAGGTTTTTGATGTATTTTCGTGAAAATCGTGTCTGAAGGAGGAAGAAGACGGACTCTGTCCAGACCCATCACTGATCCGTGACAGGGACCGTGACGGAGGACGTCACGGCTCCGTGAGGGAGACCGTGACGGCGTCAGACACGGCTCCGTGAGGAGAACCGTGACGGCGCAGCCCACGGATCCGTGACCAGATCCGTGGCAGACCAGTTTTTGTTTTATTAAACCCTTTTCGTTTATTTTTCATTTACTTCAAGAAGGTGTTTTTGAAACAACGGGTGGAGTCTTTTGAACTTAGATGATTGCACTTTTGGTTAGCCTTTAATTAGAATTTAATTGTGATCCAAGACCTTGGAACCGAGCTCGAGGGACGAAGACTACTTGGGGACCCGTGAGAAGAACGGAGAGGAAGCTAGCCCGGACTTGAGCAGCTAGGAGTATTATTAGAGGAAGACCTTGAGGTAGGGAAAGTACTAAACTCCTCTTGTAATTTAATACTTTAGTATGCCTATTAGGTTAATAAAATCGGAAAGGTCCTAGATTGCATATAGGATGCGAATAACTAGAATAATCGTCTTTTAATTACTAATAACCGGACGTGTCTAGTATGCATGTATAGGATGTGAATAACTAGTTTAACTCGTTTTCAATACTTCGGAAATTGCCGTGCTGGTAGAAAGGCCGAGATGAGCTATATGATTGGTTGTGGTTGCCTCACATGCATTGCTTGCTTAGTCTTTAGGATAAATTAAGAGTCTAACGAAACTAGATAAATATTATGCTTGAATGATTGAATGAATGCCTGAATGATTGAATGATTGAGTGTAATTGATTGTGCTAAATGGTATGATCAGGTGAGTGATAGACCGATGGAACATGATTGGTAAGTATGCCGGTAAGTGTAATGGTGGATATGAATTCCTTGTGAGGTGAATTGATGAACCCGTGGATTTCTTATTTTGGTTGTATGATGTGTTGGCATGCTAGTCTCTTGTATGATAGGTTTATTTGTGGTCCGGTATGGTACCTACACCGTGGAGGATTCCGGTGTGGGGTAGTATCATAGCCGATGAATAGTTTACCCTGCGGGGCATTGGTTGGTTTACCCTGCGGGGAATTGGATGGTTGATTTACCCTGCGGGGAATTGGTTGGTTGGCCCTGCGGGGCATTGGTTGAGTTACCCTGCGGCGAAATTGGATGGTTGACCCTGCGGGGCATTGGTTGATTTACCCTGCGGGGAATTGGTTGGTTGACCCTGCGGGGCATTGGATGGCTTACCCTGCGGGGATGGGTATTTGTGATTCATCCGAGTGTATGCGTCCTGCGGGAGCATTCTGGGAAGGTTACCTTGTTTCACCCCGATGACATATGGTCCTTTGGGGGCATTTCCGAGAATCCTGACGACATGTGTCCCTCAGGGATGTTTCCGGTAGCCCGATGTATGTCTCTCCTCTGGACCGAGAGGAAATCTGATATGGCACGAGTACTCTTGTGGATCGGAGTATGGGATCCGACATGACACAAGAACCTATCGTGGATCGGAGTATTGGAATTTGAGTGGTTGACGTGATATTTGTTTGCTCCCATTTTAGTAGTTATCAAACATTACAACGATTTTCACTTAATCTCTTAAAGTTACCGTTATCCTTAAGAATGCGATATTATTCTTATCTTTACCTTTTCCATAACATCTTATTGGTTAATAGTATTAATTGCAAATCGTGTCGTCGTGCCAAAGCAGTTTTATTACTAACTTGGAGGTTAAATTGTTTATGATTTTCCCTACTGAGCGTAAGCTCACTCCCTGTTGTTTTATCTACTGTTTGTACATGCGTGCTTGGTGATTAGTGGACTCGAGGCTCGGGAGCTTCTGGATAGTCTTTACTACTATTGTTTACGTTTTGGAACACATCTTTGAGTTATTTGATCGGAACCTTAATTGAGCATTTAATCGGTTTTTATTATTATTTTTGGTTACTATTTTATTGTCAACTCAAGTCACGTCTCGAGTCCGGCCAAAACCGGATTTGGGGTGTGACAATGCATGTCCAGCAAGGTCATTCAAAGTTTGTTAGACGAAGCTATGGTCGCATTACGACTACGGAAGAGAAACTACATCGAATGAACATTTAATGCACGACTACTTTGATAGGAACCCCGTGTATAAGAAGATGCATTTTCGTCGTCCTTTCCGAATGCCAAGGATGTGTTCATCCCTATTTTCCGTGCATTGGAATTTAAATTATGTTCAATAAAAATGACAATTGCCATTCGACTTTTTTGCAATATAAGTTGTTACAAAAGATACAATATCCGATTAATTTCAAACATATTAATAAGAAAATTTTATTTTATTCGAACATTCAGCACGAATAACCAACCCAAACAATCACCTACTAGAGATTATTGGCCAATAATATTGGCTGATAAAAAAAACTAAAATAATATTATTTAATCTAAAAACCAACCCGGACAACAAGTACGAATAAACTATCACTAGACATGCTTGTATGACTCACGTAAACAAATTTGTTTACTAAAAAAGTTGTGATTGTTGGTAATTCTTGAGTCCATTTTGGCTTTCCACTTGTGGTTTTCGGTTGAGTACATAAATGCACATATGTTACCATCATCTCTTTTATTCTTGCAGTCAATTCTATAGGTCTATTTTTGGGATATGAAAATGTGGACCAATTGGGTGGTGTTTTGCTCTTGCTGGCTGTGAGTGATTAAACCCTCCACCGACTTCATTTGAACTATATTTATTTTTCATGCAAATGCAGTGTGCGTACTTCAGCTAAATGAAATCATTGATTGATCTTCTAGCAAGCTAGCTAGCTGGTCAGGAGCCCACTACATAATGTGAAGTGATGGAGTTCACAAGTTTGGTATATATCACTTGTCATTGGTGATATTATATGCTATGATGATCGATTTCAAGACATCATTGTTCTTTATTTATTGAAATAATAGATAATGATTTTTTTTATATATAATCGTGGACGAACAAGATTATAAGCTTTTTAAGGTTTTTTTTGAACGAAAGGTACAATTTTTATTTACATCTCAGATTGAACGATACATTGTAATACGTCAGGCACATGGTCCGATCACTGAAGAACAACCACTGACCGAGCTTCTCGTGCTAACCAGTGAGAACCTTAATTCACAGTTCTTTTTACAAATTGAAGGGTGATCCCCTCGTGTTGAGAAAGCAGAAAACGGATGTTTCGAATAATAGTCCCCACTAGAGAAGTCGGGGGTTCCCCATGGAGAATCATATTGATGAGGACCTGAGCGTCAGACCGAACTATAATAGAATCCCCTAACCTAGGTGCATTCTGAAAAAGCAGTAGCCAGAGCGCAAGCCTCCACCATGATCGGAGACCAGCTCCCCGGGAGCGGGCCATTAGCAGCCAGGTGGATCATCCCATGTGTATCCCTTGCGATAATGCCTCACGCTGATTGATTCGTATCTTGGAATATCGCCCCATCAACATTAATAGCTATGGTACTTGGGGGCGGCCTAATCCACTTAGCCAATTAAGATTGAGCTTGCGGCCGAACCGATGTAGCCATGACTTTCGCTTCCTGCCATGCCTTAAGGTGTGCCGCCGCCGATGAGATCACCCGCAGCGCAGCCGGGAACAACCCTCCCTATTTTAGACCATTTCTTGCCTTCCATATCTCCGATAGGACGTATAGGATTTTTGCCACCTTCTATCTCGGTTGTCCTGCTTCTATCCCCTCCCACCACTGCACAAAACCTCCACACGAGCCCTGGGGGTTCAGGCTTCCGAATTGGGACCAACACGTCTTTGAAAACCCAGACTCCAAGACTAGATGATCAACTGTTTCCGACGCCCGACCACATATATCACACGTGGCTAATACCGGGACAAAGCGTTGGTTGAGGTTGGAAGCGACTTGCAACATACATGTCAGACATCTCCATAGAAAAATCAAGAGGCAAGGTGGTGCTGGAATATTCCAAAGGGTTGACCATGCCACCATTGTCGTGACGGGAAACATGCCTTTCACCTACCAATAATGAGTGACCTTCCTTTGTAGTGTACTCTCCGGTTCGCTCAGAAGCCCAATACTAGGTGGCCGAAGTCCGAAGATTAGAGAGCGAGATCTGGAGAATGTAAGCCCTTTCCTTTGAATGAAACAACTAGGCCAATAGTGGTGCATCCCAACATAACCTCCCTGGTATCATTAACCCCATGATCCGAGCTCCGTCCAAGGAAGGCCGTGTCGAAGTGATATGGGGCCAGGGGCCAAAAGCCACGGGTTTCCCTTAATGTAAATGTCTCGGCCATCACCTATTACGATACGAATCACCTTCCGAAGTAGTTTTTGAGTGGATATAATACTGGCCCACGTAAAGCTAGAATTGGCTACGATTGTAGCTTCCAAGAAATTAGTCTTCGGGTAATAGCGTTCTTTCAGCATGAGAAAGTGAGGTTTTTTTAGGTATTAATCTATAGAAAAGTTTTTGAAAAATAATCAGATTTGGTATAATGTTACAAATAAATTATATTATATCAAAGACAATAATAAATATTCAATATATATAATTTAAATTATTTTATCATTTATCATTATTAATTTTAAAAATAATAAGCATAAATATTTAAGATATATTTTAAAATTTATTAATAATATATATTATTCTAATATATTATTCTAATAGATATATTTAAGATATATGTTTTATTGGTTTAGAAAAATAGTAGTAATAATATTTTAATAAAGTACAAGCAGGACATTTTTCTCTCAATTTAGACTCCCAAACCCTTTTTCGTTTTATCCTGTCGTCATTGTTGCTTTGCCCTTGTCGGTGACGCCTACAGCCTGCATCGTTGTCGTCGATGTAAGTCCTTCCTCCCCTTTCCCTTCTCTTCCTCGAACCTCCTCTTTCTCCGCACTCTTCCTCTTCCCCTTCGTTCTCCCCCCCTTCATTTCTTCCGATATTCTGCTTCGCCTTTTTCGGTGGTCCTCTCTCTTGGTGAAGGCGACTCATTTGGTGGCGGCTTAGATCCGGTCTTGGGTCTTCTCTACTCCGACACGCTTTCTGTAGATAAAGGGCCGGTGTTCTCCGACCCGGTGGTTAACTTCTCAAACTCTTTCCCTATTCTTCGTTGGGATTCGGTCCTTATGGAAAGTGGCTCGTAGAAAGCTCGGTCGACGACAGCTCTGCTCGCCATTCTCGGTTTGGGTTGGGTCTATAGTGGGTCGGGTCTGTGTTCGTTTTGACAGGGTCGGGTTGGGGCCGAGTCTAGACATGGCCGGGTCTGGTGCACAAAGCTCCTGGTTCAGTTTGGCTAGTGGATTTTTGAAGGTCCACTATCTTGACTTGATGAAGTTTTGTTATGTCTAGATGGTGAGTCATGGCTCATGTTGTGACTTTGGTGTGGCATTGTGCTTTTATACTGGTTTTGATGTTAGATCTACCCGGGTTGGGGTTGGCTCGTGCTCGATATAATTAAAGGACTCCCCCTTTGGGTCGTCGCTTGATGTTGGACGACTAGCGGTTACCGATCACGGTTTCGGAAAGCTTAGCTCAAGTTCCATCCTCGGATCCCCGGAAGTGATGACTTTGTGCCGCTACCTTCTTCGAGGTCTAAGCTCGTACTCAGTAGGAATACCGGCTCTCCCCCTTTTGGGATTTTTCGGTGTTGATTGGAATTAGGTTTAGGAGGGTTGAGTTTGAGCTCCAACGTCCGCTCTGTCCTTTGCAGTCACGTCGGTGGAGTGTCTCTTAGGTCATTGTATGTGTCTATTTCTAGCTCAGGTCGTGGGACACGTTTCTTCATCCTATTGTGTGTGTATCGTTGTGGAGCTACTCTTGCTACATCTGGTGGTTCGTTTCCTTGCCTGGTGTTTCGTTTCAGATCTAGACATGGGACACGTTTCATTATCTATCCGGGTGTTGATCGTCGTGGATCTAGGGGCTCATCGTGGTTCTGATACTGGTATACACTCTCTTCAGCTTAAGATTTGTGTTCCCGCTTTACCCCTTTTTCGTTATCTGTTTGATATTCATCTGCTTCATTCCACTTTTGTGGTTAGGACTTGCCAGTTTAAGGTGTTGGCCACTGGTGACTGGTTTGGCCGTTATGCCTTTTAGCTGTTTAATTTCAGATTCATTTATTGGAGTTTCTGTGTTCAGGTGGGTATTTCTCATCGGAACTGTCTTCGTCGCTTACGATGTTATCCGCCGACGTGTTAATGTTCGTCTTCCTGTTTGTGTGACAGGTTGATGGTCCTAATGAGACATGATGTTATACTTTCTTAGGCTGTTGGTTTATAGTCAGTATCGCTTGTGCTTAATGGTTGAAATATCCTGGTTAAAGAACTTTTCTTTAGTGCGTTTCATGGTTGTAAAATCCAGGTGTTAGACGTTTTACTTTTATTTAAAATTTGGTTTTAGACCTTTATTATTGTCAGGTTTGCTCCCATGTTGGGATGCCGGAATTCCTTCTATATGAATGTTCTTTCATGTATAAAGTTGTTCCCCTTGTTGAGACTGTTAAGAGGCTGGGCTATCATGTTAGTGCTCGACTTTCAGGTCTATAGCTAGACCATCATCATCTTGTACTCCTCTTTTACCGCATGAGGTTTTAATTTAAATTTTCACCGCTGATTAAGAAAAAACACTTGTTAGATTTGTATCGAGACCAAACAACTTCTTAATACAAACTCTACCATTGATTTAAATGTACTCTCAATACTCCGAACTACAATTTAAAGGGCGCTATATTTTAATATATCGTTTCATAAGTATACACATGAGACGTCACATAACATATCGTTTCTAAAGAGTTTAAAGCGACACACATTTAATGTAACGTTGCATAAAAGACGCTACACGAAGTACTGTCTCATGATTGGTCACCTACGAGACGGTACTTTAACTCCATCCCTAGGGAATTTCTGCATATCCTGGCGAGTGAGAGTGACTATTCAACCACTTTGTCGCAAACAATTTGAAGACAAATCTTGTCACGCCCCAAATCCGGTTTTGACCGGACTCGAGACGTGAACTAAAAATAATGATAAAGAAAACAAATTTAAACGAAATAAACCTCCAATAATAGTTCAAAATTATCAATCCCGATAATAAGAGTCAAATTCTCAATATCCAGATTAAAGAAGTTTAGTACGAAAAGGAAGTACGTCTCTAGACCATCCAAAACTAGGACTCTCGCTAAGCTTCCAAGCTCCGAGACGTCCTCTAAATCAGATCCCGCTCAAAACTTGTAGAACAATAGGGAAGGGTGTGAGCTTTCGCTCAGTAGGGAAAAAGTAGTAAAGGGGATGAGCAAGTCGCTCACCCCACGGACACCCGTCCAAATATGGCATACTAGTAAAGCAACGACGACTACCGAAAACAAACGGAAAACACGAATCACAGTCACACTCATAACTAACCTTACATAACAATAACATCGTTTGATCATACCTCTTACCCAATCACCACACTTCGCTATGAAATCAATCTTGCTCAACAATTAGCAATTTCTCAATGTTCACACCAAAACCATATCTCAAGTGTCATAGAGTAATACACACAGTAACACAATAGTAATCACACAACGATAAGGAGCACACGTCAATAGGGAGCACACAGCTATAGCACATTTTACCGACACCTAGTCGGAAGGCAGACACACCTCATCACGGAAACTGAGCACATTTTACGTGTCACGCCCCAAATCCGGTTTTGACCGGGCTCGAGACGTGAACTTAGAGTAATAAATAATAAAAGACAATTTTGAAAGAAATAAGTTTCAACAATAATAATAATCCGATAAAAGTGAGTCAACAACTCATAAGTCCGGTAATAAAATGTTTAGTAAAAGAAAAAGTGAGAGTACGTCTCTAGACAACTAGACAAGACCCTCGCTAGCTCCCAAGCGCCGAGAATCCCGGTAGCACAAATCCCGCTCAAGACCTGCAAAACAACAAGGTAAAGGGGGTGAGCTTTCGATCAGTAGGAAAAGTAGTTAAGGTTATGAACATCCGCTCACCACCACGAGTAACCGTCCAATTAGGGCATACTAGCAAGGCATAACGACTAACAACGTCCACGGAAGTTTACCAACCACTAAACACTCTCACAAGACCATAACCACACTCAAACATCGCACACACCGGTGGGCCTCAGTCTGTACTATTTCAAGAGCAAATCGAGACAAGGAGGTGAACCTCGCCTCGTACTCGGACACTGTCAGTCCCTCCTGACACAGCTCCAGGAACTGCTGGTGCCTGTCATCCAGTACTGCATGTGGGAAATACTGCTCCAGAAAGCGTTGTCCGAACAGTGAAAAGTCATCTCCCACTCGCGCCTGCTCGCGCTGCCACCAATGGTAGGCCTCTCCCTCCAGATGAAATGCTGTGAACGGTACTCTCATGCTACCACTCAGTATCCTTGATGTGTCCAGGTTGCGGGTAATCCGCTCCAGCCACCTCTTGGCTGCCTCGGGGTCTGGCTCCTCGGAAAAGACAGGTGTGCCCAGTCTGCGGAAGTCTCGCAGCGCCTGAGCTGTGTAGCTGTCGACCTGACTAGGTCCCTCGGTGGCTGCTGTAGTGACAGCAGGCACAACCTCCGGTGTCGGAGCTGTAGCCTCTTTCCGGGAAAAGGTTGCTGCCAAGCCCTGAACAATGCGATTCAGCTCCTCCAGAGCTGCCACCTGGGTAGTCTCAACTCTCTCGTGCCCCTTAGCGGGTGCACATTGGGCACTTGTTGCCCCTGCCGACTCGTCGGTCTGTGGCTGCCCTCAGCCTCTAGCGGGCCGGCTCCTCGTGCCTCGTGGTACGTAAGTCGGTGCCATGTCGTATATCCGCTGCACGGATAACGCACATGCTCAGTTTCTTAATTCGTATAGAACGACGCGCTTAAAATAACCAACATCACACACAGTCCATCACAATAGTACTCATACTAATATTATACTCAGTATAGCATAGTCACACAAGTTCACACAATTATAGAAGTCCACATACTAGTGCGTCACACATATCACACACTCAAGCAACGATGTTACACACAGTCAAACACTCCACAATGTATCCACCACACAACAAATACACATTAGACAACCATCAACTTAGACTCCAATTCTTAACACGTTCTCTTTCTAACATAACATTCATGTTGACATCACGTCGTTACAACCCGGTTCAGGCGTCCACGAATTACGTTGTAACCACTTAACATCCCTCCATTCACGTCCAGCTACAGTGGCCCCTATAGCCGAATCGTGATGGTACATACACTTCAGTTTCTGCAGAAAATTGGGCATGACCCGTTCGTAAATTACATTAACCATCCGCTTATGCGGGACAACCAATCACAACTTGCACAAAGCACTCAACACAGTCATAGCACACAACAAGTTATCGCAGCTACACACCTCGGGTCTTGGTAATTTCACTCTTTTCGCCCGGCCAAGTCCACACTCGGAAAAACAGTTAACTCAAACAATGACACTAACCACAATGGTTCACCAAAAGTACACGGTACATAGGCCGGACATTTCACTAACCCGAGACTCTCTCCGTCTCGCTTCTACGCGTAGGACATTTCTAACTTGCGTAACCGCCACACGACGACCTAACGACCCAACTCTACCCACCTAATTGACGTACGGTCCGAATTTTTTGAAAAACAATTTCAATGAAACCAAGCTCTGATACCAAATTGTCACGCCCCAAATCCGGTTTTGACCGGACTCGAGACGTGAACTTAGAGTAATATATAATAAAAGACAATTTTGAAAGAAATAAGTTTCAACAATAATAATAATCCGATAAAAGTGAGTCAACAACTCATAAGTCCGGTAATAAAATGTTTAGTAAAAGAAAAAGTGAGAGTACGTCTCTAGACAACTAGACAAGACCCTCGCTAGCTCCCAAGCGCCGAGAATCCCGGTAGCACAAATCCCGCTCAAGACCTGTAAAATAACAAGGTAAAGGGGGTGAGCTTTCGCTCAGTAGGAAAAGTAGTTAAGGTTATGAACATCCGATCACCACCACGAGTAACCGTCTAATTAGGGCATACTAGCAAGGCATAACAATTAACAATGTCCACAGAAGTTTACCAACCACTAAACACTCTCACAAGACCATAACCACACTTAAACATCGCACACAACCAATCATCAAGCATACAACACACATCAGATGAAACACATGTCCCGTACAGCAGTCCCCAACATCACCGGCTATTACAGCCCGTTCCAATTATTTCGTACCAGACCACACAACATCGGTACCGACATCTTCCCGTCACTTAAACTCGGGTCACATCCTTGACCGGGACATACATCGGTTGGACGTCTTCCCAGCACACAGCCTCGGGGCATCACTCATAACACATATCGGACCAGCATATACCTCGGTCGTACGTCTTCCCGGACCACATAGCATCGGGGTAATGATCACACCATCCTCGGTCTAGATACCTGATGTGGACATAAAATACATCTATTTTAGATGTCATTAGTCCACATTTATGCTCTTTTTAGTCACGAGTTAATGAAATGATGCATTTTACTCTCGTATTGTGTATTTGGTCTTGTTTCAAGGTTCATCAAGTTTTCGGGGCAAAAATGGGTAATTCGGGAGTGAAACGGAGCAAATTTGGAAGTTGGACAGAAGTGTCAGCAACATGCACCAGTTTCTTGCACGCCATGCAACAAAATGGTGCACTCAGGACAGAGGAGTCAAGAAAATGCACCAGTTTGTTGCACGGCGTGCAAGAAACTGGTGCAACTTAAGTGCACCAGAAACTTGCACGGCGTGCAAGCGACCGTGCAAGCGTCAAAAACGCGATTTCAAGTTGTGTTTCCTATTTTTTATCAGAGTTAACCCGTCATATAAAAGAGAATTTAGGTCAGATTGAAGGGGATCACGAATTGGAGGAGAAAAACACACTTTGGAGCTTGGAGAACTTGGAGAGAAGAGCAAAGCAAGAGATTAGAACATCAAGGTTTTGTGTAATTGGATTGAAACTTGATATTAGTATTACTCTTAATGTTTAATATGAATCTCAGTGTTTTATTCATCTCTATGTGTTCTTATTCTCGTGCTATGAACTAAACTCTTATGATCTAGGGCTAGGGGTGAAGATGTGATGAGTGGAATTAACTTGTTTGGGTTATGCATTTGTTAACTAGTATTAGGATTTCATTTATTTAATTCCGTTCGTAATGCTACATTGCCTTGATCACGTATATGTATGATTCAATCTTGTTAACCAACAATTGAGAAATGAGGTTAGGAAGAGGAAAAGGAATTAAATAGCTCGGGTTTTAATCTAAGCCATAATATGGCTAGAATGACACGAGTGCAATAGCCATAGGAGTAAAACCCGAAAGTTAGAGGAATTCATAGAATATAATGCTATATACCGCTCTACACCTAGATTAGAGATAATCAGGTGGACCGAGTATGTTAGGGTCCTAATACGATCGAGAGATGGTTAGGACTATACTTAGAGAATTCCCGTTGCCCTTAGAATAATATTAGTTGTAAATGTATACCGAGTCCCGTTAAATCATTCATCACATTCGAACCCCGTTAAAGTCCTAGATCGCCTTTTATCTCTGATTTACAATCCTGTGACTTTGTGCTTATTTTCGGATCATTCACATAATCTCGTTACTTGCATGAATTTACATTTTACAAAACCAAACCAATCACCAGTATAGGAATAGCTTGATTATCGGATTAATTAACTAAAGTGCTTGTTTAATTGCTCCCTTGGGTACGATAACCGGACTTGAACCGAAATACTACTTGACGACCGGTGCGCTTGCCGCGCCTTTTTTGTGAGTTAATTCTCAGGGTGTCAAGTTAATGGCTCCGTTGCCGGGGAGCAACTAAGGCAACTCTGATACGTTTGTAATTCGTGTTAAGACTATTTCATATTTTTTTTTGTATATATTTGCTTAGTTGATTCATTGAATTATAACTTTTATGGAGAATTGGTATTGTGATACTGTGTATTGTGATTGTTGCGGAGCTTATGATCATTCTAACTATTATTGTGAGTACTTGAATTCAAATGCATATTGTCAATATTGGGAGGACCCTTCCACTTTTGATCAAGGTTGTCAAGTGGAACCACAAGAGTCTTCCTCCAAACTGGAGCAGATGATGCTAACCATGATGGCACAGATGAAGGAGGATAGTGAGCTGCACAAGGTATCTGTGCAGGAGCAGCAGATAGTGAACCGGAACAATGATTCCCGTTTTCAGAAGTTGGAAATTCAATTGGGTCAAATAGCCAATGCAATGAATAAAATATATCCTCAGATACAAGTGGTGAATGAGAGAGCTCTACACGATCAAACAAGTCACATTGAGGAAAATCATTCTGAGTACTTAGGTGATTCAGTAGAACAAGAAACTCATTATCCAACCATGAGTTTAGGGGTAAGTGCAGAATGTGAGGTATCAAGTTCTTACTCCTCTAGTACAATATCTATTCCATCTCCATGTAGTTTTGATGCTTTGAATTCTTTAAATGTAAATAATAATTGTATAATTGAAAAAAATAGTTCACAAACTATTGCTAAGCCGAATCCTTCCATAGTATCCATAGAGTTGGCTGACAAGTCTATTAGATATCCAAGGGGTACTATGGAAGATGCTCTTAAGAGATGGGTTATATTTGAATCTCCCATTGATTTTATAATCCTAGACATCGAGAATGATGTCGAAATTCCATTTGGTGTGGGAGATTCATTTTTTGATTCTAGCAAATCAACTTTGTATGTTCAACCCGTCCCATTAATTTTTAAATTAAATGTTGAGCATAGAGTTGTTAATATTGAGCATGAATTTGTTGATACATTTGCTAGTCCCCAATCCCCGTTTGTGAGCTTATGTTACTCTATTGTGGTAGATGCTCTTGACGCTCGCTGTCATGAGTATTTTCCGCTTAATGGGATTCATATCCCTATCAAGTTGAGCCAAGATGAACCAAATTATAATTATTCTGTTAAGGCAAGCTTGATGAAGTTATCCTTGAGTTTGGAACTTTTACAAAACTCAAGGAAAAGAATTTTTTACTGCATTGTGTTTCTTCTCCTAGTTTTTCACTCATATTTAAAGAGAAGGATGCAATGGAAGTATGAGATTTGTGGGAGGCCTCCCGATTGAGCCTCCTTCCTGTCGAGCAAACGACGTTAAACAAATGCGCTTGTTGGGAGGCAACCCAATATTCCTACCCCTCGTTGTTTTGTATATGTTATGTCTTGCTCTTATTCTCTAACTATTTGTGCAAGTTGGTGATACTGGATGGAAGCTTGAGGGTTAAAATCATATTTGTTAGCGCCAAGTTCTCGAGAACTCACTTGGGCGGAGTAGTATTCCATCTACCATGCACAAAGGCAATTTCAAGTATTCAGGAAAAAGTAGTACCGGTGAAGGGGAAATATCTCTATCCCTCTATTGTTTATTATGTTTAATATCTACTTGTGAACTTTGATGTTTTTTGTGGTGGGTGTTGAGCACCCGACTTGCTGTGTTGATAGGTTATACATCTTAGTTCTCTGATTTGCTTGATTGTTCTACACAAGTGTGGGGTTGCCTATATGTGGTTAGAAGCATGTATAGGATTAAGTCGCACTAGGGACAGTGCAAGGTTTTAAGTGTGGGGTGGGAGATCGTAGATCTTAGTGCGTTTGCATTGTGTGCTTCATGAAATTTTCAAAAAAAAATCGAAAATCAAAAAAAATATTTTCTGGTGGTTTATTGAGCTTAGTGCATATGATTTTAAGGTTTCAAGGATTGGAATGTTGGACATGATCATTTTTCTTGCATAATTCAAAGGATTGCATCGATTTAGTATGAATGAATTGACTTGTGTAAGCACATGTAGCGAGGCATGCTCGTTTGTTTGCATTCTGGGCAGTTACTTTGATGTGTACTTGAGTCCTCTAAATCCTATACATGGTAACCTGAGTCTAGAACTTCACAGATATCCTCTCGAGGCGAAATAAAATAAGGAAGTAGGTGATTAAGAAAATAAGGATGTGGACATAAAATTCATCTATTTTAGATGTCATTAGCCCACATTTATGCTCTTTTTAGTCCCGAGTTAATATGAAATGATGCATTTTACTCTCGTATTGTGTATTTGGTCTTGTTTCAAGGTTCATCAAGTTTTTGGGGCAAAAAGGGGTAATTCGGGAGCGAAACGGAGCAAATTTGGAAGTTGGACAGAAGTGTCAGCAACATGCACCAGTTTCTTGCACGCCATGCAACAAACTGGTGCACTCAGGACATAGGAGTCAAGAAAATGCACCAGTTTGTTGCACGGCGTGCAAGAAACTGGTGCAACTTAAGTGCACCAGAAACTTGCACGGCGTGCAAGCTACCGTGCAAGCGTCAAAACGCGATTTCCAGCTGCGTTTCCTATTTTTTATCAGAGTTAACCCGTCATATAAAAGGGAATTTAGGTCAGATTGAAGGGGATCACGAATTGGAGGAGAAAAACACACTTTAGAGCTTGGAGAACTTGGAGAGAAGAGCAAAGCAAGAGATTAGAACATCAAGGTTTTGTGTAATTGGATTGAAACTTGATATTGGTATTACTCTTAATGTTTAATATGAATCTCAATGTTTTATTCATCTCTATGTGTTCTTATTCTCGTTCTATGAACTAAACTCTTACGATCTAGGGCTAGGGGTGAAGATGTGATGAGTGGAATTAACTTGTTTGGGTTATGCATTTGTTAACTAGTATTAGAATTTCGTTTATTTAATTCCGTTCGTAATGCTACATTGCCTTGATCACGTATATGTATGATTCAATCTTGTTAACCAACAATTGAGAAATGAGGTTAGGAAGAGGAAAAGGAATTAAATAGCTCGGATTTTAATCTAAGCCAGAATATGGCTAGACTGACACGAGTGCAATAGCCATAGGAGTAAAACCCGAAAGTTAGAGGAATTCATAGAATATAATACTATATACCGCTCTACACCTAGATTAGAGATAATTAGGTGGACCGAGTATGTTAGGGTCCTAATACGATCGAGAGATGGTTAGGACTATACTTAGAGAATTCCCGTTGCCCTTAGAATAATATTAGTTGCAAATGTATACCGAGTCCCGTTAAATCATTCATCACATTCGAACCCCGTTAAAGTCCTAGATCGCCTTTTATCTCTGATTTACAATCCTGTGACTTTGTGCTTATTTTCGGATCATTCACATAATCTCGTTACTTGAATGAATTTGTATTTTACAAAACCAAACCAATCACCAGTATAGGAATAACTTGATTATCGGATTAATTAACTAAAGTGCTTGTTTAATTGCTCCCTTGGGTACGATAACCGGACTTGAACCGAAATACTACTTGACGACCGGTGCGCTTGCCGCGCCCTTTTTGTGAGTTAATTCTCCGGTTCGACCTTCTTGTAAAAGGTCAACTTTCGCAAAAAACGTCCGGTTCGACCGGGATCGACCGGGGGCGGTTCTTACATTACCGACACCTAGTCGGAAGGCAGGCACACCTTATCACAAAACCTGAGCACATTTTACCGACACCTAGTCGTAAGGCAGGCGCACCTTATCACATAACCTGAGCACAATTTACCGACACCTAGTCAGAAGGCAGGCGCACCTCATCATAGAACTTGAGCACATTTTACTGACACCTAGTCGGAAGGCAGACGTACCTTATTACATAACCTGAGCACATTTTACCGACACATAGTTGGAAGGCATGCACACCTCATCACAGAACCTAAGCACATTTTACCGACACCTAGTTAGAAGGCAGGCGCACCTCATCACACGACAAAACACTGAACTCAGATATAAATGTATTCAAAATCACAGAGGATCACATAACAGGCATAAGTAACCTCAGCGAACCAAAACAGATCAACACATAGAGTAATATCATTAGCAACCACTTCCACACTAAGTATCCCAGAGCAATACGCCGGATTCCAAAGCCCGGCTCCACCATATCGTAACGAACTCGACATCGGCCTAGATATCTTCCCGCAGCACACACTGCATCGGGGTGCAACTCATATCAAACATACCCAATCGGACCGTAGCACGGGGTACAAATCACACCACACATACAATACCGAAACACTCACATCGGTCTATCACTCACCCAATCACATCACAAGACAATAATTCATACTAACATTTACCACATTCTCATAGCATATCTTGATCATTAATTCAACATCGAAACGTACCACAGACTATTCATGACAATCTACCAATCACCAACAAACGCAATCAACACACAATCCTACGGGCACGACATGGCCCACATACAATTCTACAACACAGCAAGTCCCACACCTACGGGCATGACTTGGCCGCAAGTGGTTCCATATTTAAAAAGACTATCCTAGTTATTCACATCCTACATGTGATTCTACAATCATTCCGATTACTTAACCTATATGCAATTCTAGTAATTTTCCGCATTTAAACCGGTATTCGCTACTTTTCCCTACCTAAACCGCTATCCAACACGAGCAAGCACGAGTCGCCTAGTAGCCTCCTCCGTCGTGATCGGGAACAATGTATAAGATCACAAAGTAACACGAGATTTAATAATAACTCAACAGTGGTCTAAAGATAAAACTCTTAACTTAACCCCCGAATCATTCGGTATAGATAACCTTTCTAATTACCCTAAAACACCCAAAATGGACATGGAAAGTCCATTTCTGATCCATCACAAAATGGGTCACGGAGCCTTGATGGGCTTCGTCACGGTTCGGATCACGGAACCGTGACGTGCACCGTCACGGAACCGTGACGTGTGCCGTCACGGCCTCCGTCACGGAGCCGTGTCGTGCTCCGTCACGGTTCCCGTCACGGATCTGTGACGGGTCTGACAGTCCCTTACTTCTTCTTCCTCCAGCTTCTTCTCCACGAATTCAAACCCTCAAAACTGCATTGTTGACCTCCAAAACCTCCAAAATCAGTCTTAAAACTCCCAAAACCTCAAACCCATAAAACCCAAGCCTAGTTCATGATTTTTCTATCAAACCCACAACCCAAACTTCATCAAAAGAGGGTTTTAATGGGTACTCACCTTAGGAAGTGAAGAGGGGATGAGAATTAAGTAGATTTGGAGAAGTTTTGTGGTGGAAATCAAGCAAAAAGACCTCCTTTTCTCCTTTTCTTTTCTTCTTCTTCAATGGAAACTCAAAACCCTCTCTCTCTATGAATTTTCGACCAAGGCAAGGTGTGAGCAGATTTGTGGCTCAAATGTGGCCTTTAATGTAAACTAGAAAAGACCATTTTGCCCCTATTGCTTCCTTTCTTCTCATTTGGCCCAAAATGAGGGCAATTGGGTCTTTCTCCACCCTTTTCTTCTCCTCCAAGACTCATGGACATGTGTCCATGTGGGGTCCACCTCTACCCATAATTATTTCAGCCCATTTGAATTTATTCGATAAAGCCCCTAATTTGACTCGTTTGACCCAGATTTGACTTTTTCACAAAAATACTCATTTGAAAGGAAACAACCCAACTAAGCTAACCGTAACGACAACTAAGGTTTTTGGGTACCGGAAAGGTCCCGAATCACTCCCGGAGTCATCGGTTCACTTTTCCGGCGTAAAGTCAACTGTTCCCAAAAGTCACCGGTTCGACCGGTGTTGACCGGGGCGGTTCTTACAATCTATCCCCCTTAAAATAACTTCGTCCGCGAAATTTAAAACGAGAGTACTTCAATGGTCGAACAGGCTGGGGTACTTCGCGCGAACCTCATCCTCGCGCTCCCAGGTCGACGCTACGCGGTCCTCAACCGCTCACGATCCGCGCGACCCCTCGATCGTCTTTCGAATAACCCTGGACCAATCAGGAGGCAACTCTTAACACTCACATGTGCCCCGCGTGGGCAATTGACCCGACCTACCACACAATGTTTCGTACGGTGCCATCTTGTTACTGGCTTGAGGCTTTATGGTAGTCGCACTCGGCTGACTTTTTCCGGACTCCGTCGTGAGGTACTCTCACTTCTACTACGCAGTCGTAGTGGTTGTACTAGTCCCCGTGGGACGCTGGCATTCGGCCTTCACTTGTTGACAAGTGATACGCCTCGATATGAACTCCGCACCTGTTATCCGCATCCCGCTCCACCGGGGATGTCGCCTGATGTCGCGGTACCTCTCAGGCTTACCCGTCTGCACGGTAAGACGCGAAAGATGTGACTCTCGCAACACGTCGTCTCCACCGCTACGCGGCACGAACAACCTTCCTCGATCTGCTACATGCTCACAGCTTTCGGCGTCGCCACCGATGGCACTTTTCTTCTAAAACTCTGTGGTATCGGCATTGAGTATCAGTTCTTCACCGTGACCCGGTCCAGCTCCGGTGCTCTATACACATCATCAGCGCTCCACTCTTCTCTTCACAAAGAGTGCTGCGTTCTCCACGACGATGTGCTCGGACGGATAACCCCTTCTCTCAGGGCTCTTCGAACTAACGCTTCAGTTCGGTCAACTCTGCTAGTGCGAACTTGTACAGCTTCAACAATGTCGATGCCATCCCCTGTTGGGTCTCGATGGAGGGTATGAACACATACTTGCAGCGGAAATAACTCGAGACCATGTCATAGAACACTACCAAATATTAGATACACAAGAGAATAAACAATATGGATGTTTCCTTACCAACTAGTTCAAGAAAAGGAAGAGAACACCAAAGAAACGATGATCGGCTTGAGTCTCCAAGACGCCTACGTATCCAAATGGAATCAAAGCCACGTAGTTCTTCTTTAGATGACTCAAGAACACAACAAGAGGGGGGAAAAGTGCCAAACTCGAAATTGTAGTGTGAGAGGGAGAGAAGTTGTGTTTCTATTCTTGTCTTGTGATTTGTTGTAGGAAAAAGATGACTTAAACCATCAACAACCATCAAGGACAAGTAAGGTGTGAAGCATGGTGTGAAGTAAGACAAGCATGGTGCTAAGTATGGCAAGACAAGATGGGTTAGGTGGTGAATCACCAACACCTTAATCCTTGTCTTGCTTACTTAGTACTAATTAATCAAGACTTGATTAATTAGTTCCATGGGCCTTGGTTGCATGGGCCTTTCATGGGCCTCTTGGAACATGGCCCATGGCCATTCCCAACGAGGTCCCGTGACGTGCTCATCGCCTCCAAGCCTTCCATACCGGAAATGTCCAACATTATCCGACGCGATCAATCCCAAGACTCCAAGCCTTGTCTTGATCCGTAATGTCCTATTCACTTACGGGCACATGACCCAAAACCCAGTTTTGGTCATGTCCCGAGACAACTCTCTTTTGGCCATTCTCCATAAATGTGTCAATGAGTTTCATCCTTCGGTGTGACCCTTAGGTCTATGCATGTCGATAGATCAACGTAAAATCCCATTTTACTTGATCCTATATAAGTGGCAACTAACGAAACTTTAGTATTGCCTGACACTACATAGCGAATCGAACCAATCGATTCTAACCTTTCCGTCCTCCCTGTCATTATCCTTTTATCTCCGATATCCTGATTGAGATAAGGCATAGAGCCGTCATCCTTATTATTCTCAATCATTGTTCCTTGATATGTGAGATGACTGAATATATGATACCTAGTATCATGTGCATGGCCATGCTATTCTTTCAGTCACTCTCGATCAAGCGGCCGAGAACCGATATCTTTCCCATACCTCAGTATGAGGGATAAATCCCTTAGCCGTCTTTCGTGTCACTCATGCAACCCGTCCCCAAGCCAATCCTGGCCGTTATGGAAGCCCTGTTACGGACAACGTTAGGCTCAGGTCAAACTTAGTTGTTGACTGCATAGTGATCACAAAGACTCCTTGGTCTAAGGATACATGACAAGCTACGACACTGAATATGTTAATGACTCAATCTATGGCACATATTCAGGGCGGGTCGTCCAATATCATGTCCCACATGATATCTATGATCAGACTCCGGAATCCCATTCCAATGACTAACAGAACGTAAGCCATGAAGAGCCATCTTTCATACTAGTCGCTTCTAGTGAAGCTTTATTGACTAGGGACCCATCGAGTGTGATCCATCTCGATCTATGGTTCTATTCGCATGGTGGGCATAGATCAGAAATCACATCGATATATTACTCCAACACATAAGTAATAGAAAGCCGCTTTAATCTTATTGCTAATGATGATATATACATTTGGACATTTATGATTGAACTACGGGCACTAAGACTAACAATCTCCCACTTGCCCTAGTTCCAATCTAAACTCCAATCTATTCCCATTGACCTTACATGCCTCTCATGTTTAGGCAACGATAGTGCCTTAGTCAACGGGTCGGCTATGTTATCATCAGTTGCAATATAGGTGATCTTCACATCGCCTCGGTTCAGTATCTCTCTGATGAGGTGATATCGCCGCAGTACATGTTTGGATTTGTTATGCGATCTGGGCTCTTTAGCTTGCGCAATAGCCCCTGTGTTGTCGCAAAATAGGTTCACCGGGCTGGATGGGTTTTTGATTACACCCAACCCTGCCGTGAACTTCCTAATCCACACAGCCTCCTTGGCCGCCTCTGCAGCCGCTATGTACTCGGCCTCTGTCGTGGAGTCAGCGACGGTGTCTTGCTTCACGCTCTTCCAGCTGAAAGCTCCGCCATTCAGCGTGAACACATATCCTGACTGACTTCTAAAGTCATCTGGATCTGTCTGGAAACTAGCGTCTACATATCCATTAACAACTAGTTCAGAATCATCTTTTCCCCCGTACACTAGAAACGCGTCCTTAGTTCTTCTCAAATATTTGAGAATCGCTTTGACCGCTATCCAGTGTTCCTCACCAGGGTTAGACTGATGTCTGCTGGTACAACTCAAGGCATATGAGACATCCGGTCTCGTGCATATCATGGAATACATGATCGATCCTACCGCCGAAGCGTATGGGATTCGCATCATTCTTTTCAGCTCATCAGGTGTCTTAGGACACTGAGTCTTGCTGAGATGAACGCCATGACGTGCGGGTAAGAGTCCTTTCTTGGAATCAAGCATTGAGAACCTACTCAATACCTTGTTCACATAGGTGCTTTGACTTAAACCCAAGACCCTCTTGGTGCGATCTCTATATATCTTAATCCCTAAGATATAAGCAGCATCGCCTAAGTCCTTCATTGAGAAACACTTCCCTAACCAAGCTTTAGTCTCGTGCAAGGTTGGGATGTCGTTTCCAATGAGTAGTATGTCATCGACATACAACACCAGAAAGGTAATCATACCCCCATTTGCCTTCTTGTAAACGCAAGGTTCATCTTCATTCTTGATAAAGCCAAATCCAATTACAGCTTCATCAAAACGAAGGTTCCAACTCCGAGAAGCTTGTTTCAATCCATAAATGGATTTCAACAACTTACAAATCTTTCCCTTATTCTTCGGATCGACAAAACCTTCGGGTTGAGACATATAAACGTCCTCCGACAAATTTCCGTTTAGGAAAGCGGTTTTGACATCCATTTGCCATATCTCGTAATCGTGATATGCAGCTATGGCAAGAAGAATTCGGATAGATTTGACCATAGCCACTGGGGAAAAGGTTTCCTCATAGTCAATCCCTTGGATCTGCCTATAACCTTTCGCCACCAGTCGGGCTTTGTAGGTCTGAGGGTTGCCTTCCATGTCCATCTTCACCTTGAAGATCCATTTGCATCCGATGGTTCTTACACCACCGATGGGATCAACCAGTTCCCAGACTTGGTTGTCCGACATGGATTGCATTTCCTCCCTCATGGCTCCCAGCCATAACTCAGAGTCGGGTCCGTCCACAGCTTCCTGAAATGTAGCTGGATCATCGTGATCCACCACAAGCTCACCGTCACCTCCAGACACAAAGTAACCATATCTCGGAGGTGGACGACTAACCCTTTCAGATCGCCTTGGACCTTCTGGAATTGTTGCAGGAACTGGTCCTTGCTCTACGACCATCTCAGGCTCTTCTACAAGGTTGTCCAGTGGATCAGTTGGATCTGTACCACCCTGAATTTCTTCTAGATGTACAACCCTCCCACTGACGTCTTTGGAAATAAACTCCCTTTCCATAAAGACCCCACCCCGAGCGACGAACACCGTGTTCTCGCTGGGTTTGTAGAAGTAGTACCCCATTGTTTCTTTGGGATACCCAACGAAGGTGCATTTATCAGATCTTGGTTCGAGCTTAGTCGGAACTAAACGTTTCACATAAGCCTCGCAACCCCAAATCTTTAGGAAGGACAAAACGGGCTTTCTCCCGCGCCATTTCTCAAATGGTGTCCCTTCCACAGCCTTCGTCGGAGCCCGATTCAAAATGAATGCGGCCGTCTCCAGAGCATAACCCCAGAAAGAGATTGGGAGATCAGTCCCACTAATCATGGACCGGACCATATCCAATAAAGTCCGATTTCTCCGTTCGGACACACCATTCAATTGTGGTGTTCCGGGAGGAGTCCATTCCGAAAGGATCCCACTTTCTGCTAGATGATCTAAAAACTCTGTGGTCAAGTATTCTCCACCTCGATCTGATCGAAGTGCTTTAATACTTTTCCCGAGCTGGTTTTCTACTTCCGTCTTAAACTCTTTGAATTTATCAAAAGCTTCAGACTTATGTCTCATCAAATAGACATAACCATATCTACTGAAGTCGTCAGTAAATGTGATAAAGTAGCTAAAACCCCTCCTGGCAAGTGTGCTCATTGGTCCACACACATCCGAGTGTATTAGCCCCAATAAGTCACCCGCCCTTTCACCGCGACCGATGAAGGGCGCTTTAGTCAGTTTTCCCATCAAACAAGATTCGCATCTATCAATCGAATGAAATTCGAATGGACTAAGAAGTCCACACTTGTGAAGTGTTGATATGCGTTTCTCGTTTATGTGGCCTAAACGACAATGCCATAAAAGAGTTTGGTCTAAATCATTGGACTTAGACCTCTTGGTATTTACATTATATATAGAGCTTGAGGCATTGTTATCCATATCCAATATGTACAATCCTCCAACCATTTTGGCGCTAGCATAAAATATATCATTGCATAAAATATTGAAAATCCCATTTCCAACATCAAAATTGTATCCTTCCTTGTCCAACAAAGAAATAGATACAATATTCCTACTGAAAGTAGGTACACAATATACATTGTTCAAAACAAAAACTAGCCCACTTGGCAAAAGAAGACTTATGGATCCTACAGCAGTCGCCACAACTCTAGTCTTGTTGCCCACTCTGAGGTCCACCTCGTCCTTCTTCAAGCTTCTCCTACCTTCCAGCCACTGCACATTAGTACAAATGTGAGATTCAGCCCCGGTATCCAATACCCATGAATCTTTGGAAGTAGTGAGATTTAGCTCTATAAAGAAAATACCTGATGAAGGCACAGTCCCACCGCCCTTCTTCAGATCATCCAGAAACTTCCTGCAATCTTTCTTCCAGTGACCAGGCTGTTGACAGTAGAAGCAGACATTCTCGACATCCTTCCCCTTCCTTGAGGACTCCCCGGTCCTAGGAGGGTTAGGACGCTTCGGATGCCTCATCTTTCCTGCCAAGTGCATAGGGGCCTTGCCCTTACCACTAACAGTTCCCTTATTCTTGAAACTGTTTCCCTGTCTGACCATCAGAACATCCTTGGATCCCTGATCCTTGACGTTCTTTTCAGCAGTTACCAACATTCCATGCAACTCTGAAATGGTCTTGTCCATATCGTGCATATGATAGTTCATGACGAACGTAGCATATGAACGAGGAAGGGAACGCAGAACCACATCCGCTGCCATCTCGTTCTCTATCTTAAGACCCAGTCGATTAAGATGTTCGAGATGCCCCTTCATCTTTAGGACATGAGGACCCACGGAGACTCCTGCTGACATTTTGCAGGAGAGAAGTTCATTAAGGACATTGTATCTCACGATACGTGCCCTTTCCTTGAACATACCCTTTATGATCCCCATCATAGTATAGGGGTCATCAGAGTACTCCATAAACTGGTCTTGGAGATCAGACTCCATGCAGCCCAGCATAATACATGCCACATCTATAGAATCGCTAAGGTGCTTTTGGTATGCATCCTTAACGGCCCTAATGGCATTATTAGCTGGCTCCTCAGGGATAGCCTGGTCTAGGACATATTCTTTGCGCTCGAATTTGAGGACTATCCTCAAGTTTCTGTCCCAGTCCAAGTAGTTTGTCCCACTTAGCTTGATCCTATCAAGAATGGTTTTTAGTGACAAACTACTATTGTTCGCTGAAGTACTTGCCATTTGATCTACACGACAAACAAAATATAATCAGTAAACTGAATAAATTTTATGAAGATCAAGTTCAAACACCAACCAATTGATTCTAAACCTTTAGAACCTAAAACCAAGATCCTTGATTCACCCGATTAAGCTGAACTAATGCTCACTACTTAATCGAGCTATGTAGGTAGGACTCCATCCAATCACATCCAATGTGACTCTTGGCTAGGGTATGTACTCATGTACACGGCTTACCCTATCTAATACCCTAGCTCAACCTCAGGCTGAGAATCGTAGTCGGGTCCACCAATTTTCAACTATGGCCCGTCACTATGTGGGTGCTCCGCTAATGCGCACGACACCTACACATGTCGTCCAAACCTACTACCCCGCTTTCCCATGGATGCTCCGCTAATGCGCACGACACCCATAGGACGGGGAGGTAGTAAGGTGTTGATAATTGGGAGGTATCGGACATGACCCGTTTTTACTTGTCCGGTTGTGTTTTAAACTTTTGGCACATCCTAGATGCGATGAGCACATCAACTACATTCCAAATGTAATGATGCCTCCAATTACATCCAATGTAATTCTTCCTTCGAACCCGTCAACTACATCCAATGTAATGACGATTCTAAGGGCTCACAGACAATGATTAAAACCAATTTTATCTTTGCATGTGAGGTGATATGCTCGGTAAATTAAGTTAAGCATGCAATTCTAAAACACATAGAAAAGATCATGCAAAAACTAAACCAAGCATAAAGCGTTAAATATGTACATAATAGCCCACTAAACTAACTCCCACTAGCTTCTTGAGCTCCACCGACTCCAAGCCGATGTCAAAACCCGAGAAGCCACCAAATGACCTTTTCGCCCTTTCTTCGTCTTGAGTAAAATATTACAATTTAATACACGACTCGCAGGTCGGGAATTAATAAATATTACAAATAAGTGGTACGACGACCACACCTCGAAAAAATAATTACACGCTAACTCTAACGGCTCGCAGGCCGTGAAAAGCGATAAATAATTAAATCAAACTCGGGGCTATTATGTACACCATGCCAACATCACATCACACATCGTGTTATCAAACAAGCATGTTATCAAACATCATGTGATTTTCCGGTTTTAATTAATTGCCAAGTTTCGAAAATTTTTGATACTCGGTTTATCGAAACCGTTCAAAATTGAAACTTTTGAACATTTGATTTTTGAGTTCATCAAGACGGTTCCAAACTCGTCATGACTAACAAAACGGTTTAGCTCGGCATATTGACCATCCAATGGTCATGCTTGGCCTAGCTCCGTCCAACGGAGCCCCGTTCGGTCCCGGTTTCGGCTCCCCGAGAGTCCCGCTCCCGAGACCCGAAAAATCAAATTTTTTTCAAAAATTCCAGATTTGATAAACTTTTCAAAAATTCATTTTTCATGCATTAAACCCATAAACAAGAATTTAAAACATGTTATCAAACAATTTAGCAAATTAACATGCAAAACCGAAACTAGCAAGCAAAACCGAAAGTTCTCTTGTGAATCCCGAAGGTAGCACGGCTCTGATACCACTGTTGGGTCTCGATGGAGGGTATGAACACATACTTGCAGCGGAAATAACTCGAGACCATGTCATAGAACACTACCAAATATTAGATACACAAGAGAATAAACAATATGGATGTTTCCTTACCAACTAGTTCAAGAAAAGGAAGAGAACACCAAAGAAACGATGATCGGCTTGAGTCTCCAAGACGCCTACGTATCCAAATGGAATCAAAGCCACGTAGTTCTTCTTTAGATGACTCAAGAACACAACAAGAGGGGGGAAAAGTGCCAAACTCGAAATTGTAGTGTGAGAGGGAGAGAAGTTGTGTTTCTATTCTTGTCTTGTGATTTGTTGTAGGAAAAAGATGACTTAAACCATCAACAACCATCAAGGACAAGTAAGGTGTGAAGCATGGTGTGAAGTAAGACAAGCATGGTGCTAAGTATGGCAAGACAAGATGGGTTAGGTGGTGAATCACCAACACCTTAATCCTTGTCTTGCTTACTTAGTACTAATTAATCAAGACTTGATTAATTAGTTCCATGGGCCTTGGTTGCATGGGCCTTTCATGGGCCTCTTGGAACATGGCCCATGGCCATTCCCAACGAGGTCCCGTGACGTGCTCATCGCCTCCAAGCCTTCCATACCGGAAATGTCCAACATTATCCGACGCGATCAATCCCAAGACTCCAAGCCTTGTCTTGATCCGTAATGTCCTATTCACTTACGGGCACATGACCCAAAACCCAGTTTTGGTCATGTCCCGAGACAACTCTCTTTTGGCCATTCTCCATAAATGTGTCAATGAGTTTCATCCTTCGGTGTGACCCTTAGGTCTATGCATGTCGATAGATCAACGTAAAATCCCATTTTACTTGATCCTATATAAGTGGCAACTAACGAAACTTTAGTATTGCCTGACACTACATAGCGAATCGAACCAATCGATTCTAACCTTTCCGTCCTCCCTGTCATTATCCTTTTATCTCCGATATCCTGATTGAGATAAGGCATAGAGCCGTCATCCTTATTATTCTCAATCATTGTTCCTTGATATGTGAGATGACTGAATATATGATACCTAGTATCATGTGCATGGCCATGCTATTCTTTCAGTCACTCTCGATCAAGCGGCCGAGAACCGATATCTTTCCCATACCTCAGTATGAGGGATAAATCCCCTAGCCGTCTTTCGTGTCACTCATGCAACCCGTCCCCAAGCCAATCCTGGCCGTTATGGAAGCCCTGTTACGGACAACGTTAGGCTCAGGTCAAACTTAGTTGTTGACTGCATAGTGATCACAAAGACTCCTTGGTCTAAGGATACATGACAAGCTACGACACTGAATATGTTAATGACTCAATCTATGGCACATATTCAGGGCGGGTCGTCCAATATCATGTCCCACATGATATCTATGATCAGACTCCGGAATCCCATTCCAATGACTAACAGAACGTAAGCCATGAAGAGCCATCTTTCATACTAGTCGCTTCTAGTGAAGCTTTATTGACTAGGGACCCATCGAGTGTGATCCATCTCGATCTATGGTTCTATTCGCATGGTGGGCATAGATCAGAAATCACATCGATATATTACTCCAACACATAAGTAATAGAAAGCCGCTTTAATCTTATTGCTAATGATGATATATACATTTGGACATTTATGATTGAACTACGGGCACTAAGACTAACAATCTCCCACTTGCCCTAGTTCCAATCTAAACTCCAATCTATTCCCATTGACCTTACATGCCTCTCATGTTTAGGCAACGATAGTGCCTTAGTCAACGGGTCGGCTATGTTATCATCAGTTGCAATATAGGTGATCTTCACATCGCCTCGGTTCAGTATCTCTCTGATGAGGTGATATCGCCGCAGTACATGTTTGGATTTGTTATGCGATCTGGGCTCTTTAGCTTGCGCAATAGCCCCTGTGTTGTCGCAAAATAGGTTCACCGGGCTGGATGGGTTTTTGATTACACCCAACCCTGCCGTGAACTTCCTAATCCACACAGCCTCCTTGGCCGCCTCTGCAGCCGCTATGTACTCGGCCTCTGTCGTGGAGTCAGCGACGGTGTCTTGCTTCACGCTCTTCCAGCTGAAAGCTCCGCCATTCAGCGTGAACACATATCCTGACTGACTTCTAAAGTCATCTGGATCTGTCTGGAAACTAGCGTCTACATATCCATTAACAACTAGTTCAGAATCATCTTTTCCCCCGTACACTAGAAACGCGTCCTTAGTTCTTCTCAAATATTTGAGAATCGCTTTGACCGCTATCCAGTGTTCCTCACCAGGGTTAGACTGATGTCTGCTGGTACAACTCAAGGCATATGAGACATCCGGTCTCGTGCATATCATGGAATACATGATCGATCCTACCGCCGAAGCGTATGGGATTCGCATCATTCTTTTCAGCTCATCAGGTGTCTTAGGACACTGAGTCTTGCTGAGATGAACGCCATGACGTGCGGGTAAGAGTCCTTTCTTGGAATCAAGCATTGAGAACCTACTCAATACCTTGTTCACATAGGTGCTTTGACTTAAACCCAAGACCCTCTTGGTGCGATCTCTATATATCTTAATCCCTAAGATATAAGCAGCATCGCCTAAGTCCTTCATTGAGAAACACTTCCCTAACCAAGCTTTAGTCTCGTGCAAGGTTGGGATGTCGTTTCCAATGAGTAGTATGTCATCGACATACAACACCAGAAAGGTAATCATACCCCCATTTGCCTTCTTGTAAACGCAAGGTTCATCTTCATTCTTGATAAAGCCAAATCCAATTACAGCTTCATCAAAACGAAGGTTCCAACTCCGAGAAGCTTGTTTCAATCCATAAATGGATTTCAACAACTTACAAATCTTTCCCTTATTCTTCGGATCGACAAAACCTTCGGGTTGAGACATATAAACGTCCTCCGACAAATTTCCGTTTAGGAAAGCGGTTTTGACATCCATTTGCCATATCTCGTAATCGTGATATGCAGCTATGGCAAGAAGAATTCGGATAGATTTGACCATAGCCACTGGGGAAAAGGTTTCCTCATAGTCAATCCCTTGGATCTGCCTATAACCTTTCGCCACCAGTCGGGCTTTGTAGGTCTGAGGGTTGCCTTCCATGTCCATCTTCACCTTGAAGATCCATTTGCATCCGATGGTTCTTACACCACCGATGGGATCAACCAGTTCCCAGACTTGGTTGTCCGACATGGATTGCATTTCCTCCCTCATGGCTCCCAGCCATAACTCAGAGTCGGGTCCGTCCACAGCTTCCTGAAATGTAGCTGGATCATCGTGATCCACCACAAGCTCACCGTCACCTCCAGACACAAAGTAACCATATCTCGGAGGTGGACGACTAACCCTTTCAGATCGCCTTGGACCTTCTGGAATTGTTGCAGGAACTGGTCCTTGCTCTACGACCATCTCAGGCTCTTCTACAAGGTTGTCCAGTGGATCAGTTGGATCTGTACCACCCTGAATTTCTTCTAGATGTACAACCCTCCCACTGACGTCTTTGGAAATAAACTCCCTTTCCATAAAGACCCCACCCCGAGCGACGAACACCGTGTTCTCGCTGGGTTTGTAGAAGTAGTACCCCATTGTTTCTTTGGGATACCCAACGAAGGTGCATTTATCAGATCTTGGTTCGAGCTTAGTCGGAACTAAACGTTTCACATAAGCCTCGCAACCCCAAATCTTTAGGAAGGACAAAACGGGCTTTCTCCCGCGCCATTTCTCAAATGGTGTCCCTTCCACAGCCTTCGTCGGAGCCCGATTCAAAATGAATGCGGCCGTCTCCAGAGCATAACCCCAGAAAGAGATTGGGAGATCAGTCCCACTAATCATGGACCGGACCATATCCAATAAAGTCCGATTTCTCCGTTCGGACACACCATTCAATTGTGGTGTTCCGGGAGGAGTCCATTCCGAAAGGATCCCACTTTCTGCTAGATGATCTAAAAACTCTGTGGTCAAGTATTCTCCACCTCGATCTGATCGAAGTGCTTTAATACTTTTCCCGAGCTGGTTTTCTACTTCCGTCTTAAACTCTTTGAATTTATCAAAAGCTTCAGACTTATGTCTCATCAAATAGACATAACCATATCTACTGAAGTCGTCAGTAAATGTGATAAAGTAGCTAAAACCCCTCCTGGCAAGTGTGCTCATTGGTCCACACACATCCGAGTGTATTAGCCCCAATAAGTCACCCGCCCTTTCACCGCGACCGATGAAGGGCGCTTTAGTCAGTTTTCCCATCAAACAAGATTCGCATCTATCAATCGAATGAAATTCGAATGGACTAAGAAGTCCACACTTGTGAAGTGTTGATATGCGTTTCTCGTTTATGTGGCCTAAACGACAATGCCATAAAAGAGTTTGGTCTAAATCATTGGACTTAGACCTCTTGGTATTTACATTATATATAGAGCTTGAGGCATTGTTATCCATATCCAATATGTACAATCCTCCAACCATTTTGGCGCTAGCATAAAATATATCATTGCATAAAATATTGAAAATCCCATTTCCAACATCAAAATTGTATCCTTCCTTGTCCAACAAAGAAATAGATACAATATTCCTACTGAAAGTAGGTACACAATATACATTGTTCAAAACAAAAACTAGCCCACTTGGCAAAAGAAGACTTATGGATCCTACAGCAGTCGCCACAACTCTAGTCTTGTTGCCCACTCTGAGGTCCACCTCGTCCTTCTTCAAGCTTCTCCTACCTTCCAGCCACTGCACATTAGTACAAATGTGAGATTCAGCCCCGGTATCCAATACCCATGAATCTTTGGAAGTAGTGAGATTTAGCTCTATAAAGAAAATACCTGATGAAGGCACAGTCCCACCGCCCTTCTTCAGATCATCCAGAAACTTCCTGCAATCTTTCTTCCAGTGACCAGGCTGTTGACAGTAGAAGCAGACATTCTCGACATCCTTCCCCTTCCTTGAGGACTCCCCGGTCCTAGGAGGGTTAGGACGCTTCGGATGCCTCATCTTTCCTGCCAAGTGCATAGGGGCCTTGCCCTTACCACTAACAGTTCCCTTATTCTTGAAACTGTTTCCCTGTCTGACCATCAGAACATCCTTGGATCCCTGATCCTTGACGTTCTTTTCAGCAGTTACCAACATTCCATGCAACTCTGAAATGGTCTTGTCCATATCGTGCATATGATAGTTCATGACGAACGTAGCATATGAACGAGGAAGGGAACGCAGAACCACATCCGCTGCCATCTCGTTCTCTATCTTAAGACCCAGTCGATTAAGATGTTCGAGATGCCCCTTCATCTTTAGGACATGAGGACCCACGGAGACTCCTGCTGACATTTTGCAGGAGAGAAGTTCATTAAGGACATTGTATCTCACGATACGTGCCCTTTCCTTGAACATACCCTTTATGATCCCCATCATAGTATAGGGGTCATCAGAGTACTCCATAAACTGGTCTTGGAGATCAGACTCCATGCAGCCCAGCATAATACATGCCACATCTATAGAATCGCTAAGGTGCTTTTGGTATGCATCCTTAACGGCCCTAATGGCATTATTAGCTGGCTCCTCAGGGATAGCCTGGTCTAGGACATATTCTTTGCGCTCGAATTTGAGGACTATCCTCAAGTTTCTGTCCCAGTCCAAGTAGTTTGTCCCACTTAGCTTGATCCTATCAAGAATGGTTTTTAGTGACAAACTACTATTGTTCGCTGAAGTACTTGCCATTTGATCTACACGACAAACAAAATATAATCAGTAAACTGAATAAATTTTATGAAGATCAAGTTCAAACACCAACCAATTGATTCTAAACCTTTAGAACCTAAAACCAAGATCCTTGATTCACCCGATTAAGCTGAACTAATGCTCACTACTTAATCGAGCTATGTAGGTAGGACTCCATCCAATCACATCCAATGTGACTCTTGGCTAGGGTATGTACTCATGTACACGGCTTACCCTATCTAATACCCTAGCTCAACCTCAGGCTGAGAATCGTAGTCGGGTCCACCAATTTTCAACTATGGCCCGTCACTATGTGGGTGCTCCGCTAATGCGCACGACACCTACACATGTCGTCCAAACCTACTACCCCGCTTTCCCATGGATGCTCCGCTAATGCGCACGACACCCATAGGACGGGGAGGTAGTAAGGTGTTGATAATTGGGAGGTATCGGACATGACCCGTTTTTACTTGTCCGGTTGTGTTTTAAACTTTTGGCACATCCTAGATGCGATGAGCACATCAACTACATTCCAAATGTAATGATGCCTCCAATTACATCCAATGTAATTCTTCCTTCGAACCCGTCAACTACATCCAATGTAATGACGATTCTAAGGGCTCACAGACAATGATTAAAACCAATTTTATCTTTGCATGTGAGGTGATATGCTCGGTAAATTAAGTTAAGCATGCAATTCTAAAACACATAGAAAAGATCATGCAAAAACTAAACCAAGCATAAAGCGTTAAATATGTACATAATAGCCCACTAAACTAACTCCCACTAGCTTCTTGAGCTCCACCGACTCCAAGCCGATGTCAAAACCCGAGAAGCCACCAAATGACCTTTTCGCCCTTTCTTCGTCTTGAGTAAAATATTACAATTTAATACACGACTCGCAGGTCGGGAATTAATAAATATTACAAATAAGTGGTACGACGACCACACCTCGAAAAAATAATTACACGCTAACTCTAACGGCTCGCAGGCCGTGAAAAGCGATAAATAATTAAATCAAACTCGGGGCTATTATGTACACCATGCCAACATCACATCACACATCGTGTTATCAAACAAGCATGTTATCAAACATCATGTGATTTTCCGGTTTTAATTAATTGCCAAGTTTCGAAAATTTTTGATACTCGGTTTATCGAAACCGTTCAAAATTGAAACTTTTGAACATTTGATTTTTGAGTTCATCAAGACGGTTCCAAACTCGTCATGACTAACAAAACGGTTTAGCTCGGCATATTGACCATCCAATGGTCATGCTTGGCCTAGCTCCGTCCAACGGAGCCCCGTTCGGTCCCGGTTTCGGCTCCCCGAGAGTCCCGCTCCCGAGACCCGAAAAATCAAATTTTTTTCAAAAATTCCAGATTTGATAAACTTTTCAAAAATTCATTTTTCATGCATTAAACCCATAAACAAGAATTTAAAACATGTTATCAAACAATTTAGCAAATTAACATGCAAAACCGAAACTAGCAAGCAAAACCGAAAGTTCTCTTGTGAATCCCGAAGGTAGCACGGCTCTGATACCACTGTTGGGTCTCGATGGAGGGTATGAACACATACTTGCAGCGGAAATAACTCGAGACCATGTCATAGAACACTACCAAATATTAGATACACAAGAGAATAAACAATATGGATGTTTCCTTACCAACTAGTTCAAGAAAAGGAAGAGAACACCAAAGAAACGATGATCGGCTTGAGTCTCCAAGACGCCTACGTATCCAAATGGAATCAAAGCCACGTAGTTCTTCTTTAGATGACTCAAGAACACAACAAGAGGGGGGAAAAGTGCCAAACTCGAAATTGTAGTGTGAGAGGGAGAGAAGTTGTGTTTCTATTCTTGTCTTGTGATTTGTTGTAGGAAAAAGATGACTTAAACCATCAACAACCATCAAGGACAAGTAAGGTGTGAAGCATGGTGTGAAGTAAGACAAGCATGGTGCTAAGTATGGCAAGACAAGATGGGTTAGGTGGTGAATCACCAACACCTTAATCCTTGTCTTGCTTACTTAGTACTAATTAATCAAGACTTGATTAATTAGTTCCATGGGCCTTGGTTGCATGGGCCTTTCATGGGCCTCTTGGAACATGGCCCATGGCCATTCCCAACGAGGTCCCGTGACGTGCTCATCGCCTCCAAGCCTTCCATACCGGAAATGTCCAACATTATCCGACGCGATCAATCCCAAGACTCCAAGCCTTGTCTTGATCCGTAATGTCCTATTCACTTACGGGCACATGACCCAAAACCCAGTTTTGGTCATGTCCCGAGACAACTCTCTTTTGGCCATTCTCCATAAATGTGTCAATGAGTTTCATCCTTCGGTGTGACCCTTAGGTCTATGCATGTCGATAGATCAACGTAAAATCCCATTTTACTTGATCCTATATAAGTGGCAACTAACGAAACTTTAGTATTGCCTGACACTACATAGCGAATCGAACCAATCGATTCTAACCTTTCCGTCCTCCCTGTCATTATCCTTTTATCTCCGATATCCTGATTGAGATAAGGCATAGAGCCGTCATCCTTATTATTCTCAATCACTGTTCCTTGATATGTGAGATGACTGAATATATGATACCTAGTATCATGTGCATGGCCATGCTATTCTTTCAGTCACTCTCGATCAAGCGGCCGAGAACCGATATCTTTCCCATACCTCAGTATGAGGGATAAATCCCTTAGCCGTCTTTCGTGTCACTCATGCAACCCGTCCCCAAGCCAATCCTGGCCGTTATGGAAGCCCTGTTACGGACAACGTTAGGCTCAGGTCAAACTTAGTTGTTGACTGCATAGTGATCACAAAGACTCCTTGGTCTAAGGATACATGACAAGCTACGACACTGAATATGTTAATGACTCAATCTATGGCACATATTCAGGGCGGGTCGTCCAATATCATGTCCCACATGATATCTATGATCAGACTCCGGAATCCCATTCCAATGACTAACAGAACGTAAGCCATGAAGAGCCATCTTTCATACTAGTCGCTTCTAGTGAAGCTTTATTGACTAGGGACCCATCGAGTGTGATCCATCTCGATCTATGGTTCTATTCGCATGGTGGGCATAGATCAGAAATCACATCGATATATTACTCCAACACATAAGTAATAGAAAGCCGCTTTAATCTTATTGCTAATGATGATATATACATTTGGACATTTATGATTGAACTACGGGCACTAAGACTAACAATCTCCCACTTGCCCTAGTTCCAATCTAAACTCCAATCTATTCCCATTGACCTTACATGCCTCTCATGTTTAGGCAACGATAGTGCCTTAGTCAACGGGTCGGCTATGTTATCATCAGTTGCAATATAGGTGATCTTCACATCGCCTCGGTTCAGTATCTCTCTGATGAGGTGATATCGCCGCAGTACATGTTTGGATTTGTTATGCGATCTGGGCTCTTTAGCTTGCGCAATAGCCCCTGTGTTGTCGCAAAATAGGTTCACCGGGCTGGATGGGTTTTTGATTACACCCAACCCTGCCGTGAACTTCCTAATCCACACAGCCTCCTTGGCCGCCTCTGCAGCCGCTATGTACTCGGCCTCTGTCGTGGAGTCAGCGACGGTGTCTTGCTTCACGCTCTTCCAGCTGAAAGCTCCGCCATTCAGCGTGAACACATATCCTGACTGACTTCTAAAGTCATCTGGATCTGTCTGGAAACTAGCGTCTACATATCCATTAACAACTAGTTCAGAATCATCTTTTCCCCCGTACACTAGAAACGCGTCCTTAGTTCTTCTCAAATATTTGAGAATCGCTTTGACCGCTATCCAGTGTTCCTCACCAGGGTTAGACTGATGTCTGCTGGTACAACTCAAGGCATATGAGACATCCGGTCTCGTGCATATCATGGAATACATGATCGATCCTACCGCCGAAGCGTATGGGATTCGCATCATTCTTTTCAGCTCATCAGGTGTCTTAGGACACTGAGTCTTGCTGAGATGAACGCCATGACGTGCGGGTAAGAGTCCTTTCTTGGAATCAAGCATTGAGAACCTACTCAATACCTTGTTCACATAGGTGCTTTGACTTAAACCCAAGACCCTCTTGGTGCGATCTCTATATATCTTAATCCCTAAGATATAAGCAGCATCGCCTAAGTCCTTCATTGAGAAACACTTCCCTAACCAAGCTTTAGTCTCGTGCAAGGTTGGGATGTCGTTTCCAATGAGTAGTATGTCATCGACATACAACACCAGAAAGGTAATCATACCCCCATTTGCCTTCTTGTAAACGCAAGGTTCATCTTCATTCTTGATAAAGCCAAATCCAATTACAGCTTCATCAAAACGAAGGTTCCAACTCCGAGAAGCTTGTTTCAATCCATAAATGGATTTCAACAACTTACAAATCTTTCCCTTATTCTTCGGATCGACAAAACCTTCGGGTTGAGACATATAAACGTCCTCCGACAAATTTCCGTTTAGGAAAGCGGTTTTGACATCCATTTGCCATATCTCGTAATCGTGATATGCAGCTATGGCAAGAAGAATTCGGATAGATTTGACCATAGCCACTGGGGAAAAGGTTTCCTCATAGTCAATCCCTTGGATCTGCCTATAACCTTTCGCCACCAGTCGGGCTTTGTAGGTCTGAGGGTTGCCTTCCATGTCCATCTTCACCTTGAAGATCCATTTGCATCCGATGGTTCTTACACCACCGATGGGATCAACCAGTTCCCAGACTTGGTTGTCCGACATGGATTGCATTTCCTCCCTCATGGCTCCCAGCCATAACTCAGAGTCGGGTCCGTCCACAGCTTCCTGAAATGTAGCTGGATCATCGTGATCCACCACAAGCTCACCGTCACCTCCAGACACAAAGTAACCATATCTCGGAGGTGGACGACTAACCCTTTCAGATCGCCTTGGACCTTCTGGAATTGTTGCAGGAACTGGTCCTTGCTCTACGACCATCTCAGGCTCTTCTACAAGGTTGTCCAGTGGATCAGTTGGATCTGTACCACCCTGAATTTCTTCTAGATGTACAACCCTCCCACTGACGTCTTTGGAAATAAACTCCCTTTCCATAAAGACCCCACCCCGAGCGACGAACACCGTGTTCTCGCTGGGTTTGTAGAAGTAGTACCCCATTGTTTCTTTGGGATACCCAACGAAGGTGCATTTATCAGATCTTGGTTCGAGCTTAGTCGGAACTAAACGTTTCACATAAGCCTCGCAACCCCAAATCTTTAGGAAGGACAAAACGGGCTTTCTCCCGCGCCATTTCTCAAATGGTGTCCCTTCCACAGCCTTCGTCGGAGCCCGATTCAAAATGAATGCGGCCGTCTCCAGAGCATAACCCCAGAAAGAGATTGGGAGATCAGTCCCACTAATCATGGACCGGACCATATCCAATAAAGTCCGATTTCTCCGTTCGGACACACCATTCAATTGTGGTGTTCCGGGAGGAGTCCATTCCGAAAGGATCCCACTTTCTGCTAGATGATCTAAAAACTCTGTGGTCAAGTATTCTCCACCTCGATCTGATCGAAGTGCTTTAATACTTTTCCCGAGCTGGTTTTCTACTTCCGTCTTAAACTCTTTGAATTTATCAAAAGCTTCAGACTTATGTCTCATCAAATAGACATAACCATATCTACTGAAGTCGTCAGTAAATGTGATAAAGTAGCTAAAACCCCTCCTGGCAAGTGTGCTCATTGGTCCACACACATCCGAGTGTATTAGCCCCAATAAGTCACCCGCCCTTTCACCGCGACCGATGAAGGGCGCTTTAGTCAGTTTTCCCATCAAACAAGATTCGCATCTATCAATCGAATGAAATTCGAATGGACTAAGAAGTCCACACTTGTGAAGTGTTGATATGCGTTTCTCGTTTATGTGGCCTAAACGACAATGCCATAAAAGAGTTTGGTCTAAATCATTGGACTTAGACCTCTTGGTATTTACATTATATATAGAGCTTGAGGCATTGTTATCCATATCCAATATGTACAATCCTCCAACCATTTTGGCGCTAGCATAAAATATATCATTGCATAAAATATTGAAAATCCCATTTCCAACATCAAAATTGTATCCTTCCTTGTCCAACAAAGAAATAGATACAATATTCCTACTGAAAGTAGGTACACAATATACATTGTTCAAAACAAAAACTAGCCCACTTGGCAAAAGAAGACTTATGGATCCTACAGCAGTCGCCACAACTCTAGTCTTGTTGCCCACTCTGAGGTCCACCTCGTCCTTCTTCAAGCTTCTCCTACCTTCCAGCCACTGCACATTAGTACAAATGTGAGATTCAGCCCCGGTATCCAATACCCATGAATCTTTGGAAGTAGTGAGATTTAGCTCTATAAAGAAAATACCTGATGAAGGCACAGTCCCACCGCCCTTCTTCAGATCATCCAGAAACTTCCTGCAATCTTTCTTCCAGTGACCAGGCTGTTGACAGTAGAAGCAGACATTCTCGACATCCTTCCCCTTCCTTGAGGACTCCCCGGTCCTAGGAGGGTTAGGACGCTTCGGATGCCTCATCTTTCCTGCCAAGTGCATAGGGGCCTTGCCCTTACCACTAACAGTTCCCTTATTCTTGAAACTGTTTCCCTGTCTGACCATCAGAACATCCTTGGATCCCTGATCCTTGACGTTCTTTTCAGCAGTTACCAACATTCCATGCAACTCTGAAATGGTCTTGTCCATATCGTGCATATGATAGTTCATGACGAACGTAGCATATGAACGAGGAAGGGAACGCAGAACCACATCCGCTGCCATCTCGTTCTCTATCTTAAGACCCAGTCGATTAAGATGTTCGAGATGCCCCTTCATCTTTAGGACATGAGGACCCACGGAGACTCCTGCTGACATTTTGCAGGAGAGAAGTTCATTAAGGACATTGTATCTCACGATACGTGCCCTTTCCTTGAACATACCCTTTATGATCCCCATCATAGTATAGGGGTCATCAGAGTACTCCATAAACTGGTCTTGGAGATCAGACTCCATGCAGCCCAGCATAATACATGCCACATCTATAGAATCGCTAAGGTGCTTTTGGTATGCATCCTTAACGGCCCTAATGGCATTATTAGCTGGCTCCTCAGGGATAGCCTGGTCTAGGACATATTCTTTGCGCTCGAATTTGAGGACTATCCTCAAGTTTCTGTCCCAGTCCAAGTAGTTTGTCCCACTTAGCTTGATCCTATCAAGAATGGTTTTTAGTGACAAACTACTATTGTTCGCTGAAGTACTTGCCATTTGATCTACACGACAAACAAAATATAATCAGTAAACTGAATAAATTTTATGAAGATCAAGTTCAAACACCAACCAATTGATTCTAAACCTTTAGAACCTAAAACCAAGATCCTTGATTCACCCGATTAAGCTGAACTAATGCTCACTACTTAATCGAGCTATGTAGGTAGGACTCCATCCAATCACATCCAATGTGACTCTTGGCTAGGGTATGTACTCATGTACACGGCTTACCCTATCTAATACCCTAGCTCAACCTCAGGCTGAGAATCGTAGTCGGGTCCACCAATTTTCAACTATGGCCCGTCACTATGTGGGTGCTCCGCTAATGCGCACGACACCTACACATGTCGTCCAAACCTACTACCCCGCTTTCCCATGGATGCTCCGCTAATGCGCACGACACCCATAGGACGGGGAGGTAGTAAGGTGTTGATAATTGGGAGGTATCGGACATGACCCGTTTTTACTTGTCCGGTTGTGTTTTAAACTTTTGGCACATCCTAGATGCGATGAGCACATCAACTACATTCCAAATGTAATGATGCCTCCAATTACATCCAATGTAATTCTTCCTTCGAACCCGTCAACTACATCCAATGTAATGACGATTCTAAGGGCTCACAGACAATGATTAAAACCAATTTTATCTTTGCATGTGAGGTGATATGCTCGGTAAATTAAGTTAAGCATGCAATTCTAAAACACATAGAAAAGATCATGCAAAAACTAAACCAAGCATAAAGCGTTAAATATGTACATAATAGCCCACTAAACTAACTCCCACTAGCTTCTTGAGCTCCACCGACTCCAAGCCGATGTCAAAACCCGAGAAGCCACCAAATGACCTTTTCGCCCTTTCTTCGTCTTGAGTAAAATATTACAATTTAATACACGACTCGCAGGTCGGGAATTAATAAATATTACAAATAAGTGGTACGACGACCACACCTCGAAAAAATAATTACACGCTAACTCTAACGGCTCGCAGGCCGTGAAAAGCGATAAATAATTAAATCAAACTCGGGGCTATTATGTACACCATGCCAACATCACATCACACATCGTGTTATCAAACAAGCATGTTATCAAACATCATGTGATTTTCCGGTTTTAATTAATTGCCAAGTTTCGAAAATTTTTGATACTCGGTTTATCGAAACCGTTCAAAATTGAAACTTTTGAACATTTGATTTTTGAGTTCATCAAGACGGTTCCAAACTCGTCATGACTAACAAAACGGTTTAGCTCGGCATATTGACCATCCAATGGTCATGCTTGGCCTAGCTCCGTCCAACGGAGCCCCGTTCGGTCCCGGTTTCGGCTCCCCGAGAGTCCCGCTCCCGAGACCCGAAAAATCAAATTTTTTTCAAAAATTCCAGATTTGATAAACTTTTCAAAAATTCATTTTTCATGCATTAAACCCATAAACAAGAATTTAAAACATGTTATCAAACAATTTAGCAAATTAACATGCAAAACCGAAACTAGCAAGCAAAACCGAAAGTTCTCTTGTGAATCCCGAAGGTAGCACGGCTCTGATACCACTGTTGGGTCTCGATGGAGGGTATGAACACATACTTGCAGCGGAAATAACTCGAGACCATGTCATAGAACACTACCAAATATTAGATACACAAGAGAATAAACAATATGGATGTTTCCTTACCAACTAGTTCAAGAAAAGGAAGAGAACACCAAAGAAACGATGATCGGCTTGAGTCTCCAAGACGCCTACGTATCCAAATGGAATCAAAGCCACGTAGTTCTTCTTTAGATGACTCAAGAACACAACAAGAGGGGGGAAAAGTGCCAAACTCGAAATTGTAGTGTGAGAGGGAGAGAAGTTGTGTTTCTATTCTTGTCTTGTGATTTGTTGTAGGAAAAAGATGACTTAAACCATCAACAACCATCAAGGACAAGTAAGGTGTGAAGCATGGTGTGAAGTAAGACAAGCATGGTGCTAAGTATGGCAAGACAAGATGGGTTAGGTGGTGAATCACCAACACCTTAATCCTTGTCTTGCTTACTTAGTACTAATTAATCAAGACTTGATTAATTAGTTCCATGGGCCTTGGTTGCATGGGCCTTTCATGGGCCTCTTGGAACATGGCCCATGGCCATTCCCAACGAGGTCCCGTGACGTGCTCATCGCCTCCAAGCCTTCCATACCGGAAATGTCCAACATTATCCGACGCGATCAATCCCAAGACTCCAAGCCTTGTCTTGATCCGTAATGTCCTATTCACTTACGGGCACATGACCCAAAACCCAGTTTTGGTCATGTCCCGAGACAACTCTCTTTTGGCCATTCTCCATAAATGTGTCAATGAGTTTCATCCTTCGGTGTGACCCTTAGGTCTATGCATGTCGATAGATCAACGTAAAATCCCATTTTACTTGATCCTATATAAGTGGCAACTAACGAAACTTTAGTATTGCCTGACACTACATAGCGAATCGAACCAATCGATTCTAACCTTTCCGTCCTCCCTGTCATTATCCTTTTATCTCCGATATCCTGATTGAGATAAGGCATAGAGCCGTCATCCTTATTATTCTCAATCACTGTTCCTTGATATGTGAGATGACTGAATATATGATACCTAGTATCATGTGCATGGCCATGCTATTCTTTCAGTCACTCTCGATCAAGCGGCCGAGAACCGATATCTTTCCCATACCTCAGTATGAGGGATAAATCCCTTAGCCGTCTTTCGTGTCACTCATGCAACCCGTCCCCAAGCCAATCCTGGCCGTTATGGAAGCCCTGTTACGGACAACGTTAGGCTCAGGTCAAACTTAGTTGTTGACTGCATAGTGATCACAAAGACTCCTTGGTCTAAGGATACATGACAAGCTACGACACTGAATATGTTAATGACTCAATCTATGGCACATATTCAGGGCGGGTCGTCCAATATCATGTCCCACATGATATCTATGATCAGACTCCGGAATCCCATTCCAATGACTAACAGAACGTAAGCCATGAAGAGCCATCTTTCATACTAGTCGCTTCTAGTGAAGCTTTATTGACTAGGGACCCATCGAGTGTGATCCATCTCGATCTATGGTTCTATTCGCATGGTGGGCATAGATCAGAAATCACATCGATATATTACTCCAACACATAAGTAATAGAAAGCCGCTTTAATCTTATTGCTAATGATGATATATACATTTGGACATTTATGATTGAACTACGGGCACTAAGACTAACATCCCCGACATCCAACGATCCCGAACTTGACCTCGTGAACTGGCGGCAACTCTGACAACTCCTCTAGAAAGACCTCCGGGAACTCACACACCACTCGTGGCAACTCCCTACTCTGCACGGTCGCCACCTCCTCTCCCACAGTCAATGATGAAAGGAGAACTCCGCTCCTACTACCCAATACACACGTGACGGTCGTGTCGCCCGATACCACCGTCACCTGTCGCCGATAGCAGTCAATCGACGCTCGGTACCTCGCAAGCCAATCCATCCCCAGGATCACATCAAACGCCGTCATGTTCAACACAAGGAGATCACCAAGAAAAGGGAAATCAGCTACTCTAATCTCACAAGCACGGCACACACTACTCAAAACCACATCACTCGTAATCGGGGTGTCAAGACACAAGGGTCGACTTAAAGGCACTACTCTTAGGCCTAACTTCCCAGCAAGGGTAGAAGAAAACGGAAGAGTGTAACACCTGTGGGTTATGGGCCCACCACGCTTCCGCTGCGCCACTCTGATCGCATCGCCACTCGGTCACCTCCCCTGACCAGTCTGACTGCTTATTAGTACTGCTGCGGCCCCTCCGCCGCTCGGGCACTCATCTCCGATGTCCCGCTTACCGGCCGTGTAAACACACTAGCCCCCGTTCTAACGTGACGGTCCTACCGATGCTATTGATCAAGTCTGCCTCAAACCGTCGGACAAAGCATGTGGCTGGGAGAACCCTATGGTTCTCTGCCTCCATGGTTCTCGAGTCTCGTACGGTCCCGCAACACTGCTCGGTCGCTGCATAATCTCACGGACCCTCGCGGCCTCTCTGCAACCTCGCTCCACTATCGTCGTCGTATCTACTAGCTCATACTACACCCGAATCCTCAGGGTGAGGACTCGATCCAAACTCTGGGCTCGGGGCCCTCTCTCGAACCTCCTGCATTCGTTCGCCTCGACCGCCACCAAAACTGGTGCAAACGGGCCAACGCCGTAGCCCTGGTCTCGTACTTCATCGCTGACACCCAGTCCCGTCGCAGCTCCGGGACCTGCTGGTATCGCTCCTCCTATCCTCCCAGTGGGAGTACCCTGGGCACCCCTGCCCCAACGACTTACCTCTCCCGCCTCGAGGTGCCACGTCGTAAGTACCCTCCGCATGGGTACACGTACACGCTCAGTTCTTAAGTTTGCATAAAGCGACGCGCTTAAGTCACTAGCGTTCACACACGTTTCACAAAGGTCGCACTCGAACCAAACAACATGCTTAATCTTAGCATAGTCATAACTAGTTTTACACAACCAGGGAAACCCGCACACTTGTGCGCCCCACAAAGTCAACCACACAGTTCAACAATTGCAAAACAAAAGCCACACAGTCCACAGTTCAGGTCACACAACAATTCCACAAGGTCTCAACATCAACTTAATTTCAAAGGTTCTTAACACTTTTCTCTTTCTAACATAACATTCCATGTCGACATCATGTCATTACAACCCGGTTCAGGCGTCCCTGAATTACGTTGTAACCACTTGACATCCCCCCGTCACGTTCGACTACATGGGCCCCCGTAGTCGAATTGTGATGGTACAAACACTTCAGTTTTTGCAGAAATTTGGGCATGACCTGTTTGAACACTCTATTAACTATCTGCTCACGCGGGACATCCAACTCACATCATGCACGAAGCACTTAACACAATCATAGCACACAGCAAGTCATCGCAACTATACACCTCGGGTCTCGGTAATTACACTATTACCACCCGACCAAGTCAACAAACCGAAATGAACTAACACAATCATAGATATCAACCATAAGTGGTTCAACCAAAGTACACAGCACCAGATAGGACATTTTACTAAACCGAGATTCTCTTCATCTGGGTTCTACGCGTAGGACATTTTTCCGATTTGTGTAACCGACCCACACAGAACCCTAACGACTTAACTCTACCCACCTAATTGACGTACGGTCCGAAGTTTCGAAAAACCAGGCTCTGATACCAAATTGTCACGCCCCAAATCCGGTTTTGACCGGACTCGAGACGTGAACTAAAAATAATGATAAAGAAAACAAATTTAAACGAAATAAACCTCCAATAATAGTTCAAAAATCAAAATTATCAATCCCGATAATAAGAGTCAAATGCTCAATATCCAGATTAAAGAAGTTTAGTACGAAAAGGAAGTACGTCTCCAAACCATCCAAAACTAGGACTCTCGTTAAGCTTCTAAGCTCCGAGACGTCCTCTAAATCAGATTCCGCTCAAAACTTGTAGAAAAGTAGAGGAGGGGGTGAGCTTTCGCTCAGTAGGAAAAAAGTAGTAAAGGGGATGAGCAAGTCGCTCAACCCACGGACACTCGTCTAAATATGGCATACTAGTAAAGCAACGATGACTACCGAAAACAAACGGAAAACACGAATCACAGTCACACTCATAACTAACCTTACATAACAATAACATCGTTTGATCATACCTCTTACCCAATCACCACACTTCGCGTGTGAAACCAATTCTGCTCAATAATTAGCAATTTCTCAATGTTCACACCCAAACCATATGTCAAGTGTCATAGAGTAATACACACAGTAAGACAATAGTAATCACACAACGATAAGGAGCACACGTCAATAGGGAGCACACAACTATAACACATTTTACCGACACCTAGTCGGAAAGCAGGCGCACCTCATCACGGAACCTGAGCACATTTTACCGACACCTAGTCGGAAGGCAGGCGCACCTTATCACAGAACCTGAGCACATTTTACCGACACCTAGTCGGAAGGCATGCACACCTTATCACATAAACTGAGCACATTTTACCGACACCTAGTCGGAAGGCAGGCGCACCTCGTCACAAAACCTGAGCACATTTTACCGACACCTAGTCGGAAGGCAGACGTACCTTATCACATAACCTGAGCACGTTTTACCGACACCTAGTCGGAAGGCCGGCGCACCTCATCACAGAACCTGAGCACATTTTACCGACACATAGTTGGAAGGCAGGCGCACCTCATCACAAAACCTAAGCACATTTTACCGACACCTAGTCAGAAGGCAGGCACACCTCATGACATAGCAATACACTGAACTCAGATATAAATGTATTCAAAATCACAGAGGATCACATAACAGGCATAAGTAACCACAGCCAACAAAAACAGATCAACACACAGAGTAATATCATTAGCAACCACTTCCACACTAAGTATCCCAGAGCAATACGCCAGATTCCATAGCCCGACTCCACCATATCGTACCGAACTCGACATCGGCCTAGATATCTTCCCGGAACACACCGCATCGGGGTGCAACTCATATCAAACATACCGAACCAGAATCCTCCAACGATCGGGTATCTTCCCGTAGCACGAGATACAAATCAGACCACACATACAATACCGGAACACTCACATCGGTCTATCACTCACCCGATCACATCACAAGACAATAATTCATACTAACATTTACCACATTCTCATAGCATATCATGATCATTAATTCAACATTGAAACGTACCACAGACTATTCATGACAATCTACCAATCACCAACAAACGCAATCAGCACACAATCCTACGGACACGACATGACCCACATACAATTCTACAGCACAACAAGTCCCACACCTACGGGCACGACATGGCCCGCAAGTAGTTCCATATTTTAAAAGACTATCCTAGTTATTCACATCCTACATGTGATTCTACAATCATTTCGATTACTTAACCTATATGCAATTCTAGTAACTTTCCGCATTTAAACCGGTATTCGCTACTTTTCCCTACCTCAACCGCTATCCAACACGAGCAAGCACGAGTCGCCTAGTAGCCTCCTCCGTCGTGATCGGGAACAACGTCTAAGATCACAAAGTAACACGAGATTTAATAATAACTCAAGAGTGGTCTAAAGAGAAAACTCTTACCTTAACCCTCCAAACGTTCGGTTATAGATAACCTTTCTAATTACCCGAAAACACCCAAAATGGACTTGGATAGTCTATTTCTGGTCCATCACAGATGGGGTCACGGAGCCATGACGGGCTCCGTCACGGTTCGGGTCACAGAACCGTGACGTGCACTGTCACGGTTGACGTCACGGAACCGTGACGTGTGCCGTCACGGCCTCCGTCACGGAGCCGTGTCGTGCTCCGTCACGGATCCGTGACGGGTCTGACAGTCGCTTACTTCTTCTTCCTCCAGCTTCTTCTCCACTAATTCAAACCCTCAAAACTCAATTGTTGACCTCCAATACCTCCAAAATCAGTCCCAAAACTCCTAAAACCTCAAACCCATAAAACCCAAGCCTAGTTCATGCTTTTTCTATCAAACCCACAACCCAAACTTCACCAAAAGTGGGTTTTAATGGGTACTCACCTTAGCAAGTGAAGAGGGGATGAGAATTAAATAGATTTGGAGAAGTTTTGTGGTGGAAATCAAGCAAAAAGACCTCATTTTCTCCTTTTCTTCTCTTCTTCTTCTTCAATGGAAACTCTAAACCCTCTCTCTCTATGAATTTTCGGCCAAGGAAAGGTGTGAGCAGAATTTTCGCTCAAATGTGGCCTTTAATCTAAACTAGAAAAAACCATTTTGCCCCTCTTGCTTCCTTTCTTCTCATTTGGCCCAAAATGAGGGCAATTGGGTCTTTCTCCACCCTTTTCTTCTCCTCCAAGACTCATGGACATGTGTCCATGTGGGCTCCACCTCTACCCATAATTATTTCAGCCCATTTGAATTTATTCGATAAAGCCCTTAATTTGACCCCGTTTGACCCGGATTTGACTTTTTCACAAAAATACTCATTTGAAAGGAAACGACCCAACTAAGCTAACCGTAACGACGAATAAGATTTTTGGGTCCCGGAAAGGTCCCGAATGACTCCCGGAGTCATCGGTTGAATTTTCCGACGGAAAGTCATCTTTTCCCAAAAGTCACCGGTTCGACCGGTGTTGATCGGGGCGGTTCTTACAAACCTATTTCTCGTTAATCAATGTTTTAATGTTTTAAACTTTATTATGGCAATTTAGTATTTGTAGATGAAGTGCAACCTTGTAATTGACCGTTGAACGGTAAAGATGGAACATACGACATGAACTAAGTCGTTGTGCACATTTGTTGTCTGGTTTGAGTATCGAAACCACCTTACACTGATCATCACTATGTACGATAAGCGTATCGTAATGAAGATATCGATATGGAAGATGGTACAATTTTAATACTTGTTAAAAATATTCTTTCTTTCTTTTCTTTTTGTTTTTATTTTATTTTCATTGCATGTGTTATTAACTTTTTCTGTTTTTTTTCCAGATTGAACTTAAGCAAATTCTTGAGGGATCATGACTTTTGTTTTTCCGATAAGCTTGTTTCACCAAGTTCAACCATCGCATGCGAGTGGTTGGTGTTCGCAGTAGTCTCTCATGATAAACAATATGCTCGAGTGCGTGGTTGTCGAGCAACATGGTTTACATATCCAAGGATTATGTATGGTACCGAAGAAGAAGACCAAGTCCGTCGGGAGAAATGGGTTCCTAATCCTCTCAGTCCTTTAAACAATTATATACTCAGTAAGAGCTTGAGGATCGTTTCTTCTACGAGGAGGCGACGATGATGGCTCGCTTTCAGCATGAGTTTGACCAGAGAATGGAAAAACATTGCAAATAAACTTAATAGCATATCGATATGTTTTTTGGTAAAGGAAATATTCTGATATCTAATATCGACCCCGATGTATGACAACTCCATTTTTTTTGAATAGTTTAATTAATCTTGAGAATATTTAGAATTATTAATTAATGATTATTTTGGATTATTGGAATACTTAAAGTGTGAATAACATGTTTAAAATGGAACATGCATGAGATAGCATGCTTTTTTTTTTCTTTCCTATTCTACCTTACTTGGGAGACACAACACGACCTTCTTGAGAGATGCATATGGTGTGTCTTAGGTGTATATTCTAAGGTGACACAACAGAGGCGGATTCAGAAACTTAGTTTATGGTATGCCAGTTATTATGATAAAGTGTAAAATTAAATTAAAGCCGGTTTATGAAGTCCTAGAGTATGATTGGTCTTCCAAATGAAATAACTTTCTCATACAAACTCCAATTATAACTCGTAAGATATCAAATCGAATGAAATTCAGATATCTACAATTTTCATATTTGAATTTCAGTAAGAAAAAAACATTACATGAACTCATACACGTCATGAAAGTCAAATGGTCAACCATATGCAGTCCAGTTCGCCATGGGCAGAGCGCTCTGGGCAAAACATACAACTAGTCATACTACATGTACATGAGTTATGGAACAAACCGTCAGGGATACACCATTTGTCGGACTTATGCATTTGAAGAACCTAAAAACCAAGATTTTTTTTCCTTTTTTTGTATAGAACTTTGTTTAAGTTCAATATTCACATTTTACAACTTTAAATATTATAATGAATAATAACATAGGTTAAGTTGAGAACAAAATTTGTTCAAAAATGAAGTATTAAAATACAATACAAACATTAAAAATACACTTGTAAAAATGAATAAACAGATTTGCAAAAGACAAGGTTATCCTTCTACAATTGTAAAAATATAAGGAAAACTCTACGATGAGAAATATATGAATACTACATAATCAAATATATTTATATTTTATATTATAATATAATATAAACATAAATATTTAATCTAGTTCAAGCGTGATTGTATTCTCTTATCGATAGCAGATCCAAGAATTCTCGATAAAAAATGCAACGTCTCTTATTAAAAAAAAAATTAAGTGCTAAGTTGTATATAAATATTTGTATACCTAATACATGTGACTATATTCAAACACTATATTTAAATTTATTGTAATGTAGAAAACATACTAGACATCATTTCTTTTTAAAAGTGAGACAAAGTTACATTATTTGCCCATGACTATAAATACTTATAGATGTATACTACTAAACCGTTATGTTTTACATCTAACTTTTCGGGTACAACCTATAAAAATGTGCGAATAAGATTATTAGAAAGTGTTATAGACATTTGGAGTTTTAAAAGAGCATTTTGAAGTAAAATGAAGTTTTACGTGCAGCATATTTTCAAATGATCATAACTTCTTCATACGAACTCCGATTTAGGCCCGTAAAATATCAAATCGAAGATATCTGAAAGCTCTACAGTTTGATGTAATTTTCTCGGGGCAGGGTATGCCGTGGCATACCCTAAACCCTCCTAAATCCGCCTCTGTGACACAACCAACAACTATGACGACATAGTTGAATCGTGTCTCCAAAACGACAGTTGGGAGATGCAACACATACCGTCCCGTCTCCCATGATTGTAGAGCAAATCATTACGATGACATAGTCCGTGTCTTTGTAGTACCATTGTGACGCTGATGTACAGTAGAAAGAAACAGTTGTTAAACCTCTCTTATGACGCTCTACAATAACACCCCTTATATTTTCTTGGACAACATTACCTTATTCTATTTGAAACTTTCTGCTTCAGTCCAACATTACTTACTTGTCCAGAGCAATTTTAGGTACAAAAAACCTTGAGAAGATATTTTTTTTTTGAAACGGGTAACCGGAGACTTTCATTAATACCAAATGGTAATCAAACAGGATGAGGCGTGACCGCCTCGGGTTCCAGATATTTGTCCGGGCCGAACGTAGCAAGCCCGGCGCTCATGGACCCATAATATTAGCCCAATTGAAATCGTGGGCAACAACTCAAGACAACTTCCTACCGTCGTTCCAACAAAATGAGGGAAAATAAACCAAGGTTTAAAATCCGCAAAAAGCAAAGCATCCCAACAAAAATATAAATAATAGCAATAAACAGAAATAACCGGTGCTGATACTCCAGGCTGCCCGGGACCTCCCAGCAGTGGCTGTCCCGGGTCTGTAGGTATAGTCTGGGGCCGACTCCACCCAACCTTGCTGGGGCAGATCATTCCTCCATCGGAGGCCGCTGGACCTCCGCTCCGTCTGCTCGATCCGTCCCCTGAAAGGGCGGGTACCAGGACTGCGTCTGGGTAATCGGATCTCCCCTCTGCTTCTTTGTCTCCGGTGGGCGTGCATACATCGAACTACTTCTGGTCTTCAGAGTGGTCATCTAGCCTTTGCCTCGACTGGGCCCACCTTTCCCTAGACTCTCCTGGGGGTCCGTATGATAGCCCCGTGGATCTGTCTCCTCTCCATCCCTCATCATCGCATTGTATCCGGGGGCAGCTCGGATCACTGGGCCGGCAGCAGGGCGGATGTTAGCCAGGTAGTCAGACTTTGTGGACTTGGGGGGCGGTGTGGGTGCTCCATGGCCACCCCCTTGCAAAATATTGGTCAACCCTTCGCGGTTAACCTGCAGTGGACGATTCAGCACACATGGTGATTTCCCTAGAACGGACCATAGAGTTCAGGGTGAGATCACTCAGAAGGTACGTGATCGCCGGGTGAGATGCTGGGGGGGGGGGTGCACATCCAGGTCCCTCGGGACCAAGATAGAACTATCATATCGAATCTCCTCCCGGCCAATCCCCAGCAACGGGGTTTGGCAGTGCATTAACCTGTGTGTCAGCATGCCACACCTGCAACAAAAATCCACCACTCTTTCGTACTGTATATCAATCACAACAGAGGAATCAGTACCTGGGAAGCGGAGTCGGGTTCTGCGCCGTAAGGGTCGAGACAGTTCGATACGAACCCTCATCCAAAGATGTCTATCCTCCCGTCGGATCGACAGGATTAGGGCCGACATGATTTGCGTGCCTACGCTGCCCGCAACGAGACCCCGGATGTAGTCATTTCTGGCTCCTCCCGGTATATTCAATGCACTGACCCCGAGTTCCACATGATTGAAACTGATCTCTTCCACCCGATCGAATCGCCGAAGCGGTTCAACGAGGAGGGGATATCCCTTAAAGCTACATGGACCCCTATGACGGATGTCTTCCATGATCTTGGCTGACGGGAAGTGGTAGCCCGTGAGGTCGGGAGACATGAACTCCACCTGAATCCCCGTAACCTTCCATTTCCTCAGCATCATCGCACATACGATGTGTTGGTTGTGTGATCGATCCCTTGCGACCTTCGCTGCAAGGGAGAATTTGTACGAGCCGGACGTAAAGAGTGGAACCCCGTCGTCCAACACCACCAGCTCGTCGTCCTCATCCTCCCAATCCGGGATCGGGGATATACGGCTTGCCTGGATCTCCGAAGACGACCCCGATGGCCTGCTAGCACTCGGACAGTTAGGGCTAGAAGTCTGCACCCGCTCCGCGGGAGGGAGGCAGCGAGGAACCATCAGAGAAGAGGTTGGCCGAGGGAGATTGGTCAGATCCCGCTGTACCTCCCTCATTGTGGATGATTGTCCAGTAAAAGGCGGAAAGGGCACCGATGGGTCTGGGGACACGCCGACGGCCAGGGACGCTCCGACAGACAAGGACGCGCCCGACTTGTCCTTCAGATCTACCGGAAGCGGCGGCACCCAAGGAGAGGTAGGATCCGTACCGAGCAGTGACAGAGGGGCGGTGGCACGACAGACATCTTGCTGGGCGGAGACCTCGAGGTCACGAGAGACCTCTGCATGTGGGTGGATCTGGTCGGGGGTGACCACTTCCGGCACATGGGGGCGGTGGGTAGGGAGATCCGACATCGGAGAAGCAGAAAAGATCGAGGGCGACGTCGAAATGGCTCTAGTGGCGGTGGTGAAGTCGTTGGTGTAGACGGCCAGGCTCCGAGTTCGTGGCGAAAGAGGCCAGAAGCACGAATGGGGAACGTCGGGTTGTAGGGAAGAAGGCTGTGGGGAAGTAGGTGGTGATAGGTATGGAAGCGGATGGACGACAGGGGAAGATGAAGACGACGGCGGCGGCGACCCTAATAGGGTATGAGAGAACCTCAGAAGAGGTGTGTGGAGCGCTTTTTTTAGAAGATAATTTTAATGAAACCAATCCCTTCAATTTTATAACAAGTTTGCTATAGCACTCATTTTTCTAGCTTATAAATGTCCAATCCATCATATCATATTTTTTTAATTATATATTTTATACCTCGATAACAGAGTTATTATAAATCTATTCGTAATCATATGCCTCAGCGTTTCTTATAGGACCACTGGCAGATTTGGTCACAATATATAACGATCTAGGACTCATAGTAGTAATCCCTAACACCATGAACAATTTATCATGTTCGGTCAATTGGACCTCTCTATCAAAGACTCCAATCTACCAACGAAGTGTGTCGCGTTGGGTCTAGATTGCTTTAGAGGAATTATATTGAAAATAATAGAATTAAATTGTTGAATATCATTAGTGTACAATGCTTTAGCCTTATTCCATACTTAAGCATATGTACGATATGCCTTATAGATAGAATATAGTTTGTGATTAATTGATTGCTATAAGATAGTGACCAACATGTAATCAGTTTTCTTTCGTTAAATCCAATTATCCTTGACAATAGCCACACTCTATTTGATGAGATGATCTTCAAGCCCTTGACCTTTAAATCACAAATCAATTGACACAGTCCACAATGTGTAATTGGAACTACCACTTAATTTCTCCATTAGTCAGAGGAGTAAGTAATGAAAGGGGTAATTCGATGTCAGAGTGTCGAAATATTTTTTATTATGAGATCATATCCCTAGCAAAGGTCGATTATTACATCGTAACGGTGACCATAACTTTTGGAAGATACCATCCGAAAAATGGACGGACGTTAAGTAAGAATGCAAAATATCAACTGTTCCCTTGAAAGTCTATTGTTATGACTTCAAAAAAGGTCAGTTAGGGTAATAAAGCGAGATTTTCCTTTTTTCATTAATTATTTTTTAATTTTCATTAAACTATTTTTTTTACTTTCACCGATTAACATTTCTCAAAGATCAAATTTCATCATAATTACATTTTTTTCACTAATTGTTCTTTAATCATCCCTTCTTTCATAAGAATGTACACAAAACGCAACATCAAAATTCATAATATGTATAGCAAATATAAATAAATAAATAAATTTTACAAAAAGGCCGTTGCACACATTAAAATAAATAATAATAAAATTAATTTATAAACTCAAATATTACAAATTTATTTAATAAACTTAATCAAAATACATATATATGTTTGGTATCGAATGAGAACACACCCTTATTATTCAAACTACGAACTCGTAGGAGGCTAACACGTGTCCTTGTTCGCACGCGCAAAGCAGTTGTACCAAACATGCACATCGTTGGTACCTTACATACAATGTTGACACATGTCTTTTTTCGTGCATGCAAAGTTCCGATACCAACATGCAAAGTGCTGGTAAATTTCATACAACGCAGATACGTGTTCTTTTTTCGCGCATGCAAAGTGCTGGTACCAGCGCTTGGCATGTTAGTATCTGCACACGTGTATTTTAAGTACCAACACTTGTGTATGTAAGGTACAAATACCATATCATGTAATGTACTAGCACTTTGCATGTTGGTAACAACACTTTGGATATTGGGGTACCAGAGTTTGTGCGCGCAAATATGGACACGTGTCATCCTCTTGTGAGTTCGTAGTTTGCACAATAAAGACGGTTTCTACTGTATACAGATTATATATATATAGAGGAAATGAATAAGGTGTGAACCGCCCCTTATTGTGCAAACTACAGACTAATTTGAACTACAGGATGTGAGCGCGCTGATGCCATCAAGACGCGCAAGATGCTGATATGTAGGCACTCTACTGTTGATGCGCGCACCAAGTACTGGTACCATACCTAACACGGTACTGATACCTACATACAAAACACTGGTATCTCACCTAATACGGTGCTGATACCTACATACAAAATGTTGATACCCACATACAAAGTGTTGATACTATGCAAAGTACTAGTACCTTACCTAACACGGTACTGATACCTTACATAGCACAATGCTAGTACCTTGCATACACGGTGCTGGTACCTTATAAATACGGAGTACTGGTCAACACGCGCTGCGCGCGGTCAGAGGCGCACGCGAGAAAGACCACGTGTCAGCATCGCGCGCGCTCTAATGATGTCATTTTGGTCGAATCCTGTGGCTTAGATTAGTCCTTGGCTTGCACGATAAGAGTGGCTTGTATTGGATACTATATATATAGGCTTGCAATCAGGTGCGAACCAGCTGCTACGGTGTGAACCTGCGAATTCGTAAAAAAATAGTGTATGCGGTTTGAGAAAACGACAGCCCCGGTTTGAGTTGAATAATCTTAGACAAAAAAATTCTCAAATCAGAAACGCTATTTTCTCAAGATAAAATGCTGTTTTTTCAAACTTTTTTTCCCTCAAACTGGGATGCTATTTTCCTCAAACCAGATTTGAGGTTCGCAGGTTCACACCGTAAGGGAGGTTTGCACGTGATTGTCTCCCTATATATATACAATCACGTGCGAACCTCCTTTACAGTGTGAACCTACGTACCTCAAATCTGGTTTGCGGAAATAGCGAACATGGTTTGAGGAAAATAACATCCCAGTTTGAGGAAAAAAAAGTTTGAGAAAACAGCATTTTACCTTGAGAAAATATGGTTTGCGAAAATAGTGTTTCTGGTTTGAGAATTTTTTTTGTTCTGCGAATATTCACCTCAAACCGAGAGCGATGTTTCCACAAACCAGATACACTAAACACGCAGGTTCGCAGTTCACACCGTAACCCATGGTTCGCACCTGATTGTACCCGTATATATATATATGCATTACCTATTTTAAATGATCCTTATGTTGTAATATGTAAATCAAAGCAACAACATAAACAAAAAACTGTAACACAAGGGTAAAAAAAATATAACACCAAATTTTGGTTTTAAATAACAAAACCGAACCCAATATTTAAACCTAAAATTGGATGCAACATATATTTTTTTATCCTTATGTTACATGTCTTTGTTCTTGATTTTCTTTTTTAACATTTTACTCCATAAAGATCCATTTACAACGAATCTCTCTCTCTCTCTCTCTCTCTCTCTCTCTCTCTCTCTCTCTCTCTCACACACACACACACACACACACACACACACACACACACACACACACACACACACACACATATATATATATAACAAGATGCGGTCAAAGTGACGTCATCAGAACGCCCCAGATGCTGACACATGGCGTGCACGCGCACGGTGCTGGTGCACGCGCGCACGATGCTGGTGCACGCGCGCACGATGCTGATAGTTTACATAGCACATTGCTTATAGTTTAGTACAAATGTAACCTATCAACACTTATGTAGTAAACTATCATCACCGTGCTATGCAAACTATCATCACTTTGCGCGCGGGCACCAACGCGCCCACGTGTCAGCATCTGGTGAGTTCGTAGTTTTCACAATAAGGTGCGGTGTTTTATATATTTAATTGCCCACATGTCAGCATCTGGTGCGCTCTGCTGACATCACTTTGGGGGGGATCCTATGGCTCAAATTGGTTCGTAGTTTGCACAATAAGGAGTGGTTTGTACTTGATACCAACTATATATATGTATCAAATAAGAACACGTTTTATTGTGCAAACTACGAACTCACAGGATGCTGACACGTGTCCTTTTTCGAGCATGGAAAGTTGTGCTACCAACATGCAAAGTGCTGATACCTTACATATAATGATGACACATGACCTTTTCCTTGCATGAAAAGTTGTGGTACCAACATAGAAAGTGTTGGTACATTACATGTTATGGTATTGGTACCTTACATAGACAAGTGTTGGTACCTTACATACACGGGTGCTGATAACAACATGCAAAATTGTGGCACCAACATGTAAAGTGATTGTACCTTACAAAAAAGTGTTGGTACTGTCACACCCCAAATCCGGTTTTGACCGGACTCGAGACGTGAACTTAAGGTGATAAATAAATATAGCAGTTCAAGAAAATAAAATTTTAAAATAATAATCCGAGATCCATAAATCCGATAAAAAAAGAGTCAACAGCTCTGAAAAACCTAGTAAATAAGTATTTAGTTCAAAATAATAGTACGTCTCTAGACAGCTAAACAAGACCCTCGCTAGCTCCCAAGCGCCGAGAATCCCGCTAGCACAAGTCCCGCTCAAGGCCTGAAAAACAACAAGGTAAATGGGTGAGCCTTCGCTCAGTAGGAAAAGTAGTTAAGGTTATGAACATCAGTTCACCACCACGAGTAACCGTCCAATTAGGACATACTAGCAAAGCATAACTACTAACAACGCCCACGGGAAGTTACCAACCACCAATCACTCAACCAAGACCATAATCACACTTAAAACATCGCACACAGTCAACAACATGCATACAACACACAACAGAGTAAACACATAATCTACACAACAGTTCTCAACAACACCGGTTATCCCAGCCCATCCCACTTATATCGTACCGGAACACTAAACATCGGTCCCGACATCTTCCCGTCACGTAGACTCGGGGTAACATCCCTGACTGGCAATACATTCAGTCGGATGTATTCCCGTCATGTAGACTCGGGGCCTCATGCACACCGGACCGGCACATACCTCGGTCGTACGCCTTCCCGGACCACATAGCATCGGGGTAATGATTACACCATCCTCTTTCTCGATACCCTACACCGGCATACTCTCTCAGTGTAGGAATCAAACCGGACACACCTCCTCTTGGAACACACATCAAGAGAATAACACACATCACAATGTCATAGTTCGACCACGACATACCAACCGAGCCAACTCACCATAACACACATACCGGTCTATCACTCACCCGATCATATCACAATCAAAGGTTCACATCACATCACGCATGGCACACTTGCCTAAACATAGCAACAACATGCCACACCGAGTATATCTTATTATGACTATTAATCTAATCCACGGCTACAACACGCATCATGCATCTGAATCATAGGTCATGGCATCACAATCAACACACAACCCTAAGGCTCGACATGACCATTCTACCAGCACGACAATTCCCATAATTGAAAGCGGTTATTCTAGTGAATCACATCCTATATGCAAACTAAGACTCTTCCGTTTATTATCGTAATTGAAAGTGGTTATTCTAGTGAATCACATCCTATATGCAAACTAGGACCTTTCCAGTTATTATTATTATTATTATTATTATCTTAAAGGCATACTAGTAACTTTCTGTAATCAAACCGGTAGTCGTTACTTTCCCTACCTCAAAAGTAATCAACTCTCAACTCCTAGCTGCTGACGACCTGACTAGCTTCCTCCTCCACTTCACGATGTCCAAGTGCCTCCTCCTCCGTCACGCTCGGGTCCAAAGTCTTGAATCACAAAACAAACCGCGAGTCAAGAGTAATTCGCAAATGTTTAAAGAAGAAAACACTCCCAATTAACCCTAAAAGGACTCGGTTATAGATAACCGTCCCAATTACTCGAGATTCAACAAAATGGGCCTAAAAGGCCCAAATCAGGTCTGTCACGGTTCTGGTCACGGGTCTTTGATGGGCTCCGCCACGGATCTGGTCACGGATCCGTGGTCCAGGCCGTCACGGTTCTCCTCACGGAGCTGTAACGTCTCCTGTCATGGTTCCCGTCACGGATCCGTGACGGGTCTGTCACTGTTCATCGTCTTCTTCCTCCAGCTTCGGTTTTCCACGAAAATTACCCCCAAAACCTCCATTGATGACCTTCTAAAGCTCCAAAACAGTACCTAGAATGTCTCTACTTCAAAACCCAACATGGGTCTTCATCAAAACTCCACAAAACCAAACTAAAACCAGCATCCAGTCTCCTTTCCACTCCATAAATCATCATCCATCATCAAAACTCAAAAACCCAACCCTTGTTCATCAATTTCTTCAAAACCCATGAACCAAAATTACCCAAAACGAAAAAGGAAGAGGGATTTACCTTGAGGATGGAGAATAGATGAAGAATCAAGTAAAAATGGAAGATTTTGGGTAGAGAATGGGTTCAAGCCACCATTTTTCCCACACCCCATACTTAAGCTTTTCTCGCCCCGAGAAAACCAAACTACCTAAAACAGTAAGATATGTCCCGGTTAAACCCCGAGGTTCACCTTGATTAGCGAATTTCGAACGTTTCGGGCCCCGAACGGGCACTTTTCTCAAGAAATTACGAAACTTGACGGGCTTCAAAGAAACGGCTCAACTAAGACCGCTGCGACGACGGCTAAGCTTTTTGGATCCAAAATGGTCCTCGAATGGACCAAAATGTCGCTCGGTTGACTTTTCCAACGAAAAGGCAACATTTCCCAAACTGATCAGAAAGTTGCCATAAGTCCCCTGGAACTCACTTTGGTTAATATCGGGGTCAACTTAAGTCCGGTATGACCCTCGGGGTCAAATTTAGGTTCAATCAAGTGTCTGCTGAATTTTTTAAAATTTTCCTGTTTTTCGCAGATTTGACTGGCGTTGACCGAGAGTGGTTATTACAACGGGTCCTGATTGCCATTAGTGATCTCAACTGCCCCTTTTGAAAGGATTCGAGTCACTGTATATGGACCGCTCCACTTTGACACCAGCTTGCCCGGGTAGAGCTTCAATCTCGAGTTGTACAGCAAGACTTTATCTCCTTCTTTGAACACCCTCATCTTAATGCGTCTGTCATGATACCATTTTACTCTCTCCTTGTATAGCTTCGAATTGTGGTATGCTTGATGTCGAAACTCCTCCAGCGCATTCAACTGCAACAACCTGTTCTCATCACAAACTCGGGCATCGAAGTTAAGAAACTTAATAGCCCAATAAGCTTTATACTCTAATTCCAGAGGTAGGTGACATGATTTACCAAAAACCAGTCTATAAGGCGAGCAATAAATAGGTGTTTTAAATGCAGTTCTATAAGCCCAAAGAGCATTATCAAGCTTGGTAGACCAGTCTTTCCTAGATGAATCAACTGTCTTTTCTAGGATGCTCTTTAACTCCCTATTGGTCACTTCAACTTGACCACTTGTTTGGGGGTGATAAGGGGTAGCGAGTCTATGGTGGACACCATAACTACCTATTAGCTTCCAAAAGTGTTTGTTGCAAAAATGTTTGCCACCATCACTAATGATCGCCCTAGGAGTACCAAACCGGGAAAAATATGTTTCTTTAAAAATGCACATACCGGTTTGTGGTCGTTAGTGGGCAAGGCCACTGCCTCTGCCCACTTGGACACATAGTCCACAACTACTAAAATATACTCATTATTATGGGACTTTGGAAAGGGTCCTATAAAATCAATCCCCCACAGATCGAACACCTCCACCTCAATGGTGATGTTCATAGGAATTTCGTGTTTTTTTAGAAATATTACCTGTTCGCTGGCACCTATCACAGTTTTTAGCATAAAAATGTGCATCATGAAAAAGAGTAGGCCAGTAGAAACCGGATTCCAACACCTTGCTCGCTATCCTTGTGTCGCCGAAATGCCCTCCAACTTCACCTTCATGACAATGGTAGAGAATGCTCTGCATGTCTGAGTCTGGGATACACCTCCTGATCATCTGATCTGCACATATCTTAAACAAAAGAGGATCATCCCAAAAATAACTCTTAACATCATGCAAAAATTTCTTCTTCTGATGTGAGTTGAGACCGTTAGGCATCTCCCCAGAGGCCAAATAATTTGCAATATGTGCAAACCATGGTGCCTTCTGGTTCTCTACCTGAAACAAGTGTTCATCAGGAAATTCCTCCCAGATAGGCACCTGTGTGTTCTCATACGGATTCTCAATCCGTGAGAGATGGTCAGCAACCACATTCTCCACCCCTTCTTGTCCTTAAACTCCATGTCAAACTCCTGCAACAACAAGATCCATCTTAGTAATCTAGGCTTGGCGTCCTTTTTACTCAGCAAATATTTCAATGCTGAGTGGTCAGTATAAACAATTACTTTAGATAACACAAGGTATGAGTGAAATTTATCACAAGCAAATACTACTGCTAATAGTTCTTTTTCTGTGGTAGCATAATTTACCTGAGCTTCATTAAGCACCCTACTAGCGTAGTAAATAGTGTGAAATACCTTATCCTTTCTCTGTCCCAGGACAGCCCCAACTACTAGGTCACTAGCATCACACATCAGCTCGAAAGGCAGAGACAGCAGTTTCTCCTTAATCACGTTAAAAGAGTTCAAACATGCATCATCAAAAACAAAAGGAATATCCTTAACCAACAAGTTACCCAATGGTTTAGCAATTTCAGAAAATCCCTTAAAGAATCTACGATAAACCCAGCATGTCCAAGAAAACTCCTAACGGCTTTCACTGAATTAGGTGGGGGCAATCTACCAATCACATCCACCTTGGCCTTATCTACCTCAATGCCCTTTGAGGAGATGTTATGGGCTAAAACGATGCCCTCATTTACCATGAAATGACATTTCTCCCAGTTGAGCACAAGATTGGACTCCATGAGTCAACACAGCAGATAAATTAATTAAACAATTATCAAATGAGGAGCCAAACATGGTAAAATCATCCATGAAAACTTCCAGATATGCCCCTACCATATCATGAAATATAGATAGCATGCATCTCTGAAAGGTGACAGGGGCGTTACATAACCCAAATGGCATTCGGCTATATGCGAAGGTTCCATAAAGACAAGTAAAAGTAGTCTTTTCTTGATCCTCGGGCGCTATAGCAATTTGGTTGTAACCACTATACTCATCTAAAAAGCAATAAAACTCATGCCCTGCTAATCTCTCTAACATCTGATCAATGAATGGTAAGGGGAAATGATCTTTACGGGTTGCATCATTTAATTTTCTATAGTCTATGCATACCCGCCAACCTGTAACCGTCCTAGTAGGGATTAATTCATTTTTATCATTTTGGACTACAGTCACCCCCCCTTTCTTAGGTACACATTGTACAGGACTTACCCAAGATCTATATGAAATTGGATAGATAATACCTGCATCAAGGAGTTTGATTACCTCCTTCTTAACCACCACCTGCATCAACGGGTTAAGCCGTCTTTGGTTTTGCACACTCGGGTGATGGTCCTCTTCCATCAAGATTTTATGCATGCACATGGATGGACTAATTCCTTGGATGTCTGCAATTGTCCATCCAAAGGCCTTTTTGTGCTCCCTCAACACTCTCAACAACTTATCTACCTGCAATTCAGACAACGCAGATGAAATTATCACCGGTAAAGTACCATCACTATTCAAATATGCGTATTTTAAATTATCAGGTAATGGCTTTAATTCCAAATCTGGAGGTTGTTCGATTGATGGTTTCAGCTTAGGTCCAGTAGGGGTCTCCAAGGTTTGAAACTTGCTTTGGCGAGCCCTCATAGGCTTGCATGCTTCCAACATCTGCACTGCTTCATCTATACCTTCCTGTGGATATGAAACTTCATTAGACAGACTTTCAATTAAAGATGCCTCTAAAGGATCATTAAACCTAGATATATTAAAATTCTCTTGACAACCATAATCAAAAGCATCAATAGAAAAGCATGTATTATCTCTCCTATCATGTTTCATACCTCGGAAGACATTAAAAACAACTTCCTCTTGACCATACCTAATGGTCAACTTACCTTCCTCCACATCAATCAGAGCCCTAGCTGTGGCCAAAAAGGGTCTACCCAAAATCATAGGGGTTTCATAGTCCTCTGCCATATCTAGTATAAGGAAATCAGCGGGGAAGATAAATTTATCGACTTTCCGTAGGATATCCTCTACAATGCCCCTAGGATAAATTTATGGAGGTTGGTTTTGGCTCGTCCCCAAGGCCTAATCTACTGAACACTGCTAAAGGCATTAAGTTAATACATGAACCAAGATCACATAATGCTATAGCAAAAGAAATATGACCCATCTCACAAGGTAAGGTGAAACTCCCAGGGTCTTTAAGCTTAGGGGGTAATTTGTTCAACAACACTGTAGAACACTCCTCACTCAGGTTCACTGTCTCAAATTCACCTAACTTTCTCTTGTTAGTGATAATATCTTTCAAGAACTTAGCATAGACATGCATACCTTGAATAACATCAAGAAAAGGAATATTAATCTCTAACTTCCTAAACATGTTCAGAAATTTAGAGAATTGAGCGTCAACTTTACTTTTCTTAGCAACAGAAGGGAATGGAAGAGGTGGAGTCCTAGTTTCTGCTTCAACTATGGACTCCCTTACCTTCTTACCTTTGGCGAGCCTTTGTTCCTCTGTTCTTTCCAAGCTTTCATCTTTCCCTTCTTCTTGACTCAGGTCCTCTGTTCCTTGAACCTTTTCAGCTACTTTCTCCTTAGCCTTCGTCAGCTTCTCCATGGACTTCCCAGACCTCAACGTGACTGCATGGACATCCTCCCTAGGATTCCGTTCTGTGTTGCTCGGGAGGCTTCCAAGAGCCCTCGAATTCATTGCATTGGCCAGTTGACTCATCTGGGTTTCCAACTTTTGGAACTGGGAATCATTGTTCCGGTTCACTGTCTTATGCTCTTGCACAGCTGCCTTGTGCATCTCACTATCCTCCTTCATCTGTGCCATCATAGTTAGCATCATCTGCTCTAGTTTGGAGGAGGACTCTTATGGTGGTGCATTCTGGGCTGCTGGTTCTGGTACTACTGATTCTAAGACCTTTGCTGATACTGCTGGTTTTGGGGCCTTTGTTGATAGCCCTGTCCTTGAGGTCTCTGTTGATACCCAGAAGAACCCTGATTCTGCCCTTGGGGTTTCCAGGCCATGTTCGGGTGGTCTTTCCATCCTTCATTATAGGTAGAGGAGAACGGATCATAATTTGGCTTCCTATGGTTGCCCACAAAATTTGCAGTTTCTCCTTGAGGTTCTCCAATACCTTCAATATAATCAATGGGATCTACAAATGAAGGTATCTGCATCGCATCCAACTTTCTTGTCACACTCTGCACAATCTGGTCCACCACCTTGTCCTTTGAGGATGACTCCACTACATTGACCGTCCCCTTAGTTCCTGCACCTCTTCTGCTGGACTGCCACTCTATTAGAAGCCATCAAGTTCAAGAGAGCTACATTGTTCTCTGGAGTCAACTGCACAAAAGAACCTCCAGCTGTTGAATCTAACTGACCTTGACTGACTTCATTCAGACTCGAATAGAATGTCTGTAGCTGCACCCATAGTGGTTGCCCATGATGTGGACACTGCCTTAGCAAATCAGAGAACCTTTCCCATGCATCCACCAATGTCTCATCACCTTGTTGGGCAAAGTTGTTAATTTCTGCTCTCAGCTTTATTGTCTTCTTAGGTGGGAATAATTGATTCATGAAAGCATCCACTAACTGGTCCCAAGTTCTGATGCTCCCAGTGGGCATCTCACGTAGCCACTTACTTGCTTTATCCTTCAATGAGAAGGGAAAAAGCCGAAGGCGCACTGCATCACTTGACACTCCATTATACCTGAATGTGTCACACAGCTCGAGAAACGTTGTTAAGTGTTCCAACGGATCCTCATGTGCATTCCCATGGAATGGGTCACCTCTCACCAGGTTGATAACTGATGTCTTGATCTGAAAGGTCGGGTTCGTGACTGGTGGTGCGACAATGCTGCCTTCAATGCCTCGGAGTGATGGAGTTCCATACTCCATCAATGCCCTTTGCCTTGGTGGTTCTTCCGGAGCAAATAGTGGATTAAAGCCCGAAGGAACCCGATTCTGCTCCCTAATTGGGTTTTCATTCCTTGGCTGGATCGCTTCCCTTTGAATGTCATCCTGGTTATCCTCATTATCCGAGTGATGACTCGTTTAGAGTGATGACTCATAGCTTTCTTCCCTTGACGCTTCACAATCCTAGCGTTCCTCTCGACCTCTGAAATATCTGTAGTTAACAAACTCGGAGAGGTGTGAGACCCCAATTGCATACACAAAATAAAATAAAATAAAATAAATAGAAAATGAAATAGTCTTAATACGAATTATAAACGTATCAAAGTTGCCTTAGTTGCTCCTCGGCAACGGCGCCATTAACTTGACACTCCAAGATTTAACCCTAAGAATGGTACGGCAAGCGTACCGGTCGTCAAGTAGTATTCGGGTTTTAAGTCCGAGATATCGTACCCAAGGGAGCAATTAGACAAGCACTTTAGTTAATTAATTCGTCGTCAAGTTATTCCTATAAAGGTATTTGGTTTTGTTTTAGAAAATGGTAAATTCATGCAAGTAATGAGAATATATGAATGATCCAAAAATAAGCAAAAGGTCACAAGTGATTTCGAATAACAGAGTTAAAAGGCGATCTAGGACATTAACGGGATTCGAATGCGATGAACAACTTAACGGGATTCGGTATACATTTGCAACTACTACTATTCCAATGGAAACGAGAATTCTCTCAATGTAGTCCTAACCATCTCTCAATCGTATTAGGACCCTAACATACGCAGTCCACCTAATTATCTCTAATCTAGGTGTAGAAAGGTATATAGCACTACGATTTATGAATTCCTCTAACTTTCGGGTTTTACTCCTATAATTATTGCACTCGTGTCAGTCTAACCATATTCTGGCTTAGATTAAAACACGAGTTGTCTAATTCCTAGTTCCTTTTCTTAACCTCATTTCTCAATTGTTGGTTAACAAGATCGAATCATATATGTACGTGATCAAGGCAATGTAGCATTACGAGCGAAATTGAACAAACAACTTCCTAATACTAGTTTGACAAATATACAAACGAATACATTAACTCAATTCATCACATTCTTACCCTAGCCCTAGATCATGAGTTTAGTTCATGGCAAAGAGAGATGAACACAAGGCAAGGATTGGGACAATAACATTCATATTAATTGATGAAAGTAATACGAATATCAAGTAGCAATCCAAACTACACAAAACCTTTGATGTAATCCTCGTATCTCTCTTTTTGATCTTCTCCAAGTGCTCTCCAATGTGTTTTTCTTCTCCAAAAACGTGCTCCCCTTGTAATTTCGTGATCCCCCTTCTAAATCTAACTTTTGACTTAAATAGGGTTGAAAAAACGAGTCTTAAACGAAGTGAAAAAGGCCCAGTCGCGTTGCGAGGGCCTGGGCCGCGGTCTGGTGGCTGAGGCTTTAGCAAACCAGAGAATCAGGAGGGTCTGGGCCGCGGTCTGGTTGGCAAGGCCGCCGCGGCCTGGAGGGTGGTCTGGTGGCCGGGACCACCGTGGCCTGGAGGGTGGTCTGGTGGCTGAGGCCGCGGCGGCCTGGAGGGTGGTTTGTTGGGCGAGGCTTTAGCAGATCAGAGCAATCCGAGTGCCTGGAGGGTGGTTTGGTGGGCGAGGCTTGATCATATTGACTTTTGGTATTACTGCTCCAATTCGCTCCAATTTCGTCCCGAATGTCCCAATTCCTCTGGAGATTGATCAACCGCACAAACCAAGAGAAATACTTATCAAAGTTCACTATCCTGGGACTGAAAAGCTCAAGAATGTGGGCTAAAAACATCTCAAATAGATGTATTTTACGTTCACATCACCCGTCACGGATCCGTGACGGGTCTGGCACTGTTCATCATCTTCTTCCTCCAGCTTCGGTTTTCCATGAAAATTACCCCCAAAACCTCCATTGATGACCTTCTAAAGCTCCAAAACAGTACCTAGAACGTCTCTACTTCAAAACCCAACATGGGTCTTCATCAAAACTCCACAAAACCAAACTAAAACCAGCATCAAATCTCCTTTCCCCTCTATAAATCATCATCCATCATCAAAACTCAGAAACCCAACCCTTGTTCAGCAATTTCTTCAAAACCCATGAACCCAAATTACCCAAAACGAAAAAGGAAGAGGGATTTACCTTGAGGATGGAGAATAAATGAAGAATCAAGTAAAAATGGAAGATTTTGGGTAGAGAATGGGTTCGAGCCACCATTTTTCCTTCTTTCTTCTTCTTCAAGTTTCCAAAGCCCCTTTTCTTCTTCCTCTCTCTCTCAATTTCGGCCACCAATATAATAATGGCTGAAATGCACCCACAATGAGTCATATAAGGGGAAATCTCCAAACTACCCATTTGCTTCCCACTTCTCAAGACCAACAATTTATGGGGATATGGGTCCTTTTAACCCCTTTTTCTCCCCCTCCAAGAAAATAGGACACATGTCCAAGTGGGGACCACTCCTAGCTCAAATAAATCCAGCTCATTTAATTAATTACGTTTAGTCTCTAATTGGACCGCGGTTGACCGAGAATATCCCCGAGTTGACTTTTCCCAACATTACAGTCAAATGAAAGGAAACGACCCAACTAACTTACCGTAACGACGGCTACGCTTTTTGGGCCCCAGACAGGTCGTGAATGACCCTCAGAGTCATCGGTTGACTTTTTCGACAAAAAGTCAACTTTCGCCGAAAACCTCCGGTTCGACTTGAGGCTGTTCTTACAGGTACATTACATGATATGGTAATGTTACCTTACATATACAAGAGTTGTTACCTTGTGTGATGTGAGCGTGTTCTACACGCGCTACGGTGAGGTCCAGGGCGTGAGAAAGTTCGCGTTATTTACAAAATTTCCATCTCACGAAAAAACCACGAGACCCATCTTGTGTGCTCTAATGCCGTCAACGCGCACATATGAGGGCTCCTATGCGTTCTCAGTTTGCAAAATAAGTGTAGTTTATAATAAATACCACCCTTATGTATAAGGGTAAATTAAAATTACATACCTTCATGTTGGCACAATTATCTAATGCATACCCTCATGTTTTTTTAACTGATGCATACCCTCATGTCCCCACGTTTATTGATTTATCCCATTCTGTCAAACTCTTTTAGTTTTTTTTTTGTAAAATGACAAAAACACCCTCAACTATCCTCCAATATTACACAATCCTACCATTTATTAATCATTTTATTTTTTTCTTTAATTTTCATATTTTATTTATTTTTTCGAAAACCAATTTTATTTAAAAAAATCAAATTTTAATTTCAAAAATCATTTTTACTTTAAAAAAATATTTTATTTTAAAAAAATCATGTTTTACTTTTAAAAATTAGTTTCTTTTTTTCAAAATTATATTTTTAATTCTACATCTTTATTTACAAATTTCAGATTTTAATTTAAAAAAACATATAAATATGTTTTGTTTTCTTTTCAAAAAATAGGTTTTAATCTAATTTTTGTTTTAAAATAATTAAAAATATGAATTATTATTTTTAAATGGCTAGTAATATATATATTTTTTATTTTTCATTAATTTTGTTTTTTATCCTTTTGTTCTAATCTTCGTTCATCCAGCCAAACTCATCCAACGAACCCTAGTTACCCACCGCCACCATCCATCTATTCGAACCAGAGATCGGCACCAGGAAGAAGATGGACAACAAACGCCGGATCTGTTTTTCCTCACAAATTTCGACAACGAATTTTAGATTATGTGGTTCATATTCCTCGTCCCTGCTCTGCAAATCTGGCACCAGCTCCACACACTCCGGCGAGCACGGGCACCAACTCCACCCATGCCCACAGAACCAGGCATCTGACCAATATGCCACCACAGAAGCTATGACCAAACCCTCAGCCCCAAATAAAAAACCCTCAATCCAAAAAAAAACTCTCAATCCAAAAAAAAAAAACCCTCATTCCTAAATAAAAAACCCTAACCTCAAATATGAAACACTTAATCCCAAATAAAAAAACCCTTAGTCGTAAATCCAAACCATCAGTCCAAAATCCAAATCCTCGGCCCCAAATCAAAAACCTTAATCTTCGTTGTGGAAGGTGTAGGCGGCGGCCCGATGGACGAAAAAAGCCATCATGGAGTCGTAGATGGCGACGGTGTGGCGCGACCTGACGGCGAGATGGGTAAGGAGGGTGGCGATGGGGAGGCGGAGGTGAGAGAAGACGTTGAAGAGGGACTGGAGGTGGGAGGGGAACTTGGTGGGGGCGTTGGGAGTAATGGTGGTGTGTGGTGTGTGGTGTGAATATGAAGAGGCAGCGTATGGTGGTGTGGTATTTTAGGTTAGATGTATTAGTTTTTTTATTTCTTTTGTTTCATAACTAATAAATTATTTTATTATTATTTTGATTTTATTTTATCAGGAATAATTATAATTACTGAGGGCATTTTGGGTATTTCTAAAAAATGAACAATAAACAGATAGAAATAACTGACGAAAGGGGTTAATCGTTAATACATGCAACATGAAGGTATGCATAAGTCAAAAAAAAAACATGAGGGTGTGTATCAGAATATCATGTCAACTTGAGGGTATGTAACCCATATATATTAATAAATATAAATAAATATAACTTGTCTTTGTGAAGCTTACCCAAAAATCAAGCTTCACAATTCATTTCTGGAAGAAAAAAAAGAGATCAAATTTTGTCCATCAATCCTAAAAATCCAAAAATTATTTTATCAAAAAACACAAATAAAAAGAACAAGAGAGGTTAATAATAATAATAATAAAGTTACATGGAATTTATCATAGATTCTGATAGTTTGTAATGGTACCCGATATTCTACAATTATGATTTAAAAGGGTAATTTGGTATTTAAAAAATCAAAGCCATATGCGCTGCATATGACCGCCTGCTAACGTTTTCCGTCATTTATCACATATTGTGATAGTCTGTAATAGTTTCTGATAGTTGACCGTTATGATGTAAGAAACAAGTTCAGGTAGGGTTGTGATATAAGAATTGACCATAGTACAACAATACTACATAGGATTTTTCCGAAATGAAAAGAATGAATTGGCTTCTAATGACAACGCCGACGGTCAACATTGAAGAAGGTAACGACTATTATGATGACCGGGAGGCGTGTGGGGGCACTGGCGAAGGGTTGGGCGACATGATTTCTAGGCTATGTGTTATGGATTGCCCTGCTCGTCGCGGACGGTTCAATGTTGGGAGGATTACAATTGTTTTAGGGCGGAATTACTGTTCCAATGGAGAAAAAAAGGAAATCCTAAGACTATACCATATTGAATTTCAAAATATAAAGTCATATAACTGTAATAATTTGAGCATAATCTTCCAAGTCATGCGGTCCTACAACCCTGGATTCCGATTACGGAATATATTTCTTTCCTCTGTAACTGTCAAATAAAGGTTTGAGAATTGGACACAACATATATCAGAGCACAACATACAAGCTTTTTCTTTCTTCTTATATATTTAAACCGTTGATCAATTATCTTTAACTTTTTCTTTGTGTCATCTTCTTGAACAAGATCAAGTGCTTTATGTATTGTCCTTAGATCCTCTTCGATCTTATTTGCTCTATGTTCCTTTTAATCGCACATTCTTGGAATGCATTGCAACAGTAGTGCATGTTTGCGTTGATAGAGCACAGATGATGCTCTTATAATAGGATGTATAATTACAGTTTAATCAATTTAACGTACATTAATCACACTGTCAACATTAACGATTTACTCATATAGTTTCTACATATGTATGGTAGACATTTTTTTGAAAGAATGTATGGTAGACATTTATCCTAAGCTAATTGATGAAACCCAATAAATTAAAGTAACCTACATCCTAATTATATAATTGCACAAGTAAAGGGTCCCCAACAAATCAATGATCTCAGTCAGGGCAGTGACCTTGACCCTTCAATCTTAAAGGCATCTACCCACCACAGGGTTGCTAAAATACTAACCCTTTCCATTTCATTTCCTCTTAAATATTATGTGCACAGAAATGAAAATAAAGGTAAAGACGAAGATATGGATCGAAAGTGGGATTTGTATAGGGATTGGGACGGGACAAATCTAAACAATCAACCCACATGGATAAAAAAAAATTAGAGGATCGGAACTCCCTTACTAGTGGGTTCAATACGAAGAAGCAAGTTTCACTTGCACTAATCCTAACACCATTTTCGATGTTAATGGTCCTTGCAGTGGTTTAAAAAAAGTAGTAGAATACCTTTTGAGTTTCTCTCCTTTTTAAATCATTACCTCTTAAAATTATTTTTCCAATAAAAAATAATTAATAGTTGTTTTTCGGGCAAAAGTTGCAACTTTATTAATTGAAAAAACAATTACATTACTGTGCGTCAAAGAACAAGCTCCCCGATCACGAAAAGGGCAGATTGAGCGAACAATGATTCTATGATCCTTGTAGTATCATAGCCGTTACAAACGGTATTTTGACGCCCCATGGGCAGAGACAGAATATGAAGAGGGGGAAGGGGATACCGAAGATCCTGAGGGATCTCGACAGTAATGGTGATGGCGGGAGGCAGATCATCGTCAAGAGACCCCTCTTAAGGCCAGTCCCCGATGCTCTGTCGGCTTTTCATTCCTCATAGAGGGGTTGTTTCCCCGCCCTTGCCTAAACGGGAGAACTCGTCCCGATCCAAGTGCCTTGATCGATCCCTCGATATTCCTCTCGGAATTGCGAGGACCGCCGAGGTAGAATCAGAGGCACGTCTGTTGGCGTTAGTCACAACCTTAGACCACACAACGGTAGGGAGAAGAGGCTCGCGTCGTGAAGAGGAGGCACCCCTAGATCCCGCTCCGCTAGTGAGAGGAGGAACCAGGGCCCGGGTCAGAGCAGAACATGGTGAAGGCGCAACCCTAGAATGCGCGCCGCCCGGGAGAGGAAGAGCCAGAGCAAGGTCTTAGTAATTTTGGGGGCCGGCGGCATAGGGTTTGGTAGGGGAAGGGCGTTACTTGAGGAGGACGTAACCAAGGGACGCCGCGTGGGCCAACCTATCGGTGGAGGCCAAGGATGTGGGGACAACGATGACTGCTTCAGTGGCAGCTGCAAAGGTAGTGTCGGAGGATAAGGAGGCGCTGAAGGAATCCCGTGTAGAGGTTGCTTCGACGTCCTCCCACGCCGGGCCTTCAAAGGCGAATGCACAAGAGGAGACGACAGAGGCTTAGAGGGAAAAGTCTGCACCAAAGACGCCATGACAGAACCAGTAGGGATAACAACATCAACGTCAGCGAGATCGCCGACATCAAGGACAGGGCTAGAAAGCACCATAGTCGTAGGGGTACGACGGCTAAGGTTATGGTTTGCTCTCAAGTTGCGAGAGAGATTTTCATATGCAACACCTAAACTCGTATTTTTTTTTAATTAATAGTTGTTTGGAGCCATTATTTGTAGTTTTCATATTTTTAAAACTATCTAAATAAAACTAGTTATTTAATTCATACCAAATTCAAAATAAATATGCTAATTAAACTACGAATACGAACGATAATTAAACATACTAAGAACGATAATTAAATATACTACGAATGATAATTAAACACACGACATTGTCACAAACCCGACGACCATTCAACTATTTTCTAATCGCGCCAATGTGCATACGACACTTCAGCTCATCCTTCAGCATCTCCCAACAACATGTTTATTCCATGATTTTTTTTCCTCCTAATCGGCCACGATCGCAACATAGACTTTTTCATCGGTTGCTCCTTTTTTAGGATCGTTGAGACGGTCCCGGTATATTTCATCGAAGTCCTTGAACTTTTAGCTTGTCCGAAGAAAATGATCCTTCATCTGCTTACTTGTCCGTGTAGGCCACTTTTCATCTACAATTTCAAGGAAAGCGAGGTGGACATTTTCCCAGCACTCCCCCCGACCTCAGCAACGACTAGCCACGTCACCACCAAATGTATCTCCTCCTCTACCGACCATAGTGGACCACTTGCCCAAGAAGACGAAGCCATTGCACAAGAAGAGAAAGCGAAGGATAACTTAAGAGAAATCGAGAGGGAGTTTGAGAGAGAGGTGTTGATGAGATGAAAAGGATGATACGAATCTCATACGCTTCGGTCATAGGATCGATCATGTATTCCATGATATGCATAAGACCGGTTGTATTGTATGCCTTGAGTTGTACCAGTAAACATCAGTCTAACCCTAGTGAGGGACACTGGATTACTGTCAAAGCGATTCTCAAGTATTTGAGAAAAACTATGGACGCGTTTCTAGCGTACGAAGGAAAGATGATGATGAGCTAGTCGTCAATGGATATGTGGACGCTAGTTTCCAGACAAATCCAAATGAATTTAGAAGTCAGTCAGACTATGTGTTCGTGCTGAATGGCGGAGATTTTAATTGGAAGAGCTTGAAGCAAGAAACCCTCGCCGACTCTACGACAAAGGCCGAGTACAAGGCGGCTACAGGGGCGGCCAAGGAGGCTATTTGGATTTGGAAATTCACGGCAGGGTTGGGCGTAATTAAAAATCCATCCAGCTTGATGTAACTATTTTGTGACAGCACAAGGACCATCAGGCAAACTAAAAAGCCCATATCACATAAAAATCCAAGCATGTAATGTGGCATTACCACATCATCGGAGAAATACTGAACCGAGGCGATGTGAAGATCACCCATATTGCAACTGATGATAACATAGTCGATCCATTGACTAAGTTACTTTCGCTGCCTAAACATATGAGACATGTAAAGTCAATGGGAATAAATTGGATATTAGATTGGAACTAGGACAAGTGGGAGACTGTTAGTCTTAGTTCCCGTAGCTGAATCGTAAATCTCCAAATGTATATATCATTGTTTGCAATAAAAATAAAGCGGCTTTATATTACTTATGTGTTGGATTAATATACCGATGTGTGTTTTGATCTGTATCCACAATGGAAGTAGAACCATAGATCAAGATGGATCACACTCGATGGGTCCATAGTCAACAATGCTTCACTAGAAGCAACTAGGATGAACGATAGCTCTTTTTAGGCTCAGTTCTATTAGTCATTGGAATGAGATTCTGGAGTCTGATCATCAATATCATGTGGGACATGATATTGGACGACCCCACCTAAATATGTGTCATAGATCAAGTCAAGAACATATTATGTGTCGTAGCTTGTCATGTATCCTTAGACTAAGGAGTCTTTGTGATTGCTATGCAGTAAACAATTGACTTTGACTTACGCCTAAAGTTGCTCACGACAGGGCTTCCATAATGGCCATGATTGTCTTGGGGATAGACTACATGAGTGACACGAAAGACGGCTAAGGTATTTATCCATCTTACTACGGTATGGGAGTGAGATCCGTTCCAGCCGCTCGAGCGAGAGTGATTGAAAGAATAGCATGTCCATGCACATGATATTGGGTATCGTATATTCAATCATCTTACATATCAATGAACAGTGATTGAGAATAATAAGGATGACGTCTCTATGCCTTTTCTCAATCAAGATATATGGAGATAAAAGCATATTGACAAGGACGACACAAAGGTTAGAATCGACAAGGATCGATTCATTATGTAGTGTAAGACAATACTAAAGTCTCGTTAGTTGCCACTAATGTAGGATCAAGTAAAATGGGATTTTACATTGATCTAACAACGTGCATAAACCTAAGGGTGACGCCAAAGGATGTAACTCAACGACACACTGATGGAGAATGGTCAAGCGGGAAGTTGACATGGGACATGACCAAAACTGGGTTTTGGGTCATAGGCTTTGAGTGATTAGGATATTACGGATCAAGACAAGACTTGGAGTCTTGGAAACGATCTCGTCGGATAATGTTGGACAAATCCGAAGTGGAAGGTGTTGGAGACAATAAGAGCGTAACGTGACCTTGATGGGAGTGGCCTTGGGCCCCACCCATGAGGCTTAATGGGCGACCCAAATCTCCAAAGACCCAAGGAATTATCAAGTTGAGTCTTAACTAGAAGACCTCAACTAGATTTGTTGAGTTAGTTAGTTAGTAACTAGGTGGGACCTTAATTGTACTAACTAACTAATTAACTAATACTATTTTAGCCCACTATCCTAATTAACTAATTAAATAAACAAGTGATGGTGAGTGAAATTTTGGTTATGTGCAGCAGCAAGATATTGTCCAAGATGTTACTTGTCGGTAGACACCAAGATGTCTTACTAGATGTTAAGACATGTGGACTGCCGGATGGACATTCTGAGGAACAATTCTATTCAGTCTTGTGCCCAAGACATTTTGAGCAATATCCTTTTTAAAATTGGCTTGAGGATTATTCCTCTTGACTCTCCATTCATGCCTCATGTTGGTTTCTTTGACCCTCTATTTCTTCTTTAGATTGGCTTGGGTATTCCTTCTCTTGGCTCTCCATTCATGCTTCAGATTAGCAATATAATGATTACCTGTGTCAGTTCGCTCTCGAACCTCCTGTGTCAGTTCGCTTCTCTGATTTCGTAGGCACGACAAACTCTAGTCAACACCACACCACCACCAACCGGCGTGTCCAGACGCAGGGGTGGACTCAACGGCTCTAAACTCAGCCCCAACCTCTCAGCACAACTCGATGACACAAACGAGTGTGACGTCCCGGCATCCAACAGAAATGACGCTCAAAGCAGAGACCGAAAACCACTCCATTAGTTACTCTGGTAAAGTTTAGCACAAACCCTCACCCAGTCCTCTATGCATTTACTTATAACTTTCCGCAACCAAACCAGTGTTCGCTACTCGTCCCTTGCGGGAAAAGTAGTAAAGGGGATGAGCGTTATGCTCACCTTCACGGACACCCGTTCGATTATGGCATACTAGTAACGCACCAAGGACTTACCAATCTAACCAGGGCAAACCACTACCTCAAAACCTGATGCCAAACATCACACTGCTCACGCTATCAACACCTCAAGTACTCGCTTATGTAAGACAAACCTCGACACGGGAAACACGTCCTCAATTCAGTAAATCACTATTGTTCACAACCTCAATACCCCACTTACCCGATCACATAAGGAAACCTCAAATAACCCACTCACGTGAAGGAAACCTCAACCCACCCGTTCACGCGAGGGAAACTTCGAACACCCGTTCACATAGGGAAACCTAGTTCGTATGGCGCCGCAGCGCACCTACCCTAACCTCTTTCCGCGGTGAGACTCTCGCACCGAGGCGCTGTATCACTACCGCAGGTTATTGATGAGTCTCGAACCCAAGACCTCATCCCTCAACACCGAACTTACGACCTCTACAACCAACACAACCGTGAACACCGCCACGCCATTAATACTGTAGTTATAATAACACGTAAAGAGACCTCAAATAGACCGCACAAACGTGCACCAAGTCACGCAACCACAACGCGACACTGCGTAAACAAGACGGTGAAAAGGACGGGGGTCACAGACCCGTGACCAACCCCGTCACGGTTGGAGTCACGGAGCCGTGACAAAGGCCCCAAAATGGCCAAAATCCTCTGGTCCGTCACGGATCCGTGACAGGGTCCGTGACGCTCGCGCATACCTGTTTTCCAAAAAACGTCTTAAACTCGACCCTTACTCCTTTTTACCCTCAAAGAGAAACCTTGGACGACACACACGCTCGACCCACAATTTACCAACACAAGTACAACCATTCAATACTGACACAAACCTACCCAATCCTCAATCATAAGCCGACACGGCCAAACAACAACACAACAACACTCGCCCACCGGGCCAACCAACACCGAACCACGCCCACCGGGCCAACCAAAATCAAAACACGCCCACAGGGCCAATCAAAATCAAACACGCCCTTAGGGCCAATCAAATTTTAAAACGCGCCCACTGGGCCAGTCAATTTTGAAACTTTCTCCTTTTTCATTTTAAAACCTCATACTTGACATCACGTAGTTACAACCCGGTCCAGGCGTCCCCCAACTATGTTGTACCGACTTGATATCAGCACCGTCACGTTCGACTACAGGAGCTCCTACGTCGAGTCGCGACAGCTTAAAAACGTTTCACGCAGCAACAAACAATCAGCACGCCAGCAATCAAACACTGCACATACGCACAATCACAACAGGACTCAAACCACTACGGGTCTACACACGGTTCCGACTTGCGTACCCAACGCACGACGGGACTTAACTGACTCGACTCTCCCCACCTAATTCACGTACAGTCCGAGGTGTGAAACCTCGACCTCTGATACCAAGCTGTCACGCCCCAATTTCAGTAAACCGAACTCGGGACGCGAACATTTATAAAAACATAAAACAATTGAAACCTGTTTTGAATAAACACTTTAAAATCTCCATTTAATTAATCAAAATAATATTTACAACTTAAAAATACGTCCCAACAAGTGGACAAAAGTATGGTATCCGTCGCTAGACTCAAAATAAACCCAGAATCCCGCTCCTAGCTCTTCAAGCTTCGGAAGCTCACTTAGTCTAACCTGCGACCGGTACCTGTAGGAAAAGCAGCTAGGGGTGAGCGTTCGCTCACCACATGGATAACAGACTGACTACGGCATAATTAGCAGACAATGTCGGTAACACCAACAACCAACTCAACACCAGGGACCACTATCCCCCAAAACTCAAGTAACTTAACTGACACACAACCCGTTACTTCCTCAACAGACTCAACACTCAGACTCGTAATGTAGACCCAACACAACGATCACGACCTCTTCCAAGGACTCAAAAGACCACCACGCAAACCCAAGATCACAAATGATCGCACACCAAACAAGATCACAAAGGATCACATACCAGCTGCTCAGTACCTCCCTCACGCCCTTTACCAATCTCAATCAGGTCAGGCGGTGGACCTATGCAATTCCTCGACACAAAGTCGGATCAGGCTGTCGACCTATCGCAATTCATCGACACAAAGTCGGATCAGGCTGTCGACCTATCGCAATTCATCGACACAAAGTCGGATCAGGCTGTCGACCTATCGCACTCACAACCCCAAACCACACACGCGCGGCCAGGACCCCTTACCCCGTCTGAACATGCAGACGCGTGTGCTCGTGGACCCCCGTTTCATGAAGCGGGCCCCCAACCTCAGGTAACCACAATCACAATCACAAGCAAGTTCAACAAACAGCAACAACACATGTTCAACACTCCACATGCACTCATGGCCATACAAGACACCAACCATAAAACACGGACTCAACAACCCCACATGCACTCACGACCTCCCAAGATACACCAACAGTAACTCACGGGCTCAACCACCCCTACGGGCACTCACGACCTCTCAAAACCACCAACAGTAACTCACGGGCTCAACAACCCCACGGGCACTCACGGCCTCTCAAAACCACCAACAGTAACTCACGGGCTCAACAACCCCACGGACACTCACGGCCTCCCAAGACACACCAACAGTAACTCACAAGCTCAACAACCCCACAGGCACTCACGGCCTCCCAAGACACACCAACAATAACTCACGGGCTTGACAACCCCACATGCACTCATGGCCACCCAAGACACACCAACAGTAAAGACACGGGTTCAACAACCCCACAAGCACTCACGGCCTCCCAAGACACACCGAAAATAAAGACACGGGTTCAACAACCCCACGGGCACTCACGGCCACTCAAGACACACCGACAATAAAGACACGGGTTCAACAACCCCACGGGCACTCATGGCCACCCAAGACACCAACAGTAAAACACGGGCTCTCATGGCCACCCAAGACACAACAGTAAAACACGGGCTCTCATGGCCACCCAAGACACAAAAGTAACACGGGCTCTCATGGCCACCCAAGACACAACAGTAACACGGGCTGTCATGGCAACCCAAGACACAAAAATACACAATCAACCTCCGGCATAACCAATGCCTCCAACAGTCCTAATATCAACAGTTTCACAATCAACCTCCGGGCATGGTCATATGCCTCCAGTAATTCTACTAACACTAAGTTCTCTGCTCCTAAGACACTACTGCGTGTCACATGCATTTCCAATATTCGCTACGTTCTCGTATCATGCATTTCTAATATTCGATAAACCTACTTAACCCACGACACCCCAGTGTCACATGCATTTCTACTGTTAACTTTCCCTAGTCAGGGCCGAGATCCGACTACTTTTCCCTACCTCGTGCGTGTTCTTCCAAAAGCCCACCAACGAGCTCCGGTGTGATCTCAGTCACTCACCCAGCTTTCCATTGCCTCGGTTCGCGGCACGATCTAAAAGAACACAATTTTAAACGTTTTTAAGCTTGCAGGCATAATGCTGAATTTTAATAAACCTGACGCCCAAAAGTAACCCCGACAATGTCGATCACTCCCAAACTCCCCAATTACTCGACATTGTCGATACTAGACCCAGAAAGGCCCGATTCGCCCGACATGGCGAATCTGCCCGGGTTTTGAAAACGTCCTTCCGGGGCTACAAAAATTCCCGTTTTTGTTTCTACGGTCTTAGAATAATTCAAGGGTTCCTAAGCACTCGACGGAATAGAATTCCGACTTCCGAGTCAATTAATTAACGTTTAAAGTTTCTAAACCCGATAATTACAACTTTTCCAATTTAATTCCAAATTTCGATTCGGTTATGGATAAATGGTCCGGGGAACGTTCTAAACCACCCGAACACAAAACCCGATCACCCGAGCACGTGGACCCCACCCGGCCCAACTTGGAAAAATTCCCTTTTTGCCCCAAAACGTTCCTAACGAACCCCAAACCTCAACCATTCATCTTTAAACCAATTCTAACCAAAACCCAACCATATTTGAATCGTTTAAACTCAAACCCTAAAATTGGAACTTAACAAAACGAAAATCGGTTAGGTGCTCACCGTAGAGAATGACGGTGTGAGCTTGAATCTTCTATCGTTGAGACGATCCAACGGTTTGATCGACGGGAATCACCAAAACCTTCAACTTCTCCTTCTCTTTTCTCTCCTTCTTTTAACTCACCTTTCTCTCTCCAAAACTCCATTTTTTTAAATAATGAACGTGTAACACTCTTCCTCTTTCCTTTTGTTTTAGTTTAAAAAACAACTAACCATCATATTCATGACATGTGTCATGTGGGTCCACCTTAATTTTGGTTTAAAAACAACTAACCACCATTTACTTGGCATGTGTCAAGTGGGTCCCACCCCTTTTGAAAAATATCTTCTAGATTTTTTCAGTCAGATTCGCGAAATTCGGCCGTCTCGGGCCCCGAACGGGCACTTTTTCCAAGAAATTACGAAACTTCACGGGATACAAGGAAACGGCTCAACTAAGACCGCTGCGACGACGGCTAAGCTTTTTGGATCCAAAATGGTCCTCGAATGGACCAAAACGTCGCTCGGTTGACTTTTCCAGCGAAAAGTCAACATTTCCCAAATTGATCAGAAAGTTGCCCTGAGTCCCCCGGAACTCACTTTGGTCGATATTGGGGTCAACTTAAGTCCGGTATGACCCTCCGGGTCAAATTTGGGTTCATTTAAGTGTCTGTCCAAAAAATTTAAATTTTCCGGTTTTTCGCAGGTTTGACTGGCGTTGACCGGGAGTGGTTATTACATTACCTTTGGCCTTCCATTCCTATTTCACAATGGTCTGAGAGATACGAGGTTGGTCGAGGTTTCTCCTTTGTTGAGCACGTGGTTTCCCATAGTGTCGGTAGCAATATGGCTGAATACGACCCTTTTTTACCACAATAATGACATTCCCATCATAATTTCTTAAGTTGATTCGATTCTGGTGATCCATGTCGTGCACTAAAATATTGACCTTCTGCATAATGACCAGAATGTCGATGAATATGTTGTACATGATGCCGACGAGGATGTTGTACTGGATGTTGATGAGGATGTCGTACAGGATGTTGACGAGTTTTGTGTACCTTGGTAGTTGATGAAATCTGATCAACCTTTTGTATCTTTGTATTAGCTCGTACATGATCATGTCTTGAACTAGAAGGTCTTTTATAATGTTTCCTCTCGGAAGGTTGGACAGGGTGTCGTATATGATGTCTTGGTGGATGTTGTTGAACTCTGTCCATCTTGCAACTTAATTTTGTCTGATCAGCTATCTGTATTCCCTTAGATTTGGATTGATTAGTATCTTTCTGAGGAACGAAAACAATTTGAGAGGTCGAGGCTCCATGATTGTATCCTAACCCACACATATTTCTAGCTGATTTGTCAATGGCTAGCAGTGTGCCAAGAGTGTCTGAGCTAGAGTTTATCATTCTGACACACTTGGTCGTTTGATCCATCTTCCCTTTTAGCCTACTTACTTCCTATTTGAGCTCGATCATTGTTTCAAGCAGCGTTGCTTTATCTTAATACTAGATGTTGTTCTGTTTCTCCCAAATCTTGGAATCTTCTACCCACTTAGTAAACAAGCCATCATATGCATCATCCATATCTTCATCGGGTAGTGACTTTAAGAAGTGACTTCTATTCTCATCCTTACCAGTTTCGCTTGATGGAACATTAACATAATTAACCTGACTAGCAAAAGCAAGATGGTTATTTACATGTTTATCATTGCTTTACTCGTCTTCCCCATCTGTCTGATTTCAAATGATACTTGGAGATGGGTTGACTTTTTGCATACTTTTGGAAGGATTTCTTGACCTTGGAAATGTTTTTTTGGCTCAAAGCTCATGGTTCTAAAGAGCCAATTTTATGGGTCCAACTTAGGCCCATCTTACCACTTAAACCCATTAGGTTTTGGTAGCTTTTAAAGGAGCAAGTGAAATTCTTGTGTCTTGGGGTGAGTGCAGCTGAACAGTAAAGAGGAACACACAGAGAGATAAACCACCATTGTTTTGGTTCTTGAGTGTTGAAATTCAAGAACTTTGGTGTGGTTTTATTGTGTGGTGTTGCTGCAAATCAACATGAGGTGATTTCTATTAGGCGTGTGGTTGTGGAAATCAAGAATGTTTATTTCTTGTGTGGTGTTGCTGAAAATAAGGTTATATTATTCTAGAAATGCTAACTAGAATCAAGAAAGAGAGATAAAAGCAAGTTGTTGTGGTAGTTATTCTTGAATTCATATTTCTCTTTCATGTGCAGTTTGATTGGTTGCTAGAGGATGAGATATTGGAGTTCAAGTGGCAGCAAATACAAAGATTCAAGAATACGTGGTATTCTTGGTGTTTTTTTTCCACAAGCAAGTGAGAATATACATTTCAACAGATCGAAACTTCTCTTTTATGGATTACCAACTTGTATTAAAAACTAGGGAATTGTAATTTTAGTTCTCGAATTATTTATTGGGTAATACAAGAAGCTCGTCGTTATCCCGTGGATGTAGGCACATTGTCGAACCACGTAAAATCTTGATTTTTCTGTTTATTTTCCGCACTTTATTATTTGTTTCGTAATTATCCACTTATCAGACATTCTCATTTTTATCGACTAGGTCCTAGGATCGGGAGTTGGAAAATTAGGATATTGGTGTTCGCTAGAATTTGAATCGCGCCGGTTCATTTCTACGAATCCATAGATTTTTCGAGGTGAATCTTTTATTCCGGATTCGGGGGTACTAGATTTACTACAAGAGAGGTTGATTCATTAACAGTTCCAGAGATGTCAGCTTCGACTATAGAATTGACATCTTGAGTGACATTCTTGTGAACATGTATGCTTGAACCCGGTATTATAACTTCTTCATCGTTTACTCATTTGTGGAACTCATGATTATTAGTTAGCACCACATTAATAGATTCCATTATTGAACGAGTATGCTTGTTGTACACACAAAAAGCTCGCCTATTTTTGGAGTAACCCATGGAAATGCCCTCATCGCTTTTAACATCACATTTTTTTGCTGGGATCCTTGTCATCTAGGTTATAGTAGTCTAAACCAAAAATGTGGTAGCACTTAACAATAGGCTTTCTCCCCCTTCATATTTCATAAGAAGTGGTCATAGTAACCGGACGAAGACTCACTCTATTGTGAATATAACATGTCGTGTTTAGTGCTTCTGTCCAAAAATGTGTGGGTATGTCTCTAGCATGCATCATTACTCTAGCCATTTTCTGAAGAGTATGCTTTTTCTTTTTTACAATCCTATTTTATTGAGGAGTGATATGCGCAGAAAAATCATGAGTAATTCCTTTTTGGTTACAGAATTCGGTGAAGCTGGAATTCTCAAATACCTTTGTATGATTACTTTGGAGCTGTACTATTTGGCCAATACTACCTCCTTGTTCTCGTTAGACTCTAATGTAATGAGTCTTAAATACAAAGGTGTCTGATTTCTTACAAATAAAATCTACATATGTGTATTGAGAGAAATCATTAACACATACGATGAAATATCGGCTTCCACCAAAACTTTCTACTTGCATAGGCCTCATAAGGTCGACGTGGAGTAGCTCCAAGACACTATAGTTCGTAAGATATTGGGACATCTTAAGGGACATATTGACCTGTTTCCCAATTTAGCAATCACCACAGATCTTTCCTTCAAGAATCTTAAGATCAGGAACCCCTACAATGGCCTTCTCAGCAATGATCCTTTGCATACTTCTAAGGTTCAGATGACCAAGCTTTTGGTTCCATATCTCTGATTTATCTCCTTTTGTCATTAGACACTTTAATGGATGAGAGCAAGTAGATGCTGAAGGTTTGTAAAGCACATGTGGCCGATTTATGAAACATGCTTCTATATAATTCCCCATTATGCACACACATAATTTATCCCTTTAGGATCACACCGTGTAGAGTGGGTGACATGCTCTGATACTAATTGAATTCTAGCTAAGTGCAGTAGCAAGATGTCGTCCAAGATGTTACTTGGCGGCAGACACCAAGATGTATTACAAGGTGTTAAGACATGTGGACTGACATCTTTCTTTACAACAACATGGAGATATAAACGATAACAAACAAGAACATTAAGGTACGTAGGTTTATTACCTAGTTTGGTGCATCATCACCTACGTCTGGGGGCACTTTGCTAGTAGAATGGTTTTCACTATCACGTAATCAATCAAAACATACAGTTTTGGATCCTCCAAATCAAACATATGCTACTTTTACAAAGTGTAAAATCTATCTCAGGGCTCCCCTGAATCCGAGCTCCTTATATGATCTCACTCGTCAAGCCCTCCAGTCTTGGATTACTTCGAGCCCTTCAGTCTCAGATTTGTTCTACTTCTTCAATTAGGTTCGTGAATCTTCCACGGTTCATAACCCAAAACAACTCAATCCCTCATTCAGTTACGAATAGAGTTTGAGCACAAATACATCATTTGTTTAGAATATCCAGCCTCCTAACACGTTAGTCCAACACACTTGAGAGCTCTGAAGTGATGAACAAAGAACAATGAACAGAAGATAGTTACAACAGTTACGCTTGTAACAACAATGGCTTTCATAGATGTCGATGATAATGTCAGCCATCCAACAATGATCAGTAGAATAATTACAGTTCATCGATCAACAACTAATAGTAATCCTCTTAGCAATTATAGCTTCTCCACCTATTTTGGTTGTTCCTCCATAAGGTTTCTCAAGCCTTAGAGTCACGATCTAACTCAATCTCCAAGTTTCCATAACCTGGAACAATTCCTAAAGCAAACAGATCTCTTTAGAATAGAAGTATCTTTAAGTTAGGAAATACTCTAAACGAATTTGATACTTGGAATAAAAGTATCATAAAATTAGGAAACATAAGATACTTATCTTTAATTTAGGAAATGCATAATACTTATCTTCGAATTAGGAAACACGTGTGACATCTTTGATGACATCTGGTCTAACAACTTGTAAATGTGCCTCCTAGGGTTTCCTTGATCCTTGGAGTCATGATCTTTCTAAATCTCTTTATTTTCTTGCGCTGGTATCTTTCTTAAATCAAATAGATCACCATCGCAGAATATCTTCCGGTTTGGGAAAAAAATCTTACTTGTTTCCTTACGCTAGTATCTTCCTTAAATCGAATAGATCACTATCACAGAATATCTTCAAGTTTGGGAAACAAATCTTGAAACATAACCCTGAGAAGAAAATAGATAAATCGCAACTTATGATACCATTCTCAACTGTATCCTTAGGTAATAAGGAAGTACCATTGCATGCATGAAAATTTCAGCAAGTAGTTGTTAGGGATGCATTAGCTAAAATGATTTATATAGATGAACTCCCCTTTAGGTTTGTTCATGGTGAGAGATTTCAGAAGTTTATGAAATTTTGTTGCCCTCATTTTTTTTTATCAGCAAAAAAACGATTTTATTCAACCCGAACCAAAGATCACAAAAAGAGATGATACAGTAAAGGGAAGAGAGAAAGAGCTAGCAGAAGTCACAAGGACTACAACAAAGAGCGAAGCAACAAACAACAACAGAACGAAAGTAACCAAAGTAGACGAACACCCGCATTACGTGAGGTTCTCAAACAAGTTGATTACTTCGTCCTCGCAAAAATTGGCGGTAAACCCCATGGATTTGGTGATGTCCCATGAACGCTTAGCTTCCGCTTTCTTGCGAAGAGACATGTCGGATGATTTGGCAACCTGAGCGAGTTTAGGACGATTGCGTGTTGGGTCTCGAGGTAGGGTTGGAGATGAACCAACTCGCAGCGGAAAATCAATGAAAACCAAGAGACGATTAAACCATGAAACAACTAACAAAGAATGGATTCACAAGAGAAAAATTCAGCACTATTTCTTACCAAAACAAGAACACCGGTTAACGAATGATTGGCTTGAGTCTCCAAGACGCCTACGTATCCACATGGGAATCAAAGCCACGTAGTTCTTCTCTTTGAGGACTCAAGAACACAAAAATGGAGGTGGAAACTAGCCAAACCCGAAATGGCCATGGAAGAGGGAGAGAAAATGTGTTTCCTATTCTTGTCTTGTGTTTGTTATGTTGAAAAAGGATGACTTTAACATAACAAAACTCATACTTGTCCAACTAAAGGCATGGGACAAGTATGGTGTCAAGTAAGGTGTAAATAGGACAAGTATGGCAAGACAAGATTGGGTTAGGTGGTGAATCACCAACACCTTAATCCTTATCTTGCTTACTTAGTACTAATTAATCAAGACTTGATTAATTAGTTCCATGGGCCTTGGTTGCATGAGCCTTTCATGGGCCTTGGTTGCATGAGCCTTTCATGGGCCTCTTGGAACATGGCCCGTGGCCATTTCTAACGAGGTCCCGTGATTCGCTCATCGCCTCCAAGCCTTCCATACCGGAAATGTCCAACATTATCCGACGCGATCAATCCCAAGACTCCAAGCCTTGTCTCGATCCGTAAAGTCCTATTCACGTACGAGCACATGACCCAAAACCCAGTTTTGGTCATGTCCCGAGATAACTCCCTTTTGGCCATTCTCCATAAATGTGTCAATGAGTTTCATCCTCCGGTGTGACCCTTAGGTTTATGCATGTCAATAGATCAACGTAAAATCCCATTTTACTTGATCCTATTTAAGTGGCAACTAACGAGACTTTAGTATTGCCTGGCACTGCATAACGAATCGACCCTGTCGATTCTAACCTTTCCGTCATCCCTGTCATTATCCTTTTATCTCCGATATCCTGATTGAGATAAGGCATAGAGCCGTAATCCTTATTATTCTCAATCACCGTTCCTTGATATGTGAGATGACTGAAGATATGATACCCAGTATCATGTGCATGGCCATGCTATTCTTTCAGTCACTCTCGATCAAGCGGCCGAGAACCGATATCTTTCTCATACCTCAGTATGAGGGATAAATCCCTTAGCCGCCTTTCGTGTCACTCATGTAGCCAGTCCCCAAGCCAATCCTGGCCGTTATGGAAGCCCTGTTACGGACAACGTTAGGCTCAGGTCAAACTCAGTTGTTGACTACATAGCGATCACAAAGACTCCTTGGTCTAAGGATACATGACAAGATACGACACTGAATATGTTCATGACTTAATCTATGACACATATTCAGGGCGGGTCGTCCAATACATGATATCTATGATTAGACTCCAGAATCCCATTCCAATGACTAACAGAACGTAAGCCATAAAGAGCCATCTTTCATACTAGTCGCTTCTAGTGAAACTTTGTTGACTAGGGACCCATCGAGTGTGATCTATCTCGATCTATGGTTCTATTCGCATGGTGGGCATAGATCAGAGCACACATCGATATATTACTCCAACACATAAGTAATATAGAGCCGCTTTAATTTTATTGCTAACGATGATATATACATTTGGACATTTAGGATTGAACTATGGGCACTAAGACTAACATTGCGATGATCGAGCTTCTTGTGTGATTTTTTTAAAAGAAGTCCACAAGAGGAGGATGTTTGTCCAATGAGCTTCTTGCCCTCATTTTCAGATCCATGATAGGGAAACTCTAACTAGAGATGCCAAAGACCTTTACAAGACTGAGAAGAAAAAGTTGTTGACTTTATTTATATCTAAATCCCCTATAATATCCCTAACCACAGACACTTGGACTAGCAAACAACATATAAATTATATGTGTCTGACTTCTCATTTCATAGATGAAGATTGAGTCTTACATAAAAAGATCATTAATTTTTGTCAAATACATGGTCATTAGGGGGGGGGGTGATATAGGGATGACTATGGAATATTGTCTTAGAGATTGGGGTATAGACAAAGTGTTGGTTGTTACTATTGACAATGCAAGTGCAAATGAACCAGCTGTTCAACATTTAGTGAGAAAGTTCAATGGCTAGGAACTAATATTTTAAGTGGAAGGTTAATGCATATGAGGTGTAATGCACATATCATTAACCTTATTGTGACTGATGGCCTTCATTAGTTAAGCCCTTCTATTGAAAAGATTCGGGCTACTATGAAGTTTGTAAGACATTCCCCATCTAGGTTGTCTAGGTTACATACATGTGTGAAAGATTGTAGACTATACACTAAAGCCATATTATCCCGTGATGCTCCTATTAGATGGAACTCCACCTACCTTATGCTAGATACTACTGTTAAATTAGAGGAAACTTTTGAGAAGTATGATGGTGAGGATGAGACATTTAGGAAAGAAATGTCAACCTAGTTTAAGAATGGATCAAATCATGAGGAGCTTCTAGGCTTTTTATTTTATTATGATTGGTCAAAAGACAAGTCTTTTCTTCCATTTCTCAAGCAGTTTTATGAGTTAACTTGTAGGGTGTCTGTAAGAACCGCCCCCGGTCGATCCCGGTCGAACCGGTGAATTCTGGTGAATGTTGACTTTTTGCCGGAAAAGTCAACCGATGACTCCGGGAGTCATTCGGGACCTTTCCGGGACCCAAAAAGCTTAGCCGTCATTACGTTAGTTTAGTTGGGTCGTTTCCTTTCATTTGACTAATTTCACGAAAAAGTCAATCTCGGGTCAAACTAAGCATAATTAAGGACTAAAATTAATTAAATCTTTTGTGCTGGATTTTCTTAAGAAGAGAGGTGGTCCCCACATGGACATGTGTCCATGTTGGATTGGGTGAGAAGAAAGAGGGTAGGATGACCCTTATACCCTTAAACTTGAACTTGAGAGGCTTTTCGGCAAAGGGGGCATTTGGGTCATTGCAAGGTTAGGTTTTAAGTGGATTGGAACAACATTTCAGCCATTATTTTGTGTGTTGGCCGAAATTCACCAAGGGGTAGAGAGAGAGTGTGTTGCCATGGAAGCTTGAAGAAGAAGCAAGGAAAATGAGGAGGCTTTTTGCTCATTTCTACCTCAAATCATCTCCCAAACTTCATTTTCTTCATCCCCTTTCCATCCTTAAGGTAAATCATCTATCTATTTTCGTTTTGGTTGAATTCCACTTAGTGGGTTTGCTAGAAAAAGCTTGAAACTAGTTAAGTTTCCATGGATGATGAACTTTTAAGGTTGAAGTAGATGATAGATGCTCAAAACTAGGTTTAGATGATGAAATCAATTGGATTGTGGAGTTTTGATGAAGACCCATGATGGGTATTGAGGTATTGACGTTTATGGAGCTGTTTTAGAGGTTTGGGAAGGTTAAAAATGGAGGTTTTGAGGTTTATTTTCGTGAAATCGGAGCTGGAGGAAGAAGAAGGACGAACCTGTCCAGACCCGGCACGGATCCGTGACGGGGACCGTGATGGAGGACGTCACGGCTCCGTGAGGGAGACCGTGACGGTGCCTATCACGGCTGCGTGAGGAGAACCGTGACGGTGCAGACCACGGGTCCGTGACCCGAACCGTGACAGACCAGAATTGAGCCTTTGAGCCATTGTTGGTGCATTTCGAGTAATTGGGACGACTATCTATAACCTAGTCCTTTTGGGGTTAATTGGGAATGTTTTCCTCTTTAAACCATTCTTGAAATACACTTATTTCTCGTGTTATTTTTTGACACCAGACTTTGGAACCGAGCTCGGCGGAGGAGACTTTTGGACCTCGTTAAGTGACTAAGCGTGTGGAAAGCGATCGAGGTAGGGAAAGTAGCGAATACCGTTTTAATTATGGAAAGTTACTAGTATGCATATAGGTTGTGATTACTTTATTAATGATAGTATGCATGTGGGATTTGAGGAACGAGTGAAATGAGGGATAGCTTACGAGCCATGTCGAGCAGTAAGTTTGGGAATTGTCGTGCTTTAGAAATGCATGTGGGCCATGTCGAGCCCTTAGGATTATGTGTTGATTGTGATGCCATGATCTATGATTGTGATGCTTGATGTGTGGCTTATCCGTTGTTAGATTGAGAATCATGTTATGGTTTACTCGGTGTAGTATGTTGCTATGTTTGGGCAAGTGTGTCATGCTTGATATGACGTGAACCAATGGTTGTGATATGGTCGGGTGATTGATAGACCGATGTGATGTGTTGTGGTAAGTTGGCTCGGTTGGTATACCGTGGTTGAATTATGGCATTGTGATGCGTGAGACTCTCTTGATGTATGTTCCGAGATGAGGTGTGTTCCGGTATGATACCTACACCGAGGGGGGTATGCCGGTGTAGGGTGGTATCTAGGCCGACGGTGTGGTCCCATGTACGCGGTCCCCTGGGGTGTGGTTCCGGTACGATACCTACATCGAGGGGGTATGTCGGTGTAGGGTATCTAGTCCTACGGTTACGTGATCAGTATTGTGTTTGTGCCCCGATGCATTTCCGGGAAGACATCTAGGCCGATGATGTGTGGTCCGGTATGATGTATCGTGATTGTGCCCCGATGTGGTTCTGGGAAGATATCTAGGCCGATGTTGTGTGGTCCGGTACGATATGGTTGAGTCGGGTTGTAGATAGCCGACGGGTTCGGGGACTGTTGTACGGGACGTGTGTTTGTTTTACTGTATGTTGTATGCTTGATGATTGGATAAGTGATGTGAGTATAGTGTGGCAGTGGTCGTGCAAGTGTGTTTGTGAATGTGGCTAGTCATGTGACTGAGGATTGTGGTTATGTGATTCCTGTGGATGTCTTTAGTTGTGTGTTGTACTAGTATGCCCTAATTGGACGGTTACTCGTGGTGGTAAGCGGACACTCATCACCTTAACTACTTTTCCTACTGAGCGAAAGCTCACCCCTTTACTTTATTTTTCTATAGGTTTTGAGCGGGATGTGGTGTAACGGGATTCTCGATGCTTGGGAGCTAGCGAGGGTCTTAGGCTAGCATGTTCTAGAGACGCACTGTTTATTTGCCTCTAAACTTATTTATTATTTGGTTTTGTCGAGTTGTTGACTCGTGGTGTACTTGGATCTTTTAAACTGTTCTTTGAGACTCATTTTGGTATCAAAATTGCTCTTAGTGTTTATTATTTTAGTTTACGTCTCGAGTCCGGTCAAAACCGGATTTGGTGCGTGACAGTGTCTAGTTCTTTATATGTTACATCTAATATGTTTTTGGATGAAATTAATGAAACTTTACATGTAGGTAATTAAAAAGGGTCAAATGGTTGAAAATGATTATGAAATGATTGATATGGCTAATAAGATGAAGCTGAAATTTGATAAATATTGGACAAATCTGTCCAAATTGAATGTGCTCAGCTTTATAGCATATGTTTTTTTATCATATGAATAAGTTGCATGTTGTGAAGTATGCTATTGATTGTACGTATGATGAACATGTTGCTTATGAGCTGTCTTTGAGTGTTAAAAATGCATTGTATGAAATGTTTGGTGAGTATTTTAATTGCACTCCCCTGATAGCATAGGTGAAACTAGTTCACAATCAACCTCTAATAATTTAGTTGAGGATGACACTCCTAGAGGAAGTAGTTTGAGGACTTCCTTTAAGAGGTGTAAAACTTCTCAGGATAGTGTACTCAAATCTGAATTGGACAAGTATTGGATTGAAGAGGTAGAGGGAGATGTGGCAAAGTTTTACCTATTAGATCGGTGGAAGTACAATTTTCTAGGTTTCCAATACTCTCTATTATTGCTAGGGATATTTTAGCAGTCCCCATCTCAATTGTGTCATCTGAGTCTGCTTTTTCTATTAGTGGAAGGATAGTAAGCAAGTTTAGGAGCTCATTAACACCAACAATTGTGGAAGTGTCACGCCCCAAATCCGGTTTTGACCGGACTCGAGACGTGAACTTAAAAGATAAATAATTAAAGCAATTTAAAGGCGAAAAATCTTAAAATAATAATCCGAAAATCATAAATCCGATAAAGAGAGTCAACAACTCACAAAGACCAGTAAATAAGCGTTTAGTTCAAATAACAGTACGTCTCTAGACAGTTAAACAAGACCCTCGCTAGCTTCCAAGCGCCGAGAATCCCGCTAGCACAAGTCCCGCTCAAGACCTGAAAAACAACAAGGTAAAGGGTTGAGCTTTCGCTCAGTAGGAAAAGTAGTTAAGGCTATGAACATCAGTTCACCACGTAGACTCGGGGCCTCATGCACACCGGACCGGCACATACCTCGGTCGTACGCCTTCCCGGACCACATAGCATCAGGGTAATGATCACACCATCCTCGTCCTCGATACCCTACACCGACATACTCTCTCAGTGTAGGTATCATACCGGACACACCTCCTCTTGGAACACACATCACGATGCCATAGTTCGACCACGGCCTACCAACCGAGCCAACTCACCATAACACACATATCAGTCTATCACTCACCCGATCATATCACAATCAATGGTTCACATCACATCACGCATGGCACACTTGCCCAAACATAGCAACAACATGCTACACCGAGTATATCTTATTATGACTCTTAAACTAATCAACGGCTACAACACGCATCATGCATCTCAATCATACGTCATGGCATCACAATCAACACGCAACCCTAAGGCTCGACATGACCATTCTATCAGCACGACAATTTCCCATAATTGAAAGCGGGTATTCTAGTGAATCACATCCTATATGCAAACTAAGACTCTTCTGTTTATTATCGTAATTGAAAGCGGTTATTCTAGTGAACCACATCCTATATGCAAACTAGGACCTTTCCAGTTATTATTATTATCTTAAAGGCATACTAGTAACTTTCTGTAAGCAAACTGGTAGTCGCTACTTTCCCTACCTCAGAAGTAAACAACTCTCAACTCCTAGCTGCTGACGACCTGGTTAGCTTCCCCTCCACTTCACGATGTCCAAGTGCCTCCTCCTCCGTCACGCTCGGTTCCAAGGTCTTGGATCACAAAACAATTCGTGAATTAGGATTAATCCACAAAAGTTTAAAGAGGAAAACGTTCCCGATTTACCCCCAAAGGACTCGGTTATGGATAACCGTCCTACACACTCGAAACTCAATGAAATGGGCCCAAAGGACCCAATTCTGGTCTGTCACGGGTCGATTCACGGATCCGTGGTCTGAACCATCACGGTTCTCCTCACGGAGCCGTGACTGACGCCGTCACGGTTCTCCTCACGGAGCCGTGACGCGTTCCGTCACGGTCCCTGTCAAGGATCCGTGACGGTCTGGTACTACTCGTCGTCTTCTTCCTCCAGCTTCGGTTTTCATGAAAATTACCCCCAAAACCTCTATTGATGACCTTCTAAAGCTCCAAAACAGTACCTAGAACGTCTCTACTTCAAAACCCAACAAGGGTCTTCATCAAAACTCCACAAAACCAACTTAAATCCAACATCCAATCTCCTTTTCACTCCATAAATCATCATCCATCATCAAGAGGAGAAATCATATACAACCCATGTCTTAACCTAAATACTAGAGAACCAATCTAAGCCATCCATTTTAAGAATGGATGGATGAGATGCAATTGAGTAGTTGACTTGTTGACTGCAAAAAAAATAGCACTTTTTAATAAGTGGTAAGGGTTTTGTAGTAAAACTATCATGTTATTTTTTTAATCAACTCACTAATTTAATTTTTCCCGCTTCGTTTGAACTCTGATTGGCTTCAAACTTGCGCCATTAGTTTTGTTTTTTTAAGGGATTTAAATCAAGATCAGTCATGAATATATTTTGAAGCACGAAAAAAAAAATTATTTCGATGTTGATTTTTTTTTTATAAAAAAAATCTGTGTAATTTTTATCAACACTTTGCTATGGATTTATCAACACTTTTACACTGGTTTTATCAACACTTTACACTAGTTTTATCATCTCATTTTCCAAAACTGATCATGTTTTTATCACCTCATCGCGTGTTTTTTATGAACACTAGTTTTATCAACACTAAACACTAGATTTATCATTCAATTACGTGTGTTTTATCATCCCCATCACATGGTTTTTTTGGAGCACGAATTTTTTTTATTTCGGGGCTAGTTTTTATGAAATTATATCTGGCTAATTTTTATCAACACTTTGCTCTGGTTTTATCAACACTTTACACTAGTTTTATCAACAGTTTACACTGGTTTTATCACCCCATTCTCCAAAACTGATCATGATTAGTTTATCACACTTATTATCAAAATTGAACATGGTTTTTATCACCTCAGTACATGTTTTTATCAACATTTAGCTCTAGTTTGATACCTTCGATATAAAACATTTATTAGTGAAAATTTATCAACACTCAACATTATTTTTATCACTCCGATATACCTTTTTATTTTCGTGCTTCAAAATATATTCATGATTGATCTAGATATAAAGCCCTTGAAAAAATAAAAATATTGGCGCAAGTTTGAAGCTAATCGGAGTTCAAACGAATCGGGAAATATTAAATTAGTGAATTGGTGAAGAAAAAAATGGACACTTGTCCACATGACACCATGCTTTTACAATTATGCCCTTGGTTGTGTGAGAAAGGATGAAAATGGTGTGAGTTTGGGTGAAATTGGGGTGATGATGTGGCATCATGGGGAATGTTGGATGTTAGGTGTGAGTGGCTAGGATTGGTTCTCTAGTTTTTAGGTTAAGAGTGGTTTGTAGCCGATTTCACCTCCCATCATCAAAACTCAAAAACCCAACCCTTGTTCATCAATTTCTTCAAAACCCATGAACCAAAATCTTCCAAAAAGAAAAAGGAATAGGGGTTTACCTTGAGGATGGAGAATAGATGAATAATCAAGAGTTTTTGAGAGGTTTTGGGTAGCAAATGGGCTTAAGACCCTATATTTCCTCCTTTCTTCTTCTTCAAGCCTCCTAAGCTCTTTTTCTTCTTCCTTCCCCTCTCAAATTCGGACAACACTGAAAAGTGGGTGAAAAATGACCCAAATGAGGGCTTTAAGCTACCCTTGAATTGTCCAATATGCCCCCTTGCTTCTTTGCCTTCTATGCCTAAGCTTTTGAGGGTAAAATAGTCTTTAGACCTTGTTTCTTCTCATCCAAGCCACTATGGACATGTGTCCATAGTGGGGACCACCTCATTCAAATTATCTCAGCACACCAATAATTAAATATTTAAATCTCGAGGTTTGACCGAAGTTGACTCCGGGTTGACTTTTTCCAATCTTACAGTCATTTGAAAGGAAACGGCCCAACTAAGCTAACCGTAACGACGGGTAAGCTTTTTGGGCCCCGGAAAGGTCCCGAATGACTCCCAGAGTCATCGGTTGACTAGTCCGGCAAAAGGTCAACTTTCGCCAAAAACCTCCGGTTTGACCGGGATCGACCGGGGGCGGTTCTTATAGGAAGGATTAGCATGTTGTCAAGATTGGATAAGAGACTCAACAAGCAAGATCGCATGTGTAGAAGATCACGAAGAACTTGAGAAGAATGAAGCAAGTACACTTTTCATAAATCAATACCTACTGTTTGTAAGTCATTTATCGTCAAATAGTATTTGTAAGAACTGTCCCCGGTCGATCCCGGTCGAACCGGTGGACTACGACGAAGTTTGACTTTCGGCCGGAAAAGTCAACCGATGACTCCGAAAGTCATTCGGGACATTTCCGGGGCCCAAATGGCTTAGCCGTCATCACGGTTAGCTTAGTTTGGCCATTTCCTTTAGTTTGACTGTAATTTTGTAACAGTCAACTTTTGGTCAAACTCGGACTTTTTATCGACACGGTGTGCGGCGCGGAACGGGCGTGAGTCCGGCACGGAACCTCACACGGTCCGTGTCAGACTCCGGGCCGGTGCGTCGCATGGTCCGTGATGGTTACCGGGCCGGTCTGTGATACGGTCCGTGCCAGGTTCCGGCACGGCCTGTGATACGGTCCGGACCTCATTCTGGATCAGATTTCCAGAACCAAAACCCTTCCTTTTGAGTCCATTTCGATTCCTAGATCATTCCTTTGACTTTGTTTCTCTTACTTGAGGATTGTTCTGTATTTTCTTTGGTGGGGGAGCACTCTGTTGGGTTACTAATTTTGGTATTATTGTGGTCCAAGACCGTGAGACCGAGCTCGAAAAGAGGGAAGGCCTTGGAACCGAGCTAGAGGGACGAAGACCACTCCGGAACTCGTGTGAAGAACGGAGAAGAGGCTAACGAACTTTACGGCAGAGTATTATTAGAGGAAGACCACAAGGTAGGGAAAGTACTAACTCCTCGTGTATTTCAATACTAGTATGCCTATTAGGTTAATAAAATCGGAAAGGTCCTAGAATTGCATATAGGATGCGAATAACTAGAATAAATATCTTTCAATTACTAATAACTGGATGTGTCTAGTAAGCATGCTTAGGATGTGAATCACTAGTGTAGCTCGCTTTCAATACTTGGGAATTGATTTACTGGTAGAGAGGCCGTGATGAGCCCCCGGATTAGTTGTGTTAGCTTCACATGCTTTGTTTGCTAGTCATTAGGATAATCAAGAGTCTAATGAAACTAGATTGAATGCATGCTTGAATGCTTGAATGATCGAAGGCATGCTTGAATGATTGAATGGTTGCTTGAATGATTGAGTGTAATTGGTTGTGCTAAAGGATATGATCGGGTGAGTGATAGACCGATGGAGTGCGGATGGTAAGTATGATGGTAAGTGCAATTGTAGGTATGAATCCCGTGTGGTGTGTATTGCTGAATCTGTGAATTTCTAAGTTTGATTACATTGGTTATTGAGCCTGCGGGCAACGGTTATGGACCCTGCGGGGCATTGGTTATTGAGCATGCGGGCAATGGTTAAGGACCATGCGGGGCATTGGTTATTGAGCCTGCGGGCAATGGTTATGGACCCTGCGGGGCATTGGTTATTGAGCCTGCGGGCAATGGTTATGGACCGTGCGGGGCATTGGTTATTGAGCCTGCGGGCAACGGTTATGGACCCTGCGGGGCATTGGTTACTGGACCCTGCGGGGAAATTGGATGGTTCACCCTGTGGGGATTGATTACTTGTTGTTTCACCCGAGTGTATGCACCCTGCGGGAGCAATACCTTTGTTCCCTATGACATATGGTCCTTTGGAGACGTTTCCGAGAATCCCGACGATAAGCGCCCTCAGGGGTTGTTACCGATGTTCTCGATGTTATATGTCTTTGTGATGTTATACGTCTCCTTTGGACCGAGGAAAAATCCGACATGACACGACGAGTATTGTGGATCGGAGGGTGGTGACTTCATGTGCCACGACATTAATTGGATGCCTGTTTTCTAATGTCTCTTTACAGAAATGCATTGATTCCCTTATTTTCCTATGATTATTGTTGACTATTTGAAAGTGTTAAATACTCGGTTTGTCTCCGTATTTCATCACCTGTTGGTTTCTCGTCTTATTAAGATTTGAATAAACTTGTGAACTCCTATTTATTAAACTAAAAGGTCGCCTTGGTTATGCATTTTCCCTACTGAGCGTAAGCTCACCCCAATCTGTTTATGACTGTTTAACAGGTTTGCGTGATGAGTAGTGGACTCGAGGCTCTGGAGCTTCTAGATATGACTGCTTTTGATGTGATATTGGGTATGGACTGGCTCGCGAGATATCGAGCGAAGATCAATTGCTACCGACATCAGGTGACAGTGAGGTTAGGCGACCGAGTCATTACTTGTGCTTTGGGTACCAAGAGGGAGTCTTTCTGTGTGCCTTGACTACGGGAGTTGAGACGGAGATCGTGCAGGGCAGTAGAGACCTAGCGAGAGTTGTGTGTGTGTTCCCGGATGTGTTCCCGGAAGAGCTATCAGGTTTACCACCAGCGCACGAGATAGAGTTCCGGATCGACTTGATCCAAGGTACATCGCCGATCCCGATGACACCATATCGGTTTGCACCAGCTTAGTTAGTCGAGTTGAAGCGACAACTCAAAGAGCTGCAGGAGAAGGGTTTCATCCGCCCTAGTGTTTCTCCGTGGAGAGCACCCGCTCTCTTCGTGAAGAAGAAGGGTGGCGCATTGAGGATGTGCATCGATTACCAGAAGTTGAACCGGGTTACGGTGAAGAACCGCTATCCGATGCCGAGGATCGATGATCTGTTCGATCAACTGAGGGGAGCGACATGCTTCTCCAAGATTGATCTGAGATCAGGCTACTACCAGTTGAGGGTCCGAAAGGAGGATGTAGAGAAGACAACATTCCGGACACGGTACAGACACTTTGAGTTTCTAGTGATGTCGTTCGGATTGAGGAACGCGATAGCAGACTTCATGGATTTGATGAATGGCATTTTCAGACCGTACCTGGACCAGTTTGTTGTAGTTTTTGTTGACGACATCTTGATTTATTCGCCTAGTGAGGAGGCACATCAGGAGCACTTGAGGATAGTATTGACCTTGCTGCGTACTCATCAGCTGTACGGGAACCTGGAGAAGTGCGAGTTCTGGCTCGTAGAGGTGAAATTCCTCGGGCATGTTGTGTCCCGAGATGGTATCCTAGTTGACCCAGCGAAGTTCGATGCATTTTCAAAGTGGGCAAGGCCCAAGAATGTGTTTGAGATCCGTAGCTTTCTCGGATTGGCATGATATTATCGACAATTTGTGCAGGACTTCTCGCGTCTAGCAGCGCCTATGACAGCACTGACCTGCAAGGGAGCAGAGTTCCTATGGACTGATGAGTGTGAGCACTCCTTTACCGAGCTAAAGGCTCGATTGACCACCGATCCAGTGATGATTGTCCCGGAGCGAGGAGTAGGTTATGATGTATACTATGACGCCTTAGGCGAGGGACTGGGTTGTGTGTTGATGCAGTCCGGGAAGGTAGTTGCTTATGGCTTGAGACAGTTGAAGGTACATGAGCGCAACTACCCGACCCATGATCTAGAGCTGGCAGCAGTGGTCTTTGCTCTGAAGGGTTGGAGACACTATCTGTATGGTGAGCGTTTTAGGGTGTTCTCGGATCACAAGAGCCTCAAGTATATTTTCTCCCAGCGCGACCTGAACATGCGCCAAAGGCGATGGATGAAGTTACTTGAGGAGTACGACTTCGAGCTGCTCTATCATCCGGGCAAGGCGAATGTCGTCGCCGATGCCCTGAGCAGGAAGCCGACTCATTGCGTTGCCAGCATGGATGTCCGAGAGTGGGACATGCTGGAGGAGTTGAGCTCATTCAAACTTGAGCTAGAGGAGGTCACAGATGGTATGGCTTTATGTGCGTTAGTGGCTCATCCCACGTTGGTTGCTTGGGTGCTGGAGGCACATGGCGAGGATGCCGAGACGGCAGGGATTCGTGAGAGACTGGTAGACGGTGTTGAGATCGAGGGTTGGGAGTTGAGTGCTGATCAGAGTCTCCGTTATAGAGGACGGTTGTTTGTACCACGAGGTTGTAGGGACACTGTGTTGAGAGAGTGTCTTCACTCCCGTCTTGCTGTGCACCCAGGCGGCACCAAGATGTATAGAGACATCCGAAGACAGTTCTGGTGGAGCGGGATGCGTAAAGCAGTTGAAGATTTTGTTTCGAGGTGCCTCACCTGTCAGCAGGTGAAGGCAGAGCATCAGCGTCCCGCCCGCTTACTACAGCCTTTACCGATCTCCGAGTGGAAGTGGGAGCACGTTACTATGTATTTTGTGTGTGGATTACCGAGATCGCCGAAAGGACACGATGCTATTTGGGTTGTGGTTGACCGCCTGACCAAGTCGACACACTTTTAGCCATGCGGATGACCGACATTGTTGACGTGTTGAGCCGGTTATACGTTAGAGAGATTATTCGCCTCCATGGAGTACCGGTGTCAGTTGTATCTGATAGGGATCCTCGCTTTAAATCCAGATTTTAGGAGAGCCTGCAGAAGGCATTGGGGACTGAGGTGCTGCTTAGTACAACTTATCACCCACAGACAGATGGACAGTCAGAGCGCACCATACAGATTTTGGAGGACATGCTTCGAGCTTGTGTGCTAGACTTTTGGGGTTCATGGGAGGATCATCTACCGTTAGCAGAGTTCGCTTACAACAACGGTTATCAGTCAAGCATTGGGATGGCACCATTTGAGGCTTTGTACGGCAGACCGTGTAGGTCGCCTGTGTGTTGGGCTGAGGTAGGGGATCGGAGTTTACTTGGGCCAGATATGGTCAGAGAGACGACCGAGAAGGTCGCATTGATTAGAGAGCGGTTGAAGACCGCGTAGAGTTGCCAGAAGAGCTATGTAGACAGACGTCGCAGACCGCTTGAGTTCTCGGTCGGAGACCATATATTTCTGAGGGTGAGCTCGAAGAAAGGCCTACTACGGTTCAACCGCGGCGGAGGCAAGCTGTCACCGCGATTCATTGGACCATTTGAGATCTTGGATAGAGTTGGAGCCGTATCTTACCGGTTAGCATTTCCACCGCAGCTTGGGAACGTGCATAACGTTTCCCATGTTTCCCAATTGCGAAAATACACGGTGGATCCCTCTCATGTTATCGAGTGGACAGACATCGAGGTAGCCGATGAGGTATCTTATGAGGAGCAGCCCGTCAGGATTGTGGATACAGGACAGAAGGTCTTGCGGAAGACTACTATTCCTTTGGTATGAGTGCAATGGAAGCACCAGGGAGCAGACTCGACCTGGGAGCGAGAGGACGAGATCTGGGAGAAGTACCCCCACCTGTTCGACCTTTGAGGTACATTGTTTTTTTAATTTCGAGGACGAAATTCTTTTAAGTGGGGTAGATTGTAAGAACCGCCCCTGGTCGATCCCGGTCGAACAGGTGGACTTCGGCGAAGTTTGACTTTCGGCCGGAAAAGTCAACCGATGACTCCAGAAGTCATTCGGGACATTTTCGTTGCCCAAAAGGCTTAGCCGTCATCATGGTTAGCTTAGTTGGGTCATTTCCTTCAGTTTGACTGTAATTTTGTAACGGTCAACTTTTGGTCAAACTTAGACTTTTTATCGACTTTTTCCGATTAAAATTGGACTGCTGGAATTTTATTAAAAGAAAGTGGATCCCACAATGCCACATGGAATTAGAGGCTTGGATGAGAAGAAAATGAGTTGAAATGACCTTTTGACCCTCCTTAAGGCCTTTAAGTGGATAAAACTTGAAAGGGGATTTTGGTCATTTAGCTTTTAGGTCATTTAAGGCAATTGTTGGAGACAATTCAGCCATTATACTTTTTGTTGCAGCTGAGTTTAGGTAGAGGGAGAGAAAGGGAGAAGCTCTTGGCTTGAGCAAGAAGAAAGAGAGCAAAGGGAGGATTTTTGGCCCATCCTTTCACCATTCCTCCTCCTACAGCTTGCTAACTTCATCTCCTACACATCCTAAAGGTATGGATGCTCTTAACTTATCTTTTCATCCACTTTCTAGTTTGGGTTTTTGTGGGTTTTGGCTTGAGCTTGAAGAACTAGCTGTTTTGGTTGTTGTTTGGAGAAGAATTAGTGAAGTTAGGTTGTTTTGATTGTGTTTGGTTGAAGTTTTGATGAACCCATTGAGGGTGTTGATGATTGGAGACTTTTGATGGTTATTTGGAGCTGGAAATGAAGTTTGTGGAGTGATTTTCGTGGAATCCGAGCTGGGGAAGAAGGGGGAAGGCTCTGGTCAGGTTTGGCACGGAACGTGACCCAGACCAGGCCAGGTGCCGGCACGGCAGGCCGCACGGAATGGGCCAGGTACCAGCACGGTGTGCGGCGCGGAACGGGCGTGAGTCCGGCACGGAACCTCACACGGTCCGTGTCAGACTCCGGGCCGGTGCGTCGCATGGTCCGTGATGGTTACCGGGCCGGTCTGTGATACGGTTCGTGCCAGGTTCCGGCACGGCCTGTGACACGGTCCGGACCTCATTCCGGATCAGATTTCCAGAACCAAAACCCTTCCTTTTGAGTCCATTTCAATTCCTAGATCATTCCTTTGACTTTGTTTCTATTACTTGAGGATTGTTCTGTATTTTCTTTGGTGGAGGAGCACTCCGTTGGGTTACTAATTTTGGTATTATTGTGGTCCAAGACCGTGAGACCGAGCTCGAAAAGAGGGAAGGCCTTGGAACCGAGCTAGAGGGACGAAGACCACTCCGGAACCCGTGTGAAGAACGGAGGAGAGGCTAACGAACTTTACGGCAGAGTATTATTAGAGGAAGACCACAAGGTAGGGAAAGTACTAACTCCTCATGTATTTCAATACTAGTATGCCTATTAGGTTAATAAAATCGGAAAGGTCCTAGAATTGCATATAGGATGCGAATAACTAGAATAAATATCTTTCAATTACTAATAACTGGATGTGTCTAGTAAGCATGCTTAGGATGTGAATCACTAGTGTAGCTCGCTTTCAATACTTGGGAATTGATTTACTGGTAGAGAGGCCGTGATGAGCCCTCGGATTAGTTGTGTTAGCTTCACATGCTTTGTTTGCTAGTCATTAGGATAATCAAGAGTCTAATGAAACTAGATTGAATGCATGCTTGAATGCTTGAATGATCGAAGGCATGCTTGAATGATTGAATGGTTGCTTGAATGATTGAGTGTAATTGGTTGTGCTAAAGGATATGATCGGGTGAGTGATAGACCGATGGAGTGCGGATGGTAAGTATGATGGTAAGTGCAATTGTAGGTATGAATCCCGTGTGGTGTGTATTGCTGAATCTGTGAATTTCTAAGTTTGATTACATTGGTTATTGAGCCTGCGGGCAACGGTTATGGACCCTGCGGGGCATTGGTTATTGAGCATGCGGGCAATGGTTATGGACCATGCGGGGCATTGGTTATTGAGCCTGCGGGCAATGGTTATGGACCCTGCGGGGCATTGGTTATTGAGCCTACGGGCAATGGTTATGGACCATGCGGGGCATTGGTTATTGAGCCTGCGGGCAACGGTTATGGACCCTGCGGGGCATTGATTATTGGACCCTATGGGGCATTAGTTACTGGACCCTGCGGGGCAATTGGATGGTTCACCCTGTGGGGATTGATTACTTGTTGTTTCACCCGAGTGTATGCACCCTGCGGGAGCAATACCTTTGTTCCCTATGACATATGGTCCTTTGGAGAAGTTTCCGAGAATCCCGACGATAAGCGCCCTCAGGGGTTGTTACCGATGTTCTCGATGTTATACGTCTTGGTGATGTTATACGTCTCCTTTGGACCGAGGAAAAATCTGACATGACACGACGAGTATTGTGGATCGGAGGGTGGTGACTTCATGTGCCACGACATTAATTGGACGCCTGTTTTCTAATGTCTCTTTAAAGAAATGCATTGATTCCCTTATTTTCCTGTGATTATTGTTGACTATTTGAAAGTGTTAAACACTCGGTTTGTCTCCATATTTCATCACCTGTTGGTTTCTCGCCTTATTAAGATTTGAATAAACTTGTGAACTCCTATTTATTAAACTGAAAGGTCGCCTTGGTTATGCATTTTCCCTACTGAGCGTAAGTTCACCCCTATCTGTTTATGACTGTTTTACAGGTTTGTGTGATGAGTAGTGGACTCGAGGCTCTGGAGCTTCTATGGTCCGGGTGCTTGTCTCTAGAGGCGTTGGTCTTATTTTGGTCATGAACCTTCGTTAAGGAATTTATTACGAGTTTTATAAACCTTTTGTTGAAGGATTTATTATATGATTTTCAATTTCGGATATTATGGATTGTAGTAAAGTTGAAGGATTTTATTGGCTTTATGGCATTTTATGGTTATAACCGCTTCTTCCTTAAGTCATGTCTCGAATCCGGTCAAAACCGGATTTGGGACGTGACAGTATTGGGTCAAATATTTAAACTTACTCTTAAGTATTGGTCACGAACACTACACTACCTATGTTTGCAAAATCACATATGCCACACATAAAGTATTGGTCACGCGATTCTGTTAGTGAAAATGGACGGAATATTCCATTCTGTTAGCCATGTGACAGTTAGTTGAGAGTAAAATGACGATTTTGACCTTACTCATATGTAAAATGACGATTTCCCCTATTAAAGTCATAATGTTGATATGAGTAAGGTCAAAATCGTCATTTTAATCTCAACTAACTGTCACATGGCTAACAGAATGGAATATTCCATCTATTTTCACTAACAGAATCGCGTGACCAATACTTTTTGTATGGCATATGTGATTATGCAAACATGGGTAGTGTAGTGTTCGTGACCAATACTTAAGAGTAAGTTTCAATATTTAACCCAATATTATTTATTTGTGGCCATTATTGATTTAAATATAGTCTGGTAATCTTTTTTTGCAGAAATAGAAGTCGATTAGCTTCATGAGTGCTCTGTTACAAAGTTTTTTTGGATGGAACAACACTCAATTTCGACAAAGAATGAAGGCTTTTAACATTCATTTTGTACTTAAAAGGGTTGGGTAGTTAGGAATTTTTTGGATCTATGTAGTGTTGATAGTTAATGATAGTCATCAAGTGATTACATTTTGCTAAAGGTTTTTTTTTTATAGGCTAAAGATTTTATTCAGCATTCGTTCTATAAGTGAATAGAACGAAGCGAAAGAACTGACCCCAAAACAAGGCCAATTCTCCATACCAAAACAGCTACGAAAGCTCAACAAAAGTTCAAAAACAGATACCAGACACAAAACAACCAAACTAAGCATAAACGAAGACCAAAATGGTAACAATAGAGCATCAAACAGGCCTTCTTCGCTGCTGCCTCCTGCCACTCCACAAGCACCAAGATGGGTCTCTAACCCAATCCTCATAAGTCACCCCTAGGCGGAAAGAGCCTGAATTCCAGCATACCCCAAAAGAATGAGCCTGAACCTTTGCCAGCACCCCAATTTCACTGTCCATGGTCTAATTAAACAGTGCACCATTACGAGTAACCCAAATAGACCATAACGTCACATAAGCAACCCGAACCCAACCAGACCACCACTACCTCGACCCCAACCCCTTCCACCAAAGTAAGACCTCTCACATACTACTCGGAATAGAACCACACACCTTCCACCATAAAAACACCATACTCCAAATCTTCCAAGAAAAGTCACAGTGAAGTAAAACATGATCAACAGATTCAAAAAATAGCATGCATAAAGGACATAACATACTATTCAAAGAAATCTGCAAACCTTTGCTCTCCAAGAACTCTTTGGTAGGAAGGGCGTTATGAGCTGCCAGCCACACAAACACACAGAACTTCGGCGGGACATTCTTCACCCATAGAATTGATGTCCATTCCATAGGAGGTACACCCCCTACCGGCCCCAACAAGCATCGGTAGGCAGAGGCGACCGAGAAGCCTTTAGCATGCTTCTCCCAAATCAGGAAATCCTCCATATCCGGTCTCAACACCGCTCCATCCACCAAACCCATCAAAGCCAAGGCATCCTCTTCTTCCCAGGGGTCAAGCTCGCGCAGGTACCCAACTCTCTAAACTCCCGAAAGCCAAAAGAAATGCACTTTCTTGAACTTTGCTGCAGCCACCGAATAAAGATTTGGAAAACGATAATGTAGCGAGGAGGATCCTACCCACACATCATCCCAAAAAGATATCCGGTCTCCCTTCCCCAACCTCCAATGAACACTCTGATTCCCAAAAAGCGCCTCAAAGCTAGCATCAGATGCCAAGGAAATAATATGATTGACCAGGAAGGAGGACCCCGGTTTATCAACCTTAAGCAAATCCCAATCAGATATGTCCCAGCCAAAAAGTGCACATATCACCTTTTTCCAAAGAGAGTCAGAATCACAAGCGAACCTCCACCACCACTTGGCCAACAAACTGGCATTCATTGCCCCCAACCTCCTAATACCAAGACCCCCTTCCTCCTTGGATTTACACACCACACTCCAACGAACCTTGCAGAACATCTTCCCAGTAAAAGGGTTAGTCCACAAAAACCTCCTCTGCCAAGCTTCTAAAACATAAATCACCTTTTTAGGGGCTTTCAAGAGTGACATAAAGAACAAAGGAAGAGCCGATAAGGTCGACTTAATTAAGACAATGCGACCTGCCATGTTCAGGTTCTTGAGTTTCCACAAACCAAGGGCTTTTTTAAACTTCTCCACCACCGGGTCCCAGGCCGAAATCCTCCTCGGGTTCACACCCAACCAAAAGCCCAAATACTTCATAGGTAGTGATCCCACCTGACAACCCAAGGAATGAGCCACCTCTTCCTCCAAACAGACTCTCTCATTCAGCACCACAGCAGTTGACTTAGAGAAATTTATTTTCAAACCCGACCCCTTCTGAAACTTCTCCAACAGATCTTTAATGAAAAGAAGGCCCTCCATATCACCCTTGATGAAACAATAAGGTGTCATCCGCAAATTGCAGATGAGAAACAATAAGACCAGCCGAACCTACTTGGACTCCCCTAAACGCCCCAGTTCTCAACCCTTCCTCCAGGAGTTGGTGCAACCCCTCAGCAGCAATTATAAACAGAAACAGTGAAAAGGGGCACCCTTGCCGGATGCCATTAAGAATCTGAAAATTTGAGCTCGGCGACCCATTAATAAAAACTGACAACGAGGCTTTAAAACAACCCTGCATCCAGGATCTCCATAAACTGCCTAACCCCATCTCCGCAAAAGCCTTGTCAATAAACCCCCAATGGACTTTATCATAGGCCTTTTCAAAGTCCAATTTAAGAAGCACCACCTCCTCTTTCGATCGCTTCAACTCCTTGATCAACTCTAAAGCTATCAGAACCCCATCAACCAGCTTTCTCCCTGCCACAAACCCGCTCTGGGTATCACTAATCAACCCCGGGAGAAACTTATTGAGCCTATTAGCAAGAACCTTGGCCAAAATATTATACGGACCAGAGATCAAACTGATAGGACGAAAATCATCAAAACCGGTAATAACATTTGACTTAGGGATTAAAGTCAAAAAAGATGAATTAATCCCTTTGTCAAGTTTCCCTGAGGCCTAAAAGGATAACAGAAAGTTACACACATCCAGCCCAAAAATTTTCCAACACACCTGGAAAAACCTCAAGGAGAACCCATCGGGTCCAGGAGCCTTCTCTCCCCCACAGTCTTTCACAGCCTGAAAAATCTCCTGCACATCAAAAGCAGATTCTAACCACTTCGCCTGAACCGCAGAGATGTGGCGAAAGGGGAGGTGTGGTAAATCAACATGAACCCCTGGATCGACCTCAAAACGCTTGGCAAACTGTTCAGCCGCCGCCCGTTTGATAGCCACCGGGGTGTCAAGAGTAACATGATCCACACGAATGCTGGAAATTCGGTTACGAGTGGCCCGATAGTTAGCAATCCGATGAAAAAATCGGGAGCACCGATCACCTCCTTTGAACCATCTGAATCTAGCCTTTTGGATCCAAATTTTAGCCAACCATCGAGTCTTTTGGAGTAAGAGAGCTCGACATCTAGCCCTGCTAGCACGCTCCATCCCATCCAATTCCCTCTCCTCCAGAATGGCATCCCAACTTTCCAACTCAGCAGTCAAAACTACTACATCTGCATCAACCCTGCCAAACACTTCTTTGTTCCATACCTGCAAGTCCCGTCGCAGACTCCTCAACTTAGACCATAAAACAAAACTGGGATCGCTGGAGAACGAATAGGACTCCCATAGAAACTTGATCGTGGGAATGAACGACCTGTGCTCAAGCCAAGCATTAATAAAGCGGAGAGGCTTTGGACCCCAATCAACAATCTCCACACCCAAAACCACTGGCCTATGATCCGAAACCCCTCTTGGGAGACCCCGTTGAACCATCAAACCAAGAGCAGAGAGTGCCTCAGACGAAACCAAAAACCTATCAAGACGAGAGGCCTTTGATCCCGTATCATACCAAGTGTATTTAGACCCGATCATAACAAGATCCAACAAACCCAAGTCCTCAATAAAATCAGAGAAAGCTGTAGCATCTGCTCTCTTGAAACTACTGCCACGACGTTCCTCAACAGACAACACAGAATTAAAATCGCCACCAACTAGGAGGATGTCTTGGAAAGAGTCCCGTAAATCAACCAAAATAGACCACAGAGCTCGTCTATCGCGAGATAAATTAGGGGCATAGACATTCAACACAGTGCAAGGGAGTTGTGAACTAACAATTACCCCATTCCAACATATCACATTACGTTCAAAATGCACCGAGGTCTTATGAAAAACAGACAATTTTCATGCTAATAATACCCCACCAGCCGACCCTTCCGCAGGTATCCAATCCACACCCCAATCAGAGCCAAAACCACAAGAACGGAGAACGCCACAATCAACAACAGCTAGTTTGGTTTCTTGAATCAATACCAAATCAACGGAATTAGACATAACACATTTTTTAATGCAATTCCTCTTCAAGTCGGAATGCATACCTCTCACGTTCCACGTGAGGAACCTCATCAAAAATAATTACTCAGACGAACCCGAAACAGGCGTTAAATTACATGTATTCGAATCCGAAACCTCCTCCTCCTCGCTGCCAGACCCTTCTTCCAAAAACAAGTTTGTCTTTGGTACCTCAATGTCGAGGCAGTCAAACTGTTCCAGCACCAAAAGTCCAATGTCAATGGCCTTCTTGCCCACCTTCTTACAATAACTCCAATCACCCGAGCTTCCTTTCAATTTCTTTGCAAAATCCACAATGAACCGGCCTGATTGATCACAATTACTTGTTGATCCAGACTTTAGAGTTGTTTGATAAAAACAGCAGGTGGGACTGTCGAGCGATCCTTGTTCTTCTTCCTCGGTCGGCCACGACCCCGCTTAGATGGATGAATACCCGACACAGGAACAGCAGCTACCGGCGACCCAAAACTCTGCACTGGACCAGCAGCCCGAGATGACTCAGGATCACTCTTTAACAGACGTTTCACGCCCAAATCAGATGGACTGTCGAACTCCTTCAGGTTTTGCGATTGATCGCGGAAACGAAGTCTGTTCTGAACACGATTCCCCCCCTCTACACCAATGTGCGTGTCGCCTAATTAGGAGAAGGGAGTGATCGCAAGCCCAAAGCCCTCTCTGGCCACTGGGCTTGGGGTCTGCAACGGCATATCGGCCCGTTCTGAGACAGTCCCTTCGCTGGAGAACTCTGAACCAGTGGGATTAACCAGACTCTACAAAACACGAAAGGGGACTGACGAAGACGGAACAGGCTTCAACAGAATGGGAAAGGAGGAAGCACCCAGCTCTAGATACACTTCAATAGGAGAGACCTGCACCTGAGAACAATGTACCAAAGCGAAGGCACGCTCCATTGAATCTCCTGCGTCGGAAGTGTCAATAATGTTGATCACCTCACCGAGGAGACCAGCCATAAGCCTAAAATTTTCGGTATCCCAGCCATGGAAAGGAACACCCGTAATCTCCACCCAAACAAAAACCCCAGGTTTCAAATATACCTCAGCTGGAGAAACAATAAGATCAAACCAGGTATTTAACCATCCTTCCCCCTGCACCTTTAAAGACTCTGCGAAAACCGGGTCCGGGCAAGAGAACAAGAACACCCTATTCCCAAAGACCCGGACTTCGACATCACGGACCCCTTCTCGTCCTATCGCCTCTTGAATTGCATTCACCGAGCACTCGTTTCTAGCAATCCCCAGAAGCCCCTTCTCCACCAAATTTTGATGATGATGGATAATAGCTCCCTTACACAAGCGATCATGAACCACATTCACACGCGGCTTACCAACAGGACGGGGAGGTTTGTTTTTATCGTGGGCAACCAACAAACGATGTCCCTTGGCAATAGAACCGTGACAGTGTGCCACAATTTGATTTGCATCGACTTCGGATTTCGCATAAACGAAGCCGAAGAACTTTCCTTTGGCATTCGCTCTGCGAAAAACATTTTCCTTAACCACAGCTCCGGCACAATTGTAGTAGTCCCGCAACCATACATCATCTACCCCGAACGGTAAATTGAACACAAACATCTTGTGTTTACCTTGGTCAAACGGTGGAGGGATATCGCTCGATTCACCTGCGTCAGCACCCAATTGAACCGTCCCGGATCCTCCTTGAACAATAGGGTTCGCAATTGCCCCTTCTGCAGCAACCCCCACGCCCCCATTCACTGACGATCGCACGCCCGCTCCTCCGTACGCCGCCGCTAGCTCCGCTGCCCTAGGGAATAGGACCCGTTTCCCTTCGATCAGAACATCACTGTAGGTCGGAGTCACGGCCGTCCCTCCCAAGATGGTCGACGCCGGCGAAGTGGCCAAAGACGTCGATCCGATCTTCACGCTCCCTATCGCACTCTCCTTTTCTCTCATTTTTTCGTCCCAAAGCTACCCTAACTCAGACCATCGTTTGTGGAAATGATTATAATTTTTTTTTGCTAAAGGTTTGTTTTTTGATGAATTGAAAAATTCGTGAAATTAGTAGGGATATTTTAGCAGTCCCCATCTCAACTGTGTCATCTGAGTCTGTTTTTTCTATTAGTGGAAGCATAGTAAACAAGTTTAGGAGCTCATTAACACCAACAACTATGGAAGGATTAATATGATGTCAAGATTGGATAAGAGACTCAACAAGAAAGAACACATGTGTAGAAGATCACGAAGAACTTGAGAAGAATGAAGCAGATACAGTTTTCATAAATCAAAATCTACTGTTTGGAAGTCATTTATCATCAAATATTATTGATTTGTGGTCGTTATTGATTTAGTTATAATCTGGTAATCTTTTTTGCAGAATTAGAAGTCGATTAGTTTCATGAGTGCTCTGTTACAAAGTTTTTTTGATGGAACAACACTAAACTTCGATAAAGAATGAAGGCTTTTAACATTCATTTTGTACTTAAAACATTCTGGGTTGGGTAGTTAGGATTTTTTTGGAACTATGTAGTGTCGATAGTTTATGATAGACATCAAGTGATGACATTTTGCTTAAGGTTTATTTTTTGATGAATTGAAAAATTCGTGAAATTAGTAGGGATATTTTAGCAGTCCTCATCTCAACTGTGTCATCTGAGTCTGCTTTTTCTATTAGTGGAAGGATAGTAAACTAGTTTAGGAGCTCATTAACACCAACAACTATGGAAGGATTAGTATGATGTCAAGATTGGATAAGAGACTCAACAAGAAAGATCACATGGGTAGAAGATCACGAAGAACTTGAGAAGAATGAAGCAGATACAGTTTTCATAAATCAAAATATACTATTTGTAAGTCATTTATCATCAAATATTATTGATTTGTGGTCATTATTGATTTAATTATAATCTGGTAATCTTTTTTGCAGAATTAGAAGTCGATTAGTTTCATGAATGCTCTGTTACAAAGTTTTTTGATGGAACAACACTCAACTTTGACAAAGAATGAAGGCTTTTAACATTCATTTTGTACTTAAAACATTCTGGGTTGGCTAGTTAGGATTTTTTTGGAACTATGTGGTGTCGATAGTTTATGATAGTCATCAAGTGATGACATTTTGCTGAAGGTTTATTTTTTGATGACTTGAAAAATTCGTGAAATTAGTAGGGATATTTTAGTAGTTCTCATTTCAACTGTGTCATTTGAGTGTGCTTTTTCTATTAGAGGAAAACAAGTTTAGGAGCTTATTAACACCTACAATTGTGGAAGGATTAGTATGATGTCAAGATTGGATAAGAGACTCAACAAGAAAGATCACGAAGAACTTGAGAAGAATGAAGCAGATACAGTTTTCATAAATCAAAATATACTGTTTGTAAGTCATTTATCATCAAATATTATTGATTTGTGGTCATTATTGATTTAATTATAATCTGGTAATCTTTTTTGTAGAATTAGAAGTCGATTAGTTTCATGAGTGCTCTGTTACAAAGTTTTTTGATGGAACAACACTCAACTTTGACAAAGAATGAAGGCTTTTAACATTCATTTTGTACTTAAAACATTCTGGGTTGGCTAGTTAGGATTTTTTTGGAACTATGTAGTGTCGATAGTTTATGATAGTCATCAAGTGATGACATTTTGCTGAAGGTTTATTTTTTGATGAATTGAAAAATTCGTGAAATTAGTAGGGATATTTTAGTAGTCCTCATTTCAACTGTGTCATCTGAGTCTGCTTTTTCTATTAGTGGAAAACAAGTTTAGGAGCTTATTAACACCTACAATTGTGGAAGGATTAGTATGATGACAAGATTGGATAAGAGACTCAACAAGAAAGATCACGAAGAACTTGAGAAGAATGAAGCAGATACGGTTTTCATAAATCAAAATATACTGTTTGTAAGTCATTTATCATCAAATATTATTGATTTATGGTCATTATTGATTTAATTATAATCTGGTAATCTTTTTTGCAGAATTAGAAGTCGATTAGTTTCATGAGTGCTCTGTTACAAAGTTTTTTGATGGAACAACACTCAACTTCGACAAAGAATGAAGGCTTTTAACATTCATTTTGTACTTAAAACATTCTGGGTTGGCTAGTTAGGATTTTTTTGGAACTATATAGTGTCGATAGTTTATGATAGTCATCAAGTGATGACATTTTGCTGAAGGTTTATTTTTTAGTGAATTGAAAAATTCGTGAAATTAGTAGGGCTATTTTAGCAGTCCTCATCTCAACTGTGTCATCTGAGTCTGCTTTTTCTATCAGTTGAAGGATAGTAAACAAGGTTAGGAGCTTATTAACACCTACAGTTGTGGAAGGATTAGTATGTTGTCAAGATTGGATAAGAGACTCAACAAACAAGATCACATGTGCAGAAGATCACGAAGAAATTGAGAAGAACGAAGCAGGTACACTTTTCATAAATAAAAATCTACTGTTTGTAAGTCATTTATCATCAAATATTATTGATTTATGGTCATTATTGATTTAATTATGATATGGTAATATTTTTTTGCAGAATTAGAAGTCGATTAGGTTCATGAGTGCTCTGTTACAAAGTTTTTTTGATGGAACAACACTCAACTTCGACAAAGAATGAAGGCTTTTAACATTCATTTTGTACTTAAAACATTCTGGGTTATGTAGTTAAGAATTTTTTTGGATCTATGCAGTGTTAATAGTTTATGAGTCATCAAGTGATGACATTTTGCTGAAGGTTTATTTTTTAATGGATTGAAATATTCGTGAAATTAGTAGTGATATTTTAGTAGTCCCCATCTCAACTGTGTCATTTGAGTCTGTTTTTTCTATTAGTGGAAAGATAGTAAACAAGTTTAGGAGCTCATTAACACCAACAACTGTGGAATGATTAGTATGTTGTCAAGATTGGATAAGAGACTCAACAAAACAAGATCACATGTGTAGAAGATCACGAAGAACTTGAGAAGAACGAAGCATGTACACTTTTCATAGATCAAAATCTATTGTTTGTAAGTCATTTATCCTCAAATATTATTGATTTATGGTCATTATTGATTTAATTATAATCTGGTAATCTTTTTTGCAGAATTAGAAGTCGATTAGGTTCATGAGTGCTCTGTTACAAAGTTTTTTTGATGGAACAACACTCAACTTTGACAAAGAATAAAGGCTTTTAACATTCATTTTGTATTTAAAACATTCTGGGTTGGGTAGTTAGGAATTTTTGGGATCTATGCAGTGTTGATAGTTTATGATAGTCATCAAATATGACATTTTGCTGAAGGTTTATTTTTTTGATGAATTGAAAAATTCGTGAGATTAGTAGGATGGACTTGTAAATGGATTATCGAAAACTTGGATGACTGTAAAAGACAAAATTAAGTTCAAATTTTGGGATTGAATTGTAATGAAAAACCAGGTTGTAAGGGTATAGGTTTAGGCTTGCACATAAAAGCCCAAAATATATTGTCGGATATCCGCGGTTCTGGCCCGATTCACCTGAAACTTGAATGGTCGGATTTTACCCAAATTCATGATCCGATGGACGGGTTGTAAGGGGATGATATCTTATCCGCAAATATACGATTGGGCCTAAATACGTTCGGGTCGGGCTGGATACCCAATCGTGCACACCCCTAGATACCACTATTAAATTTTGTGTTTCATAAACTAGACGGAAAACAAAAATTTGTTCATAATCCCTAAAACCCAGATTCATACATCATGTGAAAACTAATTTAGAACATGTATTTAATAAAGATTACCTCGTTCTAGCAGTTGCGTCTATTATATATTTGTTTATTTCCTATACAAAAAATCGCATGCCAATTTGGTTGATTTTACTTATCTAGTGGATGATAATCTGCCTCGCATTGTGGATGCTGTCATAAGTTGTGTAGGATGATATTCACAAATGTCCCTCTACCATGTCAGACCATAGGATTTTAAGGCTCAATCGATACGGGTATTCAAGTTTTCTATTCATTTAGCGGCCACTTGATAAATGTATCTCAGTCTGCACCTACAAGAGCTTTGAGGTTGATTCGGAGCATGGTTCAAGCTGATCCATTTTATTTTCTCCCCATTCATAGATTCTTAAGCTAAGTCTTGTACAGAGTTCACGTGATCTTACATCAAATAAGGGGAGCAATAGCTTGTGTAAATATGCTCTTCTTCCATTCTCAGGAAATGATCATGGCTTACAGAATCAACCTTAGACATCAGTCATCCTCATCCATAAAAAAAAGGAGAAAATAGAACCAGATTTGCACAAGTGTATCAGCAACCTAAACATGGCAGCATCAGACATTCAATGGAGCTGGAGCCACCACCAAGTGTTCACATATCACATATGTACAATTCGAACGTGACGCCAAAATCTTCCAGAAGCTATTCAATCTACTTCAGAGAAGCATGGATAGAGGCAGCATCAAGATTGTTGTTAGCCGAGGTAAATTGCCCTTTAGAGTTGAGCTAGCTGTGACATGACAAAAACATTGGAGCATTTGTGTCCAATTAGTATGTGAGATATGATAAAAACAGATTTCATGTATTGGTTTGAATCATGTATATATGTGAACCATAGCTGTCTGATTCAAACATGCAACTATGAACAAACTGATCACAGTTCTGAGCAACCATCCTTACCCTGGTTCCCATCACTGGCAGCCAAAGGTGTTGGAGTAGCAGATTTATTTGACAATGCAATCCCAAGTGTTGAGCAATCCATCCCAAGTGCACCTAATCCAAATATAAAAAATAAAGCGAGCATACTAAAACTAAATCCAATTCCCTCCAAGGCATCTTAATTGTGTTATTTCATTTCAATCTAATTGTCACAACCTATAGAGCTTCTAGCTACTTTATCGAGTACTTTGTGTGTGTTCTTACAGTCTTTGAAGCAAGGGAATGTAGTGATATTGAGGATATTGTAATAGCCTTCTGCACAATCACAGCTATATCCGAATTTGGATGTCTTGTTGCAGGAACCACCTCCACAATAAGTCCAATGGCATGCTATTCAACAATATCACAATGCAAAAAGGCATTAATAATCCAATATTAAATGAATTGATGAAATTATAAAGAGACAAGTGATTACCATCAAAAATTGACTCGTTGCCTTTCACTGGAGCAGGAGCAGGGGAAGCGGCTTTGGAGCACGAGTAGTCCAGAGTGCCTGATACAAATTTGCAAACTCCTTAAAAATTAATAAACGAATAAAACTGATCCATCTTTTAAACTGTAACTCAAAGCTAGTGAAAACAGTGCAAAATTTTCACCATTTGACATTTAGGCACTATTTCATCGGAACATACTTATGTTTGACATTTATATTATTCATCGGCTAGGCTTTTTGTTTCTTTAAGTTTGATTTCTGCAGAAAATTAAGTCTGAAAGCAACAATGCTATCTTACTGCACGATCTTTCCACTGGTGATAGATTCCTACCTACACCTATGACATTGGGGGATTTGAATTCTACACCTTAAGGCCCTTAACACTATAAGTACTCAAAATCATACTCAACAGAACTGAAATTACTAAACCAATCTTGTATTTAACATGATCCAGATTCAACGGAAATAGTCAATGTTCTGGAACAACTAGCAATCACTTAACACACAGTTTCTTTAAATCCGATAAAAGAGTACTGTTGACAAAATCTTCACATAGAAAGAGAAAGAGGGCTCACAATTGGGAATGATGCAAGGGAGAAACTCGTGTTGAGAACTAGTCCGCTTCCACCCAGGATCACATTCACATTCAAAAAGGAAAGTGCTATTTATGGATGGGTTACAAATCCCCTTTCCGCATTTCACTTCCTTGCATACATCATCTAAGGTCACAAACCCAATACGATTCAGCATAAGTCATCAGAGAAGATTAACATTGAAGATCATCAGTAAGGATCTCAAACCCATTGGAGAAAATTGAAATTTATGGAAACCCAGTGAAGGAAATAAGCAGAATAGGAGTCAGTGGTAAGGTAATAGCATCAGAAAATTCACCCATTGAAGGAAAGGACGAAGGGATGATACCTAGGAGAGATAGTGGGTCCTCTGCGGAAGTGATATTCTGCACCGAGAGAGCAAGGAGGATTGTGAAAAGAGCAATGGCGGTAGCGGAAGAAGAAGCAGCCATTTCCAGTAACATTGAAGAGAGATTTACGAAAGAGGCGCACATCACTCAATCTCAATAATCGGATTAAAGTACACTCTTTTGTTCAACTAGGAAGTTGCAAGATTGACTTGACTTCACCCACAGCTGAAATCGTATACTCTTGTCATATTCATTGCAGATTTGGTACAAGTCAAACACATTTGGAGCAACTACAACCAGCTGACTTATGTTCCGACTTATGATTTGTACATTGTGGCGTGCTTAATTCGCGACTCGTGAATCACTAACTCTTGATTCGTGAACCGAACTGTGACTCACAATTGTGAGTCGTTGGTGCGCGAATCGCATGTCGCAGACGGACCAATCAACGCATGACACGTGGCCACTGAGGAAAAAAATCGGTTCGTTGCCCCAACCTTCTGATTAACGGCTAATTCTTTTTTTATTATTTAATTAAAATAATAACAAAAAACAATGTTTTCCACCTATAAATACCTCTTACCCCATTCATCAAACCACCAACATTTCTCTCCACTTTCCCTATAAAAATCTCAAATTTCTCACACATATTTTGATAAGAAATGTCTAACGAAGAGGCTCAAACGAGGGAGGAGTTGGAAGCCAATATTCGTGCAATGGAGCAATGAATTCGGCGAAGGACTGATAGAATGATAGAGAGAGCAATGCCAAATATCGATGCTTCGAGGTGAAGGATCGAAATTGGGGAACCTTCATGACGACAGATTAATAGATGTCATCTCGAAGCCCATAACTGACTGATGCAGGATTATTTCGTCCAGAGCCCAACATATGGGCCCGATATGTTTAAGCGTCGTTTCTGTATGTCCCGGCCACTCTTTCAACGGTAGATGAAAAAGGTAGCGGAGCATGACGATTAGTTCGTTCATAAGTCGAACGGTACAAGTCGCTTGGGGTTATCAACGCACCAAAAATGCACTGTCACGTTACGGATGCTAACGTATGGGTGCTCGGTCGATTCATTAGACGAATCCCTGTGTATTCGGGTAAGTACCATACTCGAATTTGTACGCTGTTTTTGTAAGGTCATTGTTGAGGTTTTCATGGAAGAATACGAGCGTAAACCAACAACGGATGACTTGACCCGATTACTCGAATCGGGGTACAAATGAGACTTCCCCAACACGATTGGGAGTCTTGACTGCATGCATTGGCAGCAGAAGAATTTTCCCATCGTATTGCAAGGTACTTATGGCCGGGAGACCACCACCGGGATCCAACTTATGTTGAAAGTTGTAGCGTCCCGTGATTTGTGGATTTGGCATGCATTTTTTGGGGTGATTGGCTCCAACAATGACATCAACGTCCTCATGGACAGCCACTTATGTAAGGATGCTTTTCATGTCCATGACTTAGCCGTGGAGCACGAGATCAACGCGCATCGCTACTGATACGGTCGCATCTTAGCACTAAAAGTGCCACATTTAGTGGATTTTTAGTAAACGTTTTAGCCCCATTTTGATCTCACTCTCCTATATTTTACGTGTTTTCAGTACTTGTCATTGCTAGAAGGCCGTGGAACATAAAAGGAGCAAAAATCCATCAAAAAGGCTGTGAAGAAGTCCGACACGGGCTACTACCCGGTCCCATGACTATGCCCATGCCCCGAAGATGGAAATCGAGTAAAAATACGTTGTTTTGATGCGGGCAACTACCCGGTACCGGGCAAGAGCCCGGCACGGACCCGCATCCGTCACTGGCATATTTCCCACAACACGCATATAGGTTATTTTTCCTATTCCGTTTATGATTCGTTTTTCTCCTTATATAAATCAAAATTTAGGTTTAGAAATGGGATAACTTGTACTTGGGCTAGTTTAGAATGGAATGAGAGTTGAGAGCTAAAAGGAGAAGAGATTGAAGCTTGAAGAACATCATTGTAATCCAATTTGGGTATTATTGATTCTCTAACTTTTCAGTAATGATGAATGTTTATATTTGTTCTTCCATGTTTTCTTCCTCTTTCTCCATGAACAACTAAACCCCCGTAATATAGGGTTATGGGGGATAGAGATTTGATTTCCAATGTGTTGAATGTCACGGATATTGTGATACTTGTTTTGAGTTTAGGGTTTGTGTTTGATTTGTACTTAATGTTCTATCTTCCGTGTATGCTTGATAGATGATAGGAATTGCAATCCAGCACTCGGGAGATGAGGATTGCAATTGATCTAAAATCAAATATATAAGTTGGGTCTAAATCTAGACTAGAAATAGCTAGATTAACACAATCGCAATAGTTATAGGTTTTATACTAAAGGCTAGAAACTATCATAGAACTTAGTGCTTTGGGACTTCCTACATCTAGATTTGGGAGAACTAGATGGTTAGCTTTCATTAAGGTCCGAATCATTTGAGGGAAGTTAGGACTAGCTTAGTGACAATTCGTTGCCCCTAAAATTAGACAATTTTATAACATTTGTTAGTATTCAATGCATTGGAATGGTCTTTATGAACCCATTCCTTAGTTTGTTTTTTCCTTGAATTGAACATCTCTCTAAATTTCTTGAGTACTTGTATACATTTAACTTATTGCTTACTTTTACACGTTTGAAACCAAAAATCATTTACTGAATGAAATAGCTTAATAACAACTCTGAATAGAAATTGCTTGTCTTGTGCTCCCTTGGGTACGATAATCTGAACTTAATTCTAAAATACTATTTGGCGGCTGCTACGCTTTTCATGCCCTTCACTGTGCTAAAACCGCAGGGCGTCAAGTTAATGGCGCCGTTGTTAGGGAGCAATCGAGCCAACCTTTTCTATAAAGTTGTGTTAAAATTAATTCATTTTTTTACTTGTCCTTTAAATTTTTGTTTTACCCTTTGTTCTCATTTTGTGCTAGTTGCTAAGGTTATTTTATGCTTACAAGATCTAAATCCTCTCCAAGTGATTTATTTAATAACAAAGATTTACGAGAAGCGGGAAAGTTAAAGACACAAGCCTTGAAGAAGAAAGTCGGTGAGGGAAGTAGCAACTCATATACAATGGAAAATCAGGAAGCTGAAGTCATTGGGCAGAATGTGTGAGGAGGACAACACAATCCTACAAATCTACCAAACCTGTAGAACCGGAATAACCAGGTTGTTCAAGTAGATCCACCAGGGGATCTCATAGCTGTCGCGAGGCCACTAGGATATCTCTGTGATTATGGCACACCTCAGACCAGCAATCTACATTAGAGCATTCAAGCACTTATAGTGACAACTCACCATTTCGAGAACAAAACTTCTCTCATTAATTTTCTCCAGCAGTCTGTAATTGGTGGGAATGCCTCTACGGATCCCGATACTACCTTGTATCTAATTAAATTTCTTTCCATTTGTTCTACTTTTAGGTATAATGGAGTCACAGATGATGCAATTACGCTAAGGCTCTTCCCCTTTTCCTTAAAGGATGAGGCCTTAGACTGGATCTCCAACTTTCCTCACCACACTATTGCAACATGGGACAATCTAGCACTAAGGTTTCTAGCTAGATTCTTCTTGCCGAGGAAGACTAAGGAATTCAGAGCCAATATCCAAAATTTTGTCCGATCCAACTTCGAGTTACTACATGAAGCTTGGGAGATATTTCTAGGACTAATAAGGAAGTATCCTCATCATGGACAAGAACTGTGGTTGCAGTTGTAGACATTCTACCGAGGGTTGAACAAGGCAGGTCAAGAAGAGATGACCGCCTCATCTGGAGGCACGTTCACCAAGAACACCCTTGAAGAATGCCAAGAGATTTTAGAAAATATCATGGCCAATAATGCTTGGTATTTTGAAAGAGGACATGGAAGTTCTACAGTCAACTCATCATGAGAGATTAATCAAGTCATGGAGCAATTAAAGACAATGATGATGATGATTGAAGAGAGGAAAGGACAACCACCACAACCTGATCTACTAGAGTACATAATAGGGAGGCAAGGATCTCATACTAAGGATGCTAACTGAGTGAATAACAACAACAACGACCGTGGGAATATGAATGACCCTTACTCTAACACTTATAATGAGGGTTGGAAAGATCGCCTCGAGTTCAGGTGGGGATGAGATTAGAATCAATGAAGTCAAAACCACCACCTCCCGGGTTCAATCAGAGATCCTAGAATCAGAATCAAGGCAACCAGTAGAGAAATCATCAACCTTAGCAGAATCAAGGTAACCAAGGTACTCCATCTTAAATGGATTTCATTTTAAGAATGATGCAACAACAGGAAGAGAAGGACAAGAAAGTGATGCAGCTGCTAGAGGAAAAAGACAAGCAGATAATGCAGTTACTTAAGAAACAAGCTGAGGCATATACCACTGTGAGAGCGATGCATACTCAGTTGGGACAGGTCGCCACCGCAGTAAACGATAGAGCTCCGGGATCTCTACCTAGTGATACCGAGAAGAATCCTAGAGAAAGTGCACATGCAATTACTACAAAAAGTGGCAAGGTGATAGAACTAGAAGATAAGGAAATTGAGAAATAACTACTACCGGAAACCTCTACAAAACAAGTTCAAGAAGAAGAGCAAGAAGGCTCAATAGAGATAAAAAGCAGAGAACGCTCCATGGGTAAGAAGGTAAGGAAGCCAGTGGTTGATTCAAAAACCCGGACTCCACCCCCCCCCCCTTCCCTTCTATTGCCAAGAAATCTAAACATGATGATCAATATGCTAAATTCTTAAACGTGTTTAAAAAACTTGAGATTAAGAGAGGAACTGAAACCAACTTCTATGTCTCTACAACTAGCTGATAGATCTATTAAGTACCCTATAGGAATTGTGGAAGATGTTTTGGTGAAATTTGGTAAATTTATTTTCCCTGCTGACTTTGTTATTTTAAACATGTAGGAGGATTATGAGATTCCCCTAATCCTAGGAAGGTCATTTTTGGCTACAACCCAGACTCTTATTGATGTAGAGTAAGGGAAATTGACCAGCCGATATGACAAGTACAATTGGTTTTTGATGTTTTCAGACCCCTTAAACATGGTATAATTGATAATAAATTTTATTGGATTGATATGGTTGATTATGTAGTGCAGGATAATTTTGTTCTTAATGATCCTTTACTAGCATGTTTAACAAATGATGTTGGGATCACTTGTGATTTGATGCATGATGATACTACAAAGATGGTCAATCTCTTAGATGCATGCCCGCCAAGAAAGATGGATAGACCCCTACACTCACCTAAATTTTGAGGCAAGGCAAGGGGTTATGGTGAAACCCTCTATTGAGCAAGCCCCGGAGCTCGAATTAAAACTCCTCCCAGATAATTTTAAATACATGTTTTTAAATGAAGATAATATTTTTCATGTTATAATTTCTTCTGAATTGTCTTCTCTACAGGAGGAAAAGCTGATGAGGGTGCTCAAGGAACACAAAAGGGCCTTTAGATGGACAATAGCTAACATTAGAGGGATTAGCCCTTCGGCGTATGCAAACAAAATTAATGGAGAAAAACTACAAGCCAATTGTGCAACCACAAAAGAGGCTAAACCCGTTAATGCAAAAGGTAGTAAAAAAAAGAAATTATAAAGCTATTGGACTCATGTATTATCTACCACATTTCTGATAGTGCTTGGGTTAGTCCTATTCAATGTGTACCTAAGAAAGGGGGGTGACGATAGTAACAAATGATAAGAATGAATTAATTCCCACTAGAACTGTTACAGGGTGCAAAGGTTGCATAGACTATAGAAAAATGAATGATGTCATCCGAAAAGACCATTTTCCCTTACTTTTTATTGATCAAATGTTAGAAAAAATAGCTTATTATTAGTATTACTGCTTTTTAGATGGATATAGTGGGTATAACCAAATAGTCATAGCTCCCGAGGATCAAGAGAAAACAACCTTAACTTGCCCTTATAGAACATTTGCACATAGGAGAATGCCTTTTGGTTTATGTAATGTACCTACTACATTTCAAAGATGCATGGCAGCTATTTTTCATTATATGATTGGTGATTACTTGAAAGTATTTATGGATGATTTTTCTATGTTTGGTTCTTCGTTTGATAGATGTTTGAATAGTCTGCATAAAGTTTTGACTAGATGTGAAGAAAGAACCTTGTTTTGAATTGGGAAAAAAGTCATTTTGTGGTACAACAGGAAATCGTGTTAAGCCACAAAATATCCTCTAATGGATTGAGGTAGATAAGGCCAAAGTGGATTGTAAGAACCGCCCCTGGTCGAACCGGGAAAATTTGGGGAAAGTTGACTTTTCGTCGGAAAAGTCAACCGATGACTTCAGGAGTCATTCGGGACCTTTCCGAGACCCCAAAAGCTTAGTCGTCGTTACAGTTAGCTTAGTTGGGTCGTTTCCTTTCTAATGGCCACTTTTGTAAAAAAAATCAATTTCGGGTCAAACGGGGTCGAAATAGGATAGATTGTAATATTTGACAAAAAAAGGGCTTAATTTCAGGCCCATGTCGCAAGGCCCATAACTTAAGCCCATTTGATCCTTTTAGGGTTTGTTGACACATAAGGGAGCAAGAATATTTTTTGTCTTTAAATTGTGGTTGGAGGCCGAACAGTAAAAAGAAAAAGAAAAAGGGGATCTGGTCCTGCTTCTTGGGGTTCGGCGGCAGCTCCTTTTGTGAGGGCAAGAGGGACAAGAACGAGCTAAGCATCACCTCATGTGTGGCGGCAGAATTTTTGGCGAGAGGAGAGCTTTTGTGGTCTACCATGTTCTTCCTTGAGTGATGGTTCATTAATTGATCAAAGACATCAATTATTGGAAGCCACGTTCATTCATCAAGAGAGAGAAGTTGTTTAAATGGTAAGCCATGTAATCAAGCACTGACTTCTCATCATTTGGGCGTGTGGTTGGGAAAATCAAGAATATTTATTTCTTGTGTGGTGTTGCTGAAATTAAGGCTCAGTTATTCTAGAAATGCTAGCTAGAGTTAAGGAGGAGAGATAAAAAGAGGTTGTCGTGGTGGTTATTCTTGAATTCATGTTTTCTCCTTCATGTGGCAGCCGGATTGGTTGCTAGAGAATGTGATATTAGAGTTCAAGTGGCAGCAAATACGAAGATTCGAGAACACGTGGTCTCTTGGTGTTTTTCAGCAACAGTTAAAAAAAATGCATTTCACAAGGTAATAGATGATATCTTGATCCACTTTTCGGTAACAAAATATTGGATAATTTTTCTTTTGTAGATTACCGTCTTGTATTAAGAAATAGGGAATTAGGGTTTTGTAATTCGTGAGAACTCGGAAATTGTGGTTAGAAACTTTAATTGCGGAGTGAGAACGCTCGGACAATGGAATTTGATTCCGTCAAGTACGTTTGAGCACGTAAATTTAATTATTACTGATAGAAACGAAAAAGGAAATTTTCGGAGTTCCGAGGGACGTTTTCCCGATTCCGGATAAAATGGGCCTCCCGGGCCCATTTTGACAAGTTGTGCAATTGGGGTTAGTTTGGGTATTTCCCTCTTTAACCAACACTTTAATTAGCATTAATTCGTGTATTGCTTGTAATCTTAGAATTTGGACACGAGCGTTACGGGAGAGGAGACGGTTGGATCTCATGAAGTGGAGGAGGAAGCTAGCCCGGACGTCAGCAGCTAGGAGACGCAGCTGTCGGTTCTTCTTGAGGAAAGGAACATAGCGGATACCAGTTTAATTGCGGAAAGTTACTAGTATGCCTATAGGTCGTTTTTACTTAATCGGAACTGTTAGAACTGCATGATTAGGACGTGAGGAACGAGTGAATTGAGGGATAGCTTACGTGCCATGTCGAGCCGTAAGTTTGGGATTGCTATGCTGGTAGAAATGCATGTGGGCCATGTCGAGCCCTTAGGTTGCGTGTTGTTTGAAGTGCCGTGATTTGATTGAAATGCTTGCTGTGTGATTTAGGTATGTTAGATTGAGAAGCATGTCATAGTATTACTCGGTGAAGCATGTTGTGACTGTGTGTGGGCAAGTGTGTCGTGTTGATTTGAAGTGATTCTTTGGTTGTGATATGACCGGGTGAGTGATAGACCGGTTTGTGTGTTTTGGTGAGTTTGGCTTGGTTGGTATACCGGGGTCGAACTATGTTGTCGTGATGCGTGTTGTATTCTTGTTCTGTGTTCCGAGAGGATGTGTGTCCAGAACGATACCTACACTGAGAGAGTATGCGGTGTAGAGTATTGAGGACGAGGACGGTGTGACCGTTATCCCGAGTCACTATGACGGGAGGACTTACGACCGAGGTATGTTTCGGTCCAATACGTATGGTAAGTATTGCCCGAGTCTGTGTGACGGGAAAAGTATGGGCCTGAGTCTACGTGACAGGAAGACGTCCGACTGATGGATTTCCGGTCTGGGATGTTACCCCAAGTCTACGTGACGGGAAGATGTCGGGACCGAGGCTTCGTGATCCGGTACGACATAAATGGAACGGGTTGTGATAGTTGGAAATGTTGGAATGGTTGTACTACGTTTGTGTGGGTCTGTTGTGTGTGATGTGCGTGTTGTTGGCTTGGTACGGGACGTGTTTGTGTTTTACTATTTACATTATGCGTGATGATCTGTTAAGTGATGTGGTTACAGTTTGTGCTGTTCGTTGAGTATGTTTGTGAGGGTGGTTTGGCCTCGAGTTGAGGATTGTGGTTACGAGTTCCGTTGGAAATTAGTTGTGTGTTGTACTAGTATGCCCTAATTGGACGGTTACCCGTAGTGGTGAGCGCTTGCTTATAACCTTAACTACTTTTCCTACTGAGCGAAAGCTCACCCCTTACCTCGTTGTTTTTCATGTCTTAAGCGGGATGTGCACTAGTTGCATGCTCGATGCTTGGGAGCTTGCGAGGGTCCTAGGCTAGATTGTCTAGAGACGTACCGTTAGCTGTTGAACTATTTTACCGTGGTTTTTACCGAGTTGTGACTCGCGACGATGTTTAAAGTTTTAAACTATTAGTTGAGACTGTTTTGGCTTTACTTTCATTTAAATTTAGTATTGTTTTAGTTCACGTCTCGAGTCTGGTCAAAACCAGATTTGGGGCGTGACAATTATGTATTAGGTAAATTACCTCCACCTATTAATATAAAAGGAATTAGAAATTTCTTAGAATATGCAGGGTTTTACAAACGATTTATAAAGGGATTTTCTTAAATCTCAAAACTAGTATGTAGTTTGCCAGTAAAAGATGTCCCTTTTAATTTTGATGATGCATGTTTAAAAAGATTCTTATCCTTAAAAGATAAATTGGTAAATGCACCCGTAATGATAACTCTAGATTGGTCCCTACCCTTGGAATTAATGCGTGATGCTAGTGATATAGTGGTAGGGGCGGTTTTAAGACAAAGGAAACACAAGATATTCCAAACCATATACTATGCTCGTAGAGTTCTTAATGAAATGCTACGACTGAGAAGGAACTACTTGTTGTAGAATTCACATGTGATAAATTGCATCCATATCTTGTTTTGACCAAGGTTATTGTATACATTGACCATGCAACTCTCAAGTACCTATTTAGCAAAACGGATGTGAAGCCTAGACTTCTGAGGTGGATTATACTACTCCAAAAGTTCGATTTGGAATAATACGAGGCAATAAGGATGTAGAGAATGTGATTGTATACCACATGTCCAGGATTGAAAATACATATGAAGAGCTAAGTAAACCCATAAACGAAGAGTTCCCAAACGAGCATCTGTTTCATGCAAAGCATATCGAAGCCCCAAGGTTTGCATATTTTTCAAATTTCTTGGATAGTGGTTTTCTTCCACCACAACAGACATCCTACCAAAAGATGAAATTCTTATATGAGGTGAAAAATTATTTTTGGGATGACCCTTTTCTATTTAAACTATGTGCAGACAAAATGGTGAGAATGTGTATTCCCGAGAATAAAACTGAAACATTTTTGCATCATTTCCATAGGGGAGAGGTAGGAGGTCATTTCGGACCACAAAGGACAGCGCAAAAGGTACTTCAATTAGGTTTTTATTGGCCTAATTTATTTCATCAAGCTATTCGATTTATTGAGCTGTGTGATAGATGCCAAAGAACTGCAATATATCAAGGAAGCATTAGATGCCTATGAACATCTACATAGAGTACTACGATACTCTAAATTAAATATAAAAGATTTAGAGTACTAGCATAGTATTATCCCTTATAATTAGTATGAGTTCATATTTAAAAAGAATTGTATTTCAATGAGATATTTGTATTTAAAATTGTAAACACAAACACGATGCCCAAAATAGTCTTTTACTATCATATACCAGACATTATCATTCGAGAAAATTAAATTTCACCTCTATGTTTCCATTTAAACAAATACATACTTACACAAAAATTCCAAAAAAAAATATTTTTTCAATCGATTAACACATCCAATGGTCGACGTAGAGTCGTGGTAGGCGCGTCGTCGCAGACGCTGCCACGACGTGCTGCAACAGCTAACCGTGGTAGGCGACGTTGATTGGGGTGCCACCGCAGGGGGTCGCCTCAAAAAGTTGCCACGACATGACTAGGCGGCGTAGACCCCAATAAATAAAACACACACCCCTTCTACTCTACACTTCTTCTCTTCTCTTGTTCTCCTTTTATTTTTCCTACGTTGCTTCATAATGGCTGACCGTACGAACTTGGAATTCATCATCGACTCGTTGAACATGCACGACGAGTCTCAACACACTGAAGAAAAGATCAAATGTCACATCGAATCCTACACCTCCCTCCTCTAACCCACCCAATACGTCCCATCGTAATTCAACCCGCTCCAACATTCCCAATGGCCATAATCACAGTTCCCCAACGAGCAACCTACCCAATCTACTCCAGCCAAACGATCGAGAAGAAAGGCGAAGAACCCTATATCTGCATCGACTACAAGTCCGCAGATGAAATGGAGCGTAGATGAGGAGGAACGGTTGGCGACGGCATGGCTCAACCATTCTGTGGAAAGCATCGCAAGGAAGAAACAAAAGAACAACATGTACTGGTACAAAGTCGGAGATGAGTTTGCCTAGACGAGGAAGCCCGGTGACCTAGAACGGTTGTGGAAGAATTGCAAGTACCATTGGCATCAGATCATTAGAAATGTCACTAAATTTCAAGAGAAATATATAGGTATGAAGCGTCATGCTCAAAGTAGGAGATGCGACCTTGACATCATGGCAGCCGTTGAAAGGGTGTACAAGGTTGAGGAGAGGCACGAGTTTTCTTGGAAGCAAGTTTGGAATATCGTGAATAGGCAACCAAAGTGGAATAACCTCATGGTCCCGCAATTGGACGTTGACATTGATGTCACACAACTCGATGCAGAAAGTAAAGCAAGCAAGCGTACAATGTTGGACGAGTCTTGCAACTACACATCGAGTGATGGAACCTCGATCGAGTTGAACTTACTTCCACGGTAGGAGCATCCGACCGGCCAAAAAAAGGCTAAGGCTAGAGCTAGAGGCAAAGGGAAATAAGTGGAGGCGGAAGCAGTTTTTGCACCTGCAACAGTTCAGTTTCTTCAAGACTTTGGTGAGCGCCAATCTCAAATAACTAACTGCCAGGCCGAAATTACTACAACCTAAGCAAAGATGCAGAAAGATGTGGTTCAAATGTTAGTGACAGTGTAGAGCCAAGATACAACCAATATGATCGCGCGTGAACGGGATGCTCGTGCCGCACTGATAGAGAGCCTAGGGAAACGTTTTGAGTCTATTTGAACATTTGTTGTAATTTTATTTGTATCGGATTAATAAAAAAATAAAAATTATAGTTTTTTATCGAACTCTCGGTGCCTCGATTTTCGTGCACGCACACTATTCGGGGAATAGTGAGTGTATGAGTCGGCGCGGCCAGACCAAGACCCCCTCCCTGCCTCCCTATAAATACGACTCAACCACACCCATATTTTCACACATCTCTCCCACAATCTCTCTTAAATTCTCTCAAATTATCCTTCGTTTTCTTTTCTTGTGAAATGGCTTCGTCTTCTAAGGCAACTGGTTCGGATTGGTTGGCAGAGGAGGAGATGCATTTGGTCCTGACGTGTCTAAACATTGCAGAGCCCGTGGGCAAGTACTAAGAAGAACTCTACCTCGCTTTCCTTGAGAACACAAACAAGATTGGCCTAAACGAACAAGGAAGCGCAACCAGGGTGGAAATCTATGCTACGAGTGTGTCTGATTAAGAGGGAAAAACCAAGAAAATGAACTAAAAGTGTTGTATGGGAGATGCTCAAAGATCAGGCGAAGTGGTGTCTGCACATTGGTGCGATTAAAAATTAGGTTAATTATCGTTCGTAGTATGTATAATTATCGCATGTTTAATTATCGTTCATTTGGGGTGGTTTTGAAAATATCAAAAATGAAAACAATGACTCCAAACAACTACTAGTTGTTTGCCATTAGAGGTACAGTGGTAGGAGGTAGTGGTTTGGAGGAAAGAGAAACTCAAAATGTGCTCTTACCACTACTCCAAACCACTACGCAGGCTATTACCATTAGAGATGCTCTAAACTATACGGATTTGACAATTAAGAAATAGAGAACTATACCTATGGACAACATGAATCCCTCCAAAAATAACAACATTTTGTTGGCTGGCATGCCTGAACTCAATTCCCTCTAAATTTTTCTTGGAAAAAAGAGGAATGTCATTAAATCTAAAAACCATCACTTTTCATATATGCAATTGAGATTATGAAGATAAATCTCATGCTCTATTTCATTGTCTAAAAGCTTGGTTAGTGTGGAGTTTTTTATTATCTTGGTGGGGATATGTTGAGTAATCCCTAGAACTGTCAAAGAGTTATTTTTCATCTGGTCTTTTATCTCCTATTCAAAGTTCAAAAAATCATGGAATAAGCTAGTGCAACTGTGTTGTTGGCAAATTTGGTTGGCAAGGAATGTTTCACTATTTATTGGATCGTCTTTATCAGCTATGAAAATCTTCTATAAGATAGTATATCAATCTTATAGCTGGGAATGTGATTTGTTTCAAGAAAATGACATCTTCTTCTCTTTTTAGAGTTGGCTTTTTGCCTCAAGAGCCTGTTGCCTCCTCATTTCTAACCCTTCTTCTGTTCCCTAATGCTACTTTGATCGTTTAGTTACTGTTACTTTGGGATTGGGTCTTCGGGTTGGGTTTGGGTTGGGATTGGGTTAGTTGGTGAGTTTGGTAAGGTCTTTGACTATCCTCCTTGTTAGGATAGGCCATATCTCCTGTCTCTTATGGTTTTGTGTGTGGGTATAGCTTCCTTTTAATCAAAAGTCTTTGTTTGTGTGTGGGTAAGTCTTTCTATAGGTCTGAGGGTGTTGGTTTGTTTTTGCTGTTTCAGTCTTGTGGATTTTAGTCACCCTTTTATCTTGTGGTAGGTTATACTCTTCTCTGCATTTAGGCTCAGTCAAAATTCTTTGTCATGCCACACAAGAATTATCTACAATCAGTTATTCCAAAGAGGTTGGTTTTGTTTTTCGATGTGGAAGATCATTTAGGCTGTTTTTTCTGGCTGCTTTATCTGTCCTTAGAGATCATCTCAGGTAGGCTCCTTTATACAGCAAAGCTTCTTCTTCAGTATTTGACTTCTTACCTCTCAAGCAACAACCTCTATTTGTTATTTTTCAGAGGCTGGTTTTTTGGTGGTTGTTGAAGATCCCCTCCTCATACTTGTTTTTCTAGTCATATCTCATCATCACATTTCCTATTCCTTGGATTTATATCTTATGTAATGTCTCAGCCTCTTCTTCGTCATCAATGATTTCTTGCCTCCAAAGCAGCAACCTCCATTTGTTATTTTTCAGAGGCTGGTTCTTGGTGGTTGTTGGAGTTCCCCTCCTCAGACTTGTTTTTTTTTTTTGTCATATCTCATCATCACCTTTCCTATTCCACAAACTTAGAGCATGTACAACGGACCGGCCCTGAGGCTCGGCTCGCGTTTTTGCGGGACGCGGGCCGTCCCGTTGTGGGACGGCTTTTACGCGTCCCGCGTCCCGCAAAAACGCAGGCCGGGCCGAGGCCTGCGTCCCACGTCCCACTATAGCGGGACGAGCCGAAGCCCGAGTCTCGCGTCCGGCTGCCGGCCACTCCTGTGTTGCCACGCGTCCTATTTTTTTTTTTTTAAATACGAAAAACCAGATTTAACTAAATATGATTTGTCCACTCATAATGCAAGACTCACATACAAACCTCACATCCAAGTCCTATTGTAAAACACCCACAATTTTGAGTCCCGAGTCCCACTATTTTGTCCAGTCAGCATGTGAGTCTTACGTACGAGCCTCACATACGAGTCTTTCCATTGTACATGCTCTTATATCTTACGTAATGTCTTAACCTCTTCTTCGTCATCATTGACTTCCTTAGTAAGGTGATTTAATTGTCGAAACTCTTACTTGCCTCACAAGTAATTGCTGCAAGATAGTCTTATTGTCATATTTTGCTAGTTCTACAAGCTCTCCTCCTTACTGCATCTTGGATACGATTAGTTGGATCTAATTGCTTCTGCTACATCTTCCTTCTGGTTCAATGAAACTTAACAACTAGTTTTGTGGTGGGTAGTTGGGTTTATACAATCTCTACATGTCTTTGTAATGGTTGTAATTGTTGTTGTATCTTGTGAATTGTACTCTTCCTCACTCCATGTAACTCTTCTTTATCCTTAAAAGAGGTTTAATCTAAATTTGCTTTGCTAATCAAAAAAAAAATCTATACCTTACAAAACTAGTCAGGAAAAAATGAACTTTTTATTAGATAAACAGTCAACAGTAAAATGTAAATTACACTCCCAAGATCAAAAGTTGAATAGGCCAAAAAGGTTCTCAAGATCACAGTTAGATCAACAATCATTATGATGCTGCTGTGTTGCTCAAACCAGTATAAAAAGATTTCATATGAGAGTTGCAGAAGGCCAATATGTTTTTTTTTTGCAGGAATTGGTTTAGGATGCTCAAATATTGCATCCCTCCAAATTCACATGCTTAGCTTAAACTGTACCCTGTGAAGAAAACTATGCAGGTCACATTTCGGTCTAATGGTTACAGGAAAACAACTTTACAAGTCATATGTAAGGAAAGGATAAGCGGGTTATGAGGTGTGGAAAGTGCTTATTGAGTTGGAGGCTTTTGTGCTCCTCTAAATAAATTTAAATATGTAAGAAAAAGAAAAGGAGCCAAAAATGAGGATATGCTAACTAGATCAGAGCCTGGACACCAAGTTGTTGCATATCCCTCAGCTTCCATATTGGGTGGATAGCATCTTCTCCAAGTTCTTCAGGCTCTATAAGTTGCATGGCCCAACCATAGTATACAGTGTGGATTGTATCCTAGTAAAAGAAAATGATTGAATTAACAAACAAAAGTTAACATGGCATTGTATGATAATACTTGCTTAAGATATTAAACGTGATTAAATTAAACAATTCAACTGGACTCATGATATCACTACTTGACTACTACCAATCAATTGGCATCACAAGTTATTTTAGTTTTCACCTTATCACACCAGGATATAGAGTTACAGTAATTACCTCTCCCCCTTCTGTCACTGCACCATTTCTATCGCGTACACAGTACACTTGCTGTGTCTGGAACTGAAATATTTGCAGAGCCGAAGTCATTATTTTTGTTCCCAGATGTCCACATAACCCCAATCAAAGAGCACACAGAGATGTAAAAAAGTACAAACCGCTACAATTATTATGGGTGATGTTCCCATCATTTTAGTTTCTCTTACATCCACGGCAGATATATGTAGAATCTGCATCAATGTACAAATCAAAATAGTTCCAATTACTATCTCAATTCCTTAAAGGTAGGGCATCATGTACATGCTGATGCAGTCAACTTTAATATGGTTAGGCCTTAATGCAAACTTGAGCACAATGATAAAAATGAATAAATTGGGCAATCAGAACCTGCCTTGTTATCGAAAAAGAGACCATGGCTTTGAAAAGCTTCCTGCTCTGCTTTCCGCCGTTGCATCACTTCTGGGGTACAATACTTCTCCAAAGTTTTAAAATCTCCCTGCATATTACATATAAGATTAGATAATCTCCCACCCTTTGAATACATAAAAAGAAACTGACTCAGACCATTGGATAAAAATAATGGACATTTGAGCTTCAAGCTTGCGTGAACTTCATTCATAATGTAGATTTCATTTTAACACATCAATTCATTTTGTGATGTAGGTTTCGTAGTTTCCTAGTGTGTATTATAAGAGTGTCTTTCACCTGAACCCACCCCAAGAACAAGAAACTATTTTGGCAATTACTTTGGCCTCAATTAAAAATGGCTTGAAAATTAGTAAAAAGGAAGGAAACAGCAAAGAGAGAAAACCCAATTTAAATTCCCATATAAGCTAAGCTCTCACCTTGATGTAAGCAGTAAGGACCGGTCTGACCACCTCTTGAATTTCGGCCACAAATTCTGGTAACGAGAAAGATCTGATCCACACAAAAAGATATAGAATTATACATGATAATGGTAGTCCTTTCAACACTATATAGAACACTGAAATGGAACTGAAATAGATAATGACATATGGATCTCGTTGTCTTATTTCTTTCAAGGTTGTGGCAGCATCGGTTTCTTGAAAGATACTCTCATTAGGACTGCCAGAGTGACAAAATTATCAAACATAAAAGTTTTATGATTTTTTTTTCATCAGAAGCGCATAATATATAAAGCAATAGTCAAAACAAAATGTAGAGATGTGTAAGCAGCATACTCCTGAATTTTATGAACAATGGGACTATCACTAGTCTCCCATTTTTCCCGCATATCTTCTGCAATCTGTAATTTTCAATCCAGACAAAAAGTTGTACTAAAACACTCGTGAGGATAAGAGTGAATATCTAAGAAACAATAGATAATTAACAAGGGGAATAGGAACATTACATCACAACACACAAATATTAGAGGTCACAAAGTAAGAGTATATGGTATGCCACACACATCGATGATAGAAGAAATGAGTAAGGGGACAAAATTCAAAGCGACAACCTATAGTCTGAAAACAATCCTTACAGATAGAAACTACATCGAAACACAATCAAATTAGGAATGTGACCTAGAAAATTTGGAATAATTCCCTTTTGACTTCCATAAACTTATTTATGACCAACACACCAGTTTACAAGTGAACATGGAATAAGCAAGGCAATCAATATTAATTCATTGCAGTTCAATATCGAAAAGGGAAAGAGGTGATTTCCATTGAAGGGTGTCTAATTATACCGTCACTACATAGCTTAGAAGTTATATATTTCCATTGTCCTAACTTTGATTGTCATTTTCCTATTGGGTTGTCCAAATAACAAAGGGGCGTTGTTAAGGAAATAATATGAAAGATTTAGTTTTACTAAATCAACCCACACACCTCCAAACATATTAGTAAGTGCATGCCTAACTCCAAAGTTCTTTATAAGGGGCATTTATGGAAAAAACGGAGGAATGAAGCGACTAGCTGTGTCTTCTTAAGGTTTTTATTTCAGGAACAACATAAACAAAAAGTTGGAATGAGCCTCCAAATTGGTAGCATACCAGAAACATTTAAATTTCAAGGAATGCAACCAGCTTTCGGAAATTGATGGTTTTCACTGCAACAAAGCAAGAAGTCGGAGGAAAATCTAAGACATTGAATTTGAACCCTTCACAAAAGAAATGAAATGTATTATTCATGACCTATGTTTTCGTTCCTTCTTTTCCTTCCCCGATACAAGGTTTTAACCAAAAATCTTCTAAGACCTAGAACAACCTTATCACTGCTTCACCACTTAACAAGCAGTCAACTAAAGGGTATCCGCTTCCATGTTCCACATTCATTTTTATTTTGGAGAAGGGCATATCCAAACAGATGTTCAGGGGGTGAAAGTTTATCTTCGATGGAGTTTTCTGGCATGTGGAGCAATTATAAATAAAAAAGAAAACAGAATAGGATTGGGATATACCTCCTGACTTTTCACAACAACAGGCTCACTAGCCCCCCTGACACGCTTGAATATAGGATGACTTCGAATCTAGATAAATCAATAAGAACAAGTTATGAGACAGCACATAGAAATTTACTACAAATTCATCTAAAGTGACAGCAAGGATCAGTTCACCTTTTCTTTGAGATCATCCAACTTCTTACTCCACTCGGACTTCTTTATTTCCACAACAGTGATGTCACTTCTTGAACTCCTTGGACCCATCGACTGGGAAGGAGTATATTCCAAGTGTTTTTTCTTACTTGGTCTACCACTTATCTCGTCCTTAATTATATCATATCCCTTCTTTGCTACGTCAGTTACCTTTACTTCCTTTAATCTCTGGAAGGCCATAGAAACCTTGGGAGATGCAGAAAAAACACTAGCCTTCACTCGGTCAAACAACGTCTCAGTAGCACTACTAGAGCCTGACTGCTGATGTTTCTCTTCATTAGAACCGGCCTTATCTTCATCATTTCCAGCATCATGTTTGGATTTAGTACCAGAGGATCCTGAAGAACCTTCATTCGGGATTCCAAAAGATTCTTTAACCTACAGCACATATTGTATAATGTAGCATAGAGACAATAACATGCTATGATACCATCAACATCGTGTGTGTAGTAGTAGTAGTGGTGGTAGTGGTAGTAGTGGTGGTGGTGGTGGTCGTAGTGGTGGTAGTGGTGGTAGTAGTGGTAGTAGTGGTGGTCGTAGTAGTCGTAGTGGTCGTAATAGTGATAGTGGTAGTAGTAGTAGTGGTAGTAGTAGTAGTAGTAGTTGTAGTCGTAGTCGTAGTCGTGGTAGTGGTAGTGGTGGTGGTGGTGGTGGTGGTGGTGGTGGTGGTAGTGGTGGTAGTAGTAGTGGTAGTAGTAGTAGTAGTAGTTGTAGTCGTGGTGGTAGTAGTAGTCGTTGTAGTGGTGGTGGTGGTGGTGGTGGTGGTGGTAGTGGTCGTAGTGGTAGTAGTAGTAGTACTGGTAGTGGTAGTAGTAGTGGTAGTAGTAGTAGTAGTAGTAGTAGTAGAGCAAAGATAACACAAATAACATAGGCTACCACATTACCTCTTCTATGGTTGCTGAAAACTGATCCTTGGCATTACAAGAAGCCTAAAATGCGAGTATTAAGAACAAACTCAATCTTAGCTTAATAAACAACCATTACTCTTCTTTGGTTGATGTACTCAACCATAATGGGCCATACCATCCCACCACCACCTAAATTTATATTTGCCAATAGCTAAAAACTCAATGCATTCCTGAACTTTAGCTAAAGTTGATCACAGAAAGGCGAATACAGAATTTTGTTCAACCAAATTGCAAGGTAGACTATGCGAGATTGAGAAAGACAAGGAAAGAAAAATTACTCGAGAAGTTTGGGTGACGTAATTGACTCCGGGAAGGCCTCTGCGAATCCTCTGAGCAAAAGGAGGAGAAGACAGTATATGGTTGTTATTCGCAGAGAGCCTCGTCCTCAACAATCTAGTCAAAGTAGCCATTGCTAGAGCTCGTAGGGCCTATGCACTGGTGCTAATAGACTGCGCGGCGATGAGATGGAAGGAGTACTACAGCTAAAAGGGTTAGTCGCAGCGGAGCATGATAGGAGGGGCGGAGATACGGTGGTTCGGGTTTGGATTTTGGAGCGCCGACGGAAGAGGAAGAGGCGAAACCTAGCACAGCAGAAAGGAGTTGGGAATGAGCACACGTGTGTCTTTTGGAGAGAAGCTGTTCACGCGCGCAACTTACAGAAGTCTAGCGCGTCACCTTGCAGTTCGGTGTCGGGACATATTGGCCCACTTTTATTTTCTGGATTTTTTATCGTATAGTCGGTTGATACAATACACGATAATTTTGAATAGGATCCCAACTGTCAACTTCCACAAGGTTTCCGACCTCGGGCCTGGATTTCGTCATGCCAGTTTTGTCGACCCCAGACCTAGATTTCGTTGAACTGAAAGGAGAGGGTTCTTCAGAACATGTACGTCAGGAAAAGCAAGATGCAGGGTGTAGGGGACAAGATTCATGTGTTGACTGGAATGAATTTTGATCTGCCCTTAAAACTAGAGTGTTCCACATTACAGAGATATCATACATAGTGGAAAAATAATGTGCGGCGCTTTAGGTCTTCGTTCTTGAACGCGCCGCCGTCGGTTTCCTCTTCATCGTGTGCTGACGTCTCTTGTTCTCGGAGCCTTACTACAGAGACGTTGGAGGTAGGATGTCTATTGGGTGAATTGAAGGTCGAGAACGGTGCCCGTCCAGACTCTTCCATCGACTTCTGATTCCGCCGCTATAAGTTTGGTGCCTTCTTGGGTGTTGTTCGCAACGCTTTGTTTTGGAACCATTGAAATCGATAGGAATCATCCATCACCGGCAAAACCCCCACCTCCGTTTTGTGAATCGTTCCGTCCCCATTCTGACTGGAATTCTGGAGGTCAGTTTGTTGTGTTGAGGATCTAAGTTCTATGGGGTTGCTGTGATTGAAACAAGCTGGAATTGTTGAAACAATTTTCTGGTGCTGCCTCCCTCAACTGGCCTCCCTCAACTGACACAATAGAAGGCCGCGTATTATGACTGTGAAGAGGAGGAAGGATGTGCAGAGGAGGAAGAGCGAGTCTCCCCTATCTTTCCCCTCATTTTGTTCGATCCTTCTCTCTTCATACGATTCCTATTGTCAGATCATTTCCCGATCCGTGAAGGAGTCTAAAGATATTAAGCGTGTAATAGGTAAGGGTTGTGTCCGGCCTGCGACGAAGACTAAGACAGCTCATGAAGGTGATAATGGTTTCATAGGATCAGTTACAGTCAAAACTCAGTGCAACAACGGTTCTACTGTGAAGGGCGGGTCTGTTGAGCTTCCGAAGGGGGAACACAACACACCATGTGGAGACGTCTTCTGCGTAGGTTCTGGAGGATGTTTTGGAGGATGTTGTACGCACCGGAGTTGAGAGCGAGGCAAGGATTCAAGGTCGTAAGGTTTTTCTCTACAACCTCCCGTTTGATACCTCGTTGGAATGGGTCCGGAATTCGTTGAGGACGTTTGATGAGGTAACATCAGCCAATGTTCTCAAGAGACCGAGTCGGAAAGGTCGTTTTTTGGGGTTTGCGGAGTTTAAGCTCGAGGATTCGGCTGAATAGGCGATAGAGGCTCTCAATGGGTTTATACACAATGCATATAGGTTGTTTGTAGCTACTGCGCGGCATGGGAACATGAAAGTACGATCGGATTCTGGACGTGCTTGTGCCCCTATTTCAGCACCTACAAAATAGAGCATGTCTACTGCCTCTGTTCTAGCAATTCAGAAGGTTGTTCCTGGTCTGGTGGAGACGGGTAATGTTGCCATGGCTGTTGAAGTTTGGATCGATGGGATTCCGGTCGTGTTCTCGCCGGATCAGATATCAGACTTTGGGTGTGCTTTGCAGTCGTCTCATCCGGGATTCTCTTAATCTTAGCGATCTTGTTGCGTGTTCGGGATCACCAGCTGGAGATGCTACAATTTTGGTTGAGATCCCTATAAATCTGGATATCTTGATCGACGAGTTTAAAGGAACGGAAATCTCGTCGTTCCCCGTCGATTTGAACCCGGCGTCGTACCAGAGATGGTTCTCCGGCGACGGTTCTCGATTTGCACGGTGAGGCTCGGCATGGGGACGGAGATGGTAGTGAAGGTGAGGGCGAGGTATGGCGAGGTTGGGAGAGGAGGAGATCGAGAGAGAGAAGGGAGGAGAGAACTGAGAGTGAGAAGCGGCGTATCTGGCGTGGTTTCGTGCGTAGACGCGTGAAGGATAATGTACAGTGCCCAAATTAGGGTTGGGCTTTGTTGCCCTTGGGTCTGAGTCGCGCGTGCGGGCTTGGGCCCGAGTCAGGGAGCTGGGCTTGGTCAACCCAACTCTCATCTTCTCCCTTTTCCTTTTTTTTGATTTTCTTTAATTTTCGTACTCGATCCAATTTTTCCGATCTGTTTTCAACTCCGACGTTACAAATCGATAAAATTTAATCATTTACTCCTTTTAATTTATACGGTCTTTACAGTCTTCCCCCTTAAAAGAATTTCGTCCTCAAACGTCCGCTCAAAATTCACACGCGAGGGATCCGCGGTGCACTTCCGCAGTTTTTGGAATATGTGGAAGCTGCTAAGCAATGGCTCTAGTCCTGACTGATGATCTCAAAATGTCCGATAAGTTGCGGGGCCAACTTGCCTCCATCGCGGTCGAACCGCTAAAGGTCCTTCTTAGGCTCACCCTCAGAAATACGTGATCACTAACCACAACTTAAGGGTAGACATAGTCTATTTGCGTGGCTCTTCTGTCAGCGTTGCGCGGTCTTTAACCGTTCCCGAAACAACGTAACCTTTGCTTAAATGCTCAACACTTGAATAACCTAGTTGCTCAAACGCCATACTTGGCGGTGAAAAACAGTCTTTCTCAACAATTCGCAACTCAACGAGCAACGTCTCACATCAACTCAAGGAAAAGCCGAGCAAAAACACAAGCTGAAAAACACTCAAACACTTAAGAACCTTAGGTAACGGTCTAGATATCCTATACCGGAATTTTCCGTCGGCACATGTATCCTACCGGGACGCTCTGCAAGTCGAACAGAGTCAGAATCACACACCAACGTCACTTCTCAATTTCCTCCTTAGCAACCGTTACAGGGACTAACCACAACAAAACTCAAACACGACCAAGTCAAGATCAACCATAGACAATTTTACAAGGAAATGACACCCAAATTCAAACTTAGCGTTGACAAACAGTATTACTTAACAGTTCACAATTTCAACGTGAAACAAATTAGATCAACACAAGGAATCAATGAGTACACACAACAAGTCGATTAGCCCTCAGACACTGAGGAATAACAGATAACGATCTTGGTAACCTATACTGGAATCCGACGTCGGTGTAGATAGCGGGCCGTCACAAACAACCTCGATATAAATACCTCACACCGAAATCCTCAACGGTATAGGTATCCTACCGGAACAATCGACATCGGTCTAGACATGCCATACCAGAATTTTCCATCTGTATGGGTGTCTTACCGAAATACTCCGAAAGTCGGATAAAGACGGAGCCATCCGCAGATGTAACTTCTTAGTTTCTCTTTAGTAGCCGTCACAAGAATAGTTCACACTGGAACGCCAATAAGGTCAAGTCAGGACCTAACATACCCAAACAAGCAAGTAACACACAAATACAATCATCAAAAAAAGGTTCTCATAACCACTGCAGGGTTTGGAACAATCGCTCGTTTCACAACATCTCGTGGAAAGGTAGGCGTACCTCAATCAAGAAAATAACACAATTTACCGACACCTAGTCGGAGGGCAGCGTTCCCCACAACATACTGCAATCAAAAGCCCGTGTCATAATAAGCATGGCACACTTGTCCAACATAGCAACACGTCACACCGGGTAAAACTTATCAAGATTCTAAACCTGGTAACGATCAGTCACACACCAAGCATCACAGTCCATCGATCAAGCCAACTTATAAGTAAGTTAACCCAAGTCACCACTAAAGGAGTAATCAGCATGCACTGAAATCTCCAGGGTTTGAACCATTCGGAAAACTAGCGTGGTTCTTTCAATCGTCTCTCTAACAGCTCATCACCAACAACGGTTAACTCTTAAATTTCCCCTGTGCCCTGCCTGGCACAAGATCCGACCTACCACGCGACGCTTCGTTCGGTGCCATCTTGTTACTGGCCTGGAAGCTCGTGGTAGTCGCACTCGGTTATCTGTTTTCGGATCTCAACGTGAGGTGCTCTCACTTCTACTGCGTAAGTTCAAAGGTTGTACTATTCCTCACGGGACGTTGGCGTTCGTCCTTCCCTTGCTGACAAAAGTACTCCTTGGTACTCTGTTCTCGTTCTCCGCATTTTGCTCCGTTGGGAGTGTCGTCTGATGTCGTTGTAACTCTCGGTGCTATCCGTCTGTTCCACGTGGAAGGAATTTAGGTACTACACTCTAATTTAATCTTACACTTACAACTCACACTCATCCAACTAATTCTCCCGTCAACCGGGGTGTCAAGTCACAAAGGTCGTTTCGAAGATTCGACTCTTAAGATTTTAAACTTTTAGTAGGTTTCGATGTCGGTGGGTTATGGGCCCACCACGCTTCCGCTGCGCTACTCTGATCTTATCGTCGCTCAGTCATCTCTTGTGACCGGTGGTACCGTTTACTGGTCAGGGCTGCGGCCTTTTACCGCTCGGCCATTTGCCGTCATTGGATGAACGTTTGATGTTCCACAACTTGGTTCTTAAAGCTCGACCACCACGTTCGAAACAAGAAGGGAACTTTCAGTACGACAAGTTCTTAAGAACGAGACGGTTTGTTACCACACTTTCGTCTCCTACCAACACTAGTCGGGACTACCACACCTCGAGTCGGTGTGTTAAGGTACAGGTGGGCTTAACAGTTTTAAATTCGTTCTAACATAACGCAATCACGAAACAAAAACAGCCAAGTGTAATACTCAAGTGTTAGCAAACCCAATATCCAAAATAAATAGTACCCCGGTACTCTAATCGATCTCACGATCAGAAACATGCCCCTCAGCTCGGGCCCGGCAATCGCGTACGCTCGGTCCTGCTAAATCGGAGGTCCTCTTCTCGGTGGTGGTGGAAGAATCTGCTGCTGTGATAGTATTTCCTCTCATCGGCTCTCGTAGGCAGATCTGCGGGACGGTGTGTAGATCCACCACTCAACGGGCAGTCTCGGCCTGATGTTCCAACTGCTTGCACGAGGGGCAAAACTGTGCCACCAGGGCAGGTCCAACGGACACTACTACCCCAACCCGTCGTGTCTCACCGGACTGGGCATGTGGCTGAAAGAATCCCGAGGTCCTCTTCCTCCTAGGATCGCGACTCTCTGACGGCCTCAAGAAGGCACTCGGCCTCGGCCTAGTATTCTACGCCTTGGCGGTCTCACGAAAATGCCTCTCTACAGCTAAAGCCTGATCTACCAGTGTAGAGTACACTTCAGTCCTAAGGGAAATAACCCGATCAGCCATCGACGGAATGAGCCCGCCCTCGAATCGTCTGCAACGACTATCCTCAGTCTACACCATCTCAGGTGCGAAGTGGGACAAGGATATGAACCTCGCCTCATACTCAGAGACAGTCATCCCTCTCTGACGCAGATCAAAAAACTGCTGGTGTCGGTCATCTCGAACAGATCGAGGGAAATACCGTTCCAGGAACAGTCTACTGAACAGCAGAAAGTCATCTCCAACCCTGGCCTGTACATGTTGCCACCAGTAACATGCTTCTCCCCCAAGCTGAAAGGTCGCGAATATATTCTCAAACGACTATCGAAATGCCCAAGAAGTATCAAGGTTGCGGGTAATCCGCTCCAACCATACTGTAGTTGCCTCGGAGTCTGAACCTCCGGAAAAGATAGGTGTACCCCACTTACGAAAATTTCTGAGAGCCTGGGCCGTGTAGCTATCCATCTGGCCTGACCTCTCGGTAGTGATTGCGTCGGCAGTAGGCACAGACTCTGGTGTAGGTACTCCAGTCTCTTGCTGAGCGCTGAGCGCTGCTAGTACTGCACGGACCACCTCCTCTAGAGGGGCCGACTGAGTCGGCTCTGCGACTAAGTCGGCTGTGCGACTAGAGAAACTCTAGGTGGTGACCCTGGCGGTCCACCCTCAAACTCTGGTGCTCTGTGGAAGCAGCACCCTGGGCACTCGCTGCCCTTGCCTGCCCAACAGCTGGTGTCCGGCTCTGTCCCACAACTGGGCGGCTCCTGGTCTCTCTCGGGATGTAAACACGGGACATCTCGTGTATTCGTTGCATTTATAACGTATATATTCATATTTCAATTTAACTCAAGTGGTTCGATTTAACATAAAGGGACGTTCTCATGCGTCTTATAGGGATCCTACTTGGATCGATAATACGTAGTATAGTCATATATAATATTTATATAGACAAAGAAGTCTGCACCTTGTGCGTCTCACACACCACGCAAAAAATTCAATCAAACAAGTAATTCATCCAACTCCCACAAGAGGCACAGTGTCAACAAATCACACAATCAATATACAAGACCGGTATATGTCTCGGTTGGGTATCTTCCATCACGTGGGGTTCAAATCATAACACCACAATTCCGCCGGTTATATCCTCAAAATTCTTTCTCATGAGTCTCAACTCTTTTCATAATTCTCAACCCTTACTTTTCTCTTATAACATTCATGTCGATCTCGCGTCATTATAACCCGATTCAGGCGTCCCCGAATCTCTTTGTAACCACTTGACATCCCCCTATCACGCTCGACTACAGTGGCGCCCGTGAGTCAGCCCGTGATAGTACAAACATTTCAATTTCACAGAAATTTCGGCATGACCCATTCGTATTTTCCACTAACCATCCGCTTAAGCGGGACATCCAATCATCAATTTCACACAACATTTAGCACATAAGGTTCCCACGATCATCAAAGTACACTCCATAGTAAAGTACTATAGTACCACTCGGGTTTCTACCCTTTATTCAATTGACATCCAATTGTATCATCATTTCAATCTTAATCCTTAAATAACAGTTAACACCTTAACCAAGTCAACACTTTCACAATTTAATACTTCAGTAAGTCAAGGAGTCACACTTCAACCATATTAATCATGGAACGATCAACCAAGGTGGTAACACACTCAATAAATGATTTACTCAACAACCAATTTATAACGGCTCGATCATTGCTCGTTAACCCAATACCGATCTCAACCGTTCGGCTTCACCGATCACTGTAACTTACAGCCAATAGGGCAAGGATACCAATCAAGCAATGTAACCATCATAATATAAAAGATTCAAACTTAAGCAAACATTGAAACAATCAAGACTCGTGTCGTTCCAACTCTACGCATCAATGTTTCCAACTTGCGTCACTGAGTACCACGACTTAGACCACCTAACTCTACCCACCTAATTGACGTCGGTCCGAGGTTTTGAAAAACACGTTCAAAATGAAACCAAGCTCTGATACCAAATTGTCACACCCCAAATCCGGTATTGGCCGGACTCGAGACGTAACTTGAGTTGATAATTAAATAATAACAAAATAATAATAAGACCGATTAAGTACTTGAAGAGTTTCCGATAAAATACTCGAATAACATGTTCCAAATCATAAATAGGAATTAAAGCTCTAAATGGAGTACGAAAAAAAGGCGGTTCATTATAAATGACCGAAAGACGTCTCTAATACCCAAACTATCCAGAAGCTCCCGAGCCTCGTGTCCACTAATCATCAAGCATGCCTGTACAAACAGTAGACAAACAACAGGGGGTGAGCTTACGCTCAGTAGGGAAAATCATAAACAGTTTAACCTCGATTTAGTAAGAAAACTGCTTTAGCACGACGACACATATTACAGTTAATACTTTAAATAAATATGATGCTGTGAACTGAGCAAGATAAGATTAATATCACATTCTTAAAGATAACAACAACTTTCAGGAGAGTAAGTGAAAAGCAATCTAAAGACTTAATAACTACTAGAATGGAATCAAGTGAATATCACAGCAACAGCTCAAACCCTCAATACTCCGATCCACAAATAGGTTCTTGTGTCATATCGGATCCCATACTCCGATCCACAAGAGTACTCGTGTCATATCATATTTTCCCTCGGTCCAGGGGAGGCAAATACATCGGGCTACCGGTAACAATCCCTGAGGGACGCTTATCGTCGGGATTCTCAGAAATGCCCCGAAAGGACAATATGTCATCGGGATACAACAGAATAACAATCCCTCGGCTATGATAATACCCTACACCGGAATCCTCAATGGTGTAGGTACAATACCGTATCAACAATAATCATTATACCATCCTACACCAGAATCCTCAACGGTGTAGGTACCATTCAACAATAATTATTATCCCACCCTACACCGGAATCCTCAACGGCGTGGGCGCCATAACCACAATAACTATTATATCACCCTACACCGGAATCCTCAATGGTGTAGGTACCATTCAACAATAACCATTATATCACCCTACACCGGAATCCTCAACGGTGTAGGTACCATTCAATAATAACCATTATATCACCCTACACCGGAATCCTCAACGGTGTGGGTACCATTCCCCGCAGCGTAAATCATCCATCGGCTATGATACTACTCCACACCGGAATCCTCTACAGTGTGGGTATCATACCAGATCACCAATAATCAATATCCCGCAGGATCAACCAATCAATGCCCCGTAGGGTCCGCAACCGATATCCCGCAGGATCAACCAAACAATGCCCCGCAGGGTCCACAACCAATATCCCGCAGGATCAATTTGTTAGTCTTAGTGCCCGTAGTTCAATCCTAAATGTCCAGATGTATATATCATCGTTAGCAATAAAATTAAAGCGGCTTTATATTACTTATGTGTTGGAGTAATATATCGATGTGTGCTCTGATCTATGCCCACCATGCGAATAGAACCATAGATCGAGATAGATCACACTCGATGGGTCCCTAGTCAACAAAGCTTCACTAGAAGCGACTAGTATGAAAGATGGCTCTTTATGGCTTACGTTCTGTTAGTCATTGGAATGAGATTCTGGAGTCTGATCATAGATATCATGTGGGACATGATATTGGACGACCCGCCCTGAATATGTGTCATAGATTAAGTCATGAACATATTCAGTGTCGTATCTTGTCATGTATCCTTAGACCAAGGAGTCTTTGTGATCGCTATGTAGTCAACAACTGAGTTTGACCTGAGCCTAACATTGTCCGTAGCAGGGCTTCCATAACGGCCAGGATTGGCTTGGGGACGGGCTACATGAGTGACACAAAAGGCGGCTAAGGGATTTATCCCTCATACGGAGGTATGGGAAAGATAGCGGTTCTCGGCCGCTTGATCGAGAGTGACTGAAAGAATAGCATGGCCATGCACATGATACTGGGTATCATATCTTCAGTCATCTCACATATCAAGGAACGGTGATTGAGAATAATAAGGATGATGACTCTATGCCTTATCTCAATCAGGATATCGGAGATAAAAGGATAATGACAGGGATGACGGAAAGGTTAGAATCGACAGGGTCGATTCGCTATGCAGTGTCAGACAATACTAAAGTCTCGTTAGTTGCCACTTAAATAGGATCAAGTAAAATGAGATTTTACGTTGATCTATTGACATGCATAAACCTAAGGGTCACACCAGAGGATGAAACTCATTGACACATTTATGGAGAATGGCCAAAAGGGAGTTGTCTCGGGACATGACCAAAACTGGGTTTTGGGTCGTGTGCCCGTAAGTGAATAGGACTTTACGGATCGAGACAAGGATTGGAGTCTTGGGATTGATCGCGTCGGATAATGTTGGACATTTCCGGTATGGAAGGCTTGGAGGCGATGAGCGAATCACGGGACCTCGTTGGAAATGGCCACGGGCCATGTTCCAAGAGGCCCATGAAAGGCCCATGCAACCAAGGCCCATGAAAGGCCCATGCAACCAAGGCCCATGGAACTAATTAATCAAGTCTTGATTAATTAGTACTAAGTAAGCAAGACAAGGATTAAGGTGTTGGTGATTCACCACCTAACCCAATCTTGTCTTGCCATACTTTGTCCTATTTACACCTTACTTGTCACCATGCTTGTCCCATGCCTTTAGTTGGACAAGTATGAGGTTTGTTATGTTTAAGTCATCTTTTTTCAACATAACAAACACAAGACAAGAATAGGAAACACATTTTCTCTCCCTCTTCCATGGCCATTTCGGGTTTGGCTAGTTTCCACCTCCATTTTTGTGTTCTTGAGTCCTCAAAGAGAAGAACTACGTGGCTTTGATTCCCATGTGCATACGTAGGCGTCTTGGAGACTCAAGTCAATCATTCGATAACCGGTGTTCTTGTTTTGGTAAGAAATAGTGCTGAATTTTTCTCTTGTAAATCCATTCTTTGTTAGTTGTTTCATGGTTTAATTGTCTCTTGGTTTTCATTGATTTTCCGCTGCGAGTTGGTTCATCTCCAACCCTACCTCGAAACCCAACACAATCAATCAATGCCCCGCAGGCTCCACAACCAATATCCCGATGGATCAATCAATCAATGCTCCGCAGGGTCCACAACCAATATCCCGCAGGATCAATCAAACAATGCCCCGCAGGGTCCAACACCAATATCCCACAAGATCAATCAACCAATGCCCCGTAGGGTCCACAATCAATATCCCGCAGGATCAATCAAACAATGCCCGCATGGTCCACAATCAATATCCCGCAGGATCAATCACACAAGAGACAAATTCACCAACACACATCACAAGGGATTTATACCCACAGTTACACTTACCTGCATACTTACCAAGCACGTTTCATCGGTCTATCATTCACCCGATCATACTCTTTTAGCACAAACAATTACACTCAATCATTCAGTCATGCATGCATTCATTCAATCATACAATCATCCAAACATTCATTCAATCATTCAAGCATACAATTTATCTAGTTTCATTAGACCTTTAATTCATCTTAAGACTAAGCAAGCAATGCATGTGAGGCAACCACAACCAATCTTATGGCTCATCTCGGCCTTTCTACCAGTAAAGCAATTTCCCAAGTATTGAAAGCGAGTTAAACTAGTTGTTCACATCCTATGCATGCATACTAGACACGTCCGGTTATTAGTAATTGAAAGACAATTATTCTAGTTATTCGCATCTAGGGATGGAAAATGGGCGGGTATAGGCAGGTATGGGCGAATATGCTAATACCCATTTCTACCCATTTGTAATTCCTAACTCCCCATATCCACGCAAAACCCATTACTTACCCATCTTTGTCTTACCCGTTTCTACCCAATACCCATATGGGTACCCACGAATACCCATTTCGCCCATATTAATAAATAATTTACAAAATCCTACCCTAAGCTTGTGTTTTAGTCATCTTGGTTGATAATTGCAAAAACATGTACTAAACTTGTATTTTAGCCATCTTGTTTGATAATTACAAAAACATACCCTAAAGTTATCTTTTAGTCATCTTGTTTGATAATTGCAAAAAACATACCCTAAACTTAATTTTTAGTCAACTACTTTGATAGTTGCAAAAACATACCCTAAACTTAACTTTTAGTCACCTTCTTTGATAGTTGCAAAAACATACCCTAAACTTAACTTTTAGTCATCTTCTTTGATAGTTGCAAAAAATACCCTAAATTTGTCTTTTAGTCATCTTCTTTGATAATTGCAAAAATATACCCTAAACTTATACTTTAGTCATCTTGTTTGATAATTGCAAAAACATACCCTAAAGTTATCTTTTAGTCATCTTGTTTGATAATTGCAAAAATATACCCTAAACTTGTGTTTTAACTATCTTGTTTGATAATTGCGAAAACATACCCTCAACTTGTGTTTTAGTCATCTTCTTTGATAATTGCGAAAACATATCCTAAACTTGTGTTTTAGTGATCTTGTTTGATAATTGCAAAAATATACCCTAAACTTGTGTTTTAGTTATAATGTTTGATAATTGCAAAAACATACCCTAAAGTTATATTTTAGTCATCTTCTTTCATAATTGCAAAAACATAACCTAGACTTGTGTTTTAGTTAGCTTGTTTGATAATTGCAAAAACATACCCTAAAGTTATATTTTAGTCATCTTCTTTCATAATTGCAAGTCCGTTATCGTGGCTCGGATGGGAAAGGCTTCAAGAAAATTAAAACAACGTTGAGTCTTTATTATAACAACAAAGTGTCGAGCTCCATCGAAATTACTTGAGTCCCTTTTCTGTCGCCCTTACTGTTTTTGCTTTAATTCTTAACCGTGTTTAAATTTTTGGTTTTTTGCTTATTATTTTTTTTGGGTACCTTTTCTATTATTTTTATATATAAAAAGTTGTATGATAAAAACAGAAGAAGAAGAAGCAGGAATTAATGTTATTGGGTATATCAGGCAAAGTTAAGTTTTGATACCATGTGTTAGTCTCCGAAATGCATGTATGTGTTTATAGTATAATAGTTGTATGAACTGTAGTCGAAGATGGAAAGCTTGATGTGATGATTGGTGGGACCCGGAAAGGAAAATGGAGGAAAAAAATGAGCAAATAAAAAAGGAAAGAGAGTAAACAATAATGACAGAGACAGCTCGCCCGCGCGTCATGACCCAAACGACAATGCATGTGGGTTCGGGTAATATGGGTACCCGAACCCAAACCCGAGACTAACCCGAATCATATTACCAAACCCAAAATCACCCATACCTGACCCGAACCCGAAAATACCCATACCCGAAACTGACCCGACTATGCAAAAAACGGGTACCCATCGGGTATGAGTATTTTTGTCATCCCTATTCGCATCCTATATGCATTTCTAGGACCTTTCCGATTTTATTAACCTAATAGGCATACTAAAGTATTAAATTACACGAGGAGTTTAGTACTTTCCCTACCTTGTGGTCTTCCTCTAATAATACTCCTAGCTGCTGACGACCGTGCGAACTCCGTCTTCTCGGGCGAAGTCCAAGCTCTCGGGCGAAGTCCAAGTTCGAGTCTGGGTTAAACAGATAAAATGGGTCCAATCAAAACCGGTATTTGTCCAAAAGTTCTCTGATTTGTCTAATTGGTCATTTAATTGTCCAAATTAAATTAATTAAAAAGTTAATTCACCTGGTTTCTAAAATAAGTTTCTTTAAAGTCGGGTTGACCCGGATCCGAGCCTAAACCCGGTCCAGACCCGGATCCAAGCCTGACCCGGACCAGACCAGGACCGACCCGGACCCGAGGACCAGACCCGGTTCCAGAAACTGGTTCAACTCTGGGCCTGGCCCAAAATCCGAGCCTTCTGCCCAAAGGCCCAGATCTCCTAGCTCATCTGAGCCGTGGGCGTCTCCGGCGATCCTCGGCGTCCCGACCTCCATCGACGGCGTCAGGTGAACTCGAAATCGAAGAGGAGAGAGCGGAGGAGCAGCGTCAGGACTCAGCTACGCCATGGCTGTGCCGGCTGGGGCTCGAGTGCGAAGGAAGCTCGCCCCGTTCTTAGATCTGAAGCTCACACAGTCGCCGGCGACGATTCCGACCACGCCCGCTCAAATTGAGCTCGGAACATCACGATTCCAGGTGAGCCGAGCTTGGGGAAGAGGGAAAAAGGGGCGAGGCAACGCACCCTCGTCGTTCCCCGTCGATTTGAACCCGGCGCCGTACCAGAGATGGTTCTCCGGCGACGGTTCTCGATTTGCACAGTGAGGCTCGGCGTGGGGACGGAGATGGCGGTGAAGGTGAGGGCGAGGTATGGCGAGGTTGAGAGAGGAGGAGATCGAGAGAGAGAGAAGGGAGGAGAGAACTGAGAGTGAGAAGCGGCAGATCTGGCGTGGTTACGTGCGCAGACGCGTGAAGGAGATGTACAGTGCCCAAATTAGGGTTGGGCTTCGTTGCCCTTGGGCCTGAGTCGCGCGTGTGGGCTTGGGCCCGAGTCAGGGAGTTGGGCTTGGTCAGCCCAACTCTCATCTTCTCCCTTTTCCTTTTTTTTTTATTTTCTTTAATTTTCGTACTCGATCCAATTTTTCCGATCCGTTTTCAACTCCGACGTTACAACTCGATAAAATTTAATCATTTACTCCTTTTAATTTATACGGTCTTTACAGATCTCTAAGGATATCTATCATTGTTTTAGGCAATCTCAACCCATCAGGGAGTTTCATATAGATATTAGTGTCTAAAGTACCATATAGGTAAGCAGTGACAACGCCCATCATGCACATATGAAGTCTTTTAGAGACTAATGGGCTGATCAAGTATCTAAAAGTGATCATATCCATCACAAGAGAATATGCCTCATCAAAATCGACTCCTAGTCATTGAGAGATCCTTGGGCCATAGGCTTAGCCTTATATCGGACAACCTCATTTTTATCATTTCATTTCCGGGTAAATACCCACCTGTAACCAATAGGTTTGACATCTTCTGGTGTCTTTGAAACGGGTCCAAAAGACTTGGCGTTTTGCCAATGAAGTCAATTCTACCTGAATTGTTTCTTCCCACATAGGCCAGTCATCTTTGTGATGGCATTCGTCAATGCTTCAGGGGTCAAAATCAAACTCATTGGTCATCTCATTGGCCACTATGAATGCAAAGACTTCATCAACAATAATATTAGAGTTTTCCGACACTTCTGGACCAATTGGTTCTTCTGGAACCGCCTCTGATAGTTCTTTTGGAACTATTGGTTCTTCAGGAACCGACTCAGATAGTTCTTCTGGAACTACCTCTGATAATGACGCTTTCTCATCTCTCTATTTGTCTGACATTTCCGTTTTAGAGAAACAATGTCTTTTGATCCAACACCTTTACGGTATCACCATAATACTTAAAGTTTAGTGTTTAAAATTAAAGTAACTGGCAACTTACTCTATTATATATTTCTAAAGAGAAGTTCGATCATTGAAACACTAAATTTTCATGAATTCTTAGATATTCAGAGATCATGATTAATTTACCTTTGATATATCGTTGAGTACAAATGAAACATCAAATCTATCTAGGACACATATCCATACTTAAATGCCTAGACATGACCTCATCCATCATCTCCGGTATTAGTAGTACTGGAGCTTTTAAGACTAATATATACTATCTTGAAATTACTTTCTAATCTTAGTACATCTATCGACCTTGTTTTATAGCTCGTTTTCTTCATGCGGCCTGCAAATTTGTTCGACCATTTCCATCTCCATCTCCATTTACAGTGATGGTCACCGTCCCGCCATCGTTACTGTTGATCGTATTGTTACCGTCCATTTCTTGTGTACCTTTGGGTGGAAGTGCCTGATCGTCGCTTACTCTCATCATCTTCATCTTCATCTCCTTGTTTTTACCCCACAACATCGCGTATAGCCCGATAATGATCAACACCGCTCCGAGGATGCTGTTCCTTGCAACAACAACAAAACATCAATATCTCTATCAACTCATAAACTATACATATAAATGTATGAGATTTGAGAATTATATGTGTACCTTCCAAGGTAGAGCTTTTCGTCAAGAAGTAAATTTGCAGCAATGGCAACGATGATAGAAGCCAGCGGACTGAAATTGGACACAAATAGCGGCCCTCTCTCTTTCGCACACCACGATATCGCCACCGCTCCCAACCCAAACGCTATTATTCCCTGCCACAAATCTTACGTGATTCCTCCTTACATGCATGCATGCAAAATTTAAACGAACTCGTGCACATAAAAATTTATCTGTATTATTATATTAATCCATTTTCTTATAGAGAGAGACTGTTTCTTTCTCAACCCCAAGTCATACTGAAGAAGGAAGACATGCATTCTTGCAAAATTTAATAGAAGACTCACTTATGCGTACAATATTCTTCTGTATATTGTTACAAATTGTTTCTTCTGTGATATGATTACGAGACATGCATGAAAAAAGAAAAGAAAATATGAACGTACCGAATAAACTGCGGTGATGATTTCTATAGCATGATTGGTCTTCCACTCGCTCCAATCCCTCTCGGAGCAAAGAGTATAAACAGCAGCGAGGATCGAGATGCCATCAAGCACATCAGAGCAGTGCTCGAGTAATGACTTGGAAACCTCTGGCTCATCTTTGTCTTAGAAGAACAAAAATAAGGTGAATTAGTTAATTGATACGGTTCAATATGTAAATGTAATTAATGCGGAGATCCTATACTTATGACTTTAATCAATTATATTAAAGTTGTTCGCGTACCAAATTTTCTTGGTGCACAACAAACGCCTCACAAAGGTTAGTCTTGTAACGAACAGTGTTGACGGTCTCACTTTTTATTAAGGTCACATGTTCGAATCGTACTATTTACCTCTATTCATGGTGTGGGTGAAGATTAAACAAGACTAGAGTAGAATATTCATTTTCCATTCAGATATAAACACCAGACAGACAAACGATTTCTATACATTATTTTTAAAAATGACAGAACAATTCTTTAAATAAAAAAAATTGACCAACTTAATAAAAAAAACATCAACATGTATGGATGGGCGTGTGGATTTGTGTTTTGTGAGTCCGTCAAAGAATCAACTTTTTCCCTGCACCACAAACACTTAACAAGGGATTTGGAGGTCGCATCGTAAAGCCCTAGTCAGGGTGGTGAAGATAGACGCCATCACTTGGTCAAATCTAAACTCGTTTCGACGGAAATCATCTTGACTTTGTTCGCCTTGTGTTATGGATTAGGTTGATGGTCATGTCATCAACCAAGCCAAGGAGCAGTCTTTTTGAAAATTTCCATATTCCCTCATGATGTACTCCGTAGTGGAACAAAGTGCATACCCACTCTTCAACCGGACGAATCACAGTCAAGCCACGGTCCTTAATTTCTTCGCATGTCGTCAGTTTGACAATGGGTTTAGTTAGTGGCGACATAACGTGTCTTTCATGGTGTTGGAAGGCTTTCATGCATCTTACATTTATTTTGATGTTTTATCCCATATTTATAACTATTTTAACCCCATTTCAATAAGGAAAAATACACTTTCTTGTATATTTGATATTTTTCCTCGTGTTAAAGATTTTAAAGGTATTGGAACAAAAATTCAAACATAGCGATTATTCTCAAGGCTGCGCAGAGAGAAACCTAATTCTCTCTGCGCGCAGCCTCTTCCCCCACCATTCTCCATCATTGAAGCTTCTGCTTTAAAGTTCTCCACTACCCTTCGGGGTCCAATCGACAGCTCTCCACACACCTCACTGAGGTCCTCTCATACCCTAAAAGGGTCGCCGCCGCCTCTCCCCACCCTCTTACATGGTAGTTCCATGCCTCCACCATCGAAGCCCCGGCTTCAAGGTTCTCCACTACCTCCACGTGAGGTCCTGTCTACCCTACTTAGGGTCCACCGCCACCGTCATCGTCGTCCATTGCCGCCCACCAGCCGCTCTCTCACCCCGCGTCCTGCTTCCCGGACCTCTCGCAGCCACTATGGCCCTCCTGCCACTCCCCGGTTAGGGGCTCCATGCGCCGTGCCACCTAACAACGGCATGGGTCCGTTCCCCCGACGGATCTGGGATCCGGGAGGAAGGACGATAAGCCGGGGTCTGCCTCCACGACACCCGAAGTCGGGACCCTCGATCTCGAACAAACCGCTGCGGGTCGAATCGATGCTCTCGCCTTCTGCACTACTTCGAAAGATCAGGGCGAATCAAGACGAAGAATTGACGATACCAGATCGCTCCAATGGCACGGGGCCTAGAAGACCTGGCATCACAGTTTGGGTAGTCTGCTCTTTCGATCGTGTGCTAATTTCTTTTCCTGTTTTAGGTCGAATAAATTATTGGTTATTCACTGTGCTAGGTCGAATAACCTTTTGGCTCAATAAGTTTAGGACTTTGGTTTGTTATTTCCTTGTAACGTATGTTGGAACGATGGTAGGGACTTGTCTTGAGTTTTTGCCCACGATGTCAAGTGGGCTATTATTATGGGTCCATGAGCGTCGGGCTTGCTACGGTCGTCCCGGACATATATCTGGAACCCGAGGCGGTCACGCCTCATCCTGTTTGATTACCTTTTGGTATTAATGAAAATGTCCGGTTACCCGTTTCAAAATTTTTTTTTAAAGGTATTTGGAACAAAAAAGATCAAATTCGGACGAAAAAAACCAAGACCTCAAACCATTCGTCGGATGGGCCACCAGACCAAAAGCCATTCGGAGCATGTACTCGCCAAATGGGCCATCGAACCAAAACGTGTGTAGGGCGTGTACTCGCCAGACGCTCACCATTACACCGATTCCATCCGGTCAAGGAATCCGCCAGATGCTACCACCGGATAAACCGAGTCTGACCACATCCCTATATGATTTTCTAAATTTTTAGACTCTCTTTGAGTTAGAGAAAAATGAAGGAGATGGTACAAGATGTACGAGAATTTTAGGCACGAAATAGCTTGTATAAATAAGGGTCTTAGGCTTACGAAAAAGGGGTTTACTTGTACGCATTTGTAAAGAACACTTGGGGAAAGGTCGAGACCCTTGTATTTCTGAATAATGTAATTCCATTGTTCAGCATTTAAGAAGCTGAAGTTCTATATTTGCGGGTATTTAGGATCTATACTTGCTTATTGTTTTAATGTTTGTAACTTGCATGACAACTATATTGTATTCATTTATCGTGAGCATGTGTAATTAAACTCTTGAATTTATGATCATAGGGAATTAACGTATCATTCTATTCATTAATTAAAGTTCATCATTTTACAAATATTGCTTAATAAAGTAGGGTGAATTAGATGTATGTTCAATTCAATCGCTATGCATTACCAATTTTACAGGCATGTGTGTTCAGAATTATGCCTTTATCAAATGAGGTTGTAATCCTTACAATATAGAAGGGATAATAAAAACCAATAGCTATGACCTTATGCATGTCAAAGTTAGAAACTATCATAAAGCGTAAACACTTTGGGGGTCTACGTACTTTTCCATTCCTTCATATCTGAACCGATTTATGAACCTCAAGTTGCGGAACAGAGTCTTCCGACTGCGGATCCACATCTCAGTCCTGCTTTGCCGGAATCCGACGGTGAGTAGACTTCTCGGGATGTCCTGTTTGGTGGGAATCCCGTGAATCACGCCACTCCGTTGTTGGTCGATTCAAACGATGCGACTTTGAAGGGATTGGTTGCGATTCATATGGGATCCAATTTTGTTTCGGAGGAGACTTTGGTTTGACCTCCCATAGAGCCCAAACATGTCTTAGTGCTGGCCCAGAGTGTTGATGGGTTGCTTATGAGTGAAGCAACCCGTAGACCTCCAATATATTTAATGTCCGAGATAGTTTCGGGATCGGCTTCGGTAGGTCTGACTCATACTCGATTCAGGTAACAAGTGACATAATTCAGTATAAGGGTACCCCAAAGGCTGCTCCAGGTGGTGATTCCCCGGAGGGTAGTTGTAAGAACCGTCCCCGGTCGATCCCGATCGAACCAGTGAAATTTGGACGAAGTTTGACTTTCAGTCGAAAAAGTCAACCGAAGACTCCGGAAGTCATTCGGGACCTTTTCGGGGCCCAAAAAGCTTAGCCGTCATCACGGTTAGCTTAGTTGGGCCATTTCCTTTCGTTTGACTGTAATATTGGAAAAGTCAAATCTTGGTCAAACCCGAACCTTTTATCGACTAAAACGAGTAATATATTGTACTGATTTTTATTTAAGCCATGGAGTGGTCCCCACATGGCATGTGTCAAGGCTTGTTTGGAAGAGAAGAATTGGATGTGTTATGACCCTTATACCCTCCTTAGTGGGTTTAGGGGAGGAGTAAAGCTAAGGGGTATTTTGGGCACTATCCCTTTTAGGTTTTAAGCCCCATTTGGTGCCCATTTCAGCACAAATACCAAGGCAGCCGAAATTGGGAGAGAGAGAGAGAAGGAAATGGGTTTTTGAGGCTTGAAGAAGAAGGGAGAAAAATGGAAGCTTGAAGCCACTTTCTACCCAAAACCCCTCAAAGGCTCTTGATTCTTCATCCACTCATCATACTCAAGGTAAATCCTTTTCCTATTTTCGTTTCTATGGATTTTAGTTCTTGGGTTTTGGGGAAATTTGATGAACAATGGATGGTTTGGAGTTGGGAGTTTGGATGATGAAGTTTTGGAGGATTTTGATGTTAGATGATGGATTTAATTCGTATTTTTGGAGTTTTGATGAACACACATGGTGGGTTTTGAAGTAGAGACGTTTATGAACTGTTTTTGGAGCTTTAAAGGGTCATCCATGGATGTTTTGGGGGTTAAAATCGTGAAAACCCGAAGCTGGAGGAAGCAGATGGATGAACAGTACCAGGCGTCACGGCTCCATGACAGGAACCGCGACGGAGGACGTCACGGCTCTGTGAAGGAGACCGTGACGGCGTCAGACACGGCTCCGTGAGGAGAATCGTGACGGCGCAGCCCACGGATCCGTGGCAGACCAGTTTTGGTCCTTTTGAACCCTTTTCGCTCATTTTTCGTTTACTTCAAGAAGGTGTTTTTGAAACAACAAATGGAGTCTTTTGAACTTAGATGATTACACTTTGGTTAGCCTTTAATTAGAGTTTAATTGTGATCCAAGACCTTGGAACCGAGCTCGAGAGACGAGGACTACTTGGGACCCCGAGTGAAGACGGAGAGGAAGCTAGCTCAGACTTCTGCCACTAAGAGAATTGTTAGAGGAAGACCGTAAGGTAGGGAAAGTACTAAAATCCTCGTGTAATTTAATCCTTAGTATGCCTATTAGGTTAATAAAATTGAAAGGTCCTAGATTGCATATAGGATGCGAATAACTAGAATAATCGTCTTTTAATTATAGTAATAACCGGACGTGTCTAGTATGCATGCATAAGATGTGAATAACTAGTTTAACTCGCTTTCAATACTTGGGAAATTGCTTTACTGGTAGAAAGGCCGAGATGAGCCATAGGATTGGTTGTGGTTGCCTCACATGCCTTGCTTGCTTAGTCTTAGGCTAATTTAAGAGTCTAACGAAACTAGATAACTTGTATGCTTGAATGACTGAATGAATGCTTGGATGATTGTATGATTGAATGAATGATTGAGTGTAATTGATTGTGCCAAGTGGTATGATCGGGTGAGTGATAGACCGATGGAACGTGGTTGGTAAGTATGCCGGTAAGTGTAATTGTGGGTATGAATCCCGTGTGGTATGTATTGGTGAATCTGTGAATGTCTAAGCTTGGTTGTACGATGTGTTGACATGTGGTCTCTTGTGTGTGTTTACCCAGCGGGGCATTGGTTGGTTGATCCTGCGGGATATTGGTTGTGGACCCTGCGGGGCATTGGTTGGTTGATCCTGCGGGATATTGGTTGTGGACCCTGCGGGGCATTGGTTGGTTGATCCTGCGGGATATTGATTGGTGGACCCAGCGGGGCATTGGTTGGTTGATCCTGCGGGATATTGGTTGTGGACCCTGCGGGGCATTGGTTGGTTGATCCTGCGGGACATTGGATGGTTGACCCGGCGGGGCTATTGGATGGTTTACCCTGCGGGGAATGGCTACTTGAGATTCACCCGAGTGTATGCGTCCCGCGGGGGCATTACTTCGGTTCCCGATGATCAATGGTCCTTTGGGGGCATTTCCGAGAATCCCGACGATATGTGTCATTTCAGGGATATTTCCGGTGCCCCGATGTATGTGCCTCCTCTAGACCGAGGGGAAATCTGACATGACACGAGTACTCTTGTGGATCGTAGTATGGGATCCGATATGACGCAAGAACCTAGTTGTGGATCGAAGTATTGGACTTTGAGTAGTTGGCATGATATTTACTTGCTCCCATTTTAGTATTTATCAATTATTTACAGCACTTCTCACGTATTCTCTTAAAAGTTACCGTTATCTTTAAGAATGTGACATTGCTCTTATCTTTACCCGTTCCCTAGCATCTTATTGATTAAAAGTATTAATTGCAAATTGTGTCGTCATGCTAAGACAATTTTATTACTGTACTGGAGGTTAAATTGTTTTTCCCTACTGAGCGTAAGCTCATCCCCTGTTGTTTATCCATTGTTTGTACATGCATGCTTGATGGTTAGTGGACTCGAGGCTCGGGAGCTTCTGGATAGTTTGGGTATTTGTTATTAGAGACGTCATTGGTCATTTGTAATGAACCTTGTGTTTCACGTACTTTATTTAGAGCCTTGACTCTCATTCACGATTTGGAACCTATTATTCGAGTATTGGATCAGAATTTATCTGAGCTTTAAACCGGTTTTATTATATTTTGTTACTATTTATTTGTCAACTCAAGTCACGTCTCGGGTCCGGCCAAAACCAGATTTGGGGTGTGACAGTAGTCCTTGGAAGGAGGGTCTAAAGCCGAAACAGGAAAATCGGCCTCCCAAACACTTATATGATTTTTATAATGTTCAGTAGAAACAAGGGAATCGTTACTTGGATTGGGAAAGATGTGTTCGTCTCGTCGACATTGGGAAACAGGTTGAGCTAGGCCGAACTGGAAAATCTCAAGTTTCAGCTTTGCCTCATGAAACCGACGCATGGACTACAGTTCGTGAATTGGCTCCTAAGAAGAAAGATGCAATGATTCGTCGCTGACTTAGAGAGACGAGGATTGGCGGGTTTTCATTTTTGGTTTTTTGTTCCTTATTTTCTTAGGAAAAGGCTTAGCCTTTTAGCTCCCCTTACTGGAGCTCCTTTGTAATCGTTGACTTCCACCATGCTTCTTCTTGAATCGGGACATTCCGATTCCTTTTTTTTGGAATCGGTCTTATTAATAAAATTTTGAGCTTATAAAAAAAAATATGACGAATGTCGAAGGATTTACGCTGATAGATTCTAAATGGGGTTTTAAAAGGGAAGCCCACCCGGTTAGGACCATCTGATATATTCGTTGTCCTTAAAGTTTATATTCGTTTGCGAAATTACTTTTACTTAATGTTACAAATGTATGGAGGGATGTCTTGAGCTACGTGTTGAAGAGGGTGGTTTGTCGAAAGATGAGAATACAGGGTATGCTCTTGACTCTTGTGTTTTGGGTGGTTTTCGAGTTTTGTTTTCTTTGTCTCTCTTTAAGAGGTGATTTTGTTTTCGGTTGTTTTTGTAGTTATGCTCTCTTTTTGGTTGATACTTAGGTTCTCAAGTGTGTCTATTGTTTGATTTCAGTTTTTGCATTATCTTCGTATCTTAGAGCTGGTTTTTGTACTCGAGATAATTTTTAGCGGACCTTTCCTCTTGTCTATGCCTTGGAGTAATTAGTCTTGATTAATTTTCGCTTATATACAAAAAAAAAACAAATATATCATTTGCAATATGATCCTAGATTACTTCTCTCTAATTTACAAAATTGTCATGTTACTACTTATCTTTAGAATTTTATGCTCACAAGTGTTTCTACTAAAATTCAAAATTATCATCTCGAAAAGAAACAATTTAATTAACAAAGTGAGGTATATGGTATATAAATAAGGGAAAACTACCAATACCTACCTAAAACCATGCCCATTTAACTGATGTTTACCCTGAAGTTTAAAGTTAACTGATGCATACCATTAAGTTTCGAAAATGTAACTCAAAACCCCTCCGTCAGCTAAAATGACGAAAATACCCTCAACTACACTTCAATAATTATGTTAAAAAAATTATTTAAAAATTACTTTATATATATATATACTTATTAAATGACTTTATTTTTATTTAAAAAAATCACTTCATTTATATTTAAAAAAATCACTGAGGATATTTTCGTCATTTTAGCTGACATAAGGGGTTTTTAGTTACAGGTTGTAACTTTAGGGTATGCATCAGTTAACTTTAAACTTCAGGGTAAACATCAGTTAAGAGGGCATGATTTTGGGTAGGTATTGGTAGTTTTCCCTATAAATAAAGAATCACCTGAATAATCAACCATACTGAGAAAGACACGCTACTACCCAAAGATAAAAGAGCCCCCAAAACTGGGTTTTCAGACCTTTTGGGTGTGGTATCATGGCCTTGATCACGAAAAAGGTCGAGAAGGTTCACATTAGTTTTCCAAATACTAATCTCTAGGCCTTTGTAGAATGTGAGCATCATGCCCCCACCTATACTCAGGCATGTTCCCAACACCTTAGCCTTCCCTGTTATTGTTTTTAGTCCAACCGTCTCTAACCTTAGTAAATAGAAAACCTTAAATTAATTAAGTGTTCAGATCTTTATGTCTAGTTCAAGAAAAACACACCCGGGTCGATGTGTAGCTGAAACAGAAGGAGAAAGGGTAGGTACCTGAAACAAAAGGAGAGGACAAAGGTGATGACCGGAGTAAGGTTGTACATTGCAGAACTAAATGTAGCTGATGTCACTGCCATGCTTTTTACGAAAAAGGTCAGAGGCAAGAAACCACTGGAACAAGTCGTCACCAAAACAAACAGAAAAAGGTTAGCACATATGTATATGTAGGCTAACAGAAAAAGAGAAAGAGGTTTCCCTGGCACGTATAGATCATGTAGAAAGAGTGTCATACCCGAATAAACCAGTGAGAAAAGCTAGAAAGAGTATCATCCGCGTGAGCTTTGGCATGGTTTTCCTATCAAATTCAACAATTTCATGTATAGAAACAATTAGAATGCATGTCTGATTGAGAGGATCACGTCTTGTAAAAAAAATCTCAGAATACTATAAACAATTTTTTTTTAAATATATATATATATAACAAAGTGAAAAAGTGAATTAAGAAGAATAACGTATAAATTTCTCATGTGATGGGATCTCGAAGTCTCATAACGTTGTCCTCCTCCAAGCAATATCGGTTGAGGAAGTAAGGGAAGCGGTATTTCAGATGGGCCCAGATAAATCCCAAAGACCTGATGGCCCCAGTCCCTAATTTTACCAGTATTACTAGCCGACGGTACACGAAGAAGTCATCCAATTTGTACAACAAACGGCCCGTGAAGGCACCTTTTATTCCTCTCTCAATGCCAAAAATATGGTTTTAATCCCGAAAAAAGCACAACTCAATGCTGATAATTGATCTTTACCCAATCGCCCTCTATAACGTCGTATTCAAAATTATGTCCAAAGTATTAACAAACAGACTTAAACCCCTCCTCCAGGATATTATTCCCCCCCCCCCCCCCACCCCCCCACTCAAGGGGCATTCTTTCTTGGTCGTAGCATACAGAGCATCGTTCTTATCTCTTTCGAGATTATCTATTTTCACGCCGCAAAAGGATGTGGATTACATTGTGCATGACTCCGAAGTTGGATATAAGTAAGGCCTACAATAAGGTGGAGTGATCCATTCTACTCGCTATTATTCAACGTAAAGGTTTCTCAGTCGAATGGTGTGCTCTACTAGAAACTTCCATTGGATCAGTGTCATATTTGATTAGCTCGGGTGGCAAAGAAACTTCGGTCATCTACCCATCTCGGGGCATTCGACAAGGGGATCCTCTCTCCCCGTATTTCTTCCTATTTTGTATGTAAGCACTTCCCAGCTTCTGAGTGTGGCGTATGGAGAGGGGCGGATACATGGGGTGTTAGTGGCTTATGGGGTCCCTGTTGGGTCTCTTGGTAGGGTTGGAGATGAACCAACTCGCAGCGGAAAATCAATGAAAACCAAGAGACAATTAGAACCATGAAACAACTAACAAAGAATGGATTAACAAGAGAAAAATTCAGCACTAGTTCTTACCAAAACAAGAACACCGGTTAACGAATGATTGGCTTGAGTCTCCAAGACGCCTACGTATCCACATGGGAATCAAAGCCACGTAGTTCTTCTCTTTGAGGACTCAAGAACACAAAAATGGAGGAGGAAACTAGCCAAACCCGAAATGGCCATGGAAGAGGGAGAGAAAATGTGTTTCCTATTCTTGTCTTGTGTTTGTTATGTTGAAAAAAGATGACTTAAACATAACAAAACCCATACTTGTCCAACTAAAGGCATGGGACAAGTATGGTGTCAAGTAAGGTGTAAATAGGACAAAGTATGGCAAGACAAGATTGGGTTAGGTGGTGAATCACCAACACCTTAATCCTTGTCTTGCTTACTTAGTACTAATTAATCAAGACTTGATTAATTAGTTCCATGGGCCTTGGTTGCATGGGCCTTTCATGGGCTTCTTGGAACATGGCCGGTGACCATTTCCAATGAGGTCCCGTGATTCGCTCATCGCCTCTATGCCTTCCATACCGGAAATGTCCAACATTATCCGACGCGATCAATCCCAAGACTCCAAGCCTTGTCTCGATCCGTAAAGTCCTATTCACTTACGGGCACATGACCCAAAACCCAGTTTTGGTCATGTCCCGAGACAACTCCCTTTTGGCCATTCTCCATAAATGTGTCAATGAGTTTCATCCTCCGGTGTGACCCTTAGGTTTATGCATGTCAATAGATCAACGTAAAATCCCATTTTACTTGATCCTATTTAAGTGGCAACTAACGAGACTTTAGTATTGCCTGACACTACATAACGAATCGACCCTGTCGATTCTAACCTTTCCGTCGTCCCTGTCATTATCCTTTTATCTCCGATATCCTGATTGAGATAAGGCATAGAGCCGTCATCCTTATTATTCTCAATCACCGTTCCTTGATATGTGAGATGACTGAAGATATGATACCCAGTATCATGTGCATGGCCATGCTATTCTTCCAGTCACTCTCGATCAAGTGGCCGAGAACCGATATCTTTCCCATACCTTAGTATGAGGGATAAATCCCTTAGCCGTCTTTCGTGTCACTCATGTAGCCCGTCCCCAAGCCAATCCTGGCCGTTATGGAAGCCCTGTTACGGACAACGTTAGGCTCAGGTCAAACTCAGTTGTTGACTACATAGCGATCACAAAGACTCCTTGGTCTAAGGATACATGACAAGCTACAACACTGAATATGTTCATGACTTAATCTATGGCACATATTCAGGGCGGGTCGTCCAATATCATGTCCCACATGATATCTATGATCAGACTCCGGAATCCCATTCCAATGACTAACAGAACGTAAGCCATAAAGAGCCATCTTTCATACTAGTCGCTTCTAGTGAAGCTTTGTTGACTAGGGACCCATCGAGTGTGATCTATCTCGATCTATGGTTCTATTCGCATGGTGGGCATAGATCAGAGCACACATCGATATATTACTCCAACACATAAGTAATATAAAGCCGCTTTAATTTTATTGCTAACGATGATATATACATTTGGACATTTAGGATTGAACTACGGGCACTAAGACTAACAGTCCCAACTGTCTCTCATTTATTATTTCTTGGCGATTGCTATATCTTTTCCAGAGAAACCTCGGACGAGGCAGAAAGTGTTTACAAAGTTTTTTTTACCTTTTTGACAGGTTATAACGGTAGGTTCTCATGTATTAGAAATTATCTATTTTCTTTAGCATCAACACCCCCTTGAGACAAGGGTGGCATGTTGTACCATGTTAGATATTGGAGAGATCTTCGAAGATTCTTTGTATCTAGGAGTTCTAAACATGGAGGGTAGGCACAGATCCTGTAGTTAGTAATATCTTGGGGATATGATTACAAGGAATATTCAATATTGGGACGACAAGATTCTTTCCTCAGAAGAGCGTGAGGTAGTGATCCGAGTAGCCTCAATTCTATCCCAGTCTACATCATGTTCATCTTCAAAGTATCAAGAAGCATTACAGATAAGATACATATCAGCCTGGCTAAGTTTTGATGAGGGGGTCATCCTCCACTAGTAAACCAATTATATGGAAGGATTGAGACAAATTTTTCCGTCCAAAGATTAAAAGGGGGTGCGGTTTCGCCACTTTCGGGATGTTAACTTGGCATTATTGGGAAAGCAGACATGGAACCTTCTCCATCGATCAAATTTGCTAGTGGCTAAGGTCTTAACGACACATTGTTATTTGGGGGAAATTTTCTATCGGCAATATTCGGCCAAAACCTGAGTTTTACTTGGTCAAGCATCCATGCGACTAACCTCTGATGATTTTTTGCCTCAGGCGTGCTATTGACTGTAGAATGGATAAACATGTTTTACAACAGTCGAGGCTGATGAAGGAATCACCCCACGTTTGATCTAATTCCCAACCCTGATATACTCCCGATCGTTAGGTTGATGATCCCTAGGACCCGCCCTTGGGGCGTACCTTTCATCTGTCGACTGTTCTCACCAGCGGACCAAGACAATATCCTCAACATTCCCCTCTCGGCCACCCTTATGAAGTATGAATGGTAATGAGTGAATAAACCAAAATGAGTGTACACTACTTGGGATAGTTACCTACTCCTAAGCAGGACCAGATCCCAAACAAGACCGTCAGTCCAACCTCCCATCTGGTCAGACATATGACAGCTCCCTGTCCAACCTCGTCTTCGAATTATCTTATGGAGAGCACTCTCTGGAATTGTAGGTGACTGACAACCTTCTTAGACGTTATGTTCCTATCTCGCCCAACTATCCCATCTGTGAGCGACATCCTGAATCCATTATCACCTTTTTTTATACTGCCGCTTTGCCTAGTGTTGTTGGTATTTCGTTCGGGTCATTACCTCACACCCCTCAATCTTTTTATTCCCCGAAGGATGGGGCTTATTCACGGACGATGCATCATTGAAGTGTCAGACTCGGATTCTCTACTGATTATGGGAGATATATGGAAGACCAAAAATGCAAAAGTACGGAAGATATCACCCCCTCCTATAAGAATTCAGTCAACAACATCTGCTCATATTGTAGCATGAGAATCATCGTTGTCTGTTGATGAGACTCTTCCTCGACCAGTAGGGGCAACCCCGTCAAGAGATTTATGTTATCGCTGCCAGGATGGAAAGCAATTAATGTTGATGGTGCGACTTTTGCGGATACCGGGTAGTCAGGGTGAAGTTTTATAGCCCAATCAAACACGGGTGTGGTGCTGGTCGCGAGTAACAGAACTGTCCCAGCTCTCTGGGATACCCCCATGATTGAAGCGCTGCAATAAGTAGGACTCTTGAATGTCAAAGTCCACAACTGATCTATAGTTTGCTACCGATCAGATGCGTAAGTGGTTGTCCACATGGTTAACTCAACAACACCCATTCTCTCTCCCTTGAGAGCTATCACACATGATATTCATGTACAACTCTCTCAAGTCGAGGAATTTATCCTTATGTTTGTTAAAAGGGCAAAGAACAATTTTTTTCATTAATTTACCAGAGAGACTCGTTCATCTCATGGCCTATTATAATCGGATCATTCGTTGCTTGATGCACTTATATGTAGTCTCTCTACTAATATTCAATAAACAAGAGTATCTTTAGTTAGGAAAACATATTTGTTCTAAATATAACCACCAAATGGAATTGGTTTGTTTTCCATGTGATGTGAGAGAGTGCTTGCACCACCATTTCTCCGACACGAATGAAGTTGTATATTATATTAGCCTGATTGTATAATACATAATTAACTGAAGAATTATAAAAGGGAATAATTAAGAAACACCTTTCGAAGAAAAGAGCAAGAGAAGCGACAAAGGCGGTGGCAAGCAACAATCTGTAGGTAACAAGAACGGTGAGGTTGGCGCCATCTTCAATAGCCAGCTTGAAAAGCATATTCATGACAGCAGTCCCAAACTGGAGACCCACCATCACAAATGCTGGCTTCATCCCATGCAAACACTTCCCCATTATTTACAGAAATCAGAGAGTAAATATATATGTAAGAAGAGTAACTGCAGAGAGATCAGAAAATGGAGTTGAGTTGGTATTTATAATGCCTATACATGAATTGCAGACATGGAGTAAATACGTGCATCTGTATGTGTTGCATGCATTATTGACGATTCTTGTTTCAATAAATCTCCAGTTTTTCTGAAATTAACCTCATCAGTCAGTGCTTTGAAAAATATGAGAGATACGTGCCGAGGGAGCTACAATTCGTATATAATACATCATTTTGTTGCTCTTCAGGAGGTTTATATCCTTGAATAATGCCTCCTATTCTGCAAATAATCTTAAGATATTAGTTTTTCAAGTTTTTTTTCTTTCCATAACTCATCCCTTTTTACCAACGGCAATGGGGTTGATTAATTAGGGGCGTTTTTTTCCTCCGCATAACTTGTTCTTCGAATGTATTTTCATACCCGACTTGGTTCTGAATGTGTGTATGTAGGGGATGCATAAATAACTAATATCGGCTTTTACTATTGAATTTTGAAATTCTCGATTATCATGTTAATTAATAATTAAATAAAAGTATATATAAAACCTCAAATAAAAAATCTTCTAAAAATCTGGAGCGGCAAAGTGCTTCTCTTTTTTTCACTTTTACGATTTTGCGCCGCCAGCGATCGCTACACCAAAACTCATGCAAATCAGCCCGTCAGCACTCACTCCCTCCATCTCGCGCACCACTATCAACATGCAATAATTTCATATCCTTCGTCACCGGAAACATCAATAATTTTGTTCTACCCAAGACGATTTCGTTGAATATCCGTATAACATGTTTCCTAATCCAGTGATCATGTCGGTGGTTTGATCTCAAGCCATTCCCCCGGCCTTATTAACGGTGTTTGCCCTGAGCGACCCGGCAAAGGGAAACTCGACCATCTACTCCGTCTCCTGTGCCGCCTCCTTTTTTTGATCCACTTTCACCTTCGTCTCAATCACCGTTGTTGCCCCCAACGCCACTGTTCTTTAAGCCGCCTCCCCGTCCAGCACCTACATCGCAACAAGTCATCCCATCCCCTTGTTTACCGCTCACGCAGATCCTAGGCTTGCAAGATTCAATCACGGCTTCGACCCTAGCCCCCTACGGCACAATCGCCTTTCCCCCTATCGATCGACAGGCCATCACCAGCATCATCGCCTCCGACTCCAGAGACATCGATTTGGAAACCACAAATGTAATCATGTTTGTCACCACTAGCGCTGCCACGACCACATCCTTTATCACATGAACCGCTATCGTCCTCGCGTCCCCCACCACCAGAGCCGCCAACTCCATCTTCTCCTCCGCCATTAGAGCCCCCACTGCTACCTCCTCCTCCGCCACCCGAATCGCCGCCTTCGCCTCCTGGACGCCTTTATTTAACACGTGTTTGCTTCCTCAGTCCCTTACTGATCATTCACAATCATAAAGGCCCGACCCTAGATCAAGCACCATGACTGTGGCGTATCCGATCAGTCGAGGAGTCTGCACAAAGAATACTCATTCCTATCTGTTGGACGGGATCCTGTCACCTCGTTTGGAGTTAGGGAAACTGGAATCAACAGTTGCTCATGTTGGCCACTGTTGAAACATTTAGTTTGTGTAAATGTGGTGGATGCCACATTGATAAAATATAGAACAAACTTAAGTGTTTGTATAGCAATGTGTCCATACTCTAATTAAATTGAGTATGTGCCAAGTGATCAAGTTATTGGTAGATTTGTCATGATTATTATTAAATTATATTAATCAAGACTATGGCACTTGGGTACTTGGGGCATGTGTGTCTGTAAAGACCTGAAATTTTATTTCGATAATTTATCGTTGAGAACGTCGTCGAGTTGGGGAGCGAGTCGATTATTAGATCGATTGCAAAAAAAAAGGGAGAAAGAAGCATTGGACCTGGCTGGCTCAGACCCAAGTCTGCTCAATACGCACGGGCCGAGCCCGCCCACGCACGCATGACCAGGCCCAAGCCACTCGAGGCCCAATGTCCAACCCTAATCCCTTCACGCGTCTCTTCATCTCCAACCGCACACGCGAACCGAGGATCACGTTTCTCCGTCCTCGAAACCTCTCTCTCTCTCTCCCAATTCAGATCTCGGTCCTCTCCCCATCTCAGATCTTCCAATCTCTCACTCTCACTCTCACACTCAAGCTCCTTCCATCCTCCTTGACGTCGTCCTCTACAGCCCCGTCTCCGTGTGAATCAATCGACGCTGGCGAGCGAGCTGCACCGAGAACCTCGCGTCCCGTTTCTTCTTCACCGAGCCCGAGCCCCAAATCGCATCGCGTGGTGTCAGGCTCTACGCACAGGTGAGCCACGCACCAGCCTTGTCTCCTCCGCCTGTGAATCGTACGTATGCGAGGTCTCGTCGGACGGAAACCCTCACGGCGTCTCAAACTGCGCCGGAGAACTTGACTCAGATCCATGGCCGAGCTCGAGTTCTGGCTCCGTGAGGGCGAGTTTCATCACAGGGCGAGGGCCACCGGATAACTTCACCGGTCCGGCGACGGGAACCACTCCCAACGTCGCCACGGCTCCTCCGAGCACTTCGCCGCCGCCGTCGCCGGGGAACTCTACAAACCCTCGCCGCCCCGACCTTGTACTCGAGCTGGACCAATAGTGAAACGGGCCTTGGGCCAACCTAGTTGGGCCTCAGGCAGGCCGGTCAGGCCTCGGCCCATTTCGGTCAGACCTGGACTTGGACTCGGGTTCGAGTCGGGTCCGGAACTGGGTTCGGGTCGGCCCTAGGTCCGGTCGGGTCATGCTTCTAGACCGGGTCAGATCCGGGTCTGGTTCTTGGATCAACGTCGGACCGGTTTTAAAGATTAATTATTTTTAAAATCAGATTTAATTAAATAATAAATTAATTTATTTGACTTAAAATTGGGATTTTTAAAAGACGTTTTGGACAATTTCGAAGACCTTGGACTATACCGGGACTGACTTGGTATTTTATCTTTTAAACCCAGCACGACTAGAGTTCGCCCGAGAACTTGGTCTTTGCCCGAGAAGTCGGAGTTGGCCCGGTCGTCAGCAGCTAGGAGTATTATTAGAGGAAGACCACAAGGTAGGGAAAGTACTGAACTCCTCGTTTAAATAACGCTTTAGTATGCCTATTAGGTTAAAAAATTTGGAAAGGTCCTAGAGATGCATATAGGATGCGAATAACTAGAATAACCGTCTTTCAATTATTGATAACCGGACGTGTCTAGTATGCATGCATAGGGTGTGAATAACTAGTTTAACTCGCTTTCAATACTTGGGAAATTGCTTTATTGGTAGAAAGGCCGAGATGAGCCATAGGGTTGGTTGTGGTTGCCTCACATGCAATGCTTGCTTAGTTTTAAGATGATTTAATGGTCTAATGAAACTAGATAAATTGTATGCTTGAATGATCGAATGAATGCTTGGATGATTGTATGATTGAATGAACACATGAATGAATGAATGATTGAGTGTAATTGGTTGTGCAAAAAGAGTATGATCGGGTGAGTGATGGACCGATGGAACCTGGTTGGTAAGTATGTAGGTAAGTGTAATTGTGGGTATGAATCCCTTGTGATGTGTGTTGGTGAATCTGTCTCTTGTGTGATTGATCCTGCGGGATATTGATTGTGGACCCTGCGGGGCATTGGTTAATTGATCCTGCGGTATATTGATTGTGGACCCTGCGGGGCATTGGTTAGTTGATCCTGCGGGATATTGATTGTTGGACCCTGCAGGGCATTGATTGTTGATCCTGCGGGATATTGATTGTTTGACCCTGCGGGGCATTGATTGGTTAATCCTACGGGATATTGGTGGTGGACCCTGCGGGGCATTGATTGGTTAATCCTGTGGGATATTGGTTGTGGACCCTGCGGGGCATTGATTATACTCCCCGATGTGCGTTACCGGGAAGACGTCTAGGCCGATGTGCGTTTCCGGTATGGCGTGTGATTGTTGACCCTGCGGGGCATCGGTTGGTTTACCCTGCGGGGAATTGGTTGGTGGACCCTGCGGGGCAATTGAATGGTTTACCCTGCGGGGAACGGTTAGTTATTGATTCACCCGAGTGTATGCGTCCTGCAGGAGCATTACCTTGGTTCCCTATAAAATATAGTCCTTTGGGGGCATTTCCGAGAATCCCGACGATAAGCGTCCCTCAGGGATTGTTACCGGTAGCCCGATATATGTGCCTCCTCTGAACCGAGGGAAAATCTGATATGACATGAATACTCTTGTGGATCGGAGTATGGGATCCGATATGACACAAGAACCTATTCGTAGATCGGAGTATTGAGGATTTGAGCTGTTGGCGTGATATTCACGTGATCCCATTTTAGTAGTTATCAAATCTTGCAACGCTTTTCATTTATTCTCCTGAAAGTTACCGTTATCCTTAAGAATGTGATATTGTTCTTATCTTGCCTATTTTATAGCATCATTTTGATTAAAAGTATTAACCGCAATATATGTCGTCGTGCTAAAGCGGTTTTATTACTAAATTGGAGGTTAAATTGTTTATGATTTTCCCTACTGAGCGTAAGCTCACCCTTATTTGTTTTATTTACTGTTTATACAGACATGCTTGATGAGTAGTGGACTCGAGGCTCGGGAGCTTCTGGATAGTTTGGGTATTAGAGACGTCATTGGTCATTTGTAATGAACCGCATATTTTTTGTACTCTATTTAGAGCTTTGACTCCTATTTATGATTTGGAACATGGTATTCGAGTATTTTATCGGAACCTCTTGAATATGTAATCGGTTTTATTATTCTTTTGGTATTACTTTACTATCAATGTAAGTCATGTCTCGAGTTCGGCCAAAACCGGATTTGGGGCGTGACAATTTGGTATCAGAGCCAGGTTTCATTTTGAACGTGTTTTCAAAACCTCGGACCGACGTCAATTAGGTGGGTAGAGTTAGGTGGTCTAAGTCGTGGTACTCAGTGACGCAAGTTGGAAACATTAGATGCGTAGAGTTGGAACGACACGAGTCTTGATTGTTTCAATGTTTGTTTAAGTTTGAATCTTTTATTATACGATGGTTGCATTGCTTGGCTGGTATCCTATGCCCTATTGGCTGTATGTTACAGTGATCGGTGATGCCGAACGGTTGAGATTGAGATTGGTTTAAGGAGCGATGCTTAAGCTTGGTGGTTTGTATGAGTTGTGTATTGTGCCCTATTGGAAATTGAATGCCTTTATTGTTTATTTACCGAGTGGGTATGATGGTCTGTTATGTTTATATTGTTAACTATCCCAATGCTTCGTGACCTGGGGAACCTAGACCGAGAGATATTCCTGTATGGTGCGTTACCGTCTTATCCGATGCTCCGTGACTCGGAAAGACTGGTTCCATCTCGATGCTACATGATATTATTGTCTTATCCTAGGCTTCGTGATCCGGAAAGACTAGTTCCACCCGATACTTCGTGATATTATTGTCCTTCCCGATGCTTCGTGTTCCGGAAGGACTGGTTCCATCCCGCTGCTTCGTGATCCGGGAAGATTGAGGCCGACGGTTGTTCCGGCACCATACTTTACTATATTATTCTGATGTTGCGTGTTCTGGAGTGATGAGTGATAAGGTTGAAATGTGACTTATTGAAGTGTTGACTTGTTGAAGTGTTGACTTGTTTAAAATGTTAACTGTTATTTAGGGATTAAAGTTGAAACGATGACCCAATTGGATGTAAATTGAATAAAGGGTAGAAACCCGAGTGGTACTGCGGTACGTTACTGTGGAGTGTACTTTGATGATTGTGGTGTGCCTGGTGTGACAAATGTTGTGTGAAATTAATTATTGGATGTCCCGCTTAAGCGGAGGGTTAGTGGAAAATACGAACGGGTCATGCCGAAATTTCTTGGAAACTGAAGTGTTTGTACTATCACGGGATGACTCAGGAGCGCCACTGTAGTCGAGCGGGATAGGGGGATGTCAAGTGGTTACAACGAGATTCGGGGACGCCTGAATCAGGTTGTAACGACGTGAGATCGACATGAATGTCATAAGAGAAAAGTAAGGTGTTGAGATTTATGAAAAGAGTTGAGACTCATGGGAAGGAAATTGAGGATATAACTGGTGGAATTGTGGTCATATGATTTGAACCCCACATGATGGGAAGATACCCGACCGAGACGTATACCGGTCTGGTATATTGATTGTGTGATTTGATTGAAACTGTACCTCCTGTGGGAGTTGGATGAATTACTTGCTTGATTGAATTGGTTGCGTGATGTGTGAGAATGTCCCTTTATGATAAATCGAACCACTTGAGTTAAATTGAAATATGAATATATACGTTATAAATGCAACGAGTACACAAGATGTCCCGTGTTTACATCCCGAGAGGGACCAGGAGCCGCCCAGTTGTGGGGCAGAGCTAGACACCAGCTGTTGGGCAGGCAGGGGCAGCGAGTGCCCAAGGTGCTGCTTCCACAGAGCACCAGAGATTTGAGGGTGGACCGCCAGGGTCACCACCTAGAGTTTCTCCAGTCGTAGAGCCGACTCAACCGGCCCCTCTAAAGGAGGTGGTCCGCGCAGTACTATCAGCGCTCAGCAGGAGACTGTTGTACCGACACCAAAGTCTGTGCCTACTGCCGACGCAGTCACTACCGAGAGACCAGGCCAGATGGATAGATACACGGCCCATGCTCTCAGGGATTTTCGTAGGTTAGGTGCACCAATATATTCCGGGAGTTCAGACCCCGAGATAGCTGTAGTATAGTTGGAGCGGATTACCCGCAACCTTGATACTTCTTGAGTATTTTGATAGTCGCTTGAGTATCTTTTTCGCAACCTTTCAGCTTGAGGGAGAAGCATGATACTGGTGGCTGCATGTACAGGCCAGGGTTGGAGATGACTTTCATCTGTTCAGTAGACTGTTCCTGGAACAGTATTTCCCTCGAGCTGTTCGAGATGACCGACACCAGCAGTTTTTGGATCTGCGGCAGAGAGGGATGACCGTCTCTGAGTATGAGGTGAGGTTCACATGTAAGACCCGCTCACGGTCGAACCAGTGACTTTTCAAGAAAGTTCGACTTTCTAACGGAAAAGTCAACCGATGACTCAAGAAGTCACTCGGGGCTTTTCTGGAACCCAAACGACTTAGCCGTCATCACGGTTGGCTTAAGGGGATAATTTCCTTTCGTTTGAGTATAATGTTGGAGGAAGTCAAATTTAGTCAAAACGGGACTTTTTATCGACTAAAGCAATATTTTTATTGGGCTGGAAATTATTTTGGAAAACTAAAAGAACCTACTTGGACACTTGTCCCTTTTTGGTTGAAAGAGAGAAAGGGGAGTGGTCTTGGACCATTATACCCTCCCAAAAGCTTCTACAAGGGACTCTAGCTAAAGGGCTTTTAGTCATTTAACACATCTAGGTATTATATGAGTTTGGAAAAGCAAAACCAACCCAATTTTGGTGGTGTAGCCGAATCTTGGAGGAGAAGAAAGGGAGAGGAGCTCCCATGGAGCTTTGAAGAAGAAGCAAGGGAAAAGAAGCTACTTGAAGTCTTTCTCTAACCATCCCTTCTCCAAATCCTTACCATCTTCTTCATCTCACACTCCTAGAGGTAATGGAACTCTCTAATTCTCTTTTCCCTTCATCTCTTTTCATGGGTCTTGGTTGAAAATTGCTAGATGTTGTTAGGTGTGAGTGGAAATGGTGTGAGATGATGTTGTTGAGAAGCCTTGTTGTGTTTTTGTGGGAAATCTTTAGTTTGTTGGAGCTTTTGAGTTGTTTATGATTTGATGAATCATTATAAACTTGCTTATTTGTTGATTCCTACCATGGGTAGAGGAGTATTGGAGGTATTTGACTATTTTGGGAGTTAGAAGTGGTAAAATTTTGGGTTTGAAGGTGGTTTTTCGGAGAAAAGGAGCAGGAGGTTGAAGAAGGGCGAAACTGCCTTGGAGCGCCACAGATCCGTGACGGGCCAAGTCGGGGCTCCGTGAGGGAGTCTGTGACGGCACTCGTCACGGCTCCGTGACGGTAACCGTGAGGGTTGGTGTCACTGGTCCGTGACCAGGTCCGTGGCCGAGCAGGGTGGGGGTTTCTTTGAGGGTTTTTCACCTTGTTTGACCTTGGTTTTGAGCTGAACTGTAAGACCCGCTTCCGATCGAACCGGTGACTCCGGAAACCACTCGGGACTTTTCCGGAACCCAAACGGATTAGCCATTATCACGGTTGGCTTCAGGGGAGAAAACCCTTTCGTTTGAGTATAATATCGGATAAAGTCAATTTTGGTCAAAACGAGACTTTATATCGACTAAAGCTTCTTTTTAAAAAAAGTGCTGGAATTTAAATTGGAAAACTAAATGAGCTAGAGGGACACTTGTCTTCTTTTGGTTGAATGAGAGAAAAAGGGATAGTCATTGTCCCTTTTACCCTCCTAAAAGCTACTACAAAGGAATCTACCTCAAGGGCCTTTAGGTCTTTACTTCTTCTAGGTATTATATTGGATTGGAGAAGCAAAATCAAGTCATTTTCTTCTTGTTGTAGCCGAAACTTAGAGGGGAAGCAAGGAAGGAGAGCTCCCATGGAGGTTTGAAGGAAAACCAAAGAAGAAGGAGTCATTTGGGGTCTTCCTCTAGCCATCCACCCTCAAAATCACTAGCATCCTCTTCATCTCATCATTCTAGAGGTAATGGAACTCTCTAATCCTCTTTTCTCTTCATCTATTTTTCTTGGGTTTTGGGTGAAAAGGGCTAGATGATGTTGGGTTTGAGTAGAGATGGTGGGAGATGATGTTGATGATGAACCTTGTTGGATTTTGGTTGAGAAATCAATAGTTGTTGGAGATTTTGAAGTGGGTTTGATTTGATGAATCCTTGGAAGCTTGTTTGTGTGTTGATTCCTACCATGGGTAGAGGAGTATTGAAGGATTTGGACTGTTTTGGGAGTTGGAAGGGGTAAATTTCTGGGTTTAAGGGTGGTTTTTCAGAGTTTTGGAGCTGGAGGTTGAAGAAGGGCGAAACTGCCCTGGTGCGCCACGGATCCGTGACGGATCCCGTGACGGGCGATGTCACGGCTCCGTGAGGGAGTCCGTGACGGTAACCGTGAGGGTTAACGTCACGGATCCGTGACCAGATCCGTGACCCACCAGGGTGGGGGTTTCTTGAGGGTTCCTGAGGGTTTTGGCATCTTGGTTTTGAGCTGAACTTTGGAAGGGTTTTGGGGGTCTTTCTTTCTGTTTGAGTGGAGCCTAATTAACGTTTCTTTGTGTCCAAGACGTTGTGGATCAAACTAGAGGAGCAAGGATCACGCCGGGAACCGAGGAAGGAGCAAAGTAGTGATCACCGGACTTCATCAAAGCGTTGAAGAGGAGGACCTTGAGGTAGGGAAAGCCTTAACCTCTCGTTTATCGTGCTTAGTATGCACGCTAGGTTAATAAAAAGGGAAAAGGTCCTAGGTATGCCTATAGGATGCGAATAACTAGCATAATCGTCTTTCATTTTTCTAATAACCGGAAGTGTCTAGTGGTGACCGATTAGGATGCCAATCTAGTGTATTTCGCTTTTAACACTTGGGTTATGATTGTCTTGTAGAGGAGCCTTGGAAAAGCCCTCGGATTAGTTGCTTGTTAGGATCACATGCTTGTTTGTTAATTGCTTGGTGGATAGGCTAAAGAGTCTAACGAAACTAGTAGAATTGCATGTATGCATGCTCTCTTGAAGGTTCTTATAATTGGTTGATTGTACTCGTACTTGTTCGTTGATTGTATTCGATTCATTACTTGATTTACTCGAATGCTTGTTTGGAGCATCGAGTATGACTGGTTGTACCGAGCGGTGCAATCAGGTGATCGATGCCCCGGTGGTTCGAAACTGGTAAGTGAACGGTAAGTTGGGTTTGTGTGATTGGTGTGCTATGTTTGCGTGATTTTCGCGTACTGCTTGTTGTGGTGAATTGGTGATGTGTGGACTATGGTTGGAATTGAATTGGTTATTGTTGAGTTGGTATCATATCGTGATTGGTTAAGTGCGTATTCAATTATTAATTGCTTCTTATTAAATTGTCCAAGTGTATGCTCTCCATGGGGGTAATACCTTGGTTCCCAAGGACATAAAATCCCTTGGAGACGTTTCTGAGAATCCCGATGATAAGCGCCTCGAAGGGTTGTTTCCGGTCGCCTCAATGTTATGCGTCTCCTCTGGATTCGAGGGAAAATCCGATAAGACACATCATGTGGATCGGAGGGTGGACACTTCATGTGCCTCGACATTGGTTGATTTACCTGTTACCTGTGTATGCTAAATTGGCTTTGTTTGACTTGTTGATTGCTCTCATTGAACTGAAGGCCCGTCTTGTTAAGTGTTTTCCCTACTGAGCGTAAGCTCACTCCTGTTAGTTCATTGTTGTGTTTACAGGTTTGATTGAGGAGTAGAGGCTTGGGAGCTTCTCGGTGTGGGTTCCGTAGAGACTTCATGTTTACTTTCCTTTGTTTAAGAACAGTTTTTGCAAGACTTATTATTACACCCCCGGAGGGTTACTTATACTTTACGTTGGATTTTATGGATTGAGGTACTTATTGGAGGTCTTCAAGATTTAATTATTGTTCGATTGGTTATCTGTCTTCTTCTACCCGTCATGCCTCGAGTCCGGGCGATAACCAGATTTGGGGCGTGACATGAACTTTGGAAGGGCTTTGGGGGTTTTGCTTGCTGTTTAAGTGGAGTCTAATTTACGTTTCATTGTGTCCAAGACTTTGGGACCGAGCTAGAGGAGCAAAGATCACGCCGGAACCCGTGTGAAGAATGGAGTGGTGACCACCGGGCTTATCATCAGAGTGTTGAGAGGAAGACCACGAGGTAGGGAAAGTCTAACTTCTCGTTTAAATGCTTAATATGCATGTTAGGCTAATAAAATTGGAAAGGTCCTAGAAATGCCTATAAGACGCGAATAACTAGAATAATTGTCTTTCAATTACTAATAACCGGAAGGGTCTAGTAATGCATGCTTAGGATGCCAATCACTAGTGTAACTCGCTTTCAATACTCGGGAATTGTTTTACTGGTAGGGCGGCCTTGGCAAAGCCCTCGGATTAGTTGTGTGCTAGGATCACATGCTTGGTTGTTTGTTTGCTTAGTGGATAGGCTAAGGAGTCTAATGGAACTAGTTGAATTGCATGCTTGAATGCTCGATTGAAGGTTTTCATGATTGGTTGATTGAACTCGTGCTTGACTGTTGAATGTATTTGAATGATTGCTTTATTCCTTAAATGGTTGATTGGAGCATCGAGTATGACTGGTTCTACCGAGCGGTGCAATCAGGTGATCGATGGACCGATGGGTCATGACAGGTAAGTGAACGGTAAGTTGAGGTTATGTGATTCGTGTGCTGTGTGTTGTGGTGAAACCGTGATTCGTGTGCTGTGTGTTGTGATGAAAGTGTGACTCGTTTAGGTTGATTACTTCGTGTTTGCTTGAGTATATTATCCTTTATATTTGACTATCATTGAATTGCCCAAGAGTATGCTTCTTATGGGAGTTATACCTTGGTTCCCGAGGACATATAGTTCCTTGGAGGCGTTTATGAGAATCCCGATGATAAGCGCCCTCAGGGGGTTGTTTCCGGTAGCCTCAATGATATGCGTCTCCTCTGGACTTGAGGGAAAATCCGAGAGGACACATCATATGTGGATCGGAGGGTGGTGACTCCATGTGCCACGGCATTGATTAGATTACCTATTGCCCGTAATTGTTAAGAGTTATTTAGTTGACTTTGCTGATGAAATTATTGAGTTTAAAGTCCACCTTGTTATATATTTTCCCTACTGAGCGCAAGCTCACCCTTTTGAGTTTATTGTTGTGATTACAGGCTTGATTGAGGAGTAGAGGCTTGGGAGATTCTTGGTGTGGGTGTCTTGTTAGAGACTTCGTTTATGTTTTTACTTCAGTTTTTGAACAAACCATGTTGGAGGATTATTATTACACCCCTGGAGGGTTTTATTTATGTTTTAAACTGAGTTATTCTGATTGGAGACTTATTTGAAGGATTTATGAAATTGTTGTCGGTTAAAGAGTGTTGAAAAACGTATTTACTCACGTCCCGGCTCGAGTCCGGACAAGAACCGGATTTGGGGCGTGACAATTTGGTATCAGAGCCTGGTTTCATTTGAAACAGGTGTCTTGTGAACTGGTTTTCAAAACTTGGACCGAAGTCAATTAGGTGGGTAGAGTTAGGGAGTCTGAGTCGTGATACTCAGTGACGCGATTTGGAAACATTGACGCGAAGAGTTGGAACGACATGCGTCATGAGTCGCTTTAATGTTTGTCCTAAATGAAATCTTTACACTGCAATGTTTGCATTATTTGATTGGTATCCTCTCCCTAGCGATCGGTGAGGCCGAATGGTTGAGATCAGAATTTGATTAACGGGCAGTGATCGACCCGCTAGGCATTCGTTGTAGAGTGAGCCAATTGGTGGTGGTGTTGCCATTCTAGTGGATCATTTCTGAAAAATTTTCGGGTTGTAGTTTGGTCTGACTCAACTGTTGACATGTTGATTGCCCACTATTCTGGAGCATGAGTACTCCATGTGTGCTTTTATTGAGTGTTTTAGGGATGGGCATGAGAACCATGTATTCCGTTGTGTGAGAACCTTGGGTGGGGCACGAGAACCCCGTATATCGTCTGTGTTGAGGATGTTGGTGGGGCACGAGAATCCCGTGTGCCCGTGTGTGGCGAGTTTGGGGCACGAGAACCCCGTGTGCCCGTGTGTGGCGAGTTTGAGGCACGAGCACCCCGTAGTATTTGGGAGCACGAGAACTCCGTTTATTGATTGTGTTATGTACTTTGGGAGCACGAGAACTCTGTTTATTGATTGTGTTGTGTACTTTGGGGAGCACGAGAACTCCGGTTATTGGCTTTGTCGTGTAACTTGAAGAGCATGAGCACTCTATGTATTGACCGTGTGGTGTCTTTGGCCGAGCATGAGAACTCTGCGTACTTTTGTCGTGTGAAATTGTTTGGTAAATGTCCCGCTTAAGCGGAGGTTTAAAGGAATTTACGAATAGGTCATGCCGAAAGTTTGGTAGAACTAAAGTGTTTGTACTATCACGGGCTGACTCAGGGGCGCCACTACAGTCGAGCGTGATGGTTTGATGTCAAGTTGTTACAATGAGGTTCGGGGACGCCTGAATCGGGTTGTAACAACATGAGATCGACATGGAAAAGTTTGGGTAAAAGGTAAGAAATGGGAATCCATGGAAGGGAGGGAAACGTTAAGGGTGATTATTGAATTGAAGTGTGTTAAATGCTAAACCCCTCTTTGTGGAAGGATACCCGAGCAAGGGGTGTGCCAATTGATTAGTGCTTGTGTGGTGTGCTTGAGTTGGAACCCTCCTGTGGGAGTTGGTGGTTGATTACTTAAATCACTGGTTGTTGTTGTGAGACGCATAGAGATGCGAACTTGTGTGCTATTATATATGAGTATATATATCTATTAAGTGTGAGAGGTGTAACTGTGGGTGACTTGTGTGACGCGCGTGAATGTCCTTGTAACGTGTGAGAACCGTTGTTGAACTAAGTATTGAACATGTGCGTTATCTGTGCAGGTGGATAGGCGACATGGCTCGTACGTATGTTCCGAGAGGTACCCGGAGCCGCCCAGTTGGGGGTCCGAGTCAGGCACCTGCCGCTGAGCAGGAGGGGGCAGCTGACGCCCAGGATGCTGCTTCCACAGAGCATCAGAGCTTTGAGGGTGGACCATCAGGGTCGCCACCCAGGACATCTCCAGTCGCAGAGCTGACTCAGACGACCCCTCTCGAGGAGATGGTTCGCGCTGTACTAGCAGCCTTGAGTGCGCAGCAAAGGACTACAGCACCGGCACCAGAGCCCGTGCCCGTTGCTTCAGCAGATTTTGCTGAGAGACCAGGACATCTTGATAGCCTCATGGCCCAGTCGCTCAGGGAGTTTCGTAAACTCGGTACGCCGACCTACTCCGGGGGAGCGGACCCCGAGGCAGCCTCGGGCTGGTTGGAGCGGGTTACCCGCAACCTCGATACCTATGGGGTATCGGAGGGGCGCTTGAGAGTTTCGTTCGCCTCTTTTCAGCTTGGTGGAAGCGACTTGTAAGGTGCTTGGGTCAGGGGTTGTGAAACCGGTATCGACGTCAAGAAAAATATCACGAGTTGGATAACCTTCGTGATTGATCACAGTTAGGTGTTGATGGTTTTACCACGATCTAGGATTGTGATGTTTGAGGTGTGACTGATCCGTTATCAGGTTGAGAATCTTGATAAGATTTACCCGGTTTGACGTGTTACTATGTTGGACAAGTGTGTCGCCCATGGTATGTCATGAGCTATTGATTGTGGGATGTTTCGAGGCGTGCCGCCTTCCGATTAGGTGCCGGTAAATTGTACCATTTCCTTGATTGAGGTACGCCTACCTTTCCACGAGATGTGGTGAAACGAGAGGTTGTTCCAAACCCTACAGTGGTTATGAGAACCTTTGTTTTGATGATTGCATTAGTGTGTTACTTCTTGTCTTGTGTGTATTAGGTCGTGACATGGCCTTATTGGCGTTCGAGTGTGAACTATTATTGTGACGACTACTAAAGAGAAACTGAGAAGTTACATCTGCGGATGGCTCCGTCTTTATCCGACTTTCGGAGTATTTCGGTAAGGCACTCATACCGACGGGAAATTCCGGTATGGCATGTCTAGACCGATGTTGTTTGTTCCAATGTGATACCTATACCGTTGAGGATTCCGATGTGAGGTATCTACATCGAGGTTGTTGTGACGGCCCGCTATCTACACCGACGCCGAATTCCAGTATAGGTTACCAAGATCGTTATCTGTTATTCCTCAGTGTCTGAGGGCTAATCGACTTGTTGTGTGTACTCATTGATTCCTTGTGTTGATCTAATTGGTTTCACGTTGAAATTGTGAACTGTTAAGTAATACCGTTTGTCAACGCCAAGTTTGATTTTGGGTATCACTTCCTTGTAGAATTGTTTGTGGTTGGTCTTGACTTGGTAGTGTTTGAGTTCTGTTGTGGTTAGTCCCTGTAACGATTGCTAAGGAGGAAATTGAGAAGTAACGTTGGTGTGTGGTTCCGACTCTGTTCGACTTGCAGATCGTCCCGACAGGATACCTATGCCGACGGAAATTTCCGGTATAGGATATCTAGACCGTTACCTGAGGTTCTTAAGTGTTTGAGTGTTATTCGGCTCGTGTTTTTGCTCGGTTTTTCTTTGAGTTTATGTGAGACGTTGCACGTTTGAGTTGTGAACTGTTGAGAAAGACTGGTTTTGCACCGTTAAGTCTGACGTTTGAGTACTAGCGTGATCTAGTGAAGCACGATTAAGTGAAGGTCGAGTAGATTCGGAAACGGTTAAAGACCGCGCAGAGCCGACATAAGAGTTACACAAATGAAAGGCGCATGCCTCTTGAGTTTCAATTGGTGATCAGATTTTTCTGAGAGTGAGCCTAAGAAGGACCTTTAACGGTTCAACCACGGCAGAGGCAAGTTGACCCCGCAGATTATCGTACATTTTGAGATCCTCAGGCAGAACTAGATCCGTCGCCTAGCTTCTTCCACGTTCACAACTACGGAAGTGCACCACGGATCCCTCGCTTGTGAATATTGAGCAGGACGTTCCCTGAGATAGGCTCAAGAGGAACGCGTTCGTTTTAAATTTCGGGGACGAAATTCCTTTAAAGGAGGTAGACTGTAAAGACCTGAAATTTTATTTCGGTAATTTATCGTTGAGAACGTCGTCGAGTTGGGGAGCGAGTCGATTATTGGATCGATTGCAAAAAAAAAGGGAGAAAGAAGCATTGGACCTGGCTAGCTCAGACCCAAGTCTGCTCAACACGCACGAGCCAAGCCCGCCCACACACGCATTACCAGGCACAAGCCACTCGAGGCCCAATGTCCAACCCTAATCCCTTCACGCTTCTCTTCATATCCAGCCGCGCACGCGAACCGAGGATTGCGTTTGTCCTTCCTGAAAACCTCTCTCTCTCCCAATTCAGATCTCGTTCCTCTCCCCATCTTAGATCTTCCAGTCTCTCACTCTCACTCTCACACTCAAGCTCCTTCCATCCTCGTCGATGTCGTCCTCTCCAGTCCCGTCTCCATGTGAATCGATCGACACCGGCGAGCGAGCTGCACCGAGAACCTCGCGACCCGTTTCTTCTTCACCGAGCCCGAGCCCCAAATCGCATCGCGTGGTGTCAGGCTCTCAGCACCGGTGAGCCACGCACCAGCCTTGTCTCTTCCGCCTGTGAATCGTACGTATGCGAGGTCTCGTCGGACGGAAACCCTCACGGCGTCTCAAACCGCGCCGGAGAACTCGACTCAGATCCATGGCCGAGCTCGAGTTTTGGCTCCGTGAGGGCGAGTTTCATCACAGGACGAGGGCCACAGGAGAACTTCACCGGTACGACGACGGGAACCACTCCCAACGTCGCCACGGCTCCTCCGAGCACTTCGCCGCCGTCGTCGTCGGGGAACTGCACAAACCCTCGCCGCCCCGACCTTGCACTCGAGCTGAACCACAAGTGAAACGGGCCTTGCGCCAACCTAGTTGGGCCTCAGGCAGGCCGGTCAGGCCTCGGCCCATTTCGGTCAGACCTGGACTTGGACTCGGGTTCGAGTCGGGTCCGGAACTGGGTTCGGGTCGGCCCTGGGTCCGGTCGGGTCAGGCTTCTGAACCGGGTCGGAGCCGGGTCAGATCCGGGTCTGGTTCTCGGATCCGGGTCGGACCTGTTTTAAAGATAAATTATTTTTAAAATCAGATTTAATTAAATAATAATTTAATTTATTTGACTTAAAATTGGGATTTTTAAAAGACGTTTTGGACAATTTCGCGGACCTTGGACTATACCGGGACTGACTTGGTATTTTATCTGTTAAACCCAGCACGACTTGAGTTCGCCCGAGAAGACGGAGTTGGCCCAGTCGTCAGTAGCTAGGAGTATTATTAGAGGAAGACCACAAGGTGGGGAAAGTACTGAACTCCTCGTTTAAATAACGCTTTAGTATGCCTATTAGGTTAATAAAATCGGAAAGGTCCTAGAGATGCATATAGGATGCGAATAACTAGAATAACCGTCTTTCAATTATTGATAACCGGGCGTGTCTAGTATGCATGCATAGGGTGTGAATAACTAGTTTAACTTGCTTTCAATACTTGGGAAATTGCTTTACTAGTAGAAAGGCCGAGACGGGCCATAGGGTTGGTTGTGGTTGCCTCACATGCAATGCTTGCTTATTTTTAAGATGATTTAAGGGTCTAATGAAACTAGATAAATCCGTATGCTTGAATGATCGAATGAATGCTTGGATGATTGTATGATTGAATGAATGCATGAATGAATGAATGATTGAGTGTAATTGGTTGTGCAGAAAGAGTATGATCGGGTGAGTGATAGACCGATGGAACGTGGTTGGTGAGTATGTAGATAAGTGTAATTGTGGGTATGAAGGATGATGGGCCCCGCAAGCAAGGCATGGGTATAAAGGAAATCGGAAGAGCCTAAATCTAAGGCTGAGAAGAAATCCCACAACCTACAGATAAGGCCAAAGGAGAGACAAGAACCATACCATTCGTGACGAAGAGTGATGACGCCATAAGCACAACGAATCCAAACTTGGAAACGCATCCCACGATGAAACTGGACGAAATCACCCGAAAGTCACCACGGTCTGACCCGGAAAACAGCCAAACAACTCACACCCGGAAGGACCCAAGGGCAGACCCGGACCCGACCCAGACAAGACCAGCCCAGACCTGAAGGCCCAAACCACACTGGCCCAGATCAACAGGCCCAGACCAGACTGGACCAGACCAGACTAGCCCAGACCAGAGAGGTCCAGACTCAGCACAACCCAAGTTACCAGCCGATCGTACCCGGCCCACACCAGAGTTAGCCCGACCCGGTTGATCGAACCAAACCCGATTAGGTAGAACCCTACCCGACCCGAACACCAGCTCCCGAAACGCGCCGCATCCGAGAACGCGCCGCTGTTGCCGTTACACCAGACACACCTCCGGCACGACGAGACCACACCGGCGAACAAGGCTCCGGTCGGAACCTTACGCGCCAAGACCGATCATCGCCACCTCGACACAGCACGGGCTTCGAGCATCCGGCGAGCAGCCAACAACAACTAACTAGATGGGGAGCTGCTCCCGGAGAATTGATGAGGTCAACCGAGTAGATCTGAGACAAGGACGCCGGAGACTCAACCACCAGACGCAGAGAGAAGGGTTCGAGGTCCAGTGACCATGACCCGAACGACGGCGAGCTTGGGGAGCCGATCACAAGCGGGTGCATAGAATAGGGGGAAGAAGGGAGAGAAAGGAAAAAAAGAAGAAGGATCTCGAGCAAAGGGGAGAAGGGGGGGGGGTCACGCACAGGTCCACGCTGGCGACATCCAAAGCCGGACGCCGCCGGCAGAAAAGAGGAAACAGAGGCGGCGCCTAGGGTTTTGGGAAAAGTAGGTCGAAAGCAGAGAGAGTTTCAAGGATTTTATTACCTTCCTTATTCCTCTAGATAAACATTCTTGTAAGATTTAGTCTTTGTAAGAAACGTCAATTTTAGGCATCAATTCCTATCGCACATATTTTAATACAAACAATAATACTCGAAACCTCTAAAAAGATCCCAACGCTATGGATTGTTGTAACGAGCCAGTGTCATGTTTCGATTGTAACGCTGTTTTCTTGCAACTGTGGTCAGCATGAGAGTAACGGACGAAATACAATATGATGAAATGCCAAAAACACATGGCTTGTGGTGTTTACAGGCTATTTGATCCTCAAGATTTTGATTTTTGTAATGTTGCAAACAATAAAAGTGGAAAAAGAAGAAGCAATTTGTTATAAATCAAGTGGTTGTGTAGTTAATGTGGTTTGTAGGTGAAAGTGATAGATCAAAGAAGTGAGTCAATTGAACAATGAATAGTGCCAAAAGCCACCGAATTAGGTTGATGAAATGTGCAGAGATGAAAGCAATAGTCGAACATTTGGGACTACTAACTCAGATTCTTTACATGTGTGCATGCATCATGCATGGGGAGTGAGTTAGCTTCCATTAAAGTCCCACTCAAATCGGTATTTGGTAATCTTCGGAACTCTGAATTTAAGTGTGTTGACATTGTGCATTAGGACCATATATGGGCACAAATTTTCAGGTTTAATTACAAATTGGAAAACTAAATACCTATGCTCCATGTGTGGGATCCAGCATACCTCATTAATTACCTTCTTAATTTTGTTGTCTATCTTCGTCTCTCTCACAAAAATACCCACTACTGTTTAAATGGTATCTTTTACCTTCTCCACTCTGACATTTCACCTACACTCCCTTTTCTTTTATAAAACAAAGGATGCCATCATAACTCTCACAAAGCGGACGATACCAAATGTAAGATATGTCTTGGACCGACAATAATTTAAATGTTATCGAATGAGCCATATTTGTGTGTGTCAGATGGTGTATTTTGATGATATCCAATGTAAACTAATTTGATTATCAGAAAGCCTATATGTCCTATGTGATCCCATAAAATTAGTAGATTTTTCCTCAAAAAAAAAAAAAATTAGTAGATTTTATATAATATATATGTATAAATGATCCATTCCCTTGATTTACTGTTGAGTAAGTGATTGCGGTCCTAATGCGTCCGACCTAGGACCTAATTAATAACGTGAACAGTGGAGCTTTATACGACTAATATTTGCTTATAATAACTTGGTAATAAATCAAGTTTCTACAGTAGTTTTGAACGTGTTTCATATCTCGCTTGACGGCGTATTTCTACGGCCATCTCCATCTCCATTTACAGTGATGGTCACAGTCCCGCCAATATTGTTACTACTGGTTGTATTGTTGTCGTCCATTTCTTGGGTGGTTTTGGGTGGAAATGGATGATCGTCACTTACTATCCTCGTCTTCATCTCCTTGCTTTTACCCCACAACATCGCGTATAACCCCAAAACGATCAGTATCGCTCCGAGGAAGCTGCCCCTCGCAACAACAACATCAAAACACATGAATATCTATATAAGTTTTAAGATTGGAGGATAGTGTATACATATATACCTTCCAAGGTAGAGCTTTTCGTCAAGAAGTAAATTAGCAGCAATGACGACGATGATAGCAGCTAGCGGACTGAAATTGGACACAAATAGCGGCCCTCTTTCTTTCGCACACCACGACACCACCACTGCTCCCAACCCAAAGGCTATCATTCCCTGCCACCAAATCAGGAAGACATGGATGGATGTGACACTTAGTACAACCCAAATGTTGTTTTTTCAAACTCAAATCAAATTTAATGTTCGCAGATTCATACCGTAAGAAAAGTTTACACGTGATTATCTTTCTATACATATATATAGAGAGTGAGACGAAGAAAGATAAAAGTGAGCATATATATATATACCGAATAAGCTGCAGTGATGATTCCTATAGCATGGGTAACCCTCCAGTGGCTCCAACTTTTCTCGGAGCAAAGGGTATAAACGGCCGCTAGGATCAATGCCGTCAAGCACATCAGTGCACTGCTTGAGTAATGGCATGGATACCTCTTGCTCAACTTTGTCTGAATTATTAACAACAACAACAATTAATTAATTAATTAATTCATTCATATATATGTAATATGTAATATTAATGTTGATGTATAGTAAATTGCATGGACAGTTATTAATTAAGTAATTAATAGGAATTAAGAATCACCTGCACAATGAGCCATACTGAGAAAGACACGCTACTACCCAAAGAAAATATTGCCCCCAAAACTGGGTTTTCGGACCTTATAATTTTGGGTGTGGTCTCATGAGCATGATGGCTAAAAAGATGGAGAAGGTTGACATTAGTTTTCCAGATATTAATCTCTAGACCTTTGTAGAATGTAAGCATCATGCCTCCACCTATGCTCAGGCATGTTCCCAACACCTTAGCCTTCCCTGCTGCTGTTCTTAGTCCAACTGTCTCTAACCTTAATTAGTAAATTAACCAGGTTAACGAATCAATTAATTAAGGTGGTCAATTTAACAAACCCGGGTACCTGAAACACACAGAGAGGACAAAGGTGATGACCGGAGTGAGGTTGGACATTGCAGAACTGAATGTAGCTGATGTCACTGCCATGCTTTTCACGAAAAAGGTCAGAGGCAAGAAACCACTGAAACAAGCAAACACCACAACCAACACATAATTAATAAAGTTACATATATATATATATAGGCCAAAAAGAGACAGAAAAGTTTCACTTGCACGTATAGATCATGTCAAAAAGAGTATGATACCCAAATAAGCCAGTGAGGAAAGCTAGAAAGAGTATCATCCTCGTGAGCTTTGGCCTCGCTTTCCTGTCAAATAAATTCACCAATTTCAACCACCTATGTACCTCTGTTATCATATATGATCAAAGAAGAAGAAGAAGAAGAACCTTTCGAGGAAAAAAGCAAGAGGACCGATCAAAACAGAGGCAAAGAGCAATCTGTATGTAACAAGAACAGTGAGGTTGGTGCCATCTTCAATAGCCAGCTTGAAGAGCATATTCATCACAGCATATACGAACTGGAGGCCCAGCATGAGCAACACTGGCTTCATCCCACCGCAACACTTCCCCATTATTGCTTCTAAAAACAAGTTACAGAGGAAATGGAGATGACTAAATGTGTATTTATAAGTAAGAGATGAAGTAGAGATATTGGAGCGAGAGAGACGCGTGTGGGATTGGAGCATTAATGGTAAATAGCTAGGTTGCTTCTGTAAATCAGGATGCATCATGTGTATGTGTTGCATTGTTTTAATAAATCTCAAGTTTTCTTAAACCTCATCAGTCAATGCTTTGAAAATGTGGAGAGAGACGTGTGTCGAGCGAGCTACAATTCACAATGCCTTACTTCATTTGGTTTCACCTTCACAAGCTTTAATAGTGCCTTCTGTTTTGCTAACACTCTTCAAATGTTATCTTTTCGAGTTTCTTCTTTTTATAACTCATTCCTTTTTTAGAAATGGTAACATGATGGATTTGGTCCTCAACCCGAGTATAATTAGACACCCCTACTGAGGTTTATCAATGAGTAAATTGAAAATAATTATGATGCAAAGTTGTTGAAGTTTTAAAGATATCTTAATGTCTTTTTTTAATTAAAAGATATGAATTTCATTAATTATCAGAAGGGTAATTTTCACCTCAATAACCTAATTATTAATTTTTTTTCACCTCAATATAATAACTATTTTTAGTGGCACCTCAATACTCTAGAATGCATTTTTTTTCTCACTTTGATACCCGCCGTCAATTTGTCATCCATTTTGGGATGAAAACACTTAAAAAGTCCATAATACCACTCACTAACAATCAAAATTTTAAAAGCATGTCATTGGTTTTCAAAATTTCTTTTGAAAATTAGTTTTAATGTCACAAAAATGCATTATAGGGTAGTGAGGTGCCACAAAAAATGCATTATAGGGTAGTAGGTGCCACAAAAATGCATTCTAGGGTAGTGAGGTGCTACAATAATGCATTCTAGGGTAGTGAGGTGCCACAAAAAATAGTTAGAGGGTATTGAGGTGAAAAAAAGGCATTTTAGGGTATTGAGGTGCCACTAAAAATAGTTAGAGTATTGAGGTGAAAAAAATTAATAGTTAGGATATTGAGGTGAAAATTACCCTTACCAGAATTGAGAACACTAAGAATCTCTGCTACCTGGTCTGAGTTCGTGCCACTATCATAGATTCCCACCATGTCTCAAATACAATATTATTCGCATATGGTGAAACTCCCCCCCCCCCCCCCCCCCAACACGTTTACGTAAAACCATATGATAGAAATAAATGGCCAACAGTTTCTTGAACTTGACCACAAATGGGCACGTTTACGTAAAACCATCGGAGGGGTCGAAGTATACTGTCGAATTACATTAGAAGCCACATGAAGGGTATTTGTAAGACATCTCCACAAAAAGATCTGTAGGCGTGGTGGCACCGCGATGTTCCATAAGGAGGTCCATGTGATTGCCTCACTATGTTGCCGAGCCTAGTGGTGAATACGAGCTAAAACTGTGTACCCTTCTTTAGCTGAATAAAAAAATGTTCTATCATTCGACAAATACCATTCATCTCTTAGTCTAGTTGAGGTTTCGACAATAGAGAGAATCCCGCAGCAATCTTGGCGCACACTAGCCGGAGTATTTGTGCTGAAAAATATAGATGATATATTCAGATTAAGGACATGCCCCGATAATTTCCCAAAAACACCTAAGATGTCGCAAACATGTGCTTCACTTGTAGTGGCCCTACAGATGATGTAACAGTCATCAACAAAAAAACATGTGTGATACCTCAGGGGTTCCCCTAGTGACCCGAACGTCGAGAATAAAACCAGCTTCATGCACTCTAGGGAGAAGATGTGACAGTCCCTCCATAGAAAGGAGAGAAAAAAAGGGAGATAAAGGGTCTCCTTGGAGGTTACCCCCGTGATGGGGTGAATCAAGGTGTTTCCTAAGCCCCCGAAGAAATTGAATAATGGATCGTTCTCATGCAACATGCCACAAGTTCGATCCAATCTGCCAAGAAACCAAACCTATTCATAATAGTCAGTAAATAGTCACATTCAACCATGTCATAGGTCTTACTCATATCCAGTTTCAGTCATAAAGCCCATAAAGCCTTGTCTCTCCTTCTTAAATAATGTATAATTTCAAACGAGATTAGGACATTGTCTTAAATGCATCAGCCCGAATTGAAAGCACCTTGAGATTCTGAGATAACATACTATAGGAGAGGACAAATACCATGACCTTAACATTGCATAATGCAATGGATTGTAGATCGGTAACCACATTCGAGACCGTTCTCTTTGGGATAAAAACAATGGATGTATTGTTAAGTTCTAGATCAAAACTCCTAGAAGCGATGACATCCTTGATAAAACAGATAACCTCCTCTACTACTATAGGCCAATAATGTTGATAAAACCTCAGGTTAAGATTGTCCGGGGTCGGGGATTTGTCTGGCACAATTTGAAATACGGCTATCCTAATTTCACAAGCAGTTCTTGACACCCAGAGGGTTTGATTTTGTGAGGTCGTAATCCGGGGGGGGGGGATCAATAAGGAATTGTTCCAAATTTGGGTGACTGGTAGTGAATCGTTGGCCAAAAAACTCAATAATGAGATCTCCCATCCATGTGTCCCATGTGACCAATTGCCTACCGTATTCTTGAGTGCCACAACTGCATTTATCCTGTGCCTATAGGAGGCAGTTGCCTGAAAGAACTTAGTGTTTCTATCTCCATCCGCTAGCTAGTGTTGTTTATACCTCTGGTGCTAGAATGCCTCCTGAACACATAACGCCTTTTCATATAGGATTTGGATAGCATCCGTTCGATGAAACACATCTTGGCCGACCCTCCCATTGAACTCTGCATTGCACCGTTGACACCATTTGATGTGGTTCACATTTTTTAAAAATGGAACCGACCCCATTTATCCAGTGACAAACCTACCTTTTGGATCACCTCCTTAATCGTCTTAGAGGGTGATTTATCCCACATATCTTGCACCACTTTACCACATTCTGGATCCCGTGTCCACTGCGATTGGAATCGAAATTTGGGGGGGGGGGCATGGTGGTTCACTTTCTGTGCCAAAGATAGTAAGATAGGCCAATTGTCTGAGGTCGTAGTACCCTTATTACAGAAATCTAGGTGCGGTAGAAAATAGTAATACAAACTGGACATCAATGTCCTGTCTAATTTGGATTGGATACAATGTTTGTAATTTCTCCCCCCGAAACCAAGTGAACTGATGGCCCGACATCGGAATATCAATAAGATCAAGGTCCTCAAAAAATTCACAGAAGTATTCCACCACATTGTGGGCGTATGTACCACCACCGTCTTCTCCTCCTAGTCCAAGATTCCATTGAAATCACCCATAATAATCCAATTGGGACGTGATGATTAGTGTTGCTGACGCAGCAAATCCCAAGTTCGTTGCATGTGTTCCCGTCTTGCCTCGCCAAAGATACTTGTAAGACGCAAATCCTCATAACCTAGCGCCAATACTTCAACATCAATGTAATGTCCATCAGGTTTCCTTAGTGTCACATCGACCCCAATTACCCAAACCAGGGCTAGTCCCATCTGCGTCTCGAAGGTTGGGACACAAATATGCCCATGAAATCCTAAGGACTGAGCCAGGAGTAAACACCTCTGTGTAGATAGAAGGGTCTTTGATAGGAATATAATATGAGGTCGGTGGTCCCGTAAAAGATGACGAAGATGCTGCTTGTGCGAATGTGATTCCATTCCTTGACAATTCTAAGCCAGAATCCTAAAATCAAGCATTTATGGGACAAGATTCAGATTGGGAAGAATTCTCGAACTAGAATCCATCTGGCGCTATCACTAAGGCTGTAAGATCCGCCCCCGGTCGATCCCGGTAGAACCGGTGAATCCTAGCTAAGTTTGACTTTCGGCCGGAAAAGTCAACCGATGACTCGGAAAGTCATTCGGGACCTTTCCGGGGCCCAAAAAGCTTAGCCAACTTCACGGTTAGCTTAGTTGGACCGTTTCCTTCAGTTTGACTGTATTTTTGTTAAAGTCACCCGTCGGTCAAATCTGGACTTTTTATCGGTTGTTTTCCGATAAAATATTGGAAAGCTGGAAATTATTTAAGTGGGAGTGACCTCACATGACACTTGTCATGCTTGGCTTGGAGGATGAAAATGAGGCTTCAAATGATCCTCATACCCTCCTAAGTTACCTTTAAAGGGATAAGACCTTAAGGGCTTTTGAGTAAATTGACATTTTAGGTCATTTAAAGGAAAGGGAGCAACAATTCAGCTCATTTCCTCTTGTTGCAGCCGAAAATCACAAGAAGAGAGGAGGAGAAGAGCTCATTTCTTGAGGAAGAAGATAGAGAAGAAAGCTTGGATTTTGGAGCTTGTTCTTGGTACTTTTGCCTTCATTGTCACTTCATCTTCTTCATCTCATCTCCCTAGAGGTAAAGATACTCCTAACTCTCTATTTCATCCACTTCCAATCTATGGGTTTTGGCTTAAAAGTTGAAGAACTTGCTTATTGATTGTTGCTTGGAGAAGAAGTAGTGAAGTAGGATGTTGGATTGTGTTTTTGGTTGAAGTTTGATGAACCCATTGAGGGTGTTGTTGTTGGGTAACTTTGGTTGAACATTTTAGAGCTAAGAGAGCTTGGAAATGGGGTTTGTGTTGAGATTTTCGTGAAATTCGAGTTGGGGAAGAAAGGGGAAGGAGCTGGTCAGGTCTGATACGGAAGCTGACCTGGACCGGGCCAGGTGCCGGCACAGTATGCCACACGGAGCGGGCCTGGTACCGGCACGACACACGGCACAGAACGGACGGGAGTCCGGCACGGTACCTGACACGGTCCGTGTCGCTCTCCAGGCCGGTCTGTGACGCGTTCCGCGCTGGCTTCCGGGCCGACCTGTGAGATGGTCCGTGCCATGTTCCGGCACGGCTAGCCACACGGTCCGTATGGCATTCCGGATCAGACCCCCAGAGCCCGAAACCCTTCCTTTTAGCTCAATTTGATTCCCACATTACCTCTTCAAACCTTGATCCATTTCTGAGCATTGTTGTGTATTTTGAGGAGAAGAACACTTTGTTGGGGGAACTAATTTATGGTCTTTTTGTGGTTCAAAACCGTGGGACCAAGCTAGGAAAGAAGGAAGAACGTGGACGCAAGTTAGAGGAGCAAAGATCACGCCGGAACCCGTGTGAAGAACGGAGTGGTGACCACCGGGCTTATCATCAGAGTGTTGAGAGGAAGACCTTGAGGTAGGGAAAGTCTTAACTCCTCGTTTATGATGCTTAGTATGCATGTTAGGCTAATAAAATTGGAAAGGTCCTAGAAATGCCTATAGGATGCGAATAACTAGAATAATTGTCCTTCAATTAATAATAACCAGAAGTGTCTAGTGGTGAATGATTAGGATGTCAATCACTAGTGTAACTCGCTTTCAATACTTGGGAATTGTTTTACTGGTAGAGCTGTCTTGGCAAAGCCCTCGGATTAGTTGCATGTTAGGATCACATGCTTGGTTGTTTGGTTGCTTAGTGGATAGGCTAAAGAGTCTAATGGAACTAGTTGAATTGCATATTTGAATGCTCGTTTGAAGGTTTTCATGCTTGGTTGATTGAACTCGTGTTTAATTGTTGACTGTAGTTGAATGATTGCTTGATTTCCTTAAATGGTTGTTTGGAGCATCGAGTATGACTGGTTGTGCAATCAGGTGATCGATGCCCCGTTGGGTCGCAACTGGTAAGTGAACGGTAAGTTGTGATTGTGTTATTCGTGTGTTGTGACCATGTGATTCGTGTGTTGTGTGTTGTGGTGAAAAGGTGATGCGTGAGCTATGTGTGATAGTGAAGTGGTGTTTGTTGGAATGGATTGCTTCGTGTTTCGGTTTGAGTGTGTTACTCAATTATTATTTGATTATTATTGAATTGCCCAAGTGTATGCTTCCTATGGGAGTAATACCTTGGTTCCCGAGGACATAAAATCCTTTGGAGACGTTTCTGAGAATCCCGACGATATGCGCCCCGAAGGGTTGTTTCCGGTAGCCTCAATGATATGCGTCTCCTCTGGATTGGAGGGAAAATCCGAGACGACACATCGTATGTGGATCGGAGGGTGGTGACTTCATGTGCCACGGCATTGATTGATTTACCTATTGCCTGTGAATGTTAATAGTTATCTTGTTGACTTTGCTGGTGAAATTATTGAGTTTAAAGTCCACCATGTTATGTATTTTCCCTACTGAGCGCAAGCTCACCCCTATGAGTTTATTGTTGTGATTACAGGCTTGATTGAGGAGTAGAAGCTTGGGAGCTTCTTGGTGTGGGTGTCTTGTAGAGACTTCGTTTTCATTTCATTTCAGTTTTGAACAAACCATGTTGGAGGATTATTATTACACCCCTGGAGGGTTATTTATGTTTTAAATTGAGTTATGTGGATTTGAGTTTTATATTGGAGATTTTCATGAAGTTACTGTTGAGTTATTGTCTTTTTAATCGTTTTATCCTTGTCATTCCTCGAGTCCGGGCATGAACCGGATTTGGGGCGTGACAATTTGGTATCAGAGCCTGGTTTCATTTGAAACAGGTGTCTTGGGAACCGATTTTCAAACCTCGTACCAAAGTAAATTAGGTGGGTAGAGTTAGGGAATCTGAGTCGTGATACTCAGTGACGCGATTTGGAAACATTGACGCGGAGAGTTGGAACGACATGAGTCATGAGTTGCCTTAAAGTTTGTCCTAAATGAAATCTTTACACTACAATGTTTGCATTACTTGATTGGTATCCTCTCCCTAATGATCGGTGAAGCCGAATGGTTTAGATCGGAATTGGATTAACGGGCGATGATCGACCCGCTAAGCATTCAGTGTAGAGTGAGCCAACGGTTGGTGGTATTGCCATTTTGGTGGATCAATTCGAAAATTTTCAAGTTGTAGTTTGGTCTTGTTCAAGTGTTGACTTGTGGTTGACCGCTTTTCTGGAGCATGAGTACTCCATGCGTGCTTGTATTGAGTGTTTTGGGTGGGGCGCGAGAACCCCGTAGTCCGTTGTGTGAGAACTCTGAGTGGGGCACGAGAACCCCGTATATTGTTTGTGTTAAGAATGTTGGTGGGGCACGAGAACCCCGTGTGCCCGTGTGTGGCGAGTTTGGGGCACGAGCACCCCGTAGTATTTGGGAGCACGAGAACTCCGTTTATTGATTGTGTTGTGTACTTTAGGGAGCACGAGAACTCCGGTTATTGACTTTGTCTTGTAATTGAAGAGCATGAGCACTCTTTGTATTGATCGTGTGGTGTCTTTGGCCGAGCATGAGAACTCGGCGTACTTCTGTTTTGTGAAATTGTATTGGTGAGTGTCCCGCTTAAGCGGAGGGTTAAGGAAAATTACGAATGGGTCATGCCGAATTTTCAGTAGAACTGTAATAATTGTACTATCACGGGTTGACTCAGGGGCGCCACTGTAGTCGAGCGTGATGGTTTGATGTCAAGTTGTTACAATGAGGTTCGGGGACGCCTGAATCGGGTTGTAACAACATGAGATCGACATGAAAAGGTTTGGGTAGAAGTTAAGAAGTGGGAATCTATGGAAGGGAAGGAAAGGTTAAGGGTGATTATTGAATTTAATTGTGTTAAGTACTAAACCCCTCCTTGTGAAAGGATACCCGAGCAAGGGGTATGCCTATTGATTTGTGCTTGTGTGGTGTGCTTGAGTTGGAACCCTCCTGTGGGAGTTGGTGGTTGATTGCTTAAATCGCTGGTTGTTGTTGTGAGACGCATAGAGATGCGAACTTGTGTGCTATTATATATGAGTATATATATCTATTAAGTGTGAGAGGTGTAACTGTGGGTGACTTGTGTGACGTGCGTGAACGTCCTTGTAACGTGTGAGAACCGTTGTTGAACTAAGTACTGAACATGTGCGTTATCCGTGCAGGCGGATAGGCGACATGGCTCGTACGTATGTTTCGAGAGGTACTCGGAGCCGCCCAACTGGGGGTCCGAGTCAGGCACCTGCCGCTGAGCAGGAGGGTGCAGCTGACGCCCAAGATGTTGCTTCCACAGAGCATCAGAGCTTTGAGGGTGGACCACCAGGGTCGCCACCCAGGACATCTCCAGTCGTAGAGCCGACTCAGGCGACCCCTCTCGAGGAGGTGGTTCGCGCTGTGCTAGCAGCCCTGAGTTCGCAGCAAGGGACTACAGCACCGGCACCAGAGCCCGTGCCCTTTGCTTCAACAGATTTTGGTGAGAGACCAGGCCAGCTTGATAGCCTCACGGCCCAGTCGCTCAGTGAGTTTCGTAGACTCGGTACGCCGACCTACTCCGGCGGAGCGGACCCCGAGGCAGCTTCGGGCTGGTTAGAGCGGGTTACCCGCAACCTCGATACCTCTGGAGTATCGGAGGGGCGTTTGAGGGTTTCGTTCGCCACTTTTCAGCTTGAGGGAGAGGCCTACTACTGGTGGCAGTCAGTGCAGGACAGGGTCAGCAGTGATTTTCAGTTGTTCAGTAGGCTGTTCTTGGAACAGTACTTCCCTCGCTCCATTCAGGATGACAGGCGCCAACAGTTTCTGGATCTACGTCAGAGAGGATTGAGTGTTTCTAAATATGCAGTGAGGTTTACTTCTCTGGCCCGCTTCGCACCGGAGTTGGTTTGGACTGCGGACGACCGTTGCAGGAGATTCAAGAACGGGCTCATACCGTCGATAGCCGACCGGGTCATCGCCTTCAGGACCGCAGAGTACTCCACGCTTTTGGATCAGGCCTTATTCATGGAGAGACACTTCATAGAGACTATCAGGGTGCGAGAGACTAGGCCTAGGCCGAGTGGTTTTGTTCAGTCGTATGATCGTCGAGACCGACGCAGACAGAGAGTTGCAGGATCCTTTCAGCCTCAGTTTCACCGAGGCCCCAGCAGACTCAGACTCGCCATGCACCACCTGGCAGACCATGTCAGGCACAACAGCAGAGAGCTCCGCGTCAGGCGGCGGGAGCAGCAGGTCAGAGACACCAGCCGAGAGCTGGGCAGCACGTGGCACTTCCCCCACCACCGAGAGGAGGACTGCCGGCACAGCAGGGTCGAGTCTTTGCAGTTACTGATTCCAGAGTTGAGAGGCCGTACACCGGCCATGAGGCCACTCAGGGTACGTGTTTACTTTATAATTCCTGGGCTTCATTTTTATTTGACACGGGAGCTTCCCATTCGTTCATCTCTTCGTCTATTGCTTTCTCCTTGGGTTTGCGGGTGGAGACTTTGAGTCAACCCCTTTGTTTGGAGACCCCGGCTACGGGTGAGGTGGTGTTGAGCACCGTTTGTAGAGACTGTGCGATTAGGGTGGCAGATTGCCCCTTTCTTGGTGACTTACTCGTTCTTGATATGAACGTCTTTGACGTAATTCTGGGTATGGACTGGCTCGCAAGGTATCGAGCGACGATCGATTGTTATCGACGTCAGGTGACAGTGAGGTCAGGTGACCGGGTGATCACGTGTGTTTTGGGTAGCAAGAGCGGAGTTCTCCTATCCGCCTTGACGACGGGATCTAAGGCAGAGGTTGTTCAGAGTGGCAGAGAGCTACCGAGGGTAGTGCGTGAGTTTCCGGAGGTCTTCCCGGAGGAGCTATCAGGCTTGCCGCCAGCGCACGAGGTGGAGTTCAGGATCGATCTGATCCCGGGTACGGCGCCGATCTCGATGACGCCGTATCGGTTTGTGCCAGCCGAGTTGGTCGAGCTAAAGCGACAACTCGAGGAACTTCAGCAGAAGGGTTTCATCCGCCCGAGCGTATCTCCGTGGGGAGCACCCGCCCTCTTCGTGAAGAAGAAGGGTGGAGCCTTGAGGATGTGCATCGACTACCGGAAGCTGAACCGGGTGACAGTGAAGAACCGCTATCCGATACCGAGGATTGACGATATATTCGACCAGCTGAGGGGAGCAAAGTGTTTCTCGAAGATCGACCTTCGATCGGGGTACTACCAGCTGAGGGTCCGAGCCGAGGACGTAGAGAAGACAGCGTTCCGAACTCGTTATGGACACTTTGAGTTTCTGGTGATGCCGTTCAGTTTGACGAACGCACCGGCCGCCTTTATGGACTTGATGAATGGCATTTTCAGACCCTACCTAGACCAGTTTGTAGTAGTCTTTGTCGATGACATCTTGATCTACTCGCCCAGTGAGGAGGCGCTTGAGGAGCATCTGAGGACCGTTTTGACACTCTTATGCACTCACCAGTTGTACGGCAATCTGGAGAAGTGCGAATTTTGGCTCACGGAGGTGAAGTTCCTCGGGCATGTGGTATCTCGAGAGGGCATCTTGGTCGACCCGGCAAAGGTTGATGCAGTGTCGAAGTGGGCCAGACCCAACAGTGTATTTGAGATTCGGAGCTTTCTAGGGTTGGCAGGTTATTACCGACGCTTTGTTCGGGATTTCTCGCGTCTAGCAGCATCTATGACAACTTTGACTCGCAAGGGGGTGGAGTACCTTTGGACGGATGAGTGTGAGCACTCTTTCCGCGAGCTAAAGGCTCGATTGACAACCGCTCCAGTGTTGATTGTTCCAGAGCGGGGAGTAGGCTATGACGTTTATTGTGACGCCTCAGGCGAAGGGATAGGTTGTGTTTTGATGCAGAGTGGAAAGGTAGTTGCTTACGGTTCGAGGCAGTTGAAGGTGCATGAGCGCAACTACCCGACCCATGATCTTGAGCTAGCAGCGGTGGTATTTGCGCTGAAGAGCTGGAGACACTATCTGTACGGTGAGCAGTTCAGGGTGTTTTCAGATCACAAGAGCATCAAGTATATATTCTCTCAGCGCGATCTGAACATGCGCCAAAGGCCTCACCTGCAGACTTTGTTTCCCGATGCCTCACCTGCCAATAGGTGAAGGCCGAGCATCAGCGTCCCGCAGGCTTGCTACAGCCTTTACCGATCCCCGAGTGGAAGTGGGAGCATGTAAATATGGATTTTGTGTGTGGGTTACCAAGGTCGTCGAAGGGTCACGATGCTGTTTGGGTGGTGGTTGATCGACTGACCAAGTCGGCACACTTTCTGGCTATGAGGATGACTGATACTGTGGACATGTTGGGTCGGTTGTATGTCAGGGAGATTGTTCGCCTACATGGGGTACCAGTGTCAGTGGTATCTGATAGGGACCCTCGTTTCACATCCAGGTTCTGGAAGAGTCTACAGAAGGTTTTAGGCACTGAGGTACTATTGAGTACAACTTACCATCCTAAGACAGATGGACAGTCAGAGCGCACCATTCAGATTCTAGAGGACATGCTTCGAGCGTGTGTGCTTGACTTTCAGGGATCATGGCAGGATCATTTGCCTTTGGTAGAGTTTGCTTACAACAACAGTTACCATTCCAGCATTGGTATGGCACCATTCGAGGCTTTGTATGGCAGGCCGTGTAGATCGCTGGTGTGTTGGGCTGAGGTTGGGGACCAGAGCTTACTTGGACCCGACATGGTCAGAGAGACGACCGAGAAGGTCGCTTTGATTAGAGAGCGGTTGAAGACCGCACAGAGCCGGCAGAAGAGATATGCAGATAGACGTCGCAGACCACTTGAGTTCGCGGTCGGGGAGCACGTATTTCTGAGGGTAAGCCAAAAGAAGGGTCTAGTGCGGTTTAACCGCAGCGGGGGCAAGCTCGCACCGCGTTTCATTGGACCATTTGAGATCTTATAGAGGATTGGGGTTGTAGCCTATCGGTTAGCTTTGCCACCGCAGCTTGGGAACGTGCACAACGTTTTCCACGTGTCCCAACTGCGGAAGTACATGGCAGATCCCTCGCACATCATTGAGTGGTCATACATCGAGGTAGCTGATGATGTCACTTATGAGGAGCAGCCCGTCGAGATCTTGGGTACAAAGGAGAAGGTCCTGTGGAACAAGACGATTCCGTTGGTCTTAGTACAGTGGGGTCACCAAGGAGCTGGGTCCACGTTGGAGCGCGAGGATGAGATCCGCGTGAAGTATCCCCACCTGTTCAACCTTTGAGGTACACCGTTGTCTTTAAATTTCGAGAACGAAATTCTTTTAAGGGGGGTAGATTCTAAGACCCGCCCCCGGTCGATCCCGGTAGAACCGGTGAATCCTAGCTAAGTTTGACTTTCGGTCGGAAAAGTCAACCGATGACTCGGAAAGTCATTCGGGACCTTTCCGGGGCCCAAAAAGCTTAGCCAACTTCACGGTTAGCTTTGTTGGGCCGTTTCCTTCAGTTTGACTGTATTTTTGTTAAAGTCAACCGTCGGTCAAATCTGGACTTTTTATCGGTTGTTTTCCGATAAAATATTGGAAAGCTGGAAATTATTTAAGTGGGAGTGACCTCACATGACACTTGTCATGCTTGGCTTGGAGGATGAAAATGAGGCTTCAAATGACCCTCATACCCTCCTAAGTTACCTTTAAAGGGATAAGACCTTAAGGGCTTTTGAGTAAATTGACATTTTAGGTCATTTAAAGGAAAGGGAGCAACAATTCAGCTCATTTCCTCTTGTTGCAGCCGAAAATCACAAGGAGAGAGGAGGAGAAGAGCTCATTTCTTGAGGAAGAAGATAGAGAAGAAAGCTTGGATTTTGGAGCTTGTTCTTGGTCCTTTTGCCTTCATTGTCACTTCATCTTCTTCATCTCATCTCCCTAGAGGTAAAGATACTCCTAACTCTCTATTTCATCCACTTCCAATCTATGGGTTTTGTGGGTTTTGGCTTAAAAGTTGAAGAACTTGCTTATTGATTGTTGCTTGGAGAAGAAGTAGTGAAGTAAGATGTTGGATTGTATTTTTGGTTGAAGTTTGATGAACCCATTGAGGGTGTTGTTGTTGGGTAACTTTGGTTGAACATTTTGGAGCTAAGAGAGCTTGGAAATGGGGTTTGTGTTGAGATTTTCGTGAAATTCGAGTTGGGGAAGAAAGGGGAAGGAGCTTGTCAGGTCTGATACGGAAGCTGACACGGACCGGGCCAGGTGCCGGCACGGTATGCCACACGGAGCGGGCCTGGTACCGGCACGGCACACGGCACGGAACGGACGGGAGTCCGGCACGGTACCTGACACGGTCCGTGTCGCTCTCCGGGCCGGTTTGTGACGCGTTCCGCGCTGGCTTCCGGGCCGACCTGTGACATGGTCCGTGCCATGTTCCGGCACGGCTAGCCACACGGTCCGTATGGCATTCTGGATCAGACCCCCAGAGCCCAAAACCCTTCCTTTTAGCTCAATTTGATTCCCACATTACCTCTTCAAACCTTGATCCATTTCTGAGCATTGTTGTGTATTTTGAGGAGAAGAACACTTTGTTGGGGGAACTAATTTGTGGTCTTTTTGTGGTTCAAAAACGTGGGACCAAGCTAGGAAAGAAGGAAGAACGTGGACGCAAGTTAGAGGAGAAAAGATCACGCCGGAAACTGTGTGAAGAACAGAGTGGTGACCACCGGGCTTATAATCAGAGTGTTGAGAGGAAGACCTTGAGGTAGGGAAAGTCTTAACTCCTCATTTATGATGCTTAGTATGCATGTTAGGCTATAGGATGCGAATAACTAGAATAATTGTCCTTCAATTACTAATAACCGGAAGTGTCTAGTGGTGAATGATTAGGATGCCAATCACTAGTGTAACTCGCTTTCAATACTTGGGAATTGTTTTACTGGTAGAGCGGCCTTGGCAAAGCCCTCAGATTAGTTGCATGTTAGGATCACATGCTTGGTTGTTTGGTTGCTTAGTGGATAGGCTAAAGAGTCTAATGGAACTAGTTGAATTGCATATTTGAATGCTCGTTTGAAGGTTTTCATGATTGGTTGATTGAACTCGTGTTTGACTGTTGACTGTAGTTGAATGATTGCTTGATTTCCTTAAATGGTTGTTTGGAGCATCGAGTATGACTGGTTGTACCGAGCGGTGAAATCAGGGGATCGATGCCCCGTTGGGTCGCAACTGGTAAGTGAACGGTAAGTTGTGATTATGTTATTCGTGTGTTGTGACCATGTGATTCGTGTGCTGTGTGTTGTGGTGAAAAGGTGATGCGTGAGCGATGTGTGATAGTGAAGTGGAGTTTGTTGGAATGGATTGCTTCGTGTTTCGGTTTGAGTGTGTTACCTAATTATTATTTGATTATTATTGAATTGCCCAAGTGTATGCTTCCTATGGGAGTAATACCTTGGTTCCCGAGGACATAAAATCCTTTGGAGACGTTTCTGAGAATCCCGACGATATGCGCCCCGAAGGGTTGTTTCCGGTAGCCTCAATGATATGCGTCTCCTCTGGATTGGAGGGAAAATCCGAGGGGACACATCGTATGTGGATCGGAGGGTGGTGACTTCATGTGCCACGGCATGGATTGGTTTACCTATTGCCTATGAATGTTAAGAGTTATCTTGTTGACTTTGCTGGTGAAATTATTGAGTTTAAAGTCGACCATGTTATGTATTTTCCCTATTGAGCGCAAGCTCACCCCTATGAGTTTATTGTTGTGATTACAGGCTTGATTGAGGAGTAGAAGCTCGGGAGCTTCTTGGTGTGGGTGTCTTGTAGAGACTTCGTTTTCATTTCATTTCAGTTTTGAACAAACCATGTTGGAGGATTATTATTACACCTCTGGAGGGTTATTTATGTTTTAAATTGAGTTATGTGGATTTGAGTTTTATATTGGAGATTTTCAGGAAGTTACTGTTGAGTTATTGTCTTTTTAATCGTTTTATCCTAGTCATGCCTCAAGTCCGGGCAAGAACCGGATTTGGGGCGTGACAAAGGCATTGGGGTCGGTTGGGATAAATCGAATGGGGAAGGGTTCACATTGGAACGGGGTTGAGAGACCGTTGTTGGGCTGACCAGATAGGACGAGTTGGGGGTAAGAGTCAGGGACACCGTCAGTGATAGAGGAGCCAAAGATGCGATAGGGGAAGGCTGAGATCGTCGCCTTTGAGACAGAGTAGGGCCACCAGACCTAGGCCGAGAAGAGCAAGGTCGACCTCGAGAAGAAGTATCCGTTTGTGCTAGCGGCGCAGAAATAGATATCTTAATGTCTTAATTGAAAAGACCTATTTATATGTGACAAATTATTGAAAATATTATTAATTTGTAAATTGCACTTTTGTGTTTATGGCTTTCGTACTCTCTTCTTGGCACTTTCGTAGGAGTGTAAGCGGATCAGATACTGTGTAGAAACTATTTAAATATCCTCTCCGGATCTTCTGGGTATAAAAATTTCATGTTTTTAACCTGTCTTAATTATCTATAAAATTCTATATTTTTGAGCTTTCGCATTTCAGTCAGATCTTAATGAGCTCACTGTTTTGAGCCTAAATGTTCATTTCAACCTATTTAGTACCTCTGCAATTGAGAGGTGGCTCTTATATGCGTACATGGTTCCTGGGTGAGGTTTGGTGGTGTATGGTTGGTTGGGGTTCACCGTGTGTAGGGCTTGGTTCCATCGCATTTCTCGACATCTCTATCTGGTGTTGGTGGTGGTTTTGAAACATCGATGGTAGTCATGGTCTGGGGATTCTGGTAGCAGTGTGTGTCGTCAAAATTAATCGGTGTCAAGGGTTTTCAGTGGGGCTGGGAGGTTGATCACTGGGTCCGTTTAAATGCAAATATACGTCTCATTGAATTTTATTTTTGTGCTGATATATTATTTGTAGCTCATTTATAAAATGACTATATTTTTCCAAAAATTTAGAACTATCATAATCACAAACATATTTTTAACACACAAAACTGAGATTTTATTGATATGAATAGAAAAAGCCATAGAGACCATACAAGCATGGAAATGAAATAAGCAAACAAAATAGGATAAGATATAGTATCGGTGACGACCGAGACACTGATCGTATATCTAAAGACCCGGTGTGACCTAGGGAGATGCTAGGGGTGGTTCCATATTCTGGCTGTGTGAAGTACGATGAGTCCATTGTACTTTCTCCTTCTCGACTTGATCGGTTATGTTATTTCAGAACAGTCAGTCAAGGAGTATGTCGGGGAAAGGAGGAGGATGTGAGTTAAACAACAACTGAATTCTAGAGGCCGGGGTGTGCCTCCTCAGAAACAACCAGATATGCCCTAAGGTACTCATGGGGACCCGCAAGGTAGCTCATCGTGCCTCGCTTCTGCCCTAGCAGAGCCGTCTCCCTCAGCCGTGTCTATGGAGACCAGAATACCTTGGGTGGGAGTAGTAGAGTCGTTTGTCCCCGGTGATGAGATATACCAGTGGAGTTCCTCCATCCCTTGGTTTGGGACGCGTAGTTCCTCCGCCCGAGGAGGGGATGGATACCAGCAGGGGTCATCTTGTTGTGCCCTAGGTGTCTCCTGAAGGATTCTAGGGTGCCAAAAACACAGCAAATCCCTAGAAATCCCTTAGGATCCATGTAATTCAGAATAAATCGACAAACGAAAAAATAAATAGAGATTACCTCTTGTAGTTTCGAGACAGGGACCAAGTGCACTTTGATGGTTTGACGAAGTCGAGACGTCTTCAAAAGAATCCGTCCTCTTCAGGTATCCACACCAACAATCTCTTCCCAAAACCTCTCGTGTGCTAGCACCAAAAATCAGAACTTTTCTCTCAATTTCTTCTTTCTCTTTCTCTGGTTTTTCTCTCTCGTTTTTCCACACCCCCACTATCAGAAACGTAACCCCTATATCTGATTTCGTAAATCAAAAATGGGTTACGAAATCAGATACGTGGACATATTTTAGGATGAGTAGAATTCAAAAATAACTTATTTGAATTTATAAAATTCAAATAATTATTAATTGAATTATAAAAAAACAAAATAAACATAATGTATATAGGTTTTATTCCAAAGTTTAATCTGAAATAAATACTTATATATATAAATTTATTTCATTTGTCTTCCTAATATAATCTAATTATATTAGTAATTAGAAAACGAGAAATGAATGAAATTATATTATATCAAATATAATATAAGTATATTCTATAGTTCAACACGATTTTGGGGTTGTTGTTGTGTGTGACCCTGTGGGCTCATACAACGTTGTCAGTGAGCCCGAAATCCCCGTTTCGTCCACATGTCATAGTTGGCCTCTAGCAAGGCATTATGACTTCCCAAAGTTGTATGAAGATCGTCAATCTGATTTAACCTTTTACCGTTAATATCTTAATCCATTTGTCATCGATATCTCGATCGAATATAAGGCATAGGATCGTCATCCTTATTTTATTCGATCGTTAGTTTCTTGATCTTAAGTAGACTGCAAGTGATAACTCATTATCGATTCGCATGGTCATGCATTTCTGTAGTCTCACTTATCAAGGGGCCCAAACGATATCTCTCATATTTACATAAGTGACAAATCCCTTATCAGTCGCTCACATTCCTCACACAGACAATTATGTATACGACAACAATCTTTATTGTTGTCCGGTCAAAGACAACGTTAAACTGCGTCAAGACACATAACCACCTATGTAGAAATCCATGACGATTATAAAGTCAAAGGACTTAAGTCATATTACGGTACTGAGAAATACTGATGACAGTTCCTATGTAGTATTCTCACAATGGGTCATCAAATACCATTTCCCTAAATGGCATCTATGATTTGACTCCATATCCAATATGAATGATCAGTAAAACATGATCATCAGTCAACATCATACTAGTCTTAGTATATCGGTAAGACCAGAGATCATTAGAATAATACCCTCTTTTTTCTTCTAAGAGTTTTACTATCAAGTCATGCAATTGATGACCTTAGAAAGAGTCGATTATTCATGCAATTAACATTTAACAAAATGATAATGAAAGTGTCAATGTATTAATAAATGATGATGTCATACAAGAAAAGATTGGCATAGGGCATAAAACTAACATGTCTCCTTAGGGTCAGTTCCAATCCATTGGTCTCCCGTCCTTCGATATATGTGAGATTGGTCTCTCACGTCTCCCGAGTGAGTATTGTATGGACGGGTGTCGAGGACTACCCGAAGTAATCCACGAGCCCTACTTGATTTGTCGAGCCATTATTGCACGACGAATCGAAATGCAAGAGATGATAAGTGCTGATGGTAAGCATGGTAAATGAACAACCATAGAGATCAACAGAGGAAAAGACGAGTGTGACGATGGAGGAGACCGTAAATAAAACTTTTTGAGGAAGAACCATTTGAAAGGAAAGAGAAACCTCAGGTTCCAAAAAGTGTTTTAGAAAACATAAATAACATCATAATCACAAACAATTCATTAACAATCAATGGTCAATTATGAACCGTTTATTTATTTTCTTTTATTCTCTCTCCAATTAATGTCACTTTTTGAAATCACTAAGCCTTATTCATGTGCAAAGCTATAGCTTTAATTAGACTCTCACTCAAAACTCTTCCATTTCTTGTCCATTGCAAAAACAATCGTGCGTGGAATAGTTTGATTTCTAACAAAACTCTTGGGACCACACAAGCTTTAAAGCGAAACATGAGCATCTTAGTAGACAATAAATTAATATGATGTCTAATTAATAGAATCAACATAGATCGATAGCGTAAACAATCATATATTTGACATGAAAACTAGACAATTGGATATTATATGTAAATGGTGAAGAATATACACAAATCCAAAACTGGTAATAGCTTGGAGAATATATCATCATCATCCATTACAAAACATTTTGTCACAACTGAAGTGCTCAGCCGACCAACAAAAAAGGTTGTGAACCATTTTGATCGACAAAAAAAATTGAAATTGAAACTGTTCTTTAGAAGGAAGAACAGAATTTGAGTTACAAACACACGAGCAATTCACAAGGATCCTCAACCACAAATCTCTACAACCAGAGAAAACAACAGGAGAATACTACAGAAGGACGGTCCACCAAGGGTACCACAACCAGCTCATTAGACACAGAAAATGCTGAAACCAACAACAACAACAAGGACTAAAACAACCAGAAGTTAACACAAATTGGTCTACAACCAGATTTATCAAACATTAAGCTCATAGAAAAAGGGTGTTAATTATCCAAATTTAACTAACATTAAGCCCAAGAAGAATGCTTCCAACTAACCCAGAAAAACAAACACCTCAAATGTCCGGAAAAAAACTCCCTATTCAAATGTCGGCGGCCAACACCACGGACGGCAGAGGCTTACACCGGGAGAGAACTCAACCGGAACCCTAAAAGCCAAGCCAAAATCTGCTAATCTTCCCGAGGCCAAAAGCCCCTGAAGCTCTCTTGTAAGAACCGCCCCGTCGATCCCGGTCGAACCGGTGATTTCTGGCGAAGTTTGACTTTCGGCCGGAAAAGTCAACCGAGGACTCCGGGAGTCGTTTAGGACCTTCTCGGAGCCCAAAAGCTTAGCCGTCATCACGGTTAGCTTAGTTGGGCCATTTCCATTCTTTTGACTGTAATATTGGAAAAGTCAACGTTTGGTCAAACCGGAACTTTTTATCGACTAAAACAAAGTAAATTGAAAATTCTGGATTTTTTCCTAAGAGCTAAGTGGTCCCCACTAGGACACATGTCCTTAGTGGCTTGGAGGAGAAGAAATGGGTCTCAAAGGACCCATTTACCCTCACAAAAGCCAAATTGGAAGGATTGGACCTAAGGGCATTTTTGGATTTTCATCAAACTAGGTTTTTAAAGCAAATTGGAGCACATTTCTCCTCTTTATTTGTGCTGGCCGAATTTGGAGAGAGAGAGGAAGAGAAGAAAGAGCCTTGAAGCTTGAAGGAGAAGAAAGGTGCAAAAATGGAGTCTTGAGCTTGAGTTCTTCCCAAAAACCCTCCAAAACACCATTTTCTTTATCCTCATTCTACTACTAAGGTAAATCCTTCACTTATTTTCGTTTTCCTTGAGTTTTGATTTATGGGTTTAAGAGGAAGAACTTGGAAATGGTTAGATTGTTGGAATTTGATGTTGGGTGTTGATTTTTGGAGATAAAAGGAAGTTGGATGATGTTTTAAATTGGATTTGTGGAGTTTTGTTGAAGACCCATAGTGGGTATTGAGTTGTTGAAGGTTTTGGAGCTGTTTTGGAGGTTTGGGATTGATAAAAAGGAGTTTTTGGACTGAAATCTCGTGAAAAGGAAGCTGGAGGAAGAAGAAGGTCGGAACCCGTCAGACCTGTCACGGCTCCGTGAGGGAGACCGTGACGGCGTCAGTCACGGCTCCGTGAGGAGAACCGTGAAGGCGCAGGTAACGGATCCGTGAGCCGATCCGTGACAGACCTGTTTTGTTCCCTTTTTGGGTGTTTCCTTCTATTTCAAACATTTATCTTGAACCGTTTGTTTTGAGGACTGTAACTTAGATGTTTGCCTCTTGAACCACCTTTGTTTAGTCTTTAATTATAGCTTTATTTGTGATCCAAGACCGTAGACCCGAGCTCGAAGAAGGAGGAAGCCTTTGGGACCGCGAGAGAGGACGTGGAGGAAGCTAGCCAGGACGTCAGCAGCTAGGAGTATTTGAGCTTTGGAGATTTCAAGGTAGGGAAAAGTACTAAACTCCTCTCTTAATTTAAAGAACGCTAATAGTATGCCTATAGGATAATAACAACCGGAAAGGTCCTAGCTTGTATATAGGATGCGATTCACTAGAATAACTGCTTTTGAATTACAATAATAATCGGACGAGTCTTAGTATGCATATAGGATGTGATTCACTAGTTAACCGCTTTCAATACTTTGGGAAATTGCCGTGCTGGTAGAATGGCCATGTCGAGCCTTAGGATTGCTTGTTGAATGTAGTTAATGATGATTGTTCGTCCTTAGCATTGGTGCATGCTCCGTCTTTAGGTTATTATAAGAGTCACACTAATCTAGTTGAATTATGATGATTGTATGTGAATGGTTGATCCGTGTTATGATTGATTGAGTGATTGTTGTTTGTGATTTGATTGTGCTTAATGGTATGATCGGATGAGTGATAGACCGATGAGACGTGGTTGGTAAGTTATGTCGGTAAGCGTGGTTGTTAATATGAGTTCTTTTGTGGCGTGTTGAGATAAGATTGTTGGGTTGCTAAGCTGTGGTTGTACTATGACTTTTTTCTGCGTGCTATTTCCTTGATGTGTGTTCTAAGAGAAGTTGTGTTCTGGTATGGTACCTACACCGAGGGGAATGCCGGTGTAGGGTATTACCTAGACCGACGGATTGTATTTGTACCCCGATGTGAATCCCGGGAAGACCGATGGTGCATTCCGGTACATATTTACCCCGAGGTGAATTCCAGGAGGACGTCCAGGCCAAAGGGAATTCCGGTATGACGTGAGGATTGTTTACCCTGAGGGGATTGTTTACTGGTTGCTTCACCCCGAGGGTATGCGTTCCTGCGAGAGCGTTTCCGGGAGGACATCTTTCTTCACCCCGATGATCTATGGTCCTTTGGGGACATTTCCGACTCCGATGATATGTGTCCCCTTAGGGGTGTTTCCGGTAGCCTCGACGATATGTGTCTCTGATGCACCTGCATCAACACCTGTCTCTTCTAGGACGAGGGGCAATCCGATATGATACATTGACCAATTGTGGATCAGAGTATTGCGGTTTAAGTTATCTATGTGACGTTATACGTGATTTCGTTAGTTGTTTTTATTAAAGAATAAACTGCCTTTCCGTTGATTTCCTTGAGTTACTGTTTTATTAAGCATTGCAATTCTTGTTGATCTTTGATTATGGCGTCTTTTTGGTTAATCGTACTAATCGGAACCTTTGGATAATTGTACAAACCGTGTCTTATTGCCAAGCAGGGGTTTCTTTTACTTTACCACTTTTTTTCCTACTGAGCGTAAGCTCACTCCCTTTCTTGTTTACTGTGTGTACATGTGTCCTTGGTGAGTAGATCTAGAGGTGGTCTCAAGGCTCGGGAGCTGCTTGAGGTTTTGGTAATTTTTATTCTAGAGACGAACTGCCTTTGTATCAACTACATTTTCTGTTATTCTGTTTATAGAGCTGTTGACTCTTAACTTTGGATTTCAATTAAGTTTTTCATGGAACTTACTTTATTAAATCTCTTTTTCTTATCATTTAATTATTGTTCTTAGTATCACGTCTGAGTCCGGTCAAAACCGGATTTGGGGCGTGACATCGCCAGCGGTTAACACCTCAGAACTGGCGAGCTCGTACCAAGAAGCATACAGGAAGGGAGGAAGATAGAGTAGAAGATGGAGACCAGGGAAGGAGAAATTTACCAGACACAAGAGAGAAAGTGGAGTATCTAACCTCCAGCTTTGCAAAACAAAGCCATTTGTGTTGGAACCCTAGACGAGGGCGGAACAACCGACGATGAGCGGAAATCCTTCAGCAACAGAGCACTCAGGCCGCAAGGATCCTCCATACGAAAGAAGCTTTTCCCACCTCCGGATCTGAGAAGCCTGTCGAGATCTGCAGGGCTGACGACCACCGCAGCTACACCAATGAAGCAAACGAACACAACGCCAAGCACGCCACGATCCCTAGCTGTCCCAACCACGAACCCTTAGCACTCCCCCAGAGACCGCCACTGCGCCAACGGGCGATTAGCACTCGGGAGCTTAAACGCCCTTTAACTTCACCAAAAGGACCACCATACCAGCACCGATGGTCGCCGTGAAGAGCCCGACTGGGGCTTGTGATCCATTTTTCATTCAAAAGAAGACCATAGGCTAAGGTTACTCTATAAAGAGAAACAAAAGAGGGGATGACGGGATTATTAAGAGCATCTTTAAAGGTGTTTAGAGATTTATCACATCCAAATGGTTTAGATAAATCAAGTGTAGGAGGATGGGCCTTGGGAGATTAGTTATAGGAGGGACGTGCGAGTATGGAAGGACTCTAATGCAAAGGAGCTACTCGAATTAATAGCCCGATGAAGGTCTAGTCGGGTATCATCGACACGTTTGTTTGGACCAAATGCCCTAAAGGTCCTTCTAATGCATCAATGTATTTGTTGCTCACCGCTCCTCCATTGTCGGTGTTGTGGACAAATGTGCTTTGGGTGTCGGACATTCCTATAGAAATGGATTTTTGGCTCTACGAAAACAATCACCAAAGTATTAATCTATAAATATGAAACATGCTTCAGATTCTTTGATGAACTAATAGGAACACAAGATTAAAGCAGCGAAAATAATTAAATGTTACTTACTTGAAGTTATGGAAGATCACTAGATGAAGATGAGCATGGTTATGAATCTCTTAATAGATTATACTTGATGCATAAATTCTATCTCTCAGATGAGGGTGAGAAGAAAGAGGACAAGAAGCCAAAAAAAGTTTCTAATTCTCAATTACCCTGTAATAACCACTTCTGGTCAACGTCAGTCAAACCTGCGAAAAACAGGAAAATTTAAAAATTTTAAGACAGACACTTAACTTAACTTAAATTGACCCCGAGGGTCATGCCGGACTTAAGTTGACCCCGTTATCGACTAAAATGAGTTACGGGGGACTCAGGGCAACTTCCTGGTCATTTTGGGAAAGATTGATTTTTCGCTGGAAAAGTCACCCGAGCGACGTTTTGGTCCATTCGAGGACCGTTTTGGACCCGAAAAGCTTAGCCGTCGTCGTAGCGGTCTTAGTTGGGCCGTTTCCTTGAAGCCCGTCCAGTTTAAAATATTTTTGGGAAAAGTGCCCGTTCGGGGCCCGAAACGTCCGTTTTTTGCGAATCTGATTGGAAAATATCAACTAGATATTTTCCAAAAGGTATGGGACCCACCTTGACACTTGTCAAGTATATGGTGGTGTATTTTTGGAGGGAAAATGTGTGGTTGGAGAGGGTTGGCCGAGTATGGGGTTTTAAAAGGGAAAAAAGTTAGTTTTGTTGTTAGTTTAATTAAATTAGAAATTAGAAGAGAGGTTTTAGAGAGAGAAGGAGAAGGAGAAGAAGAGAGAAGAAGGGAGGTTGAGCTAGGGTTTGTGATCGAGCCCTTGGATCGAGTCAAAGCAAAGAGCAATCCCGTTCCCCTCGTTCTCCTCTACGGTAATACCCGAACCGATTCTCGTTTCGATTATTTTCAAGAGCTAGGGTTTGGTTTTAAATTTTGGTTTAGGGTTGTGTAGAGATTAGAGAGGTGTTGGAGACGTTTTAGAGGTGTTTGGGAGAGAAATTTCACGTTTTCCGGTGACCGGAGGCTCGGGAGGAGCTCCGGCCACCGTGGGTGGTGGCCGGCCGGCCATGTGGTGGCTGGCCGGAGGTGGCAGCAGCCACCACTTGGTGGCCGAGCCCCTCCCTCAAACCCTAAGGCACGGCCAAGCCCTTTGGGTGGGGCCCACGTGCTCGGTTGTTCGTGTTTTAATTACTCGGGTAGTTTAAAACGTTCCCCGGACCTTTTATCCCAAACCAAATCGAATTTTGGATTTAAATTGGAGAAGTTGTAATTAACGGGTTTTGGGAAACTTTAAACGTTAATTAATTGTTTTAGAAGTCGGAATTCGATTCCGTCAAGTGCGTTGAGTTCCTTGATTTATTCTAAGACCGTAGAAACGAAAATGGGGACTTTTGGAGCCCCGGAAGGCAATTAACCAAAACCGGGCAGATTCGCCATGTCGGGCGAATCTGGCCCTTACGGGTCCTTTTTCGGCAATATCGAATAATTGGGAAGTTTGGGAGTGATCGTCTTTGTCGGGGTTACGTTTGGGCGTTAAGTTTATTAATTTTCGGTTTATTCGTACTAGTTTAAAAGTACTTTGAATTTGTGTTCTTTTAGATCGTGCTACGGACCGAGGCAAGGGAAAGCTCGGCGAGTGACTAGGTCCACTTCGGGTTTTGTTGGAGCGCTTTTGGATCTATATACGAGGTAGGGAAAAGTAGCCGGATCTCGGCCCTGATTAGGGAAAGTTAATAGTAGAATTGCATGTGACACCGGGGTGTCGTGGGTTGAGTAGATTTATTTAATTATTAGAAAAGCATGATACGGGATTGTAGCGTTTAAGAGAAAGGCATGTGACACTTAGTAGTGTCGTAGGAACAGAGAACTTAGCGATAATTGAATTACTGGAGGCATATGACCATGCCCGGAGGTTGTTTGTGAAACTAGCGATTTTAGGACCGTTGGAGGCATCGAGTATGCCGGAGGTTGTCGTGCGTTTTATTTAATTGTTGAGTTTGGGTGGCCTTGAGAGCCCGTATTTAATTGTTGAGTTTGGGTGGCCTTGAGAGCCCGTATTTAATTGTTGAGTCGGGGTGGCCATGAGAGCCGTGTATTTAATTTGGTGTCTTGAGTGGCAGCGAGTGCCCGTGGGGTTGTTGAACCCGAGTCTTGACTGTTGAGGTGTCTTGAGTGGCCTTGAGTGCCTGTGTGATTGAACTTGCCTGTGATTGTGATTGTGGTTACCTGGGGTGGTGAGTTCTAAAGGTCGACAGCCTGATCCGACTTAGTGTCGATGAATTGCGAGTTCTAAAGGTCGACAGCCTGATCCGACTTAGTGTCGATGAATTGCGAGTTTTAAAGGTCGACAGCCTGATCCGACTTAGTGTCGATGAATTGCGAGTTCTAAAGGTCGACAGCCTGATCCGACTTAGTGTCGATGAATTGCGAGTTTTAAAGGTCGACAGCCTGATCCGACTTAGTGTCGAGGAATTGCGAGTTTGAAAGGTCGACAGCCTGATCCGACTTCGTGTCGAGGAATTGCGATAGGTCGAACCCTGACCTGATTGAGATTGGTTACTGAGCAGCTGGTGTGCGATCCTTTGTGATCTTGTTTGGTGTTGTGTCGTTTCGTTCGAGTCCTTGAGGAGGTCGTCGATAGTTGTGTCGGGTCTACACTGTTTTTATCGAGTGTCGAGTCTGTTGAGGAAGGTGACGGGTTGTGGGTCTGTTGAGTACTTGAGTTGGGGACTGTAGTCCCGGCGTTGGGTTTGGTTTTAGTGTTACTGGCTTTTTCTGCTAATTATGCCATAGTCAGTCTGTTATCCGTGGAGGTGAGCGAACGCTCACCCCTAGCTGCTTTTCCTACAGGTACTGATCACCGGACGGACTAGGTTAGCTCTTGAAGTTCATGGAGCTTGGAGCGGAGTCTGGTCTTTACTTTTGTTGAGTCTAGTGACGGATGTTGTACCTTGTCCACTTGTTGGGACGTTTTTGTATTGTAAATACTATTATTTTGAGAAGTAAATGGAAATGTCAAAGCTTTTATTGAAAACAGGTTTCAAGTGTTCATGTTTTTAAAAGTTCGCGTCCCGAGTTCGGTTCGCTGAAATTGGGGCGTGACAGCTTGGTATCAGAGCTCGAGGTTTCAAACCTCGGACTGTCCGTCACTTAGGGGGGGAGAGTCGAGTTGGTGTAGACCCGTCACGTCTTGAGTCTTGTTTGTGTTTGTGCGTATGTTACAGTATTTTGTTGCTGGCATACTGATTGTGTGTGATTGCGTGAACTGTTTTTAACTGTCGCGGGTCGACTCAGGAGCGCTCCTGTAGTCGAACGAGACGGTGTTGATGTCAAGTCGGTACAACGTGGTTCGGGGACGCCTGAACCGGGTTGTAACTACGTGATGTCAAGGAACGAAGTTTTAAAATGAAAGGGTGAAGGTTTTAAAATTATTGGCCCTGTTGGCATGTCTTGAACTTGATTGGCCCTATGGGCATATGTTTGATTTTTGATTGGCCCGGTGAACGGGGGTCGTCGTGTTGTGTGGGTTGGTTTGCCGTCGCTTGTTTGGTGCACGTCGGTGCGGTCTCGTTGAGGTCTCGTTTACTAATGCTAGTATATAAAGTACGTTTAGCTTGAGCGGTGTAGCGCTTTAGTGATAAGCACGTTAGTGTAAGCTTAAGCGGGTGGACGTTAGTGCGTTTGTACTGTCGTTTTTATTGAAGTTCGCAAACTGAACGTTTGCGTGTATCCGTGCAGAGGATACTGTTTATGGCTCGCGGTAAGCGGGGACGACCATCAGGAACGCGGGGCCAGGCACCCACGCGAGGCCGGCGGGGACGGTCAGCAGGGGCACCAGGGAGGGTGCCGACCGTCGAGCCCGCCGACTATGCGGAGGCACAGGGTACTCCTGTCGGAGAAGACAGGAGGAGTGATGCGGGGCCGTCTGCAGGCACCCCCAGTGTTCCGCCAGTCGCGGACCCTCCAGTGATGACTGCCCTGGATGAGCTTACCAGGACCGTTCAGAGTTTGGTGGCGATCATCGCCAGCCGAGAGTCGGCTTCGCCAGCACCAGAGGCAGCCGCAGTCCCGGTGAGGGCCGCTCAGACAGAGGATCTTACCTCCCGAGCGCTACTAGATTTCCTGAAGCTCGGGATACCTGTTTTTGTCGGGGAGCCGAATCCCGACCTGGCTGAGCGATGGATAAAGCAGGTCACACGAGACTTGGACACATCGGGTGTCGAGGATGGCCGTCGGAGAGTGTCCTTCGCGGCCCATCAGCTGAGAGACAGCGCCTACCACTGGTGGGGGCGGGTGAAGGACACGGTCGGATACGACTACAGCGTATTCCAGGAGGTATTCATGGCACAGTACTTCCCCGAGTCGGCTCGGCTGGAGCGACATCGGCAGTTCTTAGACCTGGAGCAAGGGGGGATGACGGTAGGAGAGTACGAAGCCAGGTTCATAGCCTTGGCCAGATTCGCGCCTGAGATGGTGACGAGCGAGGCGAACCGTTGCCTGCGGTTCCAGGACGGACTGAGGCTGGGCATCCGGAACCAGGTTCTCGCCTTGAGGATACGGAAGTATACCGACCTCGTGGACACCGCAGCTACAGTAGAGCAGGGCGCCAGGGATGCAGTCAGGAGCCGTGAGGTCCGACCTCGGCCGATCAGTTGGGCAGGGCCGTCAGACTCACGAGACTCGCGGAGGCAGAGGACCGCGTGATCCTTCCGACCACCGCCTCATCAGAGTGGATCGAGACAGCAGGGGTCAGTGGCATCAGTGGGGCCAGTCGCCTCAGAGAGGAGGCCGTCATGCTATCACTGCGGGCAGCCAGACCACTTACAGCGAGACTGTCCGACGAGGGGAGGAACCGCGGCAGTACCAGCTACTAGCCGGACAGGCCAGGGCTCGGGGTCAAGGGCTGATGAGATCAGCTGTTACCGATGCGGCCGGGCCGGTCACACTATGGCATGGTGCCGAGAGCAGTTGGGGGAGACATCAGTGCAGCGACCGCAGTAGTCGCGGACAGTACAGTCGCCCAGAGGTCGCCCTCGACAGGGTCAGCAGCCGAGATCATCACGGCCGTCTACGAGCGCACCAATTCCGAGACAGCAGCAGAGTCACGGGTATCCAGCAGCCAGTGCGCAGGGTCAGAGGCAGCAGGCCTCGCAGGGGAGAGTATATGCAGTCACCGATTCCAGAGCCCCAGGACCTAGCACGTACCGTGAGACCATCCAGGGTACGTGTTTGTTGTATCATTTATGGGCTTTGTTCTTGTTTGATACCGGGGCATCGCACTCTTTTATTTCGTCGGGTTGTGCTGAGAGGTTGGGGTTGAGCTTAGAGCCGTTGAGTCCACCCCTATGCCTGGACACCCCAGTTGGGGGTGGTGCATCGTTGACTAGAGTATGTCGTGCCTGCGAGATTAGAGTCGCAGACTGTCCTTGCCCTGGTGACCTTCTCGTGTTGGGGATGACTACCTTTGATGTGATTTTGGGTATGGATTGGTTGTCGAGGTACCGAGCCAACATCGATTGCTACAGACGACGAGTGACAGTGACAGTGGGCGGTACGAAGGTGACGTGCGTGCTGGGGAGTAAGAGTGGGGTCCTCCTGTCGGCGTTGTCCGCAGAGGAGGAAGTACCGGCTGTGCAGAGCCGAGAGTTACCGAGAGTGGTATGCGAGTTCCCCGAGGTCTTTCCTGAGGAGTTGAGCGGGCTGCCACCGATTCGTGAGGTGGAGTTCGGGATTGACCTAGTGCCGGGAACGGCGGCGATATCGATGGCGCCTTACAGGTTTGCGCCGGCAGAGTTGACTGAGCTGAAGCGTCAACTGGAGGAGCTTCAGCAGAAGGGGTTTATCCGTCCGAGTGCATCGCCGTGGGGAGCACCAGCACTCTTCGTGAAGAAGAAGAGTGGAGAGCTACGGATGTGTATAGATTACCGGAAGCTGAATCGGGTTACGGTGAAGAACCGGTACCCGATGCCGAGGATCGATGACTTGTTTGACCAGTTGAGAGGGGCGACTCACTTCTCGAAGATCGATCTGCGATCCGGTTATTATCAGTTGCGAGTCCGTGAGGGGGACGTCGCAAAGACTGCATTCCGGACACGCTATGGGCATTACGAGTTCCTGGTGATGCCATTCGGACTGACGAACGCGCCAGCAGCGTTCATGGACCTGATGAACAGCATCTTCCGGCCGTACCTGGATCAGTTTGTGGTGGTGTTCGTGGACGACATCCTAATATATTCGCAGAACGAGGCGGCGCATGAGGCACATCTTAGGGCTGTTCTGACCCTACTGCGCGAGCACCAGCTATATGCCAACCGGGAGAAGTGCGAGTTCTGGCTCTCTGAGGTGAGATTCCTCGGCCACATCGTATCCCGTGACGGTATCCTGGTCGATCCGTCGAAGATCGACGCGGTCTCGAAGTGGGCACGACCCACGAGTGTTTTCGAGATCCGCAGCTTTCTGGGATTGGCAGGCTACTATAGGCGATTTGTCCAGGATTTTGCACGACTAGCCGCACCGATGACTCTGTTAACGCGCAAGGGTGTTGGGTTCGTGTGGACAGATGACTGTGAGCGTGCGTTCGCGGAATTGAAGACTCGACTGACTACAGCTCCAGTGTTAGTGGTGCCCGAGCGAGGGTTTGGCTATGATGTTTACTGCGATGCATCCGGAGAGGGACTGGGTTGCGTGCTGATGCAGTCGGGCAGAGTTGTGGCTTATGGCTCCAGGCAATTGAAGATACACGAGCGCAACTATCCTACCCACGACTTGGAGCTAGCAACAGTCGTGTTTGCGCTAAAGAGCTGGCGATATTACCTGTACGGCGAGGGGTTTCAGGTGTTCTCGGATCACAAGAGCCTCAAGTACATATTTTCCCAGCGAGACCTGAACATGCGTCAGCGACGGTGGATGGAACTACTCGAGGAGTACGACTTCGAGCTACACTACCACCCAGGCAAGGCGAACGTTGTCGCCGACGCCTTGAGTAGGAAGTCGGCTCCGAGCCTCGCCAGCATATCTGTCCGAGAGTGGGACATGATGGGGGAGCTGAGCACATTCGGGCTTGAGCTAGAGGAGGTTACTGGCGGTGTTGCCATGTGCTCCCTAGTGGCTCAGCCCTCACTGCTTGCCCAAGTGTTGGAGGCGCAGAGGGAGGACGTCGAAGCATCAGAGATCCGCGAGAGAGTCGTCAGGGGTGACGAGGTGGTGGGCTGGCAGGACAGTACTGATTGGGGACTACGGTACCGCGGGGGGCTATTCGTACCAGTTAACTATAGAGATGCCGTGTTACGAGAGGCACACCATTCGCGTCTCGCAGTGCATCCGGGGGGCACCAAGATGTACCGTGACCTCAGGAGGCACTACTGGTGGCGCGGCATGAGGAGAGCAGTCGCAGAGTTTGTGTCGAGATGCCTTGTCTGTCAGCAGGTGAAGGCAGAGCATCAGCGTCCCGCGGGATTGTTACAGCCACTACCGATTGCTCAGTGGAAGTGGGAGCACATTACGATGGATTTCGTGTGTGGACTACCGAGATCGCCCAAGGGAAACGACGCCGTGTGGGTGGTAGTCGACCGGTTGACCAAGTCGGCCCACTTTCTGGCTATGAGGATGACAGACCCGGTCGACAAGTTGAGCAGTCTGTATATCCAGGAGATAGTGCGCCTCCACGGGGTCCCGGTGTCGATAGTGTCTGACAGGGATCCCCGCTTCACGTCCAGGTTCTGGCCGAGTCTGCAGAAGGCACTGGGGACAGAGGTCCTACTCAGCACAGCACATCATCCTCAGACAGACGGTCAGTCTGAGCGTACCATTCAGATCTTGGAGGACATGCTGCGAGCATGTGTGCTGGATTTCAGGGGATCTTGGGAGACCCACCTGCCATTGGCCGAGTTCGCCTACAACAACAGCTTCCAGGCCAGTATTGGGATGGCACCGTTCGAAGCGTTGTATGGTAGGCCGTGTCGGTCACCAGTATGCTGGGCAGAGGTGGGGGACAAGAGTCTGCTGGGGCCAGATCTTGTTAGAGAGACGACGGAGAAGGTCACATTGATCCGCGATCGGTTGAGGACCGCGCAGAGCCGGCAGAAGAGTTATGCAGACAGGCGACGTCGACCTCTTGAGTTTGCAGTCGGGGATCACGTGTTCCTGAAGGTGAGCCCGAGGAAGGGGCTGGTGCGGTTCAGGCGCAGCGGGGGAAAGTTGGCTCCGAGGTACATAGGCCCGTTCCAGATCTTAGACAGAGTGGGAGTCGTGGCTTATCGTCTGGCGTTGCCACCGCAGCTTGGGAGAGTACATAACGTCTTCCACGTATCCCAGTTGCGGCAGTACAACGCAGACCCCTCCCACGTCATCGAGTGGACTGATGTCGAGGTGGCTGATGATGTCTCCTATGAGGAGCAGCCGGTTCGGATCATGGACACACGGCAGCAGATTCTGCGGGGAGGCAAGATTATCCGCTTGGTCCGAGTGCAGTGGAAACATCACGGAGCTGAGTCGACGTGGGAACGCGAGGACGAGGTTCGCGCGAAGTATCCCAGCCTGTTCGACTCCCGAGGTACGTCTGTTTTAAATTTCGCGGACGAAATTTCTTTAAGGGGGGTAGACTGTAATAACCACTTCTGGTCAACGTCAGTCAAACCTGCGAAAAACAGGAAAATTTAAAAATTTTAAGACAGACACTTAACTTAACTTAAATTGACCCCGAGGGTCATGCCGGACTTAAGTTGACCCCGTTATCGACTAAAATGAGTTACGGGGGACTCAGGGCAACTTCCTGGTCATTTTGGGAAAGATTGATTTTTCGCTGGAAAAGTCACCCGAGCGACGTTTTGGTCCATTCGAGGACCGTTTTGGACCCGAAAAGCTTAGCCGTCGTCGTAGCGGTCTTAGTTGGGCCGTTTCCTTGAAGCCCGTCCAGTTTAAAATATTTTTGGGAAAAGTGCCCGTTCGGGGCCCGAAACGTCCGTTTTTTGCGAATCTGATTGGAAAATATCAACTAGATATTTTCCAAAAGGTATGGGACCCACCTTGACACTTGTCAAGTATATGGTGGTGTATTTTTGGAGGGAAAATGTGTGGTTGGAGAGGGTTGGCCGAGTATGGGGTTTTAAAAGGGAAAAAAGTTAGTTTTGTTGTTAGTTTAATTAAATTAGAAATTAGAAGAGAGGTTTTAGAGAGAGAAGGAGAAGGAGAAGAAGAGAGAAGAAGGGAGGTTGAGCTAGGGTTTGTGATCGAGCCCTTGGATCGAGTCAAAGCAAAGAGCAATCCCGTTCCCCTCGTTCTCCTCTACGGTAATACCCGAACCGATTCTCGTTTCGATTATTTTCAAGAGCTAGGGTTTGGTTTTAAATTTTGGTTTAGGGTTGTGTAGAGATTAGAGAGGTGTTGGAGACGTTTTAGAGGTGTTTGGGAGAGAAATTTCACGTTTTCCGGTGACCGGAGGCTCGGGAGGAGCTCCGGCCACCGGGGGTGGTGGCCGGCCGGCCATGTGGTGGCTGGCCGGAGGTGGCAGCAGCCACCACTTGGTGGCCGAGCCCCTCCCTCAAACCCTAGGGCACGGCCAAGCCCTTTGGGTGGGGCCCACGTGCTCGGTTGTTCGTGTTTTAATTACTCGGGTAGTTTAAAACGTTCCCCGGACCTTTTATCCCAAACCAAATCGAATTTTGGATTTAAATTGGAGAAGTTGTAATTAACGGGTTTTGGGAAACTTTAAACGTTAATTAATTGTTTTAGAAGTCGGAATTCGATTCCGTCAAGTGCGTTGAGTTCCTTGATTTATTCTAAGACCGTAGAAACGAAAATGGGGACTTTTGGAGCCCCGGAAGGCAATTAACCAAAACCGGGCAGATTCGCCATGTCGGGCGAATCTGGCCCTTACGGGTCCTTTTTCGGCAATATCGAATAATTGGGAAGTTTGGGAGTGATCGTCTTTGTCGGGGTTACGTTTGGGCGTTAAGTTTATTAATTTTCGGTTTATTCGTACTAGTTTAAAAGTACTTTGAATTTGTGTTCTTTTAGATCGTGCTACGGACCGAGGCAAGGGAAAGCTCGGCGAGTGACTAGGTCCACTTCGGGTTTTGTTGGAGCGCTTTTGGATCTATATACGAGGTAGGGAAAAGTAGCCGGATCTCGGCCCTGATTAGGGAAAGTTAATAGTAGAATTGCATGTGACACCGGGGTGTCGTGGGTTGAGTAGATTTATTTAATTATTAGAAAAGCATGATACGGGATTGTAGCGTTTAAGAGAAAGGCATGTGACACTTAGTAGTGTCGTAGGAACAGAGAACTTAGCGATAATTGAATTACTGGAGGCATATGACCATGCCCGGAGGTTGTTTGTGAAACTAGCGATTTTAGGACCGTTGGAGGCATCGAGTATGCCGGAGGTTGTCGTGCGTTTTATTTAATTGTTGAGTTTGGGTGGCCTTGAGAGCCCGTATTTAATTGTTGAGTTTGGGTGGCCTTGAGAGCCCGTATTTAATTGTTGAGTCGGGGTGGCCATGAGAGCCGTGTATTTAATTTGGTGTCTTGAGTGGCAGCGAGTGCCCGTGGGGTTGTTGAACCCGAGTCTTGACTGTTGAGGTGTCTTGAGTGGCCTTGAGTGCCTGTGTGATTGAACTTGCCTGTGATTGTGATTGTGGTTACCTGGGGTGGTGAGTTCTAAAGGTCGACAGCCTGATCCGACTTAGTGTCGATGAATTGCGAGTTCTAAAGGTCGACAGCCTGATCCGACTTAGTGTCGATGAATTGCGAGTTTTAAAGGTCGACAGCCTGATCCGACTTAGTGTCGATGAATTGCGAGTTCTAAAGGTCGACAGCCTGATCCGACTTAGTGTCGATGAATTGCGAGTTTTAAAGGTCGACAGCCTGATCCGACTTAGTGTCGAGGAATTGCGAGTTTGAAAGGTCGACAGCCTGATCCGACTTCGTGTCGAGGAATTGCGATAGGTCGAACCCTGACCTGATTGAGATTGGTTACTGAGCAGCTGGTGTGCGATCCTTTGTGATCTTGTTTGGTGTTGTGTCGTTTCGTTCGAGTCCTTGAGGAGGTCGTCGATAGTTGTGTCGGGTCTACACTGTTTTTATCGAGTGTCGAGTCTGTTGAGGAAGGTGACGGGTTGTGGGTCTGTTGAGTACTTGAGTTGGGGACTGTAGTCCCGGCGTTGGGTTTGGTTTTAGTGTTACTGGCTTTTTCTGCTAATTATGCCATAGTCAGTCTGTTATCCGTGGAGGTGAGCGAACGCTCACCCCTAGCTGCTTTTCCTACAGGTACTGATCACCGGACGGACTAGGTTAGCTCTTGAAGTTCATGGAGCTTGGAGCGGAGTCTGGTCTTTACTTTTGTTGAGTCTAGTGACGGATGTTGTACCTTGTCCACTTGTTGGGACGTTTTTGTATTGTAAATACTATTATTTTGAGAAGTAAATGGAAATGTCAAAGCTTTTATTGAAAACAGGTTTCAGGTGTTCATGTTTTTAAAAGTTCGCGTCCCGAGTTCGGTTCGCTGAAATTGGGGCGTGACATACCCTATCGGGAACCATAAGCCCTCATTTATAGATGACCAAATTTTAGTTGGCCGACTATTTGTAATTTCAATTCGGTTCCTCAAAAAAGAGGAAATTACAACTTGATATCTACACTTTTAAATTTCATGACACCTTAATGATACCTATTAGATATATACTTTAATTGATCACTTTAAATTGTATCTCACCTTAGTGATAACATGTATATCAAACACATATGTGCCTAACACAGGATTTTAATCCAACAATTCCTCCTGAAGATTGTACCTTCATGTGGTTACTGGTTTAGAATGTCGTCTACATTATGTCGTTCCTTAAATCGAGAAGCTCTTGCATCGCCTTAAACGCGATACTCTGTTATTTGTGTAAGAGTTTCTTTGAGGATCAAAATTACTTATTCTTGCATTGTCTATATCGTGGAGTTTATATGGGAAACTTTTACTGTGGTGTAAATTGACTTGGTCATATCGAAAGATGTCCTAAGTTGCATCTTGGTTTGGGGACCCTAAATATGGTGGAAAGACCGAGTTTTAGTAGGTTATGCAGCGATGTGAAGCATTTAGATCCAATGGAATAACACTATTTTTCGTGCTCGGGTCGATACTTTGGATGTTCTCTTCCTCCGGGCGTAACAATGGCGCTTGAGGCAAGCATATTCGGCTGGTCTGGTTCGTATAAACACAGGGTGGGTAGAGTGGTTGGAGAATAAGGAAGCTTAATTCTGGGCGTCTAGCCGACGTGGGTTGAAGGACACGATGATAGGCAGTGAGTGGCTAGTTGGGCGTGGTGACAGTCGGTTTTGCAGTTTTTTAGGGAATGTCTAAAGCCCTTTGCTCCAGGATTGTATTTATGTTTTTTTTTTCTGGTGCCGAGGTCGATCCCTCTTTCAGAGATTGTACAACTGTGGTTTGTGTGATCTCTCTTATTCCTTACAAAGTAATGAATAAATCCTTGTCTAGAAAAGAAGAAAATTTACGGACGATTTAATCGACGAATATAATCAAATCATCGACGACGACGAGAGTTGTGTGTGAGAGGCGTGTGATGCATCCGACGATTTCAATATCTTTAAGGACAATGATACGTCAAATATGACTAAGAACTAGCCAAAACAACAAATGGGAACACTTAAACATATATTTTGTAATTTCCATCTAATTTTATGTAAATTTATACTATATAATTTTGATATCATTTGTTTCCACAAAAATCATATGTATTTTCGATCAACTTTACGAATGAAATAGTCTACCGATTTACAAATTATAATAATTTGACATTGTATTATTAAATAAAACAATCTATCGATTGAAGATAGACAAACTCATCTATTATAATCAACACAAATTTCAATTTTGCTCTGTTGAGAGAACCCTCTCAATCCTAGATACCACTGCCATCGACGGTGGCTCTTCCTCTCTGATCCCTTGCTTTGTTCACATCTCCCTTATCTACATACATGTTATGGTCATCCCTTTTACACTTTTCTCGATCTGCATCCCGATATTTAGTCGATAGATTCATTTTTTCTCTCTTTTACAAGACTCAAGATCGGTGCTCCTATGGATTTGCATTTCGGTGAGTTGTGGAGGGCAGACGTGTTGGTGGGCGGCCATATGGTGGCTCACATATACTTTTCCTTGGGAAGCAGCATCAACGAGAGAGACCCTGGAACCGACAGACATGGGTACTGATGATCGCAGGACGTAGATGAGAAGGAACGTCATGTTCTCCAATTCCACTCCTCCTTCTGGAGACTTCCCCGACTACCTAGCGTTTTTCGTCCTTAAGGGCCTCCTCTAGAGGGTAGCGATTATTTTAGGTACCACATGTCCATCCGAATTGAACCAGGAGAAGTGATAGATACGTATACTCATGAAAATAGGGTCAGAGTCCTTAAAAATTCACTTGGAATAATCATCATTAGTATGTTCTTTTTATGTATATTATTGAATTTTTCAGTTGCGAAGAAAAGCAGCAGTGTTATTATGATCCTGAACGTTAGTACACAGGGTCCCATACTATAATCTGGATCTTAACGGACATCTCTCAAATGATGTATTCTGGATTGTGTCTCTCGAGTTATTAATGAAACTAATACCGATTCGCTTAAGCAGAAAACTCACCCATTGTAATAATTATAAAGTTTGGTAAGTGCACTAGTTGCATACGTCAAGAAGGTTGGAGTGCATGGCAAAGCACGATGATATATTGGTTTTTGATTCAGGATGTCGAATTTTTACCGAACCATAAATACCAATCTCAACCTTAGGTCTCAAAGTGAGCCTTGAATGAGTTTTTAATTCTGTAACAAGTCTCGTAATGTTTAGGAAAAACTCCGGGTACTAACTATCGTCGATTTGTACATCTCAAGAACTTGTTGCTGACTTATTTGTCGATCAGATCAGTATCCTTGACTTATGGTAATTACACAAACCAACATTTTCCGTTAGAAATGACGGAGAAAGTTAGGAAAAATTCCAAGAACTAACTGCAACATGACTATTGAACTCAAAAACTAACCGTAGACTTGTTAGTTTTTTGAGTTTTTCCTAACGTTTTCTGTCATCTCTAACGGAAAATGTTAGTTTGTAACCGAAAATATTAGTTTGCGTAATTACCGTAAGTCAAGGGTACTGATCTGATCGACAAATAAGTCAGCAGCAAGTTCTTGAACGGTACAACTCGATGATTGTTAGTTCCTGATTTTACCCCTAATATTTATCACTTTTTATGGGATATTGCAATCCACGACCGCCATTATGTTGTGCATTGTTTTGCAGGTAAGCATGACAAAGACAGAGAGCAGACCCATAGAAGTGCCACTACCACACTGCTCGTCTCAATTCAAAAGCTCTTTGGCCCTCTAGAAAGGCTCTTTCTTAACCTCCCAGATTAGTACCAAGTGGACACAAACCCACTTACCACAAGGAATGTGCCCAAAATATCATCAACGATCGATCCCTAAAATCAGTTGCAGAAAAGAAAATGACTATCCACTACGCAAACATATATAGTTGGATCCAGCTGCTGAATGCATTTTCGGATCATCATCATCACTTGCCACAATATTAGGCTTGTAATACATGAAGTACATTGACGATGAAGGTGACAATGGACCTATAATACATTTTCGGATCATCATCATCACTTGCCACAATAAGTATCCATTTTCTATTGGTAACATTTTTTTTAATACTTTGTAAAACCCCACCCTTCCAAGAGGATCATAATTTGAAAGGTGAAACATGGGAGGGGGAAATTGCAACAAGGGTGTTTTTGTTTAAAGAAAAAAAAAGTAAAAAAAAAGAGAAGTAAAACTTATTGGTATTAAAAGAAGAGAGTAGAGAAAGGCAGGCCTGGTCAGGTGGGAAGTTGGGCCAGCTCGGGCCCATTTCCGCGCAGGCCCGGAACAAGCCCGACCCTCTCTGCGTGAGGTCCGGCCCAGCACCGCCATTTATAAGGGGGTAAAACCCTAGAAGGAGTCATTGTTCACTGTCCCTTCGCATCCCTCTCTTCCTTCTCTCGCGAACGAACCACAGATCCTGCCGCCGTCACGCTCTCCGACCACCATCGACCTCTTCCTCCTTCGTCTTCTACTTCACCTCCTTCGCTTCCTTCTTCTCCATCCTTCACTCCCATCAGAACCCAGAGACAGAACCCCAAACCTCATCTTCTTCCTCTTCTTCTCCATCCGTCGTCAGAAGCGCGCGAGACCGAAGCCTCGCCGGAGTTTCCGCAACGGGTTTGCCCTTCTCGGGATCAAATCGAGCCACCCTTTGTCCCTTTTCTTCTTCTCCAGCCTCGCTTGTCTCAGATCCGGGCTGTTCCGAGCTCGATGCGTATGGTTGGAGGTTGGAACCATCGCCGGCGACCTCGCGAACCCTAGATCTGAGACGAAGCTCAGTTCCTGAAGCCGTACCGGATGTCCTAGCTCTCGTCCAGCCACGACCGAGCTCCGCCGACCTTGTCCCTAGCTTCCCCGACGCTTCTCATGAGTTATGGGTGTGGTCGCTGCTGGAGACGGTGGCCGGCGACACTCAAACCTTACCGGAGTTGAGCGAGCTCGAGGATGGGGTCAGACGGGCCTTGGGCCACGGTTGGGGTTGGGCCGAGTGATGTGGGTCACTGACCGAAGGTCTGGGCCAGGCCCAGGAACGGTTGAATCTGGACTCGGATCTGGACGGGTTCTGAGACCGGGTCAACCCGGTCTCAAATAAAAATGTTTTTAAAATCAGATTTAAATAATTAATTAATCTAATTATTTAACTTCAAAATTGCACTTTAAAGGCTAAATTGTACTTTCAGAGGACCCTTGGACAACTACCGGGACTTATTGGACCTTTATCTGTTGAACTCAGATTGAACTTCGCCCGAGAGCTTGGACTTCGCCCGAGAAGACGAAGACCACTCCGGAACTCGTGTGAAGAACGGAGTAGGGGCAAATCGACTTTTCAGCAGAGTATTTAGAGGAAGACCACAAGGTAGGGAAAGTCCTAACTCCTCGTGCATTTCAATACTAGTATGCCTTTTAGATGAATACAATCAGAAAGGTCCTAGAATTGCATATAGGATGTGAATAACTAGAAAAATCGTCTTTCAATTACTAATAACCGGAAGCGTCTAGAATGCATGCTTAGAATGAGAATAACTAGTGTAACCCGCTTTCAATACTTGGGAATTGATTTACTGGTAGAGAGGCCGTGATGAGCCCTCGGATTAGTTGTTGTGTCAGGATCACATGTTTGATTGCTTAATTTGAATAAGTTAAGAGTCTAACTAAACTAGCTAAATCGTATGCTTGATTGATTGATTGAACGTTTACATGATTGGTTGATTGATTGAATGTTGAATGATCGAATGCTTGAACGGATGATCGAGTATGACTGATTGTGCCGAACGGTACGATCAGGTGATCGATGGACCGATGTTTCGTGACAGGTAAGTATGACAGTAAGTGTAAGTGTGGATATGAATTCCGTGTGGTGTGTATTGATGAACGTGTGTACTTCCAGGATTGATGATTAAGTGAATGTCTTTGATGTGTTGTGGTGAAAGAGATGAACGTGTGTACTTCCAGGATTGATGATTAAGTGAATGTCTTTGATGTGTTGTGGTGAAAGTGTGATTCGATAAGCGTTGGTTGTTTGATGTGTTGTAATGTGTCCTTTATTCTTGGTCGTGAGATGTTTTCTTGTTCGGTTCGGTACTACACCAGGGGGGGGGGGGTAATCCGGTGGTGTTGTGGTGGTTGGAGTTTGACAGATTCTTCGTGATAACGGTTGAGTGTTAGAGTTTGGCAGATTCTTCGTGATAATGGTTGAGTATTGGAGCCTGAGGGCATTGGTTATTGGAGATGGACTTTACGGGACAGTTGGATGGATTACTTCGTGAGAGATGGTTACCGTGGTTGCACCCAAGGGTGTGTGTCCTACGGGAGCACTACCTTGGTTCCCTATGACTTATGGTCCTTTGGAGGCATTTCCGAGAATCCCGATGATGAGCGTCCATATGGGATGGTTTCCGGTACCCCGATGTATGTGCTTGTCACGCCTCATATCCGGTTTTTCCCAGACTCGAGACGTGACTAAATATTTACAGTAAAACCAAAAATAGTGAAATAAAATAAAGTTTCCAAATAATAGAAATTCTTCAAAATGTAAAGAGTCACAGCTCAAACGGTAAAACACAATCTCCAACATAAAAGAGTACACGTCTCTAAAACTAGCTAAACCCTCAAGCTCCCAAGCTCCGAGAGTCCGGCTAATACTGCTCCCGCTCAACACCTGAAACACCACAAAGACAGGAGGGGTGAGCTTACACTCAGTAGGGAAAATGCATAACCAGGTCACCCTTTTTGTTTAATAAATAGGAGTTCACAAGTTCATTCAAATCTTAATAAAACGAGAAACCAAACCGATGATGAAATACGGAGGCAAACCGAATGTTTAACAATTTCAAAGAGTTAATAATGATCGTAGGAAAATAAGAGAATCAATGCATTTCTTAAAGACTCGATAGAAGATCGAACGTTCGAGTAATGCCGTGGGACATGAAGTCGCCACCCTCCGATCCACAATACTCGTTGCGTCATGTCGGATTTTCCCTCGGTCCAGAGGAGACGCATAACGTCGCAAAGACGTATAACGTCGAGAATGCCGGAAACATCCCTAGGAGGACGCATATCATCGGGATTCTTGGAAACGTATCCAAAGGACCATATGTCATCGGGACAAGTAGAATAATGTCGTGGGACATGTAGTCGCCACCCTCCGATTCACAATACTCTGTGTCATATCGGATTTTCCCTCGGTCCAGAGGAGACGCATAACGTCGCAAAGACGTATAACATCAAGAATGCCGGAAACATCCCTAGGAGGACGCATATCATCGGGATTCTCGGAAATGTCTCCAAAGGACCATATGTCATGGGAACCAAGGTATTGCTCCCGCAGGACGCATACACTTGGGTGAATCAACCTGTCCCGCCCCAATTTCAGTAAACCGAACTCAGGACGTGAACCTTTAAAGCAATAAAACATTTTGAAGCCTTTTTTCAACAAACCACTTTAAAAACACCGTTTGTTCAACAAAATAATATTTACAACTTAAAATGCGTCCCAACAAGTGGACAAAAGTATGGTATCCGTCGCTAGAGTCAAAATAAACCCAGAATCCCGCTCCTAGCTCTTCAAGCTTCAGAAGCTCACCTAGTCCAACCTGCGACCGGTACATGTAGGAAAAGCAGCTAGGGGTGAGCGTTCGCTCACCACCACGGATAACAGACTGACTACGGCATACTTAGCAGACAATGCCGGTAACACCAACAACAAACTCAACACCGGGGATCGCCATCCCCAACTCAAGTACTCCGACTGACACACACCCACTGACACTTTCCTCAACCGACTCAACACTCGGACACGTAAAGTAGACCCGACATAACGATCGACGACCTCCTCCAACAACACGACAGACAACCATGCAACACCCAAGATCACAAAGGATCGCGCACCAAACAAGATCACAAAGGATCGCACGCCAGCTGCTCAGTAACCCATCTCTGTCTCTCGCGCTTTTACCGATCCCAGTCAGGTCAGGCGGTCGACCTGTCGCGCAAACTTCTCCCGATCTCTATCGAGAGGCTAGCCCACAACCTCTCCCCTTCCCCCGATCATAATCGGGTGACTAGCCACACCCGCGCAAACCACGAAACTTCTCCCGACACACAGCCGAGAAGCTAACCCACAACCTCTCCGCTTCTCCTGATCCTAGTCGGGAGGCTAGCTACACCACCAACCTCGCAATCCTTCCCCCGATCCCAGTCGGGGGGCTAGCCCACAACCTCTCCGCTTCCCCCGATCGCAGTTGGGAGGCTAGCCACACCACGCAACTTCCCCGACACAAAGCCGGGTTTCCAACCTCAGGTAACCACAATCACAATCACAAGCAAGATTCAACACTCCACAGGCACTCATGGCCACCCAAGACGCACCAACCATAACTCACGGGCTCAAAATCCCCACGGGCATGCACGGCCTCCCAAGACACACCAACTGTAACTCACGGGCTCAACAACCCTACGGGCACTCACGGCCACCCAAGACACACCAACAGTAACTCACGGGCTCAACAACCCCACAGGCACTCACGGCCTCCCAAGACACACCAATAGTAAAGACACGGGTTCAACAACCCCACGGGCACTCATGGCCACCCAAAACACCAACAGCAAAGACACGGGTTCAGCAACCGCACGGGCACTCATGGCCACCCAAGACACCAACAGTAAAGTACGGGCTCTCATGGCCACCCAAGAAACAACAGTAAAGTACGGGCTCTCATGGCCACCCAAGACACAACAGTAAAGTACGGGCTCTCATGGCCACCCAAGACACAACAGTAAAGTACGGGCTCTTATGGCCACCCAAGACACAACATTAAAGTACAATCAACCCCCGACATAACCAATGCCTCCAACAGTCCTAATATCAATAGTTTCACAATCAACCTCCGGGCATGGTCATATGCCTCAAGTACTTCTAATATCTATAAGTTCACAATCAACCTCCGGGCATGGTCATATGCCTCCAGTAATTCTAACGTCGATAAGTTCTCTGCTCCTACGACACTACTAAGTGTCACATGCATTTCCAAACTTCGATAACCTACTTAACCCACGACACCCCAAGTGTCACATGCATTTCTAATATTCGATAACCTACTTAACCCACGACACCCCGGTGTCACATGCAATTCTACTGTTAACTTTCCCTAGTCAGGGCCGAGATTCGACTACTTTTCCCTACCTCGTGCGTGTTCTCCAAAAGACAACCAACGAGCTCCGGTGTGATCTCAGTCACTCACCCAACTTCCCTTTGCCTCGGTCCGCAGCACGATCTAAAGAACACAAGTTTAAGGCACTTAACAACTCGCAGGGTCCAATAATCGATGCCCCGTAGGGTCCAATACCAATGCCCGCAGGCTCAATAACCAATGCCCCGCATGGTCCAATAGTATACCAATGCTCGCAGGCTCACTAACCAATGCCCCGCAGGGTCCAATACCAATGCCCGCAGGCTCAATAACCAATGCCCCACAGGGTCCAATACCAATGCCCGCAGGCTCAATAACCAATGCCCCGTACGGTCCCTAACTGTTATCCCGCAGAATCAATAACCGATGCCCCGCAGGGTCCCTAACCGTTATCCCGCAGGATCAATAACCAATGCCCCGCAGGGTCCCTAACCGTTATCCCGCAGGATCAATAACCGATGCCCCGCAGGGTCCCTGACCGTTATCCCGCAGGATCAATAACCGATGCCCCGCAGGGTCCCTAACCGTTATCCCACAGGATCTGCCAAATAATACCCCGCAGGGTCTACCAAACAATGCCCCGCAGGGTCCTCAATCAATCAAAGAAATTCACATGTTCGTCAAAACACACCACACGGGATTCATACCCACAATTACACTTACCATCACTTACCGCTTGCTCTCCACTGGTCAATCGGTCACTTGATCGTGCCTCCTTGGCACAACCAGTCATACTCGATCAACCATTCAATCATTTAAGCATTTAGTCAATCAACCAATGATTCAAGCGTTCAAGTTCAACATTCAAACATTCAAGCATTCATTCGATCTAGTTTCATTAGACTCTTGGTTATCCTAATGACTAGAAAACGAGCATGTGAAGCTAACACACAACTAATCCGAGGGCTCATCACGACCTCTCTACCAGTAAATCAGTTCCCAAGTATTGAAAGCGAGTTAACTAGTGATTCCCGCCCTAAGCATGCTTACTAGACACATCCGATTATCAGTAATTTAAAGGCAATTATTCTAGTATTCGCATTCTATATGCAATTATAGGACCTTTCCGATTTTATTAACCTAATAGGCATACTAGTATTGAAATGCTCGAGGAGTTAGACTTTCCCTACCTTGTGGTCTTCCTCTAAAACTCTGTTGTCAAGCTCGGTGGTCTCTACTCCGTTCTTCACACGGGATCCGACGTGATCTTCGTTCTTCTAGCTCGGGTCCAAGTTCTTCGTTCTCGGGCGAAGTCCCGTCTAGGTTTGACAAATAAAATGTCCAATCAATAACGGTATTTGTCCAAATTAAATTAATTAAACAATTAATTAACCTGAATTTAAAATGATTTTCTTTAAAAACTGGGTTGACCGGGATCCAAGCCCAAACCCGGATCAGAACTGGTCCAGACCCGGTCTAGACCGGATCGAAGTCTGACCCGGCCCCAGACCCAGCCTGACCCGGACCCAGGCCCTGGGCCTGGCCCGTCCTTGGTGCTGCACGGCCCAAGGCCCAAACAACGCTGGTGGCCCAAAACCCATGCCTGAGACGCGATTAGGGTTTGGTCTGAGTTGCGATGGTGGCAGCGGTTCTGTTCCGGTGGCGACGACGACGGGCTCGGGCGGGTGTTTGACGGCGGTTGTGGCGTCATCGGAAATAAGGAGGGATGAGGGAAGCTTACGAGCGGTTCTCCGTCCCGATCTGACGCCGAGGATAGCTTGCCGGCGAGAGTTCAGATCCGGAACACGCGAACTCTGGCGAATCTTCGCCAACTCAGATATGACCCAAAAAAAGGTTCGAAACTTCCGGGAAAAAGGAACGAGGAAGGTGAAAAGGTTCGATACATAACCTCACCGTCTATGAATCGATAGATTCCGGCAAGCTGGAGCTTGAAACGCCGGTGGCGGCGATGGCTTGTGACGATTCGAGGGGGAAGAAGATGGGGCCGAGCGGGTTTGAGGTTTCTGGGTGTGAGGAAACATCGTCTGAGAAATCAGAAGGAAGGAGTGGAGGAGTGAGCTCCGGTGACAGCTCGGTTGAACGGAGCGAGGAGGGCGCGCGCGTGAATCAGGCGAGAGAGAAGCGAGATTTCGAGAGAGGGAAGGAGGCGCATCGAAAGTCGTGCATATAAAAAATGAAACCGAAACGATGCTCTGAATAGGGTTTTGATGCGCGATAGTTTGGGCCGACTCGGCGCGGGCTTGCACGAGTTGGGCCAGTACTGGCTCGGCCCAAACTCACGTCTGGGCTGGCCCAAAATCAATTCTTCTCCATTTGCTTCTTTTCCTTTTTTTTTGAATTTCTTTTAATCAAAACACAAATGGCAATTCTCTACCCCGGCGTTTCAATTTTCAAAATAAAACCGTTTAGAATGAAGTGGGGTTTTACAGTGCTTCCTCTGGACCGAGGGAAAATCTAATATGATATGGGTACTCTGGTGGATCGGGATATGGGAACCGATGTGATCCCAGAATCTATCCATGGATCGGAGGCTTGAGAAAGCGAGTGGTTGGCGTGATATCATTTATTCCCATTTTAGTAGTCAAGATTCGTTTATAGTATTTCCATGGAATCTTTTAAGTTATTGTTATCTTTGGAAAAGCGATACTATTTTATTACACTGATTCCATAACATTTCATTTATTAATAGTATTTACTCGTTCCCAGTTGTGATAGTTTTCTATTTTATTATAATGTTCTCTATTTATTCTCTGGGAAGTTATCGTTATCCTTGTGAATGCGTTGTTGTTATCGTTGCTTTTTATTTGTTTATTATATCTTTTGGTCTAAGGGTTTTAAGCACTTTTGTGACATCGAGCTAAAGCAGTGTTATTATTAAACTTGGAGGCTAAAGTTGTTTACGATTTTCCCTACTGAGCGTAAGCTCACCCTTATTTGTTGATTGATTGTGTGTACAAGTGTACTTGAGATCTGGGGAATTCGAGGCTCGGGAGCTTCCGTATGTCTTGAGGGTTGTATTACAGATGTGTTGGTCCACATTGTTGAACTTTATTTACCTTATGTTACTTGTCAAGTTTTGACACTATATTTGAAATTTTGGATTAAATTATTGAGAAATATTTTGGATTCGCTTTCAGCTTTAAAAGAGTTTATTACAGTGTTACTACTTTTATCTCAATTGTTTCAGGTCACGTCTCGAGTCCGGCCAAAACTGGATTTGGGGCGTGACAACCTTGATGTATTGGTAACGCTTTGGACAAAATTTTGGTCAAGTTCACGTCATTTTGATGATCTGTGACCAATTCATAAGGGGTGTTTAATGTTCTGTTATCAATACATAAGAGATATAAATGATCTGTGACCAATTCATAAAAGATACTAAATGACCGTTACCAAAACAAATGAACTGTTATTAAACGTTACAAAACATAAGGATACAAAAGATATGTTACTAATAGATTAGGGGTATAAAAGGTAACTAACCTTATACTTTATATCGCTGTCATGACTAGAATCTCAACTACAACAAGACCAAAGATTCAACCACTTGACAAACCAAGCCATGTTTATATCTCATTTTCATTGCCTCTGCATCCTATGTTTGTTGGCCCTCTCCGTCTCCATCTACAGTAATGCTCACGTTGTTACTGCTAATGGAAGACCTTGTCGTCTCCAACGTTTCCAAGCCCTGGGAGGTTTTGGGCTCATTCTTTATCTTCATCTCCTTGCTTTTTCCCCACGCCATCACATATAACCCAAAAATAATAAAAACAGCTCCGAGGACGCTGTCACTTGCAACAAGAGCAAAACGTTAGCTGTTAAATTAAACCAATGGAATTTACAGTAAACATACCTTCCAAGATGTAGCTTTTCATCAAGAAATAAGTTGGCAGCAATGGCGACAAGGATAGCAGAGAGTGGTTTGAAATTGGAGACGAAGAGAGGCCCTCTCTTATGTACACACCACGATATCATCACGGCTGATAACCCAAATGCCACTATTCCCTGAAATGCAACAACTCATCTTATCAATTTCAAGTTTCAAGTTTGAAGTTTGAACCAACACGTATATATCTAAGGACAAGATAAGGAGGTACCGAATAAGATGCAGTGACGAGTCTTATAGCATTGTTAAGCTTCCACTCACTCTTCTTTCTCTCCATGCAAACACTGAATATAACTGCTTGGATCATTGCCATCACACACATCATAGCACAGCTTGAATAATAGCATGGAAACGTTTTGCTCATCTTTGTCTAATCACATTGTATTTGTACATCAATCTTAATTCTAAAACAACGGTTCAATAATGAACACATTAATCAGTTTAGAAAGGGATAATGTCGATTCCTAGCCCGAAAGACCATTTGAAATTCTGAATTGAGGTCAACCTTTAGTGGTGACAGATCCTATCACAAAGGTGGTATATATTTACAAAAAGTACCAGTCACGTGTAAAATAAGCATGTTTTTTTTTGTATAAAAACACCACATTTATGCTACTTTTTGTAACAAACTACCATATTTATGTTAATTTTTGTAACAAAATACCACATTTATGATAAGATCTGCCACGAAAGGTCGACCTTAGTTAAGAATTGTAGCATAAGGACGTATTTCCATTTAGAATCAATCACCTGAATGATCAACCATACTGCAGAAGAAGAGCTGGCACCGACACAAAACAGAGCCCCCAAAACAGGATTATCATGATGCGTGACTGTGACAGTGACTGTGGCGGTCCGGTCTTTATGACGGACGAGGTCTACAAGGTTGACATTAGTTTCCCAAATGTGGATCTCTAAACCCTTGTAGAAAGTGAGCAACATGGCTCCGCCAATACCAAGGCACGTCCCCAACACTTTAGCCTTCCCAGCTGCTGTTCCTATTCCAAGTGTCTCCAACCTGCATAAAACATGGACAAAAGTCAAATGGTGATTTTGACAAAGTTGGTGTCTGATGTAAGAGATGTACCCAAATGGGATGGACAATATAAAGGTGATGACCGGATTCAGGTTAGCCATTGCAGAAGAAAATGTAGCTGATGTCAATGCCAACCCTCTCATTCCCAAGTTTAAGGGCAAGAATCCACTGAAATCAACAACAACCTTTAAAATAAAACATCATAATTGTAGCAAATTGCAAAAAGTATTAAAAAAATGTGTTAATACCCAAATAAGCCAGTGAGAAAAGCTTGAAAGAGTGTCATCCTGGTGAGTTTTGGCCTAGTTTTCCTGTAAAATCATTTGATCAGTTTATGAGTGTTAATTCAAACAAAGAAACCAAATTGATATATTAAATACCTTTCCAAGATGAGAGCAAGAGGAACAATAAAACCAGTGGCAAATATCAATCTGTAGACAACAAGAACCATAAGGTTGATGCCATCTTCTATAGCCAACTTGTAGAGCACATTCAGGACAGCAGCTTGAACCTGAACAGACATCATCACAATCACTGGTTTGAGCCCATGAAGACCACCACAAAACTGCCCCATATTTGAAATATATGACACACTATGTATATATATAAATAGTAATACGTAGAGGACAGAAAAGGTGAAGAAGCAAATCAAGAAATGGAGTTGCAGAGGTGTATTTATGGATGTGAAGGAGAGCCAGAGACGCGTGTGGGATTGCACTAAACGTGGTTGCTTCTGCAAATTACCATACATGCATCAGTGCCAAAACTATTTTGAAGAAATCTCCGGTTTGGTTTCATTATGAAAAAGGCCTTCAATTCTGCAGGACTCCTGCTACACTCTTACGTGAATGAGTCCACGAATTTTTTTATTACTTTTTGTTAACTTTCATATGATTTATATCAATCTATACACTATTTTTTTATCCAGGAATGAATCCAGTATATATAATATACTTTTCTCTCTTAATTTTTGAATTGATTATATGCATTTGATTGCATGAGTCCATCCTCTAATTACCACCCAAATAAAATTATAAATTCTTATGTACTTGTCTCTCTCAAGCCTCCTATATATACTTGTCAAATTTGGTCTCTCTTCTCTTTGTTTGTCCACATGCAAAACCGCAACAAGCTTGCACATAAAAGCACCAAGTAGAGTATATACTATGAAGACCCATCCATGATCAACTATCTGAATCTCTAAAAATAAGTGTTAAACCCTTCCGACACAAAAAGTCAAAACAACATCCATTGACTAGTATTTCTTTTTTGAGTAAAGAGGTATGTATTCTTTCCAGCAAATAACATAGTACAATACAAAAGTCAAGGGATAAACCCCATACAAGTCAAGTGGTAGTGGAATCCCCCATTTGAAATGAAACAGGTGATGCGGCGTACGTGACTAGGAATATAAAAATTTCTACACAAGACGGTAGAAGAGAGCTGGAAGCTGGAGATATGCATAGAAACACGAGACCAAAGGACTAAATTCTCCGAGAGGAGGTTGCCTTGGGTCGTTGGGGCAAGCTGAGTATCATCCTAGAGACAGGAACCCCCCAATAGGGCCATGGGAAAGTTGGGAGATGACGAGGATCAATCCCCCAAGCACCCAAAGGCCTATCATAATTCTCGACGAGGTTGTTTGCTAGCCTTCATCGACATACTCGTGGAAGGGTCATGTTGGGCATCCATCACATTCTGATCGATGTCCATTAACACAAAAGCTCGCTTCTTTGAGCTAACTGCACCCTCACTTGACCAGATTCCTCTTTCCCTAACAAGAGGCTTGAGGGTCTTTGCTTTCCTTGGGACTCTCTTGGTTGGCTGCTTCTTCTACTGTTCCTTCCCCAACCTGCTCACGAGAAAGGGGTGGGGGGGGGGGGGGGGGGGGGTTCCTTCCTCTGATCAAACCCTACAAAGATCTCGTGCTGGAGTATATGTTGGACAAGTTCAAATTGGGGCGCCTTCACTTGGAGTTGACCCAACATCCCCATAAACTGTGGTCCCCCACCTTCCTTCGGGTCTCTACCCTCCCAATTAGTGCTGAACAGGGACGCCTTCAAGTTAGGCAAGATTGTTCATTGGATGGTCTGCGGGGGATAAGGAGGTATTATCGATCCTTCCCGCATTCCACATCCTTCAACATTACCACCAGTGGGGGGATTCCGATTCTTTGATCGGTAGGCAAGACTGTAGACTTGATCACATCGGGCTCTTGTGTAAGGTCACACATTTCCGGGGAACTGGTAATGATCAGTCGGGGGCTCCCATTTCTCCTGAGGCGCTGTCACAAAATTAGATCAGGTTGGGTTAACATAAGTTACGTTAACAACAACCGGGGCCGGTGGTGGCATGGCATTCCAATCTCTATGGAATATCTCTTCCGATTTGATTACTAGTGGAGCTCTTAAATACTCCCCATATTGCCTTGCAAGTTGGTCCACACTCGGGAGGACAGCCACACAATCTTTGTTTAAGTGGTCGAGTCCGCCACACCGGTAGTAGAAATCTGGTAGCTTTTCATATACAAGTCGTACTTTAAGTGGCTTGGCATTTGCATCGATCTACTGGATCAAGTGGTAGGGAAGTGACCGTGTATCGCCCAGTTATACCTGGAGCCAAAGAAAGGTGTCCCAACCCCGAGGCTAGCTTGAGCCTTCCGGGGCGTTTTCCCTTTGGATCTCTACCTCCCTTCCCATATTTGAGACTATTAAAGCTCTCATCTGGGAGTTCTAGCTTTGACCGGGTTATCAAAGGCTCTCATTGATATTCGGACGGTACAGAAGCAAAAGCTATCATGTTGGGTTCGTGGTGGCAAAAGCGTAAGGAGTAGCACAATTCCCTAGCTCGGATTCTGTCCATCGCCTCCTTAGATGTGGAAAAGAAGGCTAATGTTTTGTTTATTAGTGGTTGGACCATCAGATCGTCCACATTCTAGGTGTTCACAACAACAGTACAGAGAGAACAGAGTCTTACTCTTTGTCTGCAAGGAGACGATTGGCGAGTGTGAATCGATATTGGGAGTCATCAAGCGCTGGGACCGTATTCATTAGGACTTCAATCACCTCTTCACCGTCCTCGTAGAAATCGTCACGATGGAGACCTCCGTGAGCTTTACTGGAGCCGCGTCGAGGCTCGTTGAGGATGAGCCCGGACTCGGCTGAGGTCTTGGTATTGAAATGGGGGGACGGGGGAAAGGGCTTGGGTATTCTCCTATAAGAGAATCCTTTACATGTTGCTGCAGGCAGCCAAATTTGTGAGGTAGGATGATTGTGGTGGTCGGGGTCTCCGTTGGCTGTGTTATCTATGTCGGAAAGAGCGGTGGTTCTATAGAGGGTTTGTTTTTCCGGGAGGGGAAGGTCGGTGGGGTTGTCGATTTTGCTTGGGTTAAGGGGTTTGGAGGAGACATGACTATCCTTGTTGGGGGTGAAGCTGGAGAAGAAGAGGAAGAAACAGCAGAAGAAAAATGGGGTTAGAGGAACTCCGGTGGATGAAAAAAAGACATCATCACCGTATTCTTCAGATAAAAAGAGGCGGGAATAAATGTGACAAAGAAAAAGTGTGTGGAAAAGAGGGGCTGAAGACTAACGAGTACTTAGAGCATGAACAACGGAACGCCCTCGCTCCCCGCTCCGCGCGCGCCCGGTCCGAGGACCGCGGTCCGACCCGTTGTGGAAGCGAAAAAACGCGATCCACGCTCCCGCTCCCGCTCCTCGCTCGCTGGCCGAGCGCGCGCTCCGTGCTCCTCGCTCCCTCGCTGCGCTGGACCTCTCCAGTGCTGCCACGTGGCCACCTCAGCCGACCGTTGACAACAGTCACAAACGACTATTTTTTTTAGTTCAAAATCAGCAAAATAAAAGCCTATAATACCCATCCCCCTTCTCATTTTTTCCACACCAATCTCCACTTTCACTCTCCAACTTCACTCTCCCCTTCCCAAATTCTCCTCTCTCGTTTCAATTATTCTCGTGAAAAATGTCGGGCGACCCTGGGTCCCGTGCACAGTCAGCTGGTGACGAAGTCGGATTCACCTCCGAGGAACTGGCACGGGATTTCCAAGACATTCTAGCGGACAATCGGGACAACTCCGCTTTCTCCCCATACTCGCAACCGGGCTCGAGCTCAGGTAAGTGCAAACTTATTATTTATGTAACGTAATTTTTTTAATTGATTTATTGTATTAATTTATTTTATTAATGTATTGTATTAATTTATTGTATTAAAAAAATTTAATTAATATATTGTATTATATTTTTAATTAATTTATTGTATTAATGCATTGTATTAATTTTTTTAATTAATTTTTTGTATTAGGGAAATACCGTCCCTAACAATTTCAAATGGCGCCAGAGTTCTAGGTGCCATCTCAATTTGGTATGCACCCACAAGGGTTCCAAACGCCACCGTTTGGAATGACCCCACAAGGAAAAGGGTTCTCGATGCCACCCCAATTCTAAAACTACCCCGGGCACACACTACCCGACGTAGAACTCCCCCAACCATCCTCTGCCGGACCTTCCCAACGACGACCCCGAGCCCAAGCCCGAGCCCGACCCCAAGCACCAGAGCCGGATGGGCGGACATTCAGTAAGGAGGAAGACATCCACCTTGTCACGCCCCGAATTCAGCAAAACCGAACCCGGAACGCGAACGGTGAAACAAATAAAAAAATTTCATACATTTTAATAAACCGCTTAAAATCACCCCTTTGAGTTAATCAAAATAATATTTTACAACTTAAAATACGTCCAAAACAAGCGGACAAAAACCAAAGCGTACGTCGCTAAACTCCCAAAAAATCCGGACTCTCGCTCCCAGCTCTTCAAGCTTCGAGAGCTCCCCTAGTCCGCCTCGCGACCAGTACCTGTAGGAGAAGCAGCTAGGGGTGAGCGTTTTGCTCACCACCACAAATACCAGACTGACTACGGCATACTAGCAGAAATGTCGGAAACACCAACAACAAACAAAACACCATAGACTACTATCCCCAAACCCAAGTAACCCGACTGTCACACGAAAACTGTTACTTTCCCCATCAACTCAAAACCCGGACGCGTAATGTAGACCCGACACAGCGGTTACGACCTCAACCCAAAACACAAATAACAACCACGCAACACCCAAGATCACAAAGGATCGCACACAACAAACAAGATCACAAAGGATCGCACTCCAGCTACTCAGTGTCGGTTGCTAACCGGCTGGGTTTGAGCCTGCCCCACGCAACTTTCACCGACACTCAGTCGGGCCAGGCGGTCGACCTGTTAGCGATATATACAACGATATTTTTCCGATAGCTAGTCGGAAGGGGAGCCGCCCTTCATCGCAGAAGAATGCACAACTTTACCGATGGTTAGTCGGAAGGCTAGCCAACCCCCACGCGCGCGACCACAGGACCCAACCTCCATGCAACCACACTCATCACCCAAGGTTCAACAAACAGCGACAGTAATATACGACTCACTACCCCTCGGCAGGACAGTCAATAAGAATACAGGTTCAACACCCCACAGGCACACATGGCCACCCACGACACACCAACAATAATATACGGGTTCAACACCCCAAAGGCACTCATGGCCACCCACAGACACAAACAATAACATACGGGTTCAACACCCCAAAGGCACACATGACCACCCTCATAAACACAACAAGTTACTTAACCTACGGGCACAACCAAAAGCCACCAGTATTTCTATTGTTTGATACGTTCACTTATCCTACGACACTACTAGTGTCACATGCATTTCTATTGTTCGATACGTTCACGTATCCTACGACACCACTAAGTGTCGCCTGCATTTCTATTGTTCGATAAATTTTGTCACGCCCCAAATCCGGTATTGACCAGACCTGAGACGCGACTTAATGAATTGTAAATAATAACAATTTAAAATCATAATATTCGATAACGGTAAATAAAATAGTTCAAAAGGTATTAGAAGTTCTGAGTCCTACGCTCAGTAAAATACATAGTTCCAAATATCCGTAACGTCACTACGAAACATAAAATAACATAACCCGGACCCTCGCTAGCCCCATGCTTCGCGACGTCCTCTACTCCAAAACAAAGCCAATACCTGTAGAGAATACAGTAAGGGGTGAGCTTGACGCTCAGTAGGGAAAACCATCAAAACCTCCTTATCTCGAATTCCCCAAAAATGCAGTTCCATAAATTAATTATATAATAAAGGTTTTAACACAATACGGCCTATGAACCAAATAAAAGCCAACACCCCTCTTTAAACTCGGATACTCAATGTCCAATTATACCAACACCTATTCCTAAACCAATTTAAAGACAAACCCCTTTTAAAACCTGATGTTTACAAGACCAACCATACTATCTTTAGCTCAACCCCCTCCAATCGACTAAGGCAAACAACGAAGGGAACACTCCAATTTAGACATCCAATTACGTTTCTAAACTAACTTTTTAACGATTAAAAGAGGAAGCAACAACGAGAAAATAATATCCAACTTAAACAACCTTCACTCTACCCGACCACAAACTGTCCCGAGATTCCACATCCCAAGCCCCTTAACAAACGACTTACGGACAACCACAAATACGACACTTTAACTTGCACGGAAGCCATACACATGAATTTACCATCAAACGATCAAATCGAGTCATTCACAGTCACACGCAGCTCAAAACAAAGAACACCCATATTGACAACACAACAATAGTCATTCAATTCAAAGCAATTCAAACAAACGGCCCGTAGCCATCGCACGGGAGCAACCATCTCGGCTCGGCGTAACCGTACGCAACTTCCCCAACACATAGTCGGGATAGGCGGTCGACCTCATCGCGGACGCAGCGTTTTACCGATCGACGGAAGGCAGGGAAATCGCCTCTTCGCGGCCTCATCTCTCGCGGTGCTCAACACAGCGTTTTACCGAGTGCTAGTCGGAAGGTAGGGAAATCACCTCTTCGTAGGACACAGCGTTTTACCGAGTCACGATCGGAAGGTAGGGAAACCACCTTTCTCGTGTACCATCGTACACCAAGCCTCACACTTTACCGCTCACTCACCCGGAAGGTACGACTCACCTTACGGAAGTACGTCTCTCACACTTTACCAGCGGCGCAACGGAAGGTACGACACACCCTCGGACACAACTCATAACCATTATCACCAGAACTATCACAATAACAACCACGTCGGTCTATCACTCACCCGACCATTTCACAACCAAGGATTCACATTTCCACAAACACGGCACACTTGCCCACGCACAGTCACAACATGCAACATCGAGTATAATAGGCTTTGTCCCTTGATCACACTCACAACTGTTCCATACTAACCATCACTTACCGACACCCTCTCGGGCACACTCAATACAATTATCACATAACAGTCACAATCACTTTCACAACCACAGTCATGTTTCAATAATAACACCGCCAACAGGCACATACCATCACTTACCGATACCACTCTCCACGTGGTTACCCCACCGGCTTAACCGGTATCCCCAACATTCCCAATCAAACATATCAAGTAAAATAGGGAAAAGCACTCAAATCAGTGATCATGCGTTCTCTAGTCAGTTCTACTCATTTTCGTGTTCGTTATTTATTGACCGTTCAAGCATCAAAGGCATACACAGATACACTCAGCACACAAGTCCTACGGGCGCGACATGGCCCGATTCTACCAGCCCAACAATTCCCAAGACAGAAATCGTAAATGTTCACAGTTTGATATGTCTACGCTAATTGTTTGTTTCCTATACGCATACTAGTTCTTTAGCTGGTTTATTAGGTTTCCCTATATGCATTCTAGTAAAACCGTAATAAAGCGGGTTCGAGGTAATCCCTACATCTTGAAGAGCTGACCGTTGCGTCTCCTAGCTGTTGATGTCCGGGCATACCTCTGGTCTTCTCCGTGCTCGGGGTAAAGGCCTGGTTTACACAAAAGGGACGGTATTAGTCCCGGTCCAACCCGTAACGGTCCTCAAATTTAATAAGTAAGTCCGGTAATTTGTTTTGTCTAAATGTCCTTTAGAAGTCCGATAAATCCAGGTGTTTATCTGATTATAAATCCCAATTATTAATTAAGTTTATTAATTAAAATCTGTTTTGAACCGGCCCGAGTCCGACCTGAACCAAGGTCCGAACCCGGTCTAGACCCGGTCCAGAACCCGGACCCAGGACCTGACCCGAGTCCGACCCAGACCCGGTTCAGACCCGAGTCCAGATCCGATACAAGACCCGGACCCAAGCCCGGTCAGGTCCAAGCCAAGGCCCAGATCAGATCAGGCCGGCTCAGCTCTTCGTTCAGGCCCGAGGCCCGACTGAGCAGGAGCCCAACCCTCGCCAAGTCCCAACGCCAAGCCCGTCACAGATGCGGCTAGGGCTCAGGCGGTCCTCCGGCGACGGCAGCGGCGCTCGAACACATTTCTCGTCGGCGAGGTGGTTGTAGGAAGATTAGAAGGTCGGTTTTGGTGGCGTGGTAGCTGTCAGGGCAAGCGTTTGGGTCTCGCCGCCCAGATCTGACGGCTGTGAGTGCTCGCCGGCGTCGGGAAGTGTCAGATCTGGCACACGCGAGCTCCGGTGAACCCTTCCAGGCTGAAATCGTCCGTCTTGAGCTTGCGAGGAAGCGGTTTTCAGAAGGGAAGGAGGCGGGAAGATGAAACGAGGTCAAGGGGAGGCTTACCGTTGCTTAATTCGTCCGGTGGAGTCGCAGTGGGGTTCTGAAGGATGACGGAGGTGTCGCTGGCTTCGATTTGAGGATGAAGACGAAGGGAGAGAAGGGGTTTTTTTTCTGGGTTGGGGTGAGGACGAGGAAGACGGATGGGTTTGGAGCGAGAGGAAAGAGGAGTAAGGGAAAGAAGCTGGAGAAGAAGGAGACGGCCGAGGATGTGGTCGGAGGCGAAGAAGCTCGACGGTGAGTCTTCTGGTTTCGCGAGCTCGAGAGAGAACGAGCGTGAGGAAGGGGAAGCCTCGAAGAGCGTGCGCGCGTCTGAGAGATGAGGAGGCGTGGGTGCGTTTTGAGCTAGGGTTTCTTATCAGATGGGCCGGCTGATCGTGGGCCGTGAGCACGCGAATTGGGCCTTGCCCTGACTCAGCCCAAGTCCGGTCTTGGGTTGACCCAACGAAAATCAACTCTCCCCTTTTTTCTTTTTTTTTCTTTTTTTGAAACCGATCAAAAATTAACTCGTTCCCACACTTCGACGTTAATATTTAATAATTCAAATAATGATTTTCCCGGTCTTTACAGTCTACCCCCCTTAAGGGAATTTGGCTCAAAATCTGCCCAACACCTCAAAAGGGTCCGATAGACTGCAGGGCCCGCTTGCTTTCGTCACGGTCGAATCGTATTCGACCCTTATTCGGACTCACCCTCAGAATTATGTAATCACCGATGAAAAACTCAAGCGATCGAAGTCGTCCACATACCTCTTCTGTCGGCTCTGCACGGTCTTTAACCGTTCCCAAAAACACAATCTTTGCTTAAACGTCCTTCACTTGATCACGCTAGTTACTCGAACGCCACACTTGGCGGTGAAAAACAGTCTTACTCATAGTTCACAAATCCAACGCGCAACGTCTCACACCAACTCAAAGAGTTACCGAGGAAAACACAAGCCGAAAAACACCCAAAACACGTAAGAAACTCAAGTAACGGTCTAGGTATCCTATACCGGAATTTCCGTCGGTATAGGCATCAAGCCGGAACATTCCGTAGGTCGAACAAAGTCGGAACTACACACTGACGTAACTTCTCAATTTCCTCCTTAGTAACCCCTACAGGGATAGTTCACACCGAAACTTAAGCATGGTCATGTCCTGACCAACACACACAACAAGGCAATAGCACATAAATGCAATTATCACGATCAAGGATCTCAAAACCAGTGCACGGTTCGGTAAAACCACGTACTCTACCGATATTTAATCGGACGACCAACGTACAACAACAAGGAACGATGAAACCTCTTACTGGCACTTAGTCGAAAGTAGGCGTCCTTCGGGACACACTTAAACCAAACGTTACGATAACCACACTCGACAGTAGAACACAAGCCAAGATTGCTCATCGAAGGTTAAATGACCCGTGATAATCCTCTTACCGTTACCACTTGTTCATACACTACCGATCAACCAACCTAAAGTCATTTCAACCAAGTCATCATATTACCGAGTACCCAACTAGTATTGAACTCTCGCGAATTCGAACGGTCCTTGGGGTACCTTGCGCGAATTTCTTCAAACGTCTTTCAACAATTGAGAACCAGTCTCTGGTCAACTCTTAATTCCCACTGTGCCCTGCAAGGCACAAGGACTAACCTACCAAAACAAAGTTTCGTTCGGTACCATCTTGTTACTGGCCTGAAAGTTTGTGGTAGCCGTACCCGGCTAACGATTTCTAGATTCACACGTGAGGTGTCCTCACTTTTCTGGCGTGAACTTCGCGGTTGCACTAGTATTCGCGGGACGTTGGTGTTCGTCCTTCTCTTGTCGACAGATATACGTCTTGGTGTTCGGTTCGCGTTCTCCGTATTCTGCTCTGCTGGGAATGTCGCTTGATATCGATGTATCTCTCGATGTTGTTTGACTGTAACGTGCGGCGCGTATGATGTGACTCTTGAATCTGTCTTCCTGCTGCGGCGCAACACGAACTCTCTCCTCGATCCGTTACTTGCTCACAATCTTTAGTGTCGTCGTTGTTGACCATCTTCTTCAGAATTTTGTTGCGTACGATACTGAGTGTCGATTCTTCATCTTGAGGTGGTCCAGCTTCCGGTGGTCTTCATGCCTCCTTAGTGCTCCACTCCTCCCCTTCTTGACGCGTGCTGGATTCTTCTCAGCGATGAGTTCGGACAGGTCCTTCGTCTTTCTGGCTCTTCGGGCTGACATTCGGTGGGTCTCTCTGATGGCGTGAATCTGCATGGTACAAGGATGTCGACGTCGTCTTTGGCTTCAGGTTAATTCCGATGTCGACCTTGCGAACTGGTAGGAGTCTGATCGGCTCCTCTGGGAATGACGTAAGGACACCGCACCCTAATCTAATCTCACCCGTACAACGCACACTTATCTAACCTTTTGCTTGTGAACCGGGATGTCAAGACCCAAAGGTCGTCTCAAGGTTCGAATCTTATGACTTAAGTCTTACGACTGGGTAGAAGAAGTTGGAGCTTTCAACTCATGTGGGTTATGGGTCCACCACGCTTCCGCTGCGCTACTCGGGTCTTATCATCACTCGGTCATCTCCGGTTACCGGTCGGACTGTTTACTGGTCACTGCTGCAGCCCTTCACCGCTCGGTACTCGTATCCGATGTTCCGGATGCCAGCAATGCGAACGCATTGACCTCCGTTCGAACGCGACGTAAACTACTGATGTTCCTTAATCTGTCTGCTTCAAAACGTCCGGCGAGGCCTGTGGCCGGGAGAACCCTGCAGTTCTTTGTTCCTTCGGTTGTCGAGTCTCGTGCAGTCCTGCCACACTACTCGGTCGTTATCGAGTCTCACGAACTCTCGCGGTCTTTCTGCGACCTCGTTCCATGGTTGTTGTCGTATCTACTATCTCCAGTTACACCCGAGTCCTCAGGGTGAGAACTCGATCCCAAACCCTAGGCTCGGCCCTCGCTCGAATCTCTTGTATCGGTTCACCTCGACTGCTACCGAAACTGGTGCAACTGGCCCATGCCGTAACTCTTGTCTCGTACTTCATCTTTTGACGCTCCGTCCCTTCGCAGTCCAGGACTTGCTGGTGTTGCTCCTCCTAATCTTCCCAGTGGAAGTACTCCGGGCACCTGTGCCCCAACGGCTTACCTCTTTTGCCTTGAGATGTCACGTCGTAATTAACCCCCGCACGGGTACACACCCAAGTTCAGTTTCTTAACAACTCTTAAGGTAACTCACTCAAAAGCTAACGTTTACACAAGATCCGTAACCACGTAAACGGTTCTTTAAACCCTATAGTTTACTCTTAAAAGTCGTAGTAATAGTAGTAGTAATAATACTAGTACAAACACCGCACCGTAGTGCGTCACACACAACCTACCACACCATCGCATAGACGAACAACAAGTCTCGCAATTTAATCACACACCAAAGCTCAAGTATAACACGCAACATGTCAAACTTACACGCAATCAATCGGTTTACCAACATCACACGAGGAATTAACAGGCTTCACAAGCAATCAAATCAACACTCAAGTACAACCAGCAGTGTAACAAGTTCATACACGAACAAACCGAACCACAGATTCACATCACAGCTCAAATTTTCACAATCTCAAGTCTACTCAGTAACACGGTTTGAAAAAGCTTATTCTTGTAGCAAAATAATACATGTGGATATCATTTCGTTACAACTCGTTTCAGGCGTCCCCGAACTACGTTGTAACCAACTGATATTCCCACTATCATGATCTGCTGCAGTCAAATCATAATAGGATATACATTCAAATTTTACAGAAATTTCGGCATTACTCGTTGGAAAACTTAAGCAACCATCCGCGCATGCGGGCCAACATTTCACAAATCAACATCCAAATTGAACCCTCTAGCACTTGGCTCACACACACCAATCACAAAAAATTTAGAAATCCACAAGTTCATCAATACACACAACAAGGAACTCATACAAACAATTATACTCAATCATTCAAGCATACAATTTATCTAGTTTCGTTAGACTCTTAATTTATCCTAAAGACTAGCAAACAATGCATGTGAGGCAACCACGACCAATCCCATGGCTTATCTCGGCCTTTCTACCCTTTACTCAAGTAGCACCCCTTTCGGGTCAATCTTTCAACTTTAATCCTTAAATAACGGCCAACATTTTAAACAAGACAACACTTCAACTTTATCAATCGTGTAGCGGTCACCCAAGGTGGCATCACCCTTAACAAATGATTTACTCAACAACCAACTTATAACGGCTCGATCATTGCTTGTTAGCCCAATCCCGATCTCAACCGTTCGGCTTCACCGATCGCTGTAACTTACAGCTAATAGGGTAAGGATACCAATCGAGCAATGCAACCATCGTAATATAAAAGATCCAAACTTAATTAAACGTTGAAACAATCAAGACTTGTGTCGTTCCAACTCTACGCACCGAATGTTTCCATCTTGCGTCACTGAGTACCACAACTTAGACCACCTAACTCTACCCACCTAATTGACGTACGGTCTGAGGTTTGAAAAATCATTTCAAATTGAAACCAGGCTCAGATAGCAAATTGTCACGCCCCAAATCCGGTATTGACCGGACCCGAGACGCGACTTAGTGAATTGTAAATAATAACAATTTAAAATCATAATATTCGATAACGGTAAATAAAATAGTTCAAAAGGTATTAGAAGTTCTGAGTCCTACGCTCAGTAAAATACATAGTTCCAAATATCCGTAACGTCACTACGAAACATAAAATAACATAACCCGGACCCTAGCTAGCCCCATGCTCCGCGACGTCCTCTACTCCAAAATAAAGCCAATACCTGTAGAGAATACAGTAAGGGGTGAGCTTGACGCTCAGTAGGGAAAACCATCAAAACCTCCTTATCTCGAATTCCCCAAAAATGCAGTTCCATAAATTAATTATATAATAAAGGTTTTCACACAATACGGCCTATGAACCAAATAAAAGCCAATACCCCTCTTTAAACTCGGATACTCAATGTCCAACTATACCAACACCTATTCCTAAACCAATTTAAAGACAAACCCCTTTTAAAACCCGACGTTTACAAGACCAACCATACTATCTTTAGCTCAACCCCCTCCAATCGACTAAGGCACACAAGAAGGGAACAGTCCAATTTAGACATCCAATTACGTTTCTAAACTAACTTTTTAAAGATTAAAAGAGGAAGCAACAACGAGAACCTAATATCCAACTTAAACAACCTTCACTCTACCCGACCACAAACTGTCCCGAGATTCCACATCCCAAGCCCTTAACAAACGACTTACGGACAACCAAAAATACGACACTTTAACTTACACGGAAGCCATACACATGAATTTACCATCAAACGATCAAATCGAGTCATTCACAGTCACACGCAGCTCAAAACAAAGAACACCCATATTGACAACACAACAATAGTCATTCAATTCAAAGCAATTCAAACAAACGGCCCGTAGCCATCGCACGGTGTAGGGAGCAACCCTCTCGGCCCAGCGTAACCGTACGCAACTTCCCCAACACATAGTCGGGATATGCGGTCAACCTCATCGCGGACGCAGCGTTTTACCGATCGACGGAAGACAGAGAAATCGCCTCTTCGCGGCCTCATCTCTCGCGGTGCTCAACACAGCGTTTTACCGAGTGCTAGTCAGAAGGTAGGGAAATCACCTCTTCGCAGGACACAGCGTTTTACCGAGTCACGGTCGGAGAGTAGGGAAACCACCTTTCTCGTGTACGATCGTACACCAAGCCTCACACTTTACCGCTCACTCACCCGGAAGGTACGACTCACCTTACGGAAGTACGTCTCTCACACTTTACCAGCGGCGCAACGGAAGGTACGACACACCCTCGGACACAACTCATAACCATTATCACCAGAACTATCACAATAACAACCACGTCGGTCTATCACTCACCCGACCATTTCACAACCAAGGATTCACATTTCCACAAACACGGCACACTTGCCCACGCACAGTCACAACATGCAACATCGAGTATAATAGGCTTTGTCCCTTGATCACACTCACAGCTGTTCCATACTAACCATCACTTACCGACACCCTCTCGGGCACACTCAATACAATTATCACATAACAGTCACAATCACTTTCACAACCACAGTCATGTTTCAATATTAACACCGCCAACAGGCACATATCATCACTTACCGATACCACTCTCCATGTGGTTACCCCACCGGCTTAACCGGTATCCCCAACATTCCCAATCAAACATATCAAGTAAAATAGGGAAAAGCACTCAAATCAGTGATCATGCGTTCTCTAGTAAATTCTACTCACTTTCGTGTTCGTTATTTATTGACCGTTCAAGCATCAAAGGCATACACAGATACACTCAGCACACAAGTCCTAAGGGCGCGACATGGACTGATTCTACCAGCACAACAATTCCCAAGACAGAAATCGTAAATGTTCACAGTTTGATATGTCTACGCTAATTGTTTGTTTCCTATACGCATACTAGTTCTTTAGCTGGTTTATTAGGTTTCCCTATATGCATTCTAGTAAAACCGTAATAAAGCGGGTTCGAGGTAATCCCTACATCTTGAAGAGCCGACCGTTGCGTCTCCTAGCTGTTGACGTCTGGGCCTACCTCCGGTCTTCTCCGTGCTCGGAGTAAAGGCCTGGTTTACACAAAAGGGACGGTATTAGTCCCGGTCCAACCCGTAACGGTCCTCAAATTTAATAAGTAAGTCCGGTAATTTGTTTTGTCTAAATGTCCTTTAGAAGTCCGATAAATCCAGGTGTTTATCTGATTATAAATCCCAATTATTAATTAAGTTTATTAATTAAAATCTGTTTTGACCCGGCCTAAGTCCGACCCGAACCAAGGTCCGAACCCGGTCCAGCACCCGGACCCAGAACCTGACCCGGGACCGACCCAGACCCGGTTCAGACCCGAGTCCAGATCCGATACAGGACCCGGACCCAAGCCCGGCCAGATCCAGGCCAAGGCCCAGATCAGATCAGGCCGGCTCAGCTCTTCGTTTAGGCCCAAGGCCCGACTGAGCAGGAGCCCAACCCTCGCCAAGGCCCAACGCCAAGCCCGTCACAGATGCGGCTAGGGCTCAAGCGGTCCTCCGGCGGCGGCGGCGGCGCTCAAACACGTTTCTCGTCGGCGAGGTGGTGGTAGGAAGCTCAGGAGGTCGGTTTTGGTGGCGTGGAAGCTGTCGGGTCAAGCGTTTAGGTCTCGCCGCCCAGATCTGACGGTTGTGAGTGCTCGCCGGCGTCGGGAAGTGTCAGATCTGGCACACGCGAGCTCCGGTGAACCCTCCCAAGCTGAAATCGTCCGTCTTGAGCTTGCGAGGAAGCGGTTTTCAGAAGAGAAGGAGGTGGGAAGATGAAACGAGGTCAAGGAGAGGCTTACCGTTGCTTAATTCGTCCGGTGGAGTCGCGGTGGGGTTCTGAAGGACGACGACGGTGTCGCTGGCTTCGATTTGAGTATGAAGACGAAGGGAGAGAAGGGGTTTTTTTTTTCTGGGTTGGGGTGAGGACGAGGAAGACGGATGGGTTTTGAGCGAGAGGAAAGATGAGTAAGGGAAAGAAGCTGGAGAAGAAGGAGACGGCGGAGGATGTGGTCGGAGACGAAGAAGCTCGACGGCGAGTCTTCTGGTTTCGCGAGCTCGAGAGAGAACGAGCATGAGGAAGGGGAAGCCTCGAAGAGCGTGCGCGCGTCTGAGAGACGAGGAGGCGTGGGTGCGTTTTGAGCTAGGGTTTCGTATCAGATGGGCCGGCTGATCGTGTGCCATGAGCACGTGAATTGGGCCTTGCCCTGACTCAGCCCAAGTCTTGTCTTGGGTTGACCCAACGAAAATCAACTCTCCCTTTTTTTTTGAAACCGATCCAAAATTAACTCGTTCCCACACTTCGACGTTAATATTTAATAATTCAAATAATGATTTTCCCGGTCTTTACAGTTTATAGCACCCCACTGTGCCCCACACAGGACCCCACGCGCGGCGATGTTAGGTTTGCAGCCCAATACACCCCAACCCCTATGGTGTATTGTCCACAGACAAATACCAACCTAGGTTGTTGGTGAGATTTGAACCCAATACCTCACTCTTTATAACATTTCCTTGAGTGATGCTATCACCAATTGAGCTGTCCTACGACACCACTAAGTGTCACATGCATTTCTACTGTTAACTTTTCCTAGTCAAGGCCGAGATCCGGCTACTTTTCCCTACCTCGTAACGCTTTCCAAATATCCATGCTGAAACTCCGGCGTGCTCGCAGTCACCCGCGGCACGATCTAACAAGATCACAAATTAGAACACTTTTTAAGTTCGCAGGTAAAGCTGAATTTTAATGAATTTGACGCCCAAACGCGACCTCGACAATGTCGATCACTCCCAAACTCCCCAATTACTCGACGTTGTCAACAACGGGCCTGGAAAGGCCCGATTCGCCCGACTCGGCGAATATGTCCGGGATTGGAAAACGCCCTTCCGGGGCTCCGAAAATTCCCGTTTTCGTTTCTACGGTCTTAGAATAACTCAATGGTTCCAATGCAATCGATGGAATCAATTTCCGACTTCCGAGTGATTTAATTCGCGTTTAAAGTTTCTAAACCCGAAATTTCCAACTTTCACAATTTAATTCCATAATTCGTTCCGGGTGTGAATTATCGATTCGGGGATCGTCCAAAACCACCCGAACAAGAAAAACCCGAGGCCCGGGCAAGTGGGCCCCACACGGCCACAATGGGAAAAATTCCTTTTCGACCCAAAACGTTCCTAACGAACCCCAAACCTCAACCATTCATCTTCAAACCAATTCTAACCAAAACCCAACCATATTTGACTCGTTTAAACTCAAACCCTAATTTTCAAACGTACCAAAACGAGAAAAGAAACGGTTCTCACCGTAGGGAATGACGAGGGGACTTCGAATCCGCAGTCATTGAGTCGATCGGTCGGTCGGATCGTCGGGAAATCACAAAAATCTCACCCTTTTTCTTTTCCTTTTTCCTTTCCTCCTTCTCTCTTTTTTTCTCTATTTTTTTCTCTCTCCTTCTCTCTTTTTTTCTATTTGGCCGAGACCCATCTTGTCTCCCTTTTGTTTTGTTCAAAAATAATAACTACCACCACTTGTGTGACAAGTGGCAAGTGGGTCCCACCTCTTCAAAAAATATCTTTGCAGATATTTTTCTGTCAGATTCGCGAAATTCGGCCGTCTCGGTCCCTGAACGGGTCCATTTTCCAAGAAATTACGAAATTTCACGTGCTTCAAAGAAACGGCCCAACTAAGACCGTTGTAACGACGGCTAAGCTTTTTGGATCCAAAACGGGCGTCGAACGGATCAAAACGTCGCTCGGTTGACTTTTCCGGCAAAAAGTCAACCTTTCCCAAATTGGTCAAAAAGTTGCCCTGAGTCCCCCAGAATTCATTTTGGTCGATATCGGGGTCAACTCAAGACCGATATGACCCTCGGGGTCAATCTTAGATCCATTTAGGTGTATGTCCAAAAAAATTAAATTTTCCTGTTTTTCCGCCGATTTTACCGGCGTTGACTGGGAGCGGTTCTTACAATCTATCCCCCTTAAAGGAATTTCGTTCACGAAATTTAAAACAGACGTACCTCAGGAGTCGAACAGATCGTGGTACTTCGCGCGAACCTCGTCCTCGTGCTCCCAAGTCGACTCAGCCCCAGGTGTCGCCACTGTACCCGTACCAGGCGGATAACCTTTCCACACAGGACCTACTCCCGTGTGTCTATGATTCGAATCGGCTACTCCTCATAAGAGACATCGTCAGCCACCTCGATATCTGCCCACTCAATGACGTGGGAGGGGTCCCCATTGTACTTCCGCAACTGGGACACGTGGAAGACGTATGAATCCTCCCAAGTTGCGGTGGTAATGCTTGACGATATGCCACTGCTCCCACTCTGCTCAAGATCTCGAAAGGGCCGATGTTCCGCGGGGCTAACTTGCCTCCGCCGCGGCTGAACCGTACCAGTCCCTTCCTCGGGCTCACCTTCAGGAACACGTGATCACTGACTGCGAACTCAAGAGGTCGGCATCGTCTGTCGGCGTAGCTCTTCTGCCGACTCTGCGCGGTCTTCAACCGCTCGCGTATCAGCGCGACCTTCTCTGTCGTCTCTCGGACGAGCTCTGGACCCAGTAAACTCTCATTCCTCACTTCCGCCCAGCACACGAGCGATCGACATGACCTACCATACCACGCTTCAAACGGTGCCATCCCGGTACTGGCCTGAAACCTGTTGTTGTAGGCGAAATCGGCTAACGGTAGGTGGTCTTCCCAAGACCCCCAAAAGTCTAGCACACATGCCTGCAGCATGTCCTCCAAAATCTGAATCGTGCGTTCGGACTGGCCGTCTGTCTGGGGGTGGTGTGCCGTACTGAGCAAAACCTCGGCCCCCAACGCGGTCTACAAACTCGGCCAAAATCTGGACGTGACCCGAGGATCCGTGTCAGACACTATCGAAACAGGGACTCCATGGAGACGCACGATCTCCTGAATGTACAGGCGGCTCAACTTGTCAACCGGATCAGTCATCCTCATGGCCAGAAAATGGGCCGACTTGGTCAACCGGTCGACTACCACCCATACCGCATCGCTTCCTCTTAACGATCTCGGCAACCCACTCACGAAGTCCATCGTGACGTGCTCCCACTTCCACTGGGCAAACGGTAGTGGCCGCAATAATCCGGCGGGACGCTGATGTTCAACTTTCACCTGTTGACAGGTGAGACATCTCGATACAAATTCCGCGACCTCTCTCTGCATCCCGCTCCACCAGAAGTGCCTCCTGACGTCGCGGTACATCTTGGTGCTACCTGGGTGCACTGTAAGACGCGAATGATGTGACTCTCGCAACACGTCGTCTCTACAGTTGCGCGGCACGAATAACCCTCCTCGATACCGTAACCCCTAATCAGTACTGAGTTCCCAGCCTTCCGCCTCGACACCGCTGACGACCCTCTCTCAGATCTCTGACATCTCGACGTCCTCCGACTGCGCCTCCAACACTCGGGCAAGTAGTGAGGGCTGAGCCACCAATGAGCACATGGCCACGCCACTAGTAACCTCCTCTAGCTCAAGCCCGAACGTGCCCAGTTCCCCCATCATGTCCCACTCTCGGACTGATATGCTAGCAAGACTCGGAACCGACTTCCTACTCAGGGCCTCGGCTACCATGTTCGCCTTACCCGGATGGTAGCGTAGCTCAAAGTCGTACTCCTCAAGTAGCTTCATCCACCGCCGCTGGCGCATGTTCAGGTCTCGTTGGGAAAAGATGTACTTGAGGCTCTTGTGATCCGAGAAGACCTGAAATCGCTCGCCATACAGATAATACCGCCAGCCCTTTAAAGCGAATAGGACTACTGCTAGTTCCAAGTCATGGGTAGGATAGTTGCGCTCGTGTGTCTTCAACTTCCTGGAGCCATAAGCAACAACTCTACCCAACTGCATCCGTACACAGCCCAGTCCTTCCCCGGACGCGTCACTGTATACCTCATACCCGACCCCTCGCTCTGGCACTATCAATACTGGAGCGGTAGTCAGACGAGTCTTCAGCTCTGTGAACGCACGTTCACAATCCTTTGTCCACACAAATCCGACTCCCTTGCGCGTCAGAAGTGTCATAGGCGCGCCTAGTCGCGCAAAGTCCTGGACAAACCGCCGATAATATCCTGCCAACCCCAAGAAGCTGCGGATCTCGAAGACGCTCGTGGGACGTGCCCACTCCGAAACAGCGTCGATCTTCGCCGGGTCGAACAGTATACCGTCACGGGATACAATGTGACCGAGGAACTTCACCTCAGCTAGCAAAAACTCGCACTTCTCCAGGTTCGCATATAGCTGATGCGTGCGCAGCAAGGTCAGAACCGCCCTCAGATGCTCCTCATGTGTCGCCTCGTTCTGCGAGTAGATCAAGATGTCGTCTACCAACAGCACAACAAATTGATCTAAGAACGGCCGGAATATACTGTTCATCAGATCCATGAACGCTGCAGGTGCGTTCGTCAGTCCAAATGGCATCACCAAGAACTCGTAATGCCCATAGCGTGTCAGGAATGCAGTCTTTGCAACGTCCCCCTCCCGGACTCGCAACTGTTAATATCCGGATCGCAGATCAATCTTCGAGAAGCTTGTCAATCCTTTCAATTGGTCGAACAAGTCGTCAATTCTCGGCATCGGGTATCGGTTCTTCACCTTAACCCGGTTCAGCTTCCGGTAGTCCATACACATCTGAAGCTCTCCACTCTTCTTCTTCACGAAGAGTGCTGGCGCTCCCCACGGCGATGTGCTCGGACGGATAAACCCCTTCTCCCGAAGCTCCTCGAGCTGACGCTTCAGCTCGGTCAACTCTACTGGCGCGAACGTGTAAGGCGCCATTGATGTCGATGCCGTTTCCGGCATCAGGTCAATCCCGAACTCCACCTCACGAACTGGTGGCAACCCGCTCAACTCCTCGGAAGGACCTCGGGGAAAACGCACACCACTCGCGGTAACTCTCGGCTCTGCACGAACGATACTCCCTCCACTGCGGGCAATGCCGACAGGAGGACCCCGCTCTTACTGCCCAGAATACACGAAAATTTCGTGTTGCCTGTTGACACCGTCACCCGTCGCCTGTAACAGTCGATATTGGCTCGGTACTTCGCCAGCCAATGCATTCCCAAGATCACGTCAAAGGCTGTCATTTTGTAAGTATCCTTTCCACGGATACACCACAAGCTCAGTCGCTGCCGAACCTCGGGGACCCTCGCAGTCTCTCTAAGACATCGCCCCACTACCGCCGTCGTGCCCACCAACTCCGAGCATACCCGAATCCTCGGAGTGAGGACTCGATCCAACATCAGGGCTCTTGAGCCCTCTCTTGATCCTCCTGTATTAGTTCGCTTTTCTAACTTCGCAGGCACGACAGACCCTAGTCAACACCACATCACCCCCAACCGGCGTGTCCAGACGCAGGGGTGGACTCAACGGCTCTAAACTCAGCCCCAACATCTCAGCACAACTCGACGAAGCAAACGAGTGTGACACCCCGATATCCAATAAAATGACGCCCAAATCAAAGACCGAACAACCACTCCATTAGTTACATCGATAAGGTATAGCACAACCCTCACACGATCCTCTATGCATTTACTTATAACTTTCTGCAACCAAACCAGTATTCACTACTCGTCCCCTGCAGGAAAAGTAGTAAAGGGGATGAGCGTTCTGCTCACCTCCACGGACACCCGTTCGATTATGGCATACTAGTAAAGCACTAACGACTTACCAATCTAACCAGGGCAAACCACTACCTCAAAACCTGATACCAAAACGTCACACTGCTCACGCTATCAATACCTCAAATACTCGCTCACGTAAGGGAAACCTCGAATGGGGATCCTATTCTCAAATCCGCAAGCCAGTATTGCTCACAACCTCAATACCCTAATTACCCGATTACGTAGGGAAACCTCAAACGGGGATCATGTTCTCAACTCAGCAAGCCATTATTGCTCACAACCTCAATACCCTAATTACCCGATCACATAGGGAAACCTCAAACGGGAATCATGTTCTCAACTCAGCAAACCACTATTGCTCTCAACCTCAATACCCCAATTACCCGATCCAATAGGGGAAACCTCAAATAACCCACTCACGTGAAGGAAACCTCAAACCACCCGTTCACGCGAGGGAAACCTCGAATAACCCACTCACGTGAAGGAAACCTCATACCACCTGTTCACGTGAGGGAAACCTCGAACACTTGTTCACATAGGGGAAACCTAGTTCGTATGGCGTCGCAACGCACCAACCCTAACCCCTCTCCGTGGTGAGACTCTCACACCGAGGCGCTGTATCACTACCGTAGGTTATTGATGAGTCTCGAACCCAAGACCTCACCTTTTAACACCAAACTTACAACCTCTACAACCAACACAATCATGAACACAGCCACGCAAAACCAACACACAAACTGCACAATCAAGACGGTGGAATAAGGCAGGAAATCACGGATCTGTGACAGACCCCGTCACGGTTGGGGTCACGGAGCCGTGACGAAGGCCCAAGACTCACCAAAACGCTCTGATCCGTCACGGATCCGTGACAGGGTCCGTGACGCTCGCGCAAGCCTATTTTCCAAATTCGTTTCAGACTCGATCTTTACCCATTTTTACCCTAAAATCAACCTTAAGGGCCATAGACGTTCAATTACCAATTTAACAAACACACACACAACAATTTAAAGATAAATTCAAGTCACCCAACCTCAATCACAAGCCGACAAGGCCAACCAATTCCAAAACGTACGCCCATAGGGCCAACCAATTTTTAAAAAATTTCTCCCTTTCATCATAAAATCTCATTTGTGACATCACGTAGTTACAACCCGGTCCAGGCGTCCCCGAGCTAAATTGTACCCACTTGATATCAACACTGTCACGTACAACTACAGGGGCGCCCCTGAGTCGAGTCGCGACAGCTTAAAAACGTTTCACGCAGCAGCACACAATCATTATGCCAGTATCAGCAATACTGCACATACACACAACAACAAACAGGACTCATGTCACTAAGGGTCTACACACGGTTTTCGACTTGCGCAACCAACGCACGACGGGACTTTTAATGACTCAACTCTCCACACCTAATTGACGTACAGTCCGAGGTGTGAAACCTCGAGCTCTGATACCAAACTGTCACGCCTCGAATTCAGTAAAACCGAACCCGGAACGCGAACGGTGAAACAAATAAACAATTTTCAAACATTTTAATAAACCGCTTAAAATCAGCACTTTGAGTTAATCAAAATAATATTTTACAACTTAAAATACGTCCAAAACAAGTGGACAAAAACCAAAGCGTACGTCGCTAAACTCCCAAAAAACCCGGACTCTCGCTCCCAGCTCTTCAAGCTTCGAGAGCTCCCCTAGTCCGCCTCGCGACCAGTACCTGTAGGAAAAGCAGCTAGGGGTGAGCGTTTCGCTCACCACCACAGATACCAGACTGACTACGGTATACTAGCAGAAATGCCGGAAACACCAACAACATACAAAACACTGGGGACTACTATCCCCAAACCCAAGTAACCCGACTGTCACACGAAAACTGTTACTTTCCCGAACCAACTCAAAACCTGGACGCGTAATGTAGACCCGACACAGCGGTTACGACCTCAACCCAAAACACAAATAACAACCACGCAACACCCAAGATCACAAAGGATCGCACACAACAAACAAGATCACAAAGGATCGCACTCCAGCTACTCAGTGCCGGTTGCTAACCGGCTGGGCTTGAGCCTGCCCCACGCAACTTTCCCCGACACTCAGTCGGGCCAGGCGGTCGACCTGTTAGTGATATATACAGCGATACTTTTCTGATAGCTAGTCGGAAGGGGAGCCGCCCTTCATCGCAGAAGAATGCACAACTTTACCGATGGTTAGTCGGAAGGCTAACCAACCCCCACGCGCGCGACCACTTGACCCCTTTTCTGTCAGGCGGGCCCCAACTTCCATGAAACCACAGTCATCACCCAAGGTTCAACAAATAGCGACAATAATATACGACTCACTACCCCTCGGTAGGACAGTCAACAACAATACAGGTTCAATACCCCACAGGCACACATGGCCACCCACGACACACCAACAGTAATATACGGGTTCAACACCCCAAAGGCACTCATGGCCACCCACAGACACAAACAATAACATATGGGTTCAACACCCCAAAGGCACACATGACCACCCTCATAAACACAACAAGTTACTTAACTTACTGGCACAACCAAAAGCCACCAGTATTTCTATTGTTCGATACGTTCACTTATCCTACGACACTACTAAGTGTCACATGCATTTCTATTGTTCGATATGTTCAATTATCCTACGACACCACTAAGTGTCGCCTGCATTTCTATTGTTCGATAAATTTACTTATCCTACGACATCACTAAGTGTCACATGCATTTCTACTGTTAACTTTCCCTAGTCAAGGCCGAGATCAGGATACTTTTCCCTACCTCGTAACGCTTTCCAAATATCCACACTCAAGCTCCGGCGTGCTCGCAGTCACTCGCTTAGCCTCATCTTTCCGCGGTCGGCGGCACGATCTAACAAGATCACAAATAAGAACACTTTTTAAGTTCGCAGGCAAAGCTGAATTTTAATGAATTTGACGCCCAAACGCGACCCCGACAATGTCGATCACTCCCAAACTCCCCAATTACTCTACGTTGACAACAACGGGCCTGGAAAGGCCCGATTCGCCCGGCTCGGCGAATCTGCCCGGGATTGGAAAACGCCCTTCCGGGCTCCGAAAATTCCCGTTTTCGTTTCTACGGTCTTAGAATAATTCAAGGGTTCTAATGCAATCGACGAAATCAATTTCCGACTTCCGAGCGATTTAATTCGCGTTTAAAGTTTCTAAACCCGAAATTTCCAACTTTCACAATTTAATTCCATAATTCGTTCCGGGTGTGAATTATCGATTCGGGGATCGTCCAAAACCACCCGAACACGAAAAACCCGAGGCCCGGGCAAGTGGGCCCCACACGGCCACAATGGGTAAAATTCCTTTTCGACCCAAAACGTTCCTAACGAACCCCAAACCTCAACCATTCATCTTTAAACCAATTCTAACCAAAACCCAACCATATTTGACTCGTTTTAACTCAAACACTAATTTTCAAACGTACCAAAACGAGAAAAGAAACGGTTCTCACCGTAGGGAATGACGAGGGGAGTTCGAATCCGCAGTCGTTGAGTCGATCGGTCGGTCGGATCGTTGGGAAATCACAAAAATCTCACCCTTTTTCTTTTCCTTTTTCCTTTCCTCTTTCTCTCTTCTTTTCTCTATTTTTTTTCTCTCTCCTTCTCTTTTTTTTTCTATTTGGCCGAGACCTCATCTTGTCTCCCTTTTGTTTTGTTCAAAAATAACAACTACCACCACTTGTGTGACAAGTGGCAAGTGGGTCATTTTGGTCGATATCGCGGTCAACTTAAGTCCGATATGACCCTCGGGGTCAATCTTAGGTCCATTTGGGTGTATGTCCAAATTTTTTAAATTTTCCGGTTTTTCCGCCGATTTGACCGGCGTTGTATTAATGCATTGTATTAATTTTTTCAATTAATTTTTTGTATTAGGGAAATACCGTCCCCAACAATTTCAAATGACGCCAGGGTTCCAGGTGCCATCACAATTTGGTATGCACCCACAAGGGTTCCAAACGCCACCGTTTGGAATGACCCCACAAGAACAAGGTTATCGATGCCAATGAACCCACAAGGACAAGGGTTCTCGATGCCACCCCAATTCTACAACTACCCCGGGCACACACTACCCAACGTAGAACTCCCCCAACCATCCTCTGCCGGACCTTCCCAACGACGACCCGGAGCCCATGCCCGAGCCCGACCCCAAGCCCGAGCCCGACCCCAAGCACCAGAGCCGGATGGGCGGACATTCAGTAAGGAGGAAGACATCCACCTCATAGAGTGCTGGTTGAGTACTACAAAAGACCCCATCAAGGGCAACTCTCAAGCTTGAAACACATTCTGGTGCACTATTGAGAGGAAGTCCAACGCGAAGGCAAGTCTCCTAGATCGCTGCTGGCAAGCTCTCAAGAAACGTTGGCTCAGAGGTTCTGGGCAGACAAGGAGGTTCCTCGGGTATTTGAAGTCCTCCAAGGACGAGTATGCGAGCGGCGCCAACCACGAGGACCACATGAGACGTGCGAAGAAAATGTGGGCGGACGTAGGGAAAGTGCGTGACCACCCACTAAAGTTCGACCTGGATCATTGGGTGATGAAGCTCGAGGGTGTCGACAAGTTCACTGCCGAGGAAGGCACAATGCGTAATGTCCGCCAACAATAACTACGCCAACAACGACAGCGGTTGGATGAGGGTGGGGCTTACAGCTCAACCCCACCCACAAGCACCGGGGACGAGTACACACCTCTTAGTGGTGAGTCCCAACAACCAGAATGGGGAGCTTCCAACAACTACGAGGGGACTGAGGTCCCTCTCAGCGACACACCCCCATCCCCTGAGCCCACCCCAACTCCCCCTACCCGAACCCGACCGCAAGGAAAGAAGGCAGCGAAGGCCTCAAACAAGTCGACCCTCCTCACGGCCCAAATGTCTGCCTTCGCCAACGTGGAACGTACACGGTTGGAGGTTGAACGTACAAGGGAGGAACGCTATGCAGAAAGGACCCGCTCGCTACACAAGATACACAAAAAGTGGGAAGAAAGCATGGCCTTGTACATGACTTTGTATAATACTGATACCTCCAGTTTCAACGAAGAACATTTGGCAGAGCACAATGCATTGAAGAGACGAACGCGAAGAGTCTTGGATGCCCTTGAAGATGAACTTGACGATATTCGACGACAACTACCACCGGATGCTTCTTGAGCATGAACTTTTTTGTGGGTTGTATTAAAAGGGGATCAATAAGATTAAAAGTTAATTTTTATTCGTGTTCAATTTATTTATTTATGTTCTCATTAATTATTTTTTTTCACATTTGTTTATATTTAAAACAATTTAAACGGTTTCTGATAAAGAATTAACTAAAACAGCAAAATATCAATTAATAATCCAGTCAGCATCTAGTCAGCACAGAGCCTCACTCCCAGGACCTCAGAGGGCCTCTCCATTGCAAAATACCCACTATTCTGCACTCCCAGGACCTCACTTTTGTCCAGTCAGCACAAGTTCTGCACTCCCAAGACCTCACCAAGGGTCTTTCTATTGTTCATGCTCTTAAGGGGGCTCTATTAACTAATTAAGATACTAGATATGTATAGAACTAATAATTTTATAACGTCTTTGAACAAAAGTTAATTTTCCCGCAATGTTTTAGTCATTTTATTTCCAAGGCAAAATCAGTTGGTGATAACAAGCAATCGCAAATGAGTCTAATGCTTTTTAATTTGGATCATCATACAACTACACCCATAACTTGAGATGGCCGCCAAAACACTTTCCTTTGCCTCCTTCTGTTCGGTCTTATTGTCTTTGTATAATGATTACCTTTTGATCGAGAAATCTCCATAAAAAAAAAGGGGCTATTGCTAGTAAGGCTTCTGCCATTGGTAAATCATACTAGTCGCACAGAAAGTCTGAGGAAGCATCTGTTCGTAAGTCGGCCAAGTTTGGTGTAAATGGTGTAGGTTCTCGGCCTCTACTCGCCTGAAACAGACAAGGGCTCGGCATGTCTCTGATGGTGGTTGTAAGTCGTCTGGTGGTGTAGAGATCGCAGCGTAGGGAAAATCCGGTGATAAATCCGGCAACTCTATTGTGTTTGCTCTAGACGAGGAATGAAAATCTCAGGTCATGTCTACCGATATTTTCATCTGTAACCCTCCCTACGACACAAAGGAAGACTGTATTTAAAATTGTTTCGGAGCTTTTCGGGAGATATGAGAATGCTCTGTTTTGAAGTGTCCTAACATAGGAGGTAAGTTATTCGGTTTCGTTAAGTTCTCAACGTCGTCCGCTACTTTTCAGGCCGTGACAACCTTCAATGGATTTACATATAATGGATGTACGTTATTTTTGGCCTTAGCACGTCCTGCAATAGCTTCGAAACCATTGAAGCCGAAAGAGTTTGAAAAATAGAGCATCTCAGTTTGTAGACCTGTAGCTGGCCAAGGAAAGGAATTGATCAAGACATTAGACCAGATTTTTTCCCCGTTCGCAGCCGTTTCAGATTCTTTGGTGATCTTTCCCAGAAGAGAAAATTTCCCTTCGTCGGAGACACCCTCTTCGCCGGAGATTTCGATTCAACTGTCCACCCTAATTGTGGCGCCGCAGAACACGGGTGATACAATCTGTCACGCCCCAAATCCGGTTCTTGCCCGGACTCAAGACGTGACTTGAGTAAAAACGGTTTTCAACACTATTTAATCATCAACAATTCATAACTCCTTCAAATAAGTCTCAAATCAGATTAACTCAGTTTAAAACACAATTAAAACCCTCCAGGGGTGTAATAATAATCCTCCAACATGGTTTGTTCAAAAACTGAAGTAAAAACATAAACAAAGTCTCTAATAAGACACCCACACCAAGAAGCTCCCGAGCCTCTACTCCTCAATCAAGCCTGTAATCACAACAATAAAATCATAGGGGTGAGCTTGCGCTCAGTAGGGAAAATACATAACAAGGTGGACTTTAAACTCAATAATTTCATCAGCAAAGTCAACATGATAACTCTTAACAATTACGGGCAACAGGTAATCCAATCAATGTCGTGGCACATGAAGTCGCCACCCTCCGATCCACATATGATGTGTCCTCTCGGATTTTCCCTCAAGTCCAGAGGAGACGCATATCATTGAGGCTACCGGAAACAACCCCCTAAGGGAGCTTATCATCGGGATTCTCAGAAACGTCTCCAAAGGACTATATGTCCTCGGGAACCAAGATATTACTCCCATAGGAAGCATACACTTGGACAATTTGATAATAATCAGATATAAATGAGTAACACACTTAAGCGAAACACGAAGCAATCCATTCCTGACGAACATCATTTCACTATCACACATAGCTCACAAATCACCGTTTCACCACAACACACCGCACACGAATCACATAACCACAGCACAGGAGTCACATAACCACATCACACGAATCGCATAACCACAGCACACGAATCACATAACCACAACTTACCATTTACTTACCAGTCATGACCCATCGGTCCATCGATCACCTGATTGCACCGCTTGGTACAACCAGTCATACTCCATTCTCCAATCAACCATTCAAGAAAACAAGCAATCATTCAAATACATTCAACAGTCAAGCACAAGTTCAACAACCGATTATGTAAACCTTCAATCGAGCATTCAAGCGTGCAATTCAACCAGTTCCATTAGACTCTATAGCTTATCCACTAAGCAACCAACAACCAAGCATGTGATCCTAACACCCAACTAATCCGAGGGCTTTGCCAAGGCCGCTCTACCAGTAAAATCAATTCCCAAGTATTGAAAGCGAGTTACACTAGTGACTGGCATCCTAAGCATGCATTACTAGACACTTCTGGTTATTAGTAATTGAAAAACAATTATTCTAGTTATTCGCATCTTATAGGCATTTCTAGGACCTTTCCGATTTTATTAGCCTAACATGCATACTAAGCATTTAAACGAGAAGTTAAGACTTTCCCTACCTCGAAGTCTTCCTCCAACACTCTGATGATAAGCTCGGTGGTCACCACTCCGTTCTTCACACGGGTTCGACATGATCTTTGCTCCTCTAGCTCGGTCCAAGTTCTTCGCTCTCGGGCGAAGTCCCGTCTTGAATTTGATAAATCGGTTAACTAAATCTGATTTTAAAACAGTTTCCTTTACAGTCCGGTTGACCCGGATCTGAACCCGAACCCCGTCCAGACCCAGTCCTGAAGTCCAACTGGGCCCAAGGCCCGAGTCCATAATGGGCCAAGGCCCGTCTTCTAGTCTGTCTGGCCCGATCTTTCCCCCAGGCCCAAGGCCTTCTCAGCCCAGGTCTCTTCTGGCCCAAGGCCCGGTTTACCCTGCCCAATCTGGCCTGGTTAGATCGGCCTGAGCTGGACATGACGCCGGCGAGCAAGGGTTGCTCCGGCGATCTTCCACGGTGGCAGGTGAGGTGCGACGACGAGAGAAAGAGGCGGAGGAAGGCGGCAGGTCCACGATGAACCCGTGGCCGTGGCAGTGGTGGCTCAGGCGAGAACCCACGCTCGCCTCTCGTTCAGATCTGACGAGGGCACGTGCTCTCCGGCGAGTGGAGCTCGATGGAGCTCAGGTTTCCGACGGCGATGCTCGTCCTAATCCAGCTCGTTAGGCTGGTTTTCTGGCGGTGGATCACGGAGAAGAGAAGGACGGCGAGGGTATCGGGCGAGGTCGAGCTCGGAGACATCGCACGTTCTCTGGCGAGCTCGCTTCGATTCCGACCGCGGAAGGTCCGATTGAAGCTCGGAGGGGAAAGGTGAGGGCTCGGCGCGGCTGATGGCGAGGCCGTAGAGGGAGGACGAGCTGGTCAGGTCGCCGGCGTCGATTTGGTGAGAGGGAAGAGGAGCAGCTCGCGCGAGAAGGAGAGGCGTGTTTCGAGAGAGAGAGGCATTCCTCGAAATACGTGCGCGAATCTGAGGATAAGGCAACGCGTTGCTAGGGTTTGGACACACCTCTTTGGGCCCGAAACTTGTTGGGCCTTGCACGCACTGGGCTCAGACCCAGTCCTTCTGCTGGCCCAGGCTTGGTCTAGCCCAAGGGCTCATTTCTTTTCCCTTTTTTTTTCTTCTTTCAATTTCCACTCGTTGCAAAATCAACCCAAACGTTTCGTTTTGCAAAAGATACTCCGATTTAATTTTGTCGGACTTTACACAATCCCAAATTTGGAATCCACAGATTCGGATAAATCACACGTGATTGTGACATTTTGGTCGATGATTCGACTACGAAATTTGCGCGTGGAGGAGAAGGAGGTTTGGACCGCATAAGACAAGTGGGAGTTGGGCCTACAGCTTCTCCAAGTCAGCCGTCACGCCTCAATCAACTAGGTCTGAATTGGCTGGACATATGCCTATTGTAGCGTGGACAGAGTTTGGGGATACTTGTGTTCCAACAAACGCAGGTAGTCTTCCGTCTACATTGTCTCAGCCTATTTCATCCGTATTGCCTGCGATGGACACCTCGGTTAGTTATCGGAGTATTGACGATGTGGTTAAGGAAGCTCAACCAAAGTTGGATGGGCCTCTTTCGTCTCCGGTTTCCTCCCTTAAACGGCTTTCAGGTTTCGATCAAGAATTTCCTGCTTTGTCGCCTGTAACCGCGAAGAAAGTTAAAGGGAAAAGAACGAAGAAACCCTTACAACCTGTAGTAATGAAAACTCGTTCCCAAGTTCAGAGCTTTAGTAATATTGAAGTTCAGTGTAGAAAGGAGGCTTGGAGACATTTTGTTAATACATGGACTTTGTTGAAAGCTAGGACTGAGGACGCAGTCCTTTCTTAGTGAGGTTTTGGTTATGCTGTAGGGGTTTTTGTTTTGTTTCAGTTGATGTTCCAGGTTTTTTGTTGTTTTTCGTAGGTGTATCCTCTGTCACTTTGTGGTATAGTTTTTTCGGAAGTCTCTTTAGGATAGCTTTTCGACAATCCTTTCTTTTTTCTCCATCTTAGAGTAAAAAGATTTATAGAAAATCGCTTATCAAAAAAAAATAGATCATAATCATCAGTAAATAAAGTTAGCAAGTACAGCAAGGATGAAAATAATGGGGATAGTGATTTGTTTAAAGTTCGTAAATATAGAAACATATATTAGCAGAAGCACATACTACAGTTATACATATTACATATAAATCTTTAATCACCACGTCCTACTATAACAGCCAGCCTATGTAACTATATATGTGGTGTTCCGCATTAAGTGGGATTTGTTATTTTCGGATATTTGGGACCGGACTATAAAACGTCTAAAAGGAGAGTTTGTTAGCTAGCCTTGAAGGGTAATTATTTTACAAAACCACATTTACAAGAAATTATTTTGCTAACCTATTTATTCTCTAGTTGGTATGCCCTAAAGGACCTAAGAAGCTATATATATGACTTCAAGTCTAGTTCAAAAAAATGCAAAAGAATTAGGAAACTTACACATAATTAATTAGGAGTTATCCATTTGGGCTGAGAGCCCAAATTAATGATTCTCTGTCTAGTCTGTACACATGGGCTTAGTTCCTACAATTTGGGCCCCAGACAACCACGCCGTTCAAGCCACTTGAGGAATAAAATTAAAGTAATCTATGTAAATACGCATTAATGACAACATTATTCAATGTTCATGTAATAAGAAATAACCACCCCTTGCTAAACACATGCAAAATAACAGTGAACAAGTAATGGATTTTAGTGCTTATCATCTACCAAGCAAAATAGTACAATTTGATGCTCCAACTTTAATGTTTTTTCACGTGTTATGTCAAACTACTCAGCATTTACAAGTTGGTATGAGTTGGACTAACTTATGTAAATTCACAAACTAAATGCATCAAAAACTTGGTACCAAATACAGTTAGAAGTTGAGTCCTTTCCTGTTATGAATACAGTTGTGGTAAAGCTTTTTCATTCAATCTCTGCTTGAAATATGAAACTAGCACCAGTTCCATATAGCTGGGACCAGTATTGACAGACCCTTGACCTCAAATTGAGCCCAGTGTAGTGTTCAGACATGAGTGCGGTTCCTCTTTTTCTTTTTTGTCTACAAAACTATATTCAAATGGAAAATCACCGTCTTACAACATTAATAACAGAGCGATAACAAAAGAATCTCATTTTTGAATAAATGAGTTTAAAAAAAGCTAATTAAGCTTGATTATAAACAACTTAGTACAATACTGAGACATATCTTTAAAATATCTAACGATGACAAAAATATTCTTCAAAATAGGCCTTTCTAAGACATCAAAGGACCAGTTGATGGAGGACGGCCGAAATGACATTCGAGACATCTGATTCCACCTCCAAGACGTTCCAACAATTCTTCACTCACCACTGGAAACTCTCTCTCAGAGTCAAGCATTCAACCAAAGAGAGGTGTCACGCCCCAAATCCGATTCTTGCCCGGACCCGAGGCATGACTAGAAATAAATGATTTAAGAGGTAACAATTCAACAATAAGTTCCTGAAAACTCCAATAGGAAACTCAAATCCACAAAATTCAGTTTAAAACATAAATAACCCTTCAGGGGTGTAATAATAATCCTCCACAAAATCTGTTCCAAACAAAAAGAAATAAAAGTGAAGTCTCTACAGACACCCACACCGAGAAGCTCCCGAGCCTCTACTCCTCAATCAAGCCTGTAAACACAACAACGAACTCATAGGGGTGAGCTTACGCTCAGTAGGGAAAACACAAAACAAGGTGAACCTCAAACTCCGTAAATCAACAACAAAGTCAACAAGATCCATAATTCAACAGCAAAGTCAACAAGATAGCTCATAACGAATACGGGTAAAAGGTAAACCAGCCAATGCCGTGGCACATGAAGTTTCCACCCTCCGATCCACATATGATGTGTCCTCTCGGATTTTCCCTCAAATCCAGAGGAGACGCATAACATTGAGGCGACCGGAAACAACCCTTTGGGGCGCTTATCATCGGGATTCTCAGAAACGTCTCCAAAGGATTTTACGTTCTCGGGGACCAAGGTATTACTCCCATAGGAAGCATACACTTGGGCAATTCAATAATAATCAGTTAATAATTGAATACGCACTTAAACCGAAACACGAAACAATCCAATCCCAACAACCACCAATTCATTGCCACACAGAGCTCACACATCACCAATTCACCACAACACACAGTACACGAATCACATAATCATAGTACACCAATCACACAATCCTAACTTACCGTTCACTTACCAGTATCGGACCAACGGGGCATCGATCACCTGATTGCACCGCTCGGTACAACCAGTCATACTCGATGTTCCAAGCAATCATTTAAGTAAATCAAGTAATCATTCAAATACATTCAATAGTCAAGTGGGAGTTTAATCAACCAATCATAAAACCTTTAAACGAGCATTCACACATGCAATTCAACTAGTTCCGTTAGACTCTTTAGCCTATCCACTAACAACCAACAACCAAGCATGTGATCCTAACACGCAACTAATCCGAGGGCTTTGCCAAGGCTCCTCTACCAGACAAACAATTCCCAAGTATTGAAAGCGAGTTACACTAGTGATTGGCATCCTATTCATTCACCACTAAACAATTCCGGTTATTAGTAATTGAAAGACAACTATTCTAGTTATTCGCATCCTATAGGCATATCTAGGACCTTTCCAATTTTATTAGCCTAACATGCATACTAAGCATCGTAAACGAGGGGTTAAGGCTTTCCCTACCTCAAGGTCTTCCTCTCAACACTTTGATGAAGCCCGGTGGTCACCACTCCGTTCTTCACTCGGGTCCCGGCGTGGTCTTTGCTCCTCTAGCTCGATCCCCAACGTCTTGGACACAAAGAAACGTTAATTAGACTCCACTTAATCAGCAAGAAAGACCCTCCAAAGTTCAGCTCAAAACCAAGATCAACCAAGGTGAAAAACCCTCGACGAAACCCCCACCCTGGTCTGCCACGGACCTGGTCACGGATCCGTGAGGCCAACCATCACGGTTACCATCACAGAGCCGTGACGAGTGCCGTCACGGACTCCCTCACGGAGCCGTGACGTCGCCCGTCACGGGATCCGTCACGGATCCGTGGCGCACCAGGGCAGTTTCGCCCTTCTTCAACCTCCAGCTCATTTTCTCCGAAAAACCACCTTCAAACCCCAAATTTTACCCCTTCCAACTCCCAAAACAGCCAAAATCCTTCAATACTCCTCTACCCATGGTAGGAATCAACACACAAACAAGTTTCCAATGATTCATCAAATCAAAACCAACTTAAAAGCTCCAACAAACTAATGATTTCTCAACAAAAACCCAACCAAGCTTCTCATCAACAACATCTCCCACCATTTCTACTCAAACCCAACAACATCTAGCAATTTCACCCAAAACCCATGAAAAGAGATGAAGAGAAATGAGGATTAGAGAGTTCCATTACCTCTAGAAGATGGAGATGAAGAAGATGGTAGAGATTTTGAGGAGGGATGGCTAAAGGAAGGCTTCAAGTGGCCTCTTCTTCCTTGATTCTTCTTCAAGGCTCCATGGGAGCTCTTCTCTCTTGCTCCTACTCCAATTTTCGGCTACACCCAAAAGAATGAGTTGAATTTGCTTTTCCAATCTCATATAATACCTAGATGTGTCAAATGACCAAAAGCCCTTGAGCTAGAATCCCTTGTAGAAGCTTTTGGGAGGGTAAAAGGGTCTAAGACTACTCCCTTTTCTCTCTTTCAACCAAAAAGGGACAAGTGTCCACATAGGTTACTTACTTTTCCAAAATAAATTCCAGCACAATAAAATAATGCTTTTAGTTGATAAAAAGTCTCGTTTTGACCAAAATTGACTTTCTCCAACATTATACTCAAACGAAAGGAATTTCTCTCCTTAAGCCAACCGTGATGATGGCTAATTCGTTTGGGTTCCGGAAAAGTCCCGAGTGACTTCTTGAGTCATCGGTTGACTTTCCGGTAGCAAGTCAAACTTGTTTGAAAAGTCGCCGGTTCGACCGGGAACGGGTCTTACAATCTACCCCCCTTAAAGGAAATTCGTCCTCGAAATTAAAAACAAGTTACCTCAATGCGGAACAGGTGGGGATACTTCACGCGGATCTCATCCTCGCGCTCCCAAGTGGATCCTGCTCCCTGATGTCCCCACTGTACTAGTACCAACGGAATCGTCTTGTTCCGCAGGGCCTTCTCCTTCGTACACAGAATCTTGACGGGCTGCTCCTCATAGGTGACATCATCTGCTACCTTGATGTCTGACCACTCAATGATGTGCGAAGGGTCTGCCATGTACTTCCGCAGTTGGGACACATGGAAAACGTTATGCACGTTCCCAAGCTGCGGTGGCAAGGCCAAACGATAAGCTACAACTCCAATCTTCTCTAAGACCTCAAATGGTCCAATAAAACGTGGTGCTAGCTTGCCTCCACTGCGTCTAAACCGCACTAGACCCTTCTTTGGTCTCACCCTCAGAAACACGTGCTCCCCGACCATGAACTCAAGTGGTCTGCGACGCCTGTCTGCGTAGCTCTTCTGTCGACTCTGTGCGGTCTTCAACCGCTCTCTAATCAAAGCGACCTTTTCGGTCGTCTCTCTGACCATGTCTGGTCCAAGTAAGCTCCGGTCCCCAACCTCAGCCCAACACACCGGCGATCTACAAGGTCGGCCATACAAAGCCTCAAATGGCGCCATACCAATGCTGGACTTGTAACTGTTGTTGTAGGCAAACTCTGCCAAAGCAAAATGATCCTCCCAAGATCCCTGAAAGTCAAGCACACAAGCTCGAAGCATGTCCTCTAGAATCTGAATGGTGCGCTCTGACTGTCCATCTATCTCGGGATGGTAAGCGGTGCTCAATAGTACATCAGTACCCAAAGCCTTCTGTAGGCTCTTCCAGAACCTGGATGTAAAACGAGGGTCTCTATCCGATACCGATGACACTGGTACTCCGTGAAGACGAACAATCTCCCTGACATACAAACGACCCAACATGTCCACAGAATCAGTCATCCTCATACCCAGAAAGTGTGCCGACTTGGTCAGTCGATCAACCACCACCCAAACAGCGTTGTGTCCCTTCGACGACCTGGGCAACCCACACACAAAATCCATAGTCACATGCTCCCACTTCCACTCGGAGATCGGTAAAGGCTGCAGCAAGCCTGCGGGACGCCGATGCTCGGCCTTCACCTGTTGGCAGGTGAGGCATCGAGAAGCTAAATCTGCAACTGCCCCGCGCATACCACTCCACCAAAACTGTCGTCGCATGTCTCTATACATCTTGTTGCCACCGGGGTGCACAACCAGACGGGAGTGGTGGCACTCACGCAATACAGTGTCTCTGTACTCGCTGGGCACAAACAGCCGTCCTCTAAAGCGGATACCCTAATCAGTGCCCATCTCCCAACCCTCGAGCTTGACACCGTCAATCAATCTCTCACGAATCCCTGCTGTCTCAGCGTCCTCGGTCTATGCCTCTAGCACTCGAGCAAAAAGCGTGGGCTGAGCCACTAAGGCACACAAGGCCATACCCTTTGTGACCTCCTCCAACTCCAGTCTGAATAAGCTCAACTGCTCCAGCATGTCCCACTCTCGGACTGCCATGTTGGCAACGCAGTGATTCGACTTCCTGCTCAAAGCATCGGCGACCACGTTCGCCTTGCCCGGATGATAGAGCAACTCGAAGTCGTACTCCTCAAGTAACTCCATCCATCGCCTTTGGCGCATGTTCAGATCACGCTGCGAGAAGATATACTTGAGGCTCTTGTGGTCTGAAAACACCCTGAACTGCTCACCGTACAGATAGTGTCTCCAGCTCTTCAGCGCAAATACCACCGCTGCTAGCTCAAGATCATGGGTCGGGTAGTTGCGCTCATGCACCTTCAACTGCCTCGAGCCGTAAGCAACTACCTTTCCACTCTGCATCAGAACACAACCTAGCCCTTCGCCTGAGGCGTCACAATACACGTCATAGCCTACTCCCCGCTCTGGAACAATCAACACTGGAGCGGTAGTCAATCGAGCCTTTAGCTCGCGAAAAGAGCGCTCACACTCATCAGTCCAAAGGTACTCCGCCCCCTTGCGGGTCAAAGCTGTCATAGGTGCTGCAAGACGGGAGAAATCCTGAACGAAGCGTCGGTAATAACCTGCCAACCCTAGAAAGCTCCGAATCTCAAATACACTGCTGGGTCTGGCCCACTTCGACACTGCCTCAACCTTGGCTGAATCGACCAAGATGCCCTCCCGAGATACCACGTGCCCGAGGAACTTCACCTCTGTGAGCCAAAATTCGCACTTCTCCAGATTGCCGTACAACTGGTGAGTGCGTAAAAGTGTCAAAACGGTACGCAGATGCTCCTCATGCGCCTCCTCACTGGGCGAGTAGATCAAGATGTCATCGACAAAGACTACAACAAACTGGTCTAGATAAGGTCTGAAGATGCCATTCATCAAGTCCATAAAGGCAGCCGGCGCGTTCGTCAAACCGAACGGCATCACTAGAAACTCAAAGTGTCCATAACGAGTTCGGAACGCTGTCTTCTCTACGTCCTCAGCTCGGACCCTCAGCTGGTAGTACCCCGATCGAAGATCGATCTTCGAGAAGTACCTTGCTCCCCTCAGCTGGTCGAATAAATCATCAATCCTCGGCATCGGGTAGCGATTCTTCACTGTCACCCGGTTCAGCTTCCTGTAATCGATGCACATCCTCAAGGCTCCACCCTTATTCTTCACGAAAAGGGCAGGCGCTCCCCACGGAGATACGCTCGGGCGGATGAAACCCTTCTGCTGCAGTTCCTCGAGTTGTCGCTTTAGCTCGGCCAACTCGGCTGGCGCAAACCGATATGGCGTCATCGAGATCGGCGCCGTACCCGGGATCAGATCGATCCTGAACTCCACCTCTCGCGCTGGTGGCAAGCCTGATAGCTCCTCCGGGAAGACCTCCGGGAACTCACGCACTACCCTCGGTAGCTCTCTGCTGCTCTGCACGACCTCTGTCTCAGATCCCGTAGTCAAGGCGGATAAGAGAACTCCGCTCTTGCTACCCAAAACACACGTGATCACCCTATCACCTGACCTCACTGTCACCTGACGTCGATAACAGTCGATCGTCGCTTGATACCTCGCGAGCCAGTCCATACCCAGAATCACGTCGAAAGCGTTCATATCAAGAACGAGTAAGTCACCAAGAAAGGGGCAATCTGCCACCCTAATCGCACAGTCTCTACAAACGGTGCTCAACACCACCTCACCCGTAGCCGGGGTCTCCAAACAAAGGGGTTGACTCAAAGTCTCCACCCGTAAACCCAAAGAAGAAGCAATAGACGAAGATATGAACGAGTGGGAAGCTCCCGTATCAAACAAAAATGAAGTCCACGCATTATAAAGTAAACACGTACCCTGAGTGGCCTCATGGCCGGCGTGCGGCCTCTCAATCCTGGAATCAGTAACTGCAAAGACTCGGCCCTGCTGCGGTGGTCCTCCTCTCGGTGGTGGGGGAAGTACCACCTGCTGGCCAGCTCTCGGCTGGTGCCTCTGACCTGCTGCTCCCGCCGCCTGACGCGGAGCCCTCTGCTGCGGTGCCTGACGTGGTCTGCCAGGTGGTGCATGGCGAGTCTGAGTCTGCTGGGGCCTCGGTGCAGGCGCCGTACCAGCTAGCTCAGGGCACGCCCGAATGAAATGATCAGATCGACCACACTGGTAGCATCCCCTCTGTCCCCCCTGTTGTGCCAGCTCAGGACATGCACGCATGAAGTGGTCGGCGCTGCCGCACTGATAGCACCCCCTCGGCTCACTCTGTTGTCTGTCTCTGGTCCCCTGGGGACGATCATCATGGCGCTCTACAGGTCCATTTCCCCTCGGGCAGTCTCGTGCCAGGTGGCCCTGCTGTCCACACCGAGGACACAGCTGTGCCACCGGGGCGGGTCCAACTGACGCTACGGTCCCTGCTCGGCGCATGCCATCCTGCTGAGACTGAGGCTGAAAGTGTCCTGCAACTCTCTTTCTGCGTCGGTCTCGACGGTCAGACTGCTGCACAAAGCCACTCGGCCTAGGCCTAGTCTCTCGCACCCTGATAGTCTCTCTGAAGTGTCTCTCCATGGCTAAAGCCTGATCCAAGAGTGTGGAGTACTCTGCGGTCCTGAAGGCGATAACCCTGTCGGCTATCGACGGGATGAGCCCGTTCTCAAATCTCCTACATTGATCATCCGCAGTCTGAACCAGCTCTGGCGCGAAGCGGGCCAGAGAAGTAAACCTCACCGCATACTCGGAAACGCTCAAACCCCTCTGACATAAATCCAGAAACTGCTGGCGCCGGTCATCCCGAATGGAGCGAGGGAAGTACTGTTCCAAGAACAGTCTGCTGAACAACTGAAAATCACTGCCGACCCTATCCTGCACTGACTGCCACCAGTAGTAGGCCTCTCCCTCAAGCTGGAAAGTGGCGAACGAAACTCTCAGGCGTCCCTCCGATACTCCATAGGTATCGAGGTTGCGGGTAACCCGCTCCAACCAGCCCGAAGCTGCCTCAGGGTCCGCTCCCCCGGATTAGGTCGGCGTACCAAGTCTACGAAATTCTCTGAGCGACTGGGCCGTGAGGCTATCAAACTGTCCTGGCCTCTCTCCAAAATCTGCTGAAGCAACAGGCACAGGCTCTGGTGCCGGTGCTGTAGTCCCTTGCTACGCACTCAAGGCTGCTAGCACAGCGCGAACCACCTCCTCGAGAGGGGTCGCCTGAGTCGGCTCTGCGACTGGAGACGTCCTGGGTGGTGACCCTGTTGGCCCACCCTCAAAGCGCTGATGCTCTGTGGAAGCAGCATCCTGGGCATCAGTTGCCCCCTCCTGCTCAGCGGCAGGTGCCTGCCTCGGGCCCCCAGCTGGGCGGCTCCGGGTACCTCTCGGAACATACGTACGAGCCATGTCGTCTATCCGTCTGCACGGATAACGCACATGTTCAGTACTTAGTTCAACAACGGTTCTCACACGTTACAAGGACGATCACACGCGTCACACAAGTCACCCACAGTTACGCCCCCCCCCCCCACACTAGTAGATATATATATATATACTCATATAATATAGCACACAAGTTCGCATCTCTATGCGTATCACAACAACAACCAACGATTTAGCAATCCACCACCAACTCCCACAGGAGGGTTCCAACTCAAGCACACCACACAAACACCAATCAAAAGGCATACCCCTTGCTCGGGTATCCTTCCACAAAGAGGGGTTTATCACTTAACACGACTCAATTCAACAATCACCCTTAACCCTTCCTTCCCTTCCAAAGATTCCCATTTCTTAACTTTTACCCAAAGCTTTTCGTGTCGATCTCATGTTGTTACAACCAGATTCAGGCGTCCCCGAACCTCATTGTAACAACTAGACAATCGAACCATCATGCTCAACTACAGTGGCGCCCCTGAGTCAACCAATGATGGTGCAAACATTTTAGTTCTACTGAAAATTCGGCATGACCCATTCGTATTTTCCCTTAACCCTCCGTTTAAGCGGGACAAGTACCAACACAAATTCACAAGGCAAAAGTACACAGAGTTCTCATGCTCGGCCAAAGACATCACACATTCAATAAACGGAGTTCTCATGCTCCTAAAGTACACAACGCAATCAATAAACGGAGTTCTCGTGCTCCCAAATACTACGGGGTACTCGTGCCCCAAACTCGCCACACACGGGCATACGGGATTCTCGTGTCTCAATCTCACCATACAAGGGCATACGGGATTCTCGTGTCCCAATCTCACCACACAAGGGCATACGGGATTCTCGTGTCCCAATCAAGTTCTCATACAATGGGTTACGGGGTTCTCGCGTCCCACCCAAAACACTCAATACCAACACACATGGAGTACTCATGCTCCAGACAAGCAGTCAACCACAAGTCAAAACTTGAACAGGACTAAACTACACTTGAAAATTTTCGAAGTACTACACCAAAATGGCAACACCACCAACCGTTGGCTCACCCTACCATGAATGCATAGCGGGTCGGTCATTGACCGTTAATCCAATTCCGATCTCAACCATTCGGCTTCACCGATCACTAGGGAGAGGATACCAATCAAGTAATGCAACATTGCAGCGGAAGGTTCCATTCAGGACAACCATTAAAGCGACTCACGACTCAGACTCCCTAACTCTACCCACCTAATTGACTTCGGTCCGAGGTTTGAAAATCAGTTCATAAGACACCTGTTTCAAATGAAACCTGGCTCTGATACCAAATTGTCACGCCCCAAATCTGGTTCTTGCCCGGACCCGAGGCAAAGACTAGAAATAAATGATTTAAGAGGTAACAATTCAACAATAAGTTCCTGAAAACTCCAATAGGAAACTCAAATCCTCAAAATTCAGTTTAAAACATAAATAACCCTCCAGGGGTGTAATAATAATCCTCCACAAAATCTGTTCCAAACAAAAAGAAATAAAAGTGAAGTCTCTACAGACACCCACACCGAGAAGCTCCCGAGCCTCTACTCCTCAATCAAGCCTGTAAACACAACAACGAACTCATAGGGGTGAGCTTACGCTCAGTAGGGAAAACACAAAACAAGGTGAACCTCAAACTCCGTAAATCAACAGCAAAGTCAACAAGATCCATAATTCAACAGCAAAGTCAACAAGATAGCTCATAACGAATACGGGTAAAAGGTAAACCAGCCAATGCCGTGGCACATGAAGTCTCCACCCTCCGATCCACATATGATGTGTCCTCTCGGATTTTCCCTCAAATCCAGAGGAGACGCATAACATTGAGGCGACCGGAAACAACCCTTTGGGGCGCTTATCATCGGGATTCTCAGAAACGTCTCCAAAGGATTTTACGTCCTCGGGGACCAAGGTATTACTCCCATAGGAAGCATACACTTGGGCAATTCAATAATAATCAGTTAATAATTGAATACACACTTAAACCGAAACACGAAACAATCCAATCCCAACAACCACCAATTCATTGGCACACAGAGCTCACACATCACCAATTCACCACAACACACAGTACACGAATCACATAATCATAGTACACCAATCACACAATCCCAACTTACCGTTCACTTACCAGTCTCGGACCAACGGGGCATCGATCACCTGATTGCACCGCTCGGTACAACCAGTCATACTCGATGCTCCAAGCAATCATTTAAATAAATCAAGTAATCATTCAAATACATTCAATAGTCAAGTGGGAGTTTAATCAACCAATCATAAAACCTTTAAACGAGCATTCACACATGCAATTCAACTAGTTCCGTTAGACTCTTTAGCCTATCCACTAACAACCAACAACCAAGCATGTGATCCTAACACGCAACTAATCCGAGGGCTTTGCCAAGGCTCCTCTACCAGAAAAACAATTCCCAAGTATTGAAAGCGAGTTACACTAGTTATTGGCATCCTATTCATTCACCACTAGACAATTCCGGTTATTAGTAATTGAAAGACAACTATTCTAGTTATTCGAATCCTATAGGCATATCTAGGATCTTTCCAATTTTATTAGCCTAACATGCATACTAAGCATCGTAAACGAGGGGTTAAGGCTTTCCCTACCTCAAGGTCTTCCTCTCAACACTTTGATGAAGCCCGGTGGTCACCACTCCGTTCTTCACTCGGGTCCCGGCGTGGTCTTTGCTCCTCTAGCTCGATCCCCAACGTCTTGGACACAAAGAAACGTTAATTAGACTCCACTTAATCAGCAAGAAAGACCCTCCAAAGTTCAGCTCAAAACCAAGATCAACCAAGGTGAAAAACCCTCGACGAAACCCCCACCCTGGTCTGCCACGGACCTGGTCACGGATCCGTGAGGCCAACCATCACGGTTACCATCACGGAGCCGTGACGAGTGCCGTCACGGACTCCCTCACAGAGCCGTGACGAGTGCCGTCACGGACTCCCTCACAGAGCCGTGACGTCGCCCGTCACGGGATCCGTCACGGATCCGTGGCGCACCAGGGCAGTTTCGCCCTTCTTCAACCTCCAGCTCCTTTTCTCCGAAAAACCACCTTCAAACCCCAAATTTTACCCCTTCCAACTCCCAAAACAGTCCAAATCCTTCAATACTCCTCTACCCATGGTAGGAATCAACACACAAACAAGTTTCCAATGATTCATCAAATCAAAACCAACTTAAAAGCTCCAACAAACTAATGATTTCTCAACAAAAACCCAACCAAGCTTCTCATCAACAACATCTCCCACCATTTCTACTCAAACCCAACAACATCTAGCAATTTCATCCAAAACCCATGAAAAGAGATGAAGAGAAATGAGGATTAGAGAGTTCCATTACCTCTAGAAGATGGAGATGAAGAAGATGGTATAGATTTTGAGGAGGGATGGCTAAAGGAAGGCTTCAAGTGGCCTCTTCTTCCTTGATTCTTCTTCAAGGCTCCATGAGAGCTCTTCTCTCTTGCTCCTACTCCAATTTTCGGCTACACCCAAAAGAATGAGTTGAATTTGTTTTTCCAATCTCATATAATACCTAGATGTGTCAAATGACCAAAAGCCCTTGAGCTAGAATCCCTTGTAGAAGCTTTTGGGAGGGTAAAAGGGTCTAAGACTACTCCCTTTTCTCCCTTTCAACCAAAAAGGGACAAGTGTCCACATAGGTTATTTACTTTTCCAAAATAAATTCCAACACAATAAAATAATGCTTTTAGTCGATAAAAAGTCTCGTTTTGACCAAAATTGACTTTCTCCAACATTACACTCAAACGAAAGGAATTTCTCCCCTTAAGCCAACCGTGATGATGGCTAATTCGTTTGGGTTCCGGAAAAGTCCCGAGTGACTTCTTGAGTCATCGGTTGACTTTCCGGTAGCAAGTCAAACTTGCTTGAAAAGTCGCCGGTTCGACCGGGAGCGGGTCTTACAGAGGGAGAACACTCCCGCTTGGAAACAAACCCTCGCTTCAAAGAATGTGCCCAAGATAATTTCTGACCATCATACTCCATCCAATCACCTGGATCAACCCATACACCCACATTTAGTGTCAAGCATCCAATTGGGAGGCAACTATCCCGGAGTTGAATCTCTGATTCGTTGATCCATATACATTTTATATTATTTTTAGAGTCTTTTATCTCATATTTAGTACTCTTTTCACTACGTTCTTATAAGGTTTACTTCATATTTTTTTTCTCGTTTCCGGTAATTTGTTTCTAGCTAGTTTTGTAGGAATTTGGAACGGAAATGGTTAAAACGGAGCAAGAAGTACTTAGTATCCGACATAAAACTCGACGGATAGGAGCACCGGTTATGGTGCTACCCGACGAGCCATCCGTTGAGTACGTTCGTCCAATACGGTAGTACTCGAATGACCATCTGTCGAATACGTCGGTCGATAACGACTGCTAGAAACATGCTATTATGAACTGTTGTTTTTCTTTATGGTTCTAATTTGGAGGGTCTGTTTTAAATATCATAGCATTTTCAGGTGCCATGTCTAGTTCTAACAAATAAACCCTATGGAGGGCACTTGATCATGTGTTTTACATACAAGAGAAGGAGGAATTGCTTAACTTTACTTGTTATTACAAGGAGTAAAGAAAAAACTAAAGGCATGGTCCGTTGTAGAGATTACCAACTCATATTTGGTGTAACTGTGTTTTATATGGTAAAACTTGTAAGAAATCATATTGTTCCACAGAAGTGGACCTGTCAATAGTTAAATAACATTAATTATGGTGTCTGATCTCCAACCACTGTGTTCTCATTTAAGTCCATATCATATGATCCAAAGCCCTTGCCAGGATCGGTAACGGTTTTTAGGAGTCACAGTTTGTGAGCATGGACCACACAAGCTGCAGGTTAAGAGCATTTTGACAGACATGGTGAAGGGAAGCAAATGGCTTAGAAGCCTCTTCACAGGGAAGAAAGACACGCAAAAATGTGCAAGTAATCACAATTCTTCAGCCACCCATCCTGAAATCTCAGTCCCTCCAACAACTCCAAAAGATAAAAGGCGATGGAGTTTTCGAAGATCCCATGCCCCAACTCCAGTTGTATTGGATTCAGATAAGAAGCATGCCATGGCAATGGCCAGAGCTACAGCTGCCACAAAGATCCAATCAGCTTTCCGTTCATATTTGGTAGTTAGATACAATAGTTGTACAATGTTGTTGTGTTGAAATGCACTAAAAATGTCCAAGTGTTATTGTTACAGGCAAGAAGAGCACTGATTGCTTTAAGAGGACTGGTGAAGTTGCAGGCACTAGTGAGAGGTCACCTGGTGAGGAAACAAGCCACTGCTACAATCCGGTGCTTGCAGGCATTGATAACGGCCCAGAGCAGAGCTCGGGCTCAGAGGATCCAGGCCATTAAACAAAATCACAGAAGATCCACAGAGGATAGGCTGAGGTTGAGGCGGTCATGTAATGTGAGACATAAATCCCAAGATGAGCAACTAAGTGTTGACGCTGAAATGGGGAAACATGGGTCCTAACTCTCTTTGAAGTTTATTTTAACGATCTTAACTGAGCTTAACCTTTTTTTGCGCTTTCCAACTGAGACCTTTCCATTTTTTTGCACAAACTAAGAATTTCTGTCTATTTTGACGATTTCCTTAGAAAAATGCTACTGTGTCCAAAAAACTAACAGAATCGTTAAAATAGACGGAAATTGTCAATTTGTGTAAAAATGGAAAGATTGCGGTTGGAAAGTGCAAAAAAATGTCAAGCCCAGTTAAACTTCAAAAAGAGTTAGGTCGTCAAAACAAACCACAAAAAAGGTTAGGACTCATGATTACCCCTACTGAAATACAATATTGACATGATCACGTGTTGTAGGATATGGACGGAGGCTTGGAAGAGATGATCAAGATGATTGAGATGGAATCAAATCATAGGTGTAGCAACTCCAAACCTTCAGAGAATAGAGATGTTGAGCACTGCAGACACTCAAGGGACTATGGTTTCAGCAGTCCACAGTGCTACTCCAAACTCGGTTCCTTACAAGAAACCGAATTTGACTACTCATTGTTCCCGAATTATATGACAAATACAGAGTCATCAAGGGCCAAAGCTCGGTCGCTCGGTGTACCTAAGCACTGGTCTGCAGATTCTTTTGCGAGGAGGCGGAGGGCATCAATGGAAGGAAGGAATAGTTCACATCAAAATTACCAGTATCCATGGTTGAGCAACCTACATCAAACGGCACTACACAGTGACTGCGGATCTACAAATAACTACTGCGGACCTGTTGCTGGGTATTATGAATAAAAGTATCTTATCTTATGTCGAGAGTGTTGTTGTTATTGAATTTGAAGTTTCTATCTGGTGTAGTAAGGAAAAGCATAAGTCAAAACTAACGTATCAATGAACAACAAAAGGATACCATGTCTAATTGATTCAATTCTGCCACAACTCCATTGGTATGGGTGTCTTGATAACCGCTAGATAATCTTGTTTTCTGTTCTTCTTCCATTTTATTTCCAACAATTGGTATCAGAACTGAGGTAAAGAGGAAATGGCACGAGATAAGTCATCGGAAGGGACACCACCACGTTGTCTCGTCGGCATCTCATCGATAAAAGTATCGGCGAGAGGTGGCTTGACGATGACACACCCTATATTGAACGACAACAACTATATGGCATTGATTGTAAAGATTAAGATCATGATGCGAGCATTAGGTGTGTGGGCGGCATCAAGAACACTACACCGATCAGTGAAGAAAAAAAAATCAAAATGCTTTTGCGGTCATTTCTCAAGCTATACCAGATGGTGTGACGAGCTCATCATCGGAAAGCAAACGAAAAAGGAAGCTAGGTGTGAAGACCGCTTCGGCAAAAAGTTTTAATTTATTTAATTTTATTCGATCGGAGCCTTGAGGTCAAAAATTGGATTAACTCTTGATTCGTTTTAAAAAGAAAAAAAAGGGAAGGCTGGACCGGGCGGGCCTGACACGACCAGCAACCCGGCCCGAGCCAGGCCATCTGTATTTGGGCCGGGAAGCCCAAGAAGACGTCGAGCCCGGTTCTGGGCCCAAGCCCAGTCTGAGCCTCGGTTTAAAAAGCAAAATTAGGGTTTTCAACCCCATTTTTGCCTTTTCTCTCTACCGCCAGACTTCCCTCTCTCTCTCTCTACCCCCATCGTCCTCTCCTCAACTCATGGCAAACCTTCATCTCCCCCCCGACCACCACAACCTCGTCGAGCTCCTTCCCTCTCTCCATCGCAGGCCTCCTTCCCATCCAGCCACAGCTCGCCGGCCACGCCACCGAGTTGTTTCTCCCCTTCCTTCTCGCGCAGCCCCGAAACCCCCGCCTCCTTCTCTTCTCTCACGGCCGCCGCCACCCTCGCCTGTACCCTCATCGTCCGAGCTTCCCCCTCGCCGTCCCCGTTCAACCCCAAACCGCCGCTGGCGTTTCAGACGTCACCGGCATTCGCCTCTCGTCCGGATCTGAGGCGAGTTCCCGCCGTCTTCCGCCGCCTCCTTTTTCCCACGAGTCCGGCTTCGATCGAAGAGAAGACCGGAGGTAGCAAGCCAGGACGTCAGCAGCTAGGAGACGTAGCGGTTGTTCTTCGGTTGAGGTAGGGAAAGTAGCAAATACCGGTTTAATTACGGAAAGTTACTAGTATGCATGGTAGGTAATAATAATAAAACTGAAAAGATCGTAATTTGGCATATAGAATGTGAACAACTAGCGTAGACGTATAACTGTGACCTTTTACGAACTCTGTCTTGGGAATTGTCGTGCTGGTAGATTGGGGCCATGTCGTGCTCATAGGATTGTTTGGTGAGTGTCTCTGCTGGTATGCTTTTTGCTGTTTGAACGGATAAAAAGTAATGACCATGAAAACGAGTAGAATTGAACTAGTGACGCATGTTGATGACTTGTGTGGTTATTTCCTGTTTAGTTGATATGTTGAACTGTGGGATGGTTGGGGATTTGATACCGGTTAAGCCGGTGCGGTTACCACGTGAGTGTGGTGTTGGTAAGTGATGGTAAGTACGTGACGGTTTGAGAGGGTTTAAGAGTTTAATAAGATTATACTCGGTGTTGCATGATTGTGACTGTGTGTAGGCAAGTGTGCCGTGTTTGTTGTAATGTGAACCCTTGTTTGTGTTATGACCGGGTGAGTGTTCGACCGACTGTGTGCTATGTTGTGATGGTCCGGTCGGTATACCGAGACTAGCTTGGGCTTTGTGCTGCGTGTTTAACCTTGTTGTGTGTTCCAAGAAAAGACGTAACCGGAGTGATACTTGCACCGTGGGATAGTTCCGGTGTAGTGTATCGAGGCCAAGGATGGTGTGTTTGATGCCCAAGTCTATGTGACGGGAAGATTATGGCGCCGAGTCAACGTGACAGGAAGACGTCCGACTGAGGGATTTCCGGTCTGGGATGTTACCCCGAGTCTACGTGACGGGAAGGTGTCGGGGCCGAGGCTTCATGATCTGGTACGACATAAATGGCTGCGTGCATTCAGTGATGTTGGAAACTACTGTACGGGATATGTGTTTGTTATGTTGTGTGTTCTATGTTTGCTGATTGGTTGTGTGCGTTGTTTTAAGTGTGGTTTGGTCCTGAGTTGAGGATTGTGGTTACGACATCCGTTGGAAATGGTTGTACTAGAATTTGTGATTTGGCCTGAGGGTCATGCTGGGACAACGGGTGGTATGGGACCTACGGGTCGTGTTTGAGCCTACGGGTTGTGTTCCACCCCGATGATCTATGATCCTTTGGGAACATTTTCGGGCCCTCCGATGAGGCGCGTTCTTAGGGACCGTTTTTGGTCGCCCCGATGCATGTGTCTCCTCTGGATCGAGGGGCTATTCGAGATGATACGATGACATTATGGGATGTTTTGATGGTGATTTAGGGACTGTAGTACGAGACGTGTATTGGTTGTTTTTGTGTGCGATACGTTTGTTGTTCGGTTAAGGTTTTACTTATGAAAGTGGTCGTTAAGCGTGTTGTAAGTTTGGCTATGAACCCCATGTCGGCAGTTAGTTATGATGTACTAGTATGCCCTAATTGGACGGTTACTCGTGGTGGTGAGCCGATGTTCATTACTTTAACTACTTTTCCTACTGAGCGAAAGCTCACCTCCTTACCTAGTTGTATTTCAGGTTTTGAGCGGGAGGTGTACTAGTTGGATGTTCGATGCTTGGGAGCTAACGAGGGTCCTAGGCTAGTTGTCTAGTGACGTACCGTGTTTTGAACTAAGAACTGTTTTTACGGTTTATTCAAGAGCTTTTGACTCTTTTTATTCAAATTTATGAAAGTTCGTTTTATTATTTCCGCTTTATTTATTTAATATTTTAGTTCACGTCTCGAGTCCGGTCAAAACCGGATTTGGGGCGTGACAATTTGATATCATAGCCTGGTTGCAATTTGAAATGATTTTTCAAACCTCGGACCGTACGTCAATTAGGTGGGTAGAGTTAGGTGGTTCAAGTCGTAGTGCTCAGTGACGCGAGTCGGAAATATCCTGTTCGTAGAGTCGAAACGGCAAGAGCCTCGTTTGTTAAGTGTGTTATTTAAGTTCTACCGTATTTGATTTGAACCTAAATCGTTGTGTGTTGTACACCTCAGTGGATCCGTGATGCCGATCAGTTGAGATCGAGGTTGGTTAACGAGCGATGCTCGAGCTGGTTATGACGTGTGTGTATTGGTCGGATATGGTTATGTGAGTTGCCGGCTTGGTCGGCCGTTATTGGGAGGTGAAAACGTTCGGCATAAGTGCCTGGGACTTTAAGTGAACTTGTGTGGTTTGTGGTTATTGTGGAGTTAAACTGTTTTACAAGTATGGGCTTGACCAGGCGGTAAGTGTGGAATTATTGAGACCGCAATGTAAAAGTTGAGACAAATTACTGTGTGCTATACTGGTGATTGAGTGTTGTATGTAGGTAATGTTTGGTTGTCCCGCATAAACGGATGGTTGACTTAATTTACGAACGGGTCATGCCCGATTTTCTGCAGAAACTAAATTGTATGTACCATCACGATTCAGCTATAGGGGCCACTGTAGCTGGACGTGAATGGAGGGATGTCGAGTGGTTACAACGTAATTCGGGGACCCCTGAATCAGGTTGTAACGACGAGAGATCAACACGAATGTTATGTTAGAAAGAGAACGCGTTAAGCCTTTCAAAACTAAGTTGCTGTTGACTAGTGTGTAATTGTTGTGTGGTGATCGCTGTATGAAATTGCTTGTGCTATAAGCTGTGGTCTGGGTGACTCTTGTGTGGAATTGTTGCTGAGTGTGAAATTGGGTGTGACCACTGTTTGTTTATATGTTATGTGTGACACACTAGTATGCGAACTTCTCTGCTATGTGCTATTGTGTGACTATTTTACTAAGTATATTATTACTATAAGTACTAGTGTGGTGGACTGTGTGTGACGTTAGTTATGTTAAGTGCGTCGTTCTTTAAAAGTAAGAAACTCAATGTGGGCGTTACCCGTGTGGAGGTTACGTGTGTCGTGGCACCTCGAGGTAGGAGAAGTAAGCCGTTGGGTGCACAAGTGCCCGGGTTACTCCCACTGGGGAGGTTAAGTGGAACAACACCAGCAGGTCCCAGGCTGCAACGGGACGGACTATCAGAGATGAGATGCTAGGCCAGAGTTACGACATGGACCGTTTGCACCAGTTTGGGTGGCCGTCGAGGCGATTGAATGCAAGAAGTTCGAGAGAGGGCCCCGAGCCCGGAGTTTGGATCAAGTTCTCAACCTGATGAATCGGGTGTAGTTTTGAGATGGTGGATACAACGACAACAGTGGAACGTGGTCGCCGAAAGACCGCGAAGGCCCGTAAGACTCGGTAGCGACCGAGCAGTGTTGCGAGACCGTACGAGACTAGAGAACCGAGAGGGCGGAGAACCGCAGGATTCTCCCAGCCACAGACTACCGCTTGACGGTGAAGCAGCCAGGATCAGGACCATCGGGAGGCCCCGTTCGCGTTGGAACGGGGAACCAGTGTGTTTCACTGTCGGTAGTTGGGACATCGGAGACGAGTGCCCGAGCGGCGGAGGGCCGCAACAACACTAGTAAGCCGTCAGCCCAGTCAGAAGAGGTGACCGAGTGACGATGAGATCAGAGTGGCGCAGCGGAAGCGTGATGGGCCCATAACCCACAAGCATCGCCTTCTTCGGTGTTCTTTATACGTGAGGAGAAGTGGGAGTCTAAGAGTAGAACCTTGATGCGGTTCTGGCGTCTTGACACCCCGATTGTGTACGTTGTGGTTTGACGAGTGTGTGCAGTGTATGGTAGAAGTGGGAGTACCTCACAAGGTATCCGGAAACAAATCACCGAGTACGACTACCACAACGCTTTCAGGCCAGTCACTATGGCACCGCACGAAGCGTTGGATGGTAGGTCGGGCATTTGCCCAAGCAGGGCACACTTGAGGTTTAATAGTGACCAGAGTGGTCCCAAGTTGCTCGAGAAGCGACTGAAGGGTCGCGTGACCGTGGACGATTAAGAACCGCGTAGAGTTGACACAGAAGCGCGAGGATGAGATACACGCGAGGTATCCAAGCCGTTTGGAGCCTGAGGGACTGGTACTCGTAGTGTCTTCAGTTTCATGGTATTGTGGGTGAATCGACCAGTAAACTGGTTGAGTTTGCGTGTTGTTTACTTGTGTTACCGTGGGTGGTTGGTCAGGGCGTGACTACGTTTGGAGTTCAATGATGATAGTCCGAGTAACGGGACGTGGACTTCTTTTTTTTGTTGGGAGCGCGATACTTGGTTAAACGAGTGAGTAGCCAAGGAGGAGTATACGTGTGTTGGATCCGTTTTGAGTGTGAGGTGAGAAATTTTTTTCCGGTGTGATACTTACACCGACGGACGGTTCCGGTATAGGGTATCGCGACCAAGCTGCGTGTGTCGGTGTGACGTCTCTACCGACGAAGGATTTTGGTATCGACTAACCGGCTTAAGTGTTTTCCGCGTGCTTGAGAGTTGGTGGACTGGAAGTTTTAATCGGACGTTCCATGAGATGGGGTTAAGTGGAGCGCGTTTGTTGTAAATTTCGAGGACGAAATTCTTTTAAGGGGGGTAGATTGTGAAGACCGCTTCGGCAAAAAGTTTTGATTTATTTAATTTTATTCGATCAGAGCGTTGAGGTCAAAAATTGGATTAACTCTTGATACATTTAAAAAGAAAAAAAAAGGGAAGGCTGGACCGGGCGGGCCTGACCCGACCAGCAACCCGGCCCGAGCCAGGCCAACCCATGCCAGGCCATCTCTATTTGGGCCGGGAAACCCAAGAAGACGTCGAGCCCGGTTCTGGCCCCAAGCCCAGTCTGAGCATCGGTTTAAAAAGCAAAATTAGGTTTTCAACCCCATTTTTGCCTTATCTCTCTACCGCCAGACTTCCCTCTCTCTCTCTCTCTACATCCATCGTCTTCTCCTCAACTCACGGCAGATCTTCATCTCCCCTCCGACCACCACAACCTCACCGAGCTCCTTCCCTCTCTCCATCGCCGGCCTCCTTCCCGTCTAGCCACAGCTCGCCGGCCACGCCACCGAGCTGTTTCTCCCCCTCCTTCTCGCGCAGCCCCGAAACCCCCGCCTCCTTCTCTTCTCTCACGGCCCTCGCATGTACCCTCATCGTTTGAGCTTCCCCCTCGCCGCAGGCGTTTCTGACGTCACCGGCGTTCGCCTCTCGTTCGGATCTGAGGCGAGTTCCCGCCGTCTTCCGCCGCCTCCTTTTTCCCACGGGTCTGGCTTCGATCGAAGAGAAGACCGGAGGTAGCAAGCCAGGACGTCAGCAGCTAGGAGACGTAGCGGTTGTTCTTCGGTTGAGGTAGGGAAAGTAGCAAATACCGGTTTAATTACGGAAAGTTACTAGTATGCATGCTAGGTAATAATAATAAAACTGGAAAGATCGTAATTTGGCATATAGGATGTGAACAACTAGCGTAGACGTATAACTGTGACCTTTTATGAACTATGTCTTGGGAATTGTCGTGTTGGTAGATTGGGGCCATGTCGTGCCCGTAGGATTGTTTGGTGAGTGTCTCTGCTGGTATGCTTTTTGCTGTTTGAACGGATAAAAAGTAACGAACATGAAAACGAGTAGAATTGAACTAGTGACGCATGTTGATGACTTGTGTGGTTATTTCCTGTTTAGTTGATATGTTGAACTATGGGATGGTTGGGGATTTGATACCGGTTAAGCCGGTGGGGTTACCACGTGAGTGTGGTGTCGGTAAGTGATGTTAAGTACGTGACGGTTTTAGAGGGTTTAAGAGTTTAATAAGATTATACTCAGTGTTGGATGATTGTGACTGTGTGTGGGCAAGTGTGTCGTGTTTGTTGTAATGTGAACCCTTGTTTGTGTTATGACCGGGTGAGTGTTAGACCGGCTGTGTATTATGTTGTGATGGTCCGGTCGGTATACCGAGACTAGCTTGGGCTTTGTGCTGCGTGTTTAACCTTGTTGCGTGTTCCAAGAAAAGACGTAACCGGAGTGATACTTGCACCGTGGGATAGTTCCGATATAGTGTATCGAGGCCAAGGATGGCGTGTTTGATGCCCGAGTCTATGTGACGGGAAGATTATGGCGCTGAGTCTACGTGACCGGAAGACGTCCAACTGAGGGATTTCCGGTCTGGGATGTTACCCCGAGTCTACGTGACAAGAAGGTGTCGGGACCGAGGCTTCGTGATCCGGTATGACATAAATGGTTGTGTGCATTATGTGATGTTGGAAACTACTGTACGGGATATGTGTTTGTTCTGCTGTGTGCGTTGTTTTAAGTGTGGTTTGGTCCTGAGCTGAGGATTGTGGTTACGAGTTCCGTGGGAAATGGTTGTACTAGAATTTGTGATTTGGCCTGAGGGTCATTCTGGGACAACGGGTGGTATGGGACCTACGGGTCGTGTTTGAGCCTACGGGTTGTGTTCCACCCCGATGATCTATGATCCTTTGGGAACATTTCTGGGCCCTCCGATGAGGCTCGTTCTTAGGGAACATATCCGGTCGCCCCGATGCATGTGTCTCCTCTGGACCGAGGGGCTATTCGAGATGATACGATGACATTATGGGATGTTCTGATGGTGATTCGAGGACTGTAGTACGGGACGTGTATTCGTTGTTTTTGTGTGCGATACGTTTGTTGTTCGGTTAAGGTTTTACTTGTGAAAGTGATCGTTAAGCGTGTTGTAAGTTTGGCTATGAACCTCGTGTCGGCAGTTAGTTATGATGTACGAGTATGACCTAATTGGACGGTTACTCGTGGTGGTGAGCCGATGTTCATTACTTTAACTACTTTTCCTACTGAGCGGAAGCTCACCCCCTTACCTTGTTGTATTTCACGTTTTGAGCGGGAGGTGTACTAGTTGGATGCTCGATGCTTGGGAGCTAACGAGGGTCCTAGGCTAGTTGTCTAGTGACGTACCGTGTTTTGAACTAAGAACTATTTTTACGGTTTATTCAAGAGCTGTTGACTCTTCTTATTCGAATTTATGAAAGTTCATTTTATTATTTCCGCTTTATTTATTTAATATTTTAGTTCACGTCTCGAGTCTGTTCAAAACCGGATTTGGGGCGTGACACTAGGGAAGCCCTCAAAAGAAATACACATCGGAGAGGATCTAGTAAAAGCGGCAAATGTACTCGATTCAAACGACAACTCGATAGGATGAACATGGAAGAGACGGGGATAATAAGTTGATTTGCGATAAAACTCACCAACAAAGGAAATCTAATACGCGCTCTCGGAAGTGAAATGATGAAGAGTATTGTCTTTGAGAAGCTATTTCTTTCCGTACTGACCAGTTTCTCTTCATCGTTTACACCGTTCTAAAATAGTGACTCCTAAAGGTATTTGAGACAACCTTATTAGGAAAGAAACAAGAAAATAAAGGAGAAAAATGTTTCTTACGGGTACACAGTGGGAGTCATTGAAAAGAATGATGAAGGCTTCAAGGGATCAAGTAGAGTTTAGTCTCCACCTTGAGTAGTCCTCATCAGTTTTGTAGCTTATTTTCTGTTCTCCTATATGGAACTTTACAAACCGTCTTAGACAACCAACCTATCTTAGAGTTTTTTTTTTTTTGGGGGGGGGGGGGGGGGGGGGGGGGGGGGGGGGGGCTTTTCGAGTCTCATATGCTTTAATTTCTCTTTTTTATTCCTACTACTAATGAAATCGGCACCTTTCATATATATTATGTCTTTTCAATATTTATTTATACAAATAATTCAAATAAATAGTATACATGGTGTACTTTTTTTTTTCTTAGAAAGAAATAAATGTCATAATAAAATTCCAAATACAAAAAAAGGAACCCGAAGACTCAAAACAAGTACAATCCAAACAAAAACAAGAAAGCATCAAGAAAATAAGAAAAGAACAATCAAGTGACCCTTGTACGGCTAGGAACTCCACTACTACAGTCAGGGCTCAAATTTGCCTCAATCTTCTTGAAACACTCATCGTTTAAACCTCTATAGCCGCAAACTACCCACATAGTGGGTAATGCTTTCCACGGTATGGTCATCGACCAGGAATAAGGAGAACCCCTCAAAGACATCCAGGGGAGGAACAACGCTAAAGTCAACCTGAAGCGGTCGAGGAAGGCGATCAGACAGAGGGACTAGAGCTCAATCTAGTCCATCATACAACTCTGAGGTAGAAGTTGTATCCAACTTTGTTGTATCTGAAACCCTATCTTCTCACATGTCCGACTAGGTACCCGAAGAATCCAAAGGTGCACCAGCATAAGCAAGAATGGTAGTATTTTTTTGGATCAGTTCATAAATTTATTATAAAATACTTTCCAAGAAAGAAAACCTCGGAAAATCGGAAACACGATTACAGAGGAGCTCCCGACAATGGAGCTTAAAGGAAAAACCTTTAAAACCAAAAGAGAGTAGTTCCCGAAACAAAAACAAGATACCAAACTTAAGAACCAAAAAAACCAACAAAATTATATGAGAGTCTCCTTGGCCCCCGAGACAACACCCTTAGGTGCTTTATGAGCCGCCGGTTTCCACATGTTCGTATCTGAAGGAGAAGCTTGAATAACCCTCTCCTGACTCATAAACCTCGTCGTAAGTTTAGAGTAAGTTATAGTACCATTAAACGTGTACTCCTTAGTAATTCGACCCCTATCACTCGGTTGTTGAAACAAAGCGTCTTTCCAAGAAATGCCCTAAGCCTCGACGCTCGGGATCGAATAAACCAAAATACCACCATTAATCGACCCCATAACTTGTGACCCAAGACCAGAAACCAAAGGATGACGAAGGCCATTGGCCACCAAAACCTCAGCCAAACAACTCGGAGCAACTTTTTTTTGATAAGCTCGAAAATTTATTAAAAGACTGCTTCCAAAAAGGAACCAGCAAGCCCTGATCAAGGAGAACCAGACTAAGGGACAACGATTACATGGGGACTCCAATGAGGGGATCCAAAAGGCCAAGCCTTTTCCTAAAAACGAAACAAGGAACAAAAAACCAAACCAGAAAAACCTCGTCAATCCTCGCCTCCCAAAGTCTTCTTCTTGGAAGCCAACTCACGAATTTTAGTCCATGTTTCGGGTCCATGAGACGAAGCTGCAACTTAAGTGTTCCCAGCTCGGCATTGCTCGACGTGTTTCCCAATGTCAGCGGGACGAGCAACTCGTTCCCGTTCCAAAGAACGATTCCTTGGTTTACACTGAATGGTATAGAACTCCGATAAATGTTTGGGAGGTCGACTCACTCGTTTCTTGAGTAAGACCTCCTTCCAGGGACTACCTTCCGAAGGAGCGCCATTCTCATCCTTCAGGTTACCTTTAACCAAACTCGGATCTCTGAAAACCTGTAACGGGATAGCTTGTAATGGGTCAATGGTCGGTTGACCCGCAATCAAACCACAACTTGTTGGTGATACCAACACGACTTCCGTATCAAGTGTCTCCAAGGCCTGCTATGAATCATCTGGCCCATTGCATGTTGTTGGCCTACCCGAAACGGACTGGGCAACATCACATGGGCCGTGTACAGAATCAGGCACAAGATCTGTCACAACTGACTTCAGCATCTCATCCGCAGAATCGTGATTTGTTTCCAAATTAGAAGGAACCGCAGAATCATGCGTGGAATTGATTTCATGCGGATTCGACAGTCTCTAGGATCTCTCAACCTGATCCATACTTTCAGAAGCTGCCTCCGACGAACACCCAATCACTGAAGAACCACCGACCGACGATTCACCAACTTGCTTCATCGGTATACTCTGTTATGAAACTTTCTTCTGAAACATTTATGGTGAGATGGCAACCATGTCAAGTTCCTCAGGAGAAGCCATCCCTGTTGAGTCAAAAACCAACGCCGAAGGCGAGATTCCCTTACTCCCACGTGAACGGTCAAACGTGATCCCTGCTCCTGTACTCTGTTCCAAACCAGTACCTGGACTGAACTGCCATAGGCCCTAAATCCAAATGGGCATGATCCGACAAGGCCAGCTCCTGGGTTGTCAGGCTTGATACACCAACCCGACCCGTCTCTTTGCCTTGTGCCGCTACCAAAGGCTCGCTGAGCTCAACTCGGCTTCGTCCTCATCGCAAACCACTCGGAGAACAAATGGTAGATAAAGGGGATATCTAAGCAATCACAGAGGGATAGTGAGAAACTAATTTAGCCCGGAGTTGGAGAACGTTGAGAGTCACCCCAAAGCCATATGTTAGGGGTTCGTTCCACCTTCCAGACTTGGATCGAGAAAACATCACTCCCACATGCGAAAGAAGAGGGATGTAGTCAAGAAGAGCTTGTTCAAGCAGCACATCAACGTCAAAAATCGAACCACACGCTAGGATCACACATCTTCAAGCTAAGACATCCCTTACATGCACTAAAACTGATACCTTGGTCGATGGAGATGGCTTCAGCGAGCAAGAGTGGATAGCGACGAGCAGCCCAAACTTCCAAAAATTCTCACCTATTAAACAATGATGTCAACCTAGGGAAGACACGCATCGAATAGGACTCGTTCAGCACAGTCTGAGAATGAGAAGAACTAGGGGCGTAAAACCTTCCAATCGTTAGTTGATAGGGACGACTAAACGTCCCAATCCTCGCAAGACAAAAGAAAAGCCCGTGACCCTAGGTAAAAAAGTTCCACTCCCAAGATCCTAGTCGTATGGAGTGTTGAGTTGATAATACGAGCAGAGCCGATGTACTAGCAGTACCGATCATACTGAAAATAGGAATCCTTTTGGTTTTAGGTGTAAGCTTAAGGGCACAAAGGTCATAACGTGGTTGAAAAGGTACAAGAGCCTTGCAGGAGCTCAAAATATCTTCCTCGAGAGGAGAGGAAACTAGAATCGGAGGAAAAGAAACCTAGGGCGGTCGAAGGTTTTGTTAAAGCATGACCGCTAGCCCCACCAAATCTTCTACCAAACTCAACACGTATCTTTTGGTCCCCTTATTAAGCATCGTTCAAAGCGTCAACAATCCGAACTAGATCAACAGCTCGTGAGAAGTGTACAGAAGCGAAATGCGTCCCTTAAAATGTTATTTCAAGCCAGCCACTATAGAAGCTACAACTCCAGACCGAGCAACAAAAGTAAAGTTTGCGAAATTGGCCATGAGAGCCCCCGAAAATACCTAGTCTCCTTATCCAGATAGGGTTCAACTACCCGTTTAGGTTTAGCACTAGTCCCACCTAGATCTAGAGACGACTTGGAGGCGTCCACATAGGAAAAAGAAGGGGCATCCGGAAAAGCCTTTCACCTTACAGCAAAAAATGAACCTTGTTTGGAAGAGGAAACAACCTTAGAGCAAGGAGAAGTATCCTGAGCGGGAGAGGATGGCACTAAACCCAAACCCAAAGGAACAGAAGAACCAGTGAAAAAATGCCTCCAACTACTATTGGCTAATCTTTTTTGGCGTCCGACCCAACCATAGGCACCTTGAATGAAGATACATATCGACTCTTATACGAAACGTCGCCCACAGGACGAATGGAACCGCCTGAGAGGCGAGCACAACGTGATCGAAGACAATAGTACTTGAAATATCGAGCACGTGAATGATACACATACTATAATTCGTCCTCGAAGAATCACATGAACGTCGTCGCTCAAAGCCGACCGAGTAGTGCCTCCGTTCAGGCAATACCTTCTACGAACTCGATGATCGATCTTGACCACAATCCTTCAGAGAAAGGTCTTATTTCCCAGTCCCCTAACCGTGCACGTCTCTCTCTCGTATCGTAAAGATCCACCAACCGACCCCTCACGAAATATGGTCTCCCTCGTATGTAGCCTTCTGCGGCTCAACATTGAGAAGAAAAACATAGACCTAAAGAGGTCTTTGCGCATAAGACGCGTCCGATGACCGTAACAGTTGTAGTTACAACTCCTTCTCGGTCAGTAAACATGTTGTATAGTACCAACAATCTGAATTAGTTAGTTATATTCACGGAAAACTGAAGAAAAATATCACGACCCAAATCCGGTTTTGACCGGATTCGAGACGCGACTTAAGGTAAAATAATAAAGTAATAAAGGTAAATAAACGGGTCTCAAATGCAATTTAAAGTTCCAAAAGTTCAAATGAGTCAACAACTTGATAAGTGTAATAGTAAACGAGTGAAAACAGTAAAAGATAAAGTATGTCGCTAGACACTAGCTAAACCCTCGCCAGCTCCCAAGCTCCGAGAATCCTGCTAGTACAGATCCCGCTCAACACCTGAAACACAACAAGCAAGGGGGTGAGCTTACGCTCAGTAGGAAAAGTAGTTAAGGTTCGGAACCTTAGTTTGTCACCACGGGTAACCGTCCAATTAGGGCATACTAGTAAGGCACAACTATAAAACAAAGCCTATGGGCCGTTCCCAATTACCGAACATTTTCTCAAAGTCATAAACCACTTAGGAAAACGCACAAAGCCAACCAACAGATAATAAACACACAACAAAGTACACACAAATATCGCACAACACTTTCCAACATCATTGAAAGCACAGAGCCACTTGCACACAGCCACTTATATCGTAGTGGATCACACAACATCAGCCCCGATATCTTCCACTCACTGAGACTGAGGGTAACAACCTCGACCGGAAATCCCTTAGTCCGATGTCTTCCCATCACACAGACTCGGGGCAATAGTCACCATACGTACTGGACCGGCATCCTTGGCCTCGATACACTACACCGAAACTATCCCTCGGTGTAAGTACCGCTCCAGTTACGTCTACTCTTGGAACACGCAACAAGGGTATAACACGCAGCACAAAACCATAGCTGATCTCGGTATATCAACCGAACCAGTCTAACATAACACACAAACCGGTCTATCACTCACCCGGTCATATCACAACCAAGGGTTCACGTTATATCAAACATGGCACACTTTCCCACACACAGTCACATCATGCAACACCGAGTATAATCTTGTTTAGACTCTCACACAGCGGTCATAGCACACAGCACGCAATCCTAAGGCTGGACATGGCCCATCTACCAGCACGGTAATTCTCAAGAGAAAAAGCAGGTAAAACTAGTGAATCACATCCTACATGTTACTAAGACTCGTCCGGTTATTTAGTAATCGAAAGCGGATATTCTAGTGAATCACATTCTATATGACAACTAGGACCTTTCCGTTTATTATTTTTCCCTAATCATGCATGCTAGTAACTTTCCGTAATTAAAGCGGGATCCGCTACTTTCCTTACCTCAAGACGATCACAACAGCTGCGTCTCCTAGCTGCTGACGTCCTAGCCTAACTCTGGTCTTCTCGGGCGAAGTCCAAGTCTGTGTTTAACAGGTAAAAAGTCCAATCAGTCCCTGTGTAGTCCAAAGTCCTCGGATTGTCCAATTTGTCCTTTAATTTACCACTTTTAAATTAACCAAATTAATTTATATTAATTTATTTACTTATTAAAAAATTGTCCGACCCGGATCTGAGAACCGGACCGACTCCGACCCAGTCCAGCAACCAGACCCAGACCCGACCCGAACCTGGCTCCAGACCCGACCCAGACCCGAGTCCATAACCCAGTCCTAGAATTGGGCATGGCCCAACCCCAGCCGGATCTGGCCCGAGCTCGAGCCCTGGCCCAGGACCGCCCGGCCCAACGCTCGCCTTGGCCCAAGGCCCACGCTGGCTCGGTCTGAGCTGTAGAAGGCTTCAGCGATGCTCGGGTGCTCCGACCGCCGTCGACGGTGTCAGGGACGCTCGAAGGGGGGGAAAGGAGGCAGAGAGGGCATCAGGGGCTTTGGCGAGGTCGTGGCTGTGGCGGCATTGACTGGAACGCAGCCCATCTTCGCTCCCGTCTCTGATCTGACGAGGGCGGAGCTCGCCGTCGATGAAACCGCCTGAAACCGACCCAAACGAGCTCGTCTCGATGGGTTTTCAGGCGAAGCGAGGTCGGGGAAGAAGGGAGAGGGGCGAGGGAGCTCGAACCGTGAAGCTTTCCTCCGTCGCCGGCGGTTTTCAAGGTCGAGAAGAAGAACGGCGAGGGGGGTTTTTTCGACGGACCTCGATTCCGTTCGATTCGCACTCGAGGGCGAGGGATACGGCGAAGGCTAGCCGATTTCTGGTGCGAGAGAGAGGAGGAGGGAGAGAAGGTGGTCGAGAGAGGCGAAGGAGAAGCTGAGAGGCAGAGAGAGAGAGAGAGATAGAGAGAGAGAGAGAGAGATGCAGCGTTTGTCTTGGGACGCGTGCGGCTGCGAGGAAGAAGAAGGAAGCTGAGAGGTCGGGTGCGTAGGTTTTGGGCATGGGTTGCGTTGGTCGTACCTGGGTCCGCGCGTTTGGGCTTGGCCCAAGTCAGCGAGTTGGGCCCAAGCCTAGCCCAGATCCCAATCCAGCCCAAATCCCTCACTTCTCTTTTTTTTTTTAATTTCTTTTTAAAACGCACTTGCTCCGATTTTCCACCCCGACGTTCCAAAACGATAACTTTAGAAAAAAAAACTCTTTTAACCCGGGGCGGGCTTTACAGTTTACCCGCTTAAAAGAATTTCGTCCTCGAAATTTAAAACGGACGTACCTCAAGGGTCGAACATGCTGGGGTATTTCGCACGGACCTCGTCCTCGTGCTCCCAGGTCGACTCTGCTCCGTGGTGCTTCCACTGCACACGTACCAGTTGGATATCCTGTCCTGTAGGACCTTGTCTCGTCGATCCACAATCATGACTGGCTGCTCCTCATATGAAACATCCTCCGCTATTTCGATGTCTGTCCACTCAATCACATGGGAGGGATCCGCAGTGTACTTTCGCAGTTGGGAAACGTGGAAAACATTATGCATGTTCCCAAGCTGTGGTGGCAATGCAAGGCGATAGGCAACCGCTCCAACTCTGCCCAAGATCTCGAAAGGTCCGATGAACCACGGGGCCAACTTGCCTCCACCACGGTTGAACCATAAAAGGCCCTTCTTCGGGCTCATCCTCAGAAATACATGATCACCAACCGAAAACTCAAGAGGCATGTGCCGTCTATCTGCATAACTCTTCTGACGACTCTGCGCGGTCCTCAACAGATCTAGAATCAGTGCGACCTTCTCGGTCGTCTCCTAGACAATCTCCGGACCAAGTAGGCTCCGGTCTCCTACCTCTGCCCAACACACAGGCGATCTGCACGGCCTACCATACAACGCCTCAAACGGTGCCATCCCAATACTGGCCTGGAAGTTGTTGCTGTAAGAAAACTCCGCTAAAGGTAGGTGGTCCTCCCATGACCCTCGAAAGTCCAACACACAGGCTCGCAGCATATCCTCCAAAATATGGATACTGCGCTCAGACTAACCGTCAGTCTGTGGGTGATATACTGTGCTAAGCAAGACCTCGGTCCCCAACTCTTTTTACAAGCTCTCCCAGAATCTGAAGGTGAAACGTGGATCTCGATCCGACACAATCGACATCAGCACCCCGTGAAGAAGGATAATCTCTCGGACATACAATCGGCTCAAGGTATCGACTGTATCCGTCATCCTCATGGACAAGAAGTGTGCCGACTTGGTCAGTCGGTCAACCACTACCGAAATTGCGTCGTGCCCTCTCGACGACCTCGGCAAGCCACTCACGAAGTCCATCGTGACGTGCTCTCACTTCCACTCTACAATCGGTAACGGTTGTAGCAAGCCGGCGGGACGCTGATGCTCGGCCTTCACCTGCTGACAAGTGAGGCACCTCGAAACAAACTCTACAACAGCCCTACGCATCCCGCTGGTGATCCTCTCTCGGATCTTTGTTGTCTCGGCATCTCCGGCCTGTGCCTCCAGCACTAGGGCAATAAGTGTGGGATGCGCCATCAACGAACACATGGCAACGCCATCGGTGATCTCATCAAGCTCTAGCCGAAACCTGCTCAGCTCCTCCATCATGTCCCACTCCCGGACTGATATACTAGCAACACTGTGAGTTGACTTCCTACTCAGGGCATCAGCGACAACGTTCGCCTTGCCCGAATGGTGAAGTAGCTTGAAGTCGTACTCCTCCAACAACTCCATCCATCGCCTCTGGCGCATGTTCAAGTCGCGCTGTGAGAAAATATACTTGAGGCTCTTGTGATCCGAAAACAGTCGGAATCGCTCACCATACAAATAATGCCTCAAGCTCTTCAGAGCAAAAACCACAGCTGCCAATTCTAGATCATGGGTCGGGTAGTTGCGCTCATGTATCTTCAATTGTTTCAAGCCAAAGGCAACTACCTTCCTAGCCTGCATCAACACACAGCCAAGTCCCACTCCGGATGCATCACAGTACACATCATACCCGACTCCACGCTCCGGCACTATCAACACAGGAGCGGTGGTCAAACGAGCCTTCAGCTCGGTAAAGGAGTGCCCACACTCGTCGGTCCATACGAACTCAGCCCCCTTGCGGGTCAGGGTGGTCATCGGCGCGGCCAGACGTGAAAAGTCCTGGATAAACCGTCGGTAGTTTCCTGTTAATCCCAGGAAGCTACAGATCTCAAACACACTCTTGGGTCGTGCCCACTTCGATACTGCGTCGATCTTCGACTAGAATAACCTATCGGGACACCACATGTTCGAGGAACTTCACCTCAGCGAGTCAGAACTCACACTTCTCTAAGTTGATGTACAGCTGATGAGTAAGCAACAAAGTCAAAACCGTCCTCAAGTGCTCCTCATGCGCCTCCTCACTAGGCGAGTAAATATGTATGTCATCAACAAACACTACGACAAACTGATCCAGGTAGGGTCGAAATATCCCGTTCATTAGATCCATGAACGCTATAGGTGCGTTCATCAACCCAAACGACATCACCAAGAACTCATAGTTTCCGTAACGAGTCCTAAACGCGGTCTTCTCCACGTCCTCATCCCGAACCCTCAGCTGGTAGTACCCTGATCAAAGATCAATCTTCGAGAAGCACTTCGCTCCTCTCAACTGATCGAACAGGTCATCGATCCTCGGCATTAGATAACGGTTCTTCACCGTAACCCGGTTCAGCTTTGGGTAATCAATGCACATCCTCAGTGCTCCACCCTTCTTCTTCACGAAGAGGGCATGTGCTCCCCACGGCGAAGCACTCGGTCTGATAAAACCCTTCTCCCAAAGCTCCTCGAGTTGTCGCTTCAGCTCGACCAACTCGGCTGGTGCAAACTGATATGGGGCTATAGAGATCGGCGCCGTACCCGGGATCAAGTCGATTCTAAACTCCACCTCGCGCACCGGCGGTAAACTTGACAGCTCCTCCGGAAAGACTTCTGAAAACTCACATACCACTCTCGGTATCTCTCTACTATGCACGGCATCAGCCTTATCTCCCACAGTCAACGCAGATAGGAGTATTACGCTCCTACTGCCCAGAACACAGATAACGACCGTGTCGCCCGACACTACGGTCAACTATCATTGATAACAGTCGATCGACGCTCGATACCTCGTCATCTAATCCATCCCTAGGATCACATCGAACGATGTCATGTCTAGCACAAGTAAGTCACCATGAAACGGGCAATCCGCCACTCGGATCTCACAAGCCCGACACACAGTCCTCAGAACTACCTCTCTCGTCACAGGGGTATCAAGACACAACGGCCTACTCAGACACTCCACCCCCAACCCCAACATACGAGCAAAAGAAGTAGATATAAAAGAATGAGATGCTCCAATATCAAACAGAAAAGATGCCCATGAATTATAAAGAAAACACGTACCCTGTGTGGCCTCATGGCCGGCGTGACGTCCCTCAGCCCTATAGTCGGTGACAGCATACACCCGACCCTGCTATCTCTGGGGTCCGCCTCTCGGAGGTGGTGGAAGTGCCACCTGCTGCACAGCGCGATGTCTCGGCGCTGGTGCGCTAGCTGCCTGTCTCGGCGCCTTCTGCGTCTGAGCCTGATGATGATGGAACTGTGGTGACTGCCCAGTCTGCGACTGTTGTGGTCGCTGAGCTGACGCCACCGAAGACTGATCGGGGCACATGGAAGCGAAGTGTCCTTGCCGGCCACATCGATGGCACAGTGGTGGCCCGGCACTCGACCTCTCCTCAGGTCTACCCATCGGATGATCTGCTAGTACGCCACTCATCTGACTATCCCGAGCCATGTGGCCTGGCTGCCCACAATGATAACAAGTGCGACCTGACACTGGAGGTCCAATAGAGGCCACCGACCCGACCTATCGCGGTCCTCTCAGTTGGGTCTGAGGATGAAATGATCCCGAGGTCTTCTGCCTCATCGGATCCCGAGACTCAGATGGCCTCACTGCGCTGCTCGATCTCAGTCTGACCTCCCGAGCTCGAGCTGACTCTCTGAAGCGTCGCTCCACAGTCAAGGCCTGCTCCTCAAGATCAGAAAACACATGGGTCCTCAACACAGCGACCCGGTCAGCGATCGCAGGACGGAGTCCTCCCTCGAAACGTCGGAACCTGAGGGTCTCCGTCTGCACCATCTCCATAGCAAAGCGAGACAGGGAGGTGAACCTCGCCTTGCAAGAGAAAAAGCGGGTAAAACTAGTGAATCACATCCTACATGTTACTAAGACTTGTTCGGTTATTTAGTAATCGAAAGCGGCTATTCTAGTGAATCACATCCTATATGCCAACTAGGACCTTTCCGTTTATTATTTTTCCCTAATCATGCATACTAGTAACTTTCCGTAATTAAAGCGGGATCCGTTACTTTCCCTACCTCAAGATGATCACAACGGTTGCGTCTCCTAGCTGCTAACGTCCTGGCCTAACTCCAGTCTTCTCGGGCGAAGTCCAAGTCTGGGTTTAACAGGTAAAAAGTCCAATCAGTCCCGGTGTAGTCCAAAGTCCTCGGATTGTCCAATTTGTCCTTTAATTTACCATTTTTATATTAACCAAATTAATTTATTAAAAACTGTCCGACTCGGATCCGACCCGTCCAAAAACCAGACACAACCCGGACCCGGCTCCAGACCCGACCCAGACCCGAGTCAGACCCGGCCCAGGCCCGAGTCCAGTACCTAGTCCTAAACTTGGGCCTAGCCCAAGTCCAGACTGGATCTGGCCCGAGCCCTGGCCCTGGCCCAGGACCGCCCGACCCAACGCTCGCCTTGGCCCAATGCCCACGCTGGCTCGGTCTGAGCTGTAGAAGGCTTCGGCGATGCTCGGGTGCTCCGACCTCCGTCGACGGCGTCAGGGACGCTCGAAGGGGGAAAAGGAGGCGGAGAGGGCGTCAGGGGTTTGGCGAGGCCTTGGCCGTGGCGGCGTTGACTGGAACGCAGCCCAGCTTCGCTCCCGTCTCAGATATGACAATGGCGGAGCTCGCCGTCGATGAAACCGCCTGAAACCGACCCAATCGAGCTCGTCTCGATGGGTTTTCAGGCGAAGCGAGGTCGGGGAAGAAAGGAGAGGGGCGAGGGAGCTCGAACCGTGAAGCTTTCCTCCGTCGCCGGCGTTGTTCAAGGTCGAGAAGAAGAACGGCGAAGGGGGGTTTTGTCGACGGACCTCGATTCCATTCGATTTGCACTCGGGGGCGAGGGATACGACGAAGGCTAGCCGGTTTCTAGTGCGAGAGAGAGGAGGAGGGAGAGAAGGAGGTCGAGAGAGGCGAAGGAGAAGCTGAGAGAGAGAGAGAGAGAGAAAGAGATGCAGCGTTTGTCTTGGGACGCGTGCGGCTGCGAGGAAGAAGAAGGAAGCTGAGAGGTCGGGTGCGCAGGGTTTGGGCATGGGTTGCGTGGGTTGGGCCTGGCTCCGCGCGTTTGGGCTTGGCCCGAGTCAGCAAGCTGGGCCCAAGCCTGGCCCAGATCCCAATCCAGCCCAAGTCCCTCACTTCTCTTTTTTTTTAATTTCTTTTTAAAACGCACTTGTTCCGATTTTCCACCCCATTTTCCAACCCCGACGTTCCAAAACGATAACTTTAACAAAAAAACTCTTTTAACCCGGGGCGGGCTTCACAAAAAAAATATGTACAATTGTTTCATTTTACAAGTGTATTGTGTACTTTAATGTATTACAGACGACTACCCAAAACAATGGCTTGAAGTTTCATCATTCGTTAAATTAAATGGGAAACATCCAAATTCCAATCACAACATTGCATGTGTCATAGGTAGGGCATTGGTCGGTGACCGTCCCTTTAACGTGTTTTGATTATTGAGTCGGTACTCCCGATTTCATGGGACTCGTAATCATGTTCGGCTCCGTCCCCTAACCGTGTATGTTGACTCGTAATCATGTTCGGCTCCGATTGCAGGACCTATCGATTAAGGTTTTTAACCGGTCCACAAGGCTCATTGGGATTTGTTTGTACCATAACTTTAGTCAACATACAAATAAATTAAGCGTTTATTCTCTTATTTTTTGGGTCAAATACAGATGAAAAATCAAATAGAAACCACTCCTTAACGTAAAAATTGTGTGAACCAATCCAAGTCATTCATTTTAAGAATGGATGGATGAGATACAATTGAGTGGTTGACTTGTTGACTGCAAAAAAACAGCACTTTTTAGTAAGGGGTAAGAGCTTTTTAGTAAAACCATCATATATTTTTTTTACCAACTCACTAATTTAATTTTTCCCGCTTCGTTTGAACTCTGATTGGCTTCAAACTTGCACCAATAGTTTTGTTTTTTCAAGGGCTTTCTATCAAGATCAGCCATGAATATATTTTGAAGCACGAAAAAAAATTATTTTCGGGGTTGATTTTTAAAAAAAAAGTTAAGTCTGGGTAATTTTTATCAACACTATATACAATGGGTTTATCAACATTTTACACTGGATTTATCAACACTATACACTGGATTTATCACCGCATTTTCCAAAATCGAACATGATTTTTATCACATCATCACATGTTTTTTTATGAACACTATGCACTAGTTTTATCAACACTAAACACTATGTTTATCATTCAATTACATGTGTTTTTATCATCCCATCACATGTTTTTTTTATCAACGCTAAACTCTAGGTTATCACCCTTATTCCGGGATGATTTTAGAAAAAGTTAAGTCTGTGTAATTTTTATCAACACTATACATTGGGTTTATCAACACTATACACTGGGTTTATCAACATTAAACACTAGTTTTATCACCTCATTTTTCAAAATCAAACATGATTTTTATCACATCATCACATGTTTTTTATGAACACTAAGCACTAGTTTTATCAACACTAAACACTATATTTATCATTCAATTACATGTGTTTTTATCATCCCATCACATGTTTTTTTTATCAACACTAAACTCTAGGTCATCATCCTTATTTCGGGGCTGATTTTAAAAAAAAATTTAAGTCTGGGTAATTTTTATCAACACTATACACTGGGTTTATCAACACTGAACACTGGTTTTATCACCTCATTTTCCAAAATCGAACATGATTTTTATCACATCATCACATGTTTTTTATGAACACTAAGCACTAGTTTTATCAACACCAAACACTATGTTTATCATTAAATTACATGTGTTTTTATCATCCCATCACATGTTTTTTTTATCAACACTAAACTCTAGGTTAACACCCTTATTTCGGGGCTGATTTTTAAAAAACTTAAGTCTGGGTAATTTTTATCAACACTATACACTGGGTTTATCAACATTATATACTGGATTTATCAACACTGAACACTAGTTTTATCATCTTATTTTCCAAAATCGAACATGATTTTTATCACATCATCACATGTTTTTTATGAACACCCCACTAGTTTTATCAACACTAAACACTATTTAGCACTAGTTTGATACCCCGATATAAAAAAATTATTAGTGAAGATTTATCAACACTAAACATTGTTTTTATCACCCTAATATAATTTTTTTTATTTTCGTGCTTCAAAATATATTCATGACTGATCTTGATTTAAAGCCCTTGGAAAAAGAAAAATATTGGCGCAAGTTTGAAGCTAATCGGAGTTGAAACGAAGCGGGAATGATTAAATTAATGAACTGTTGAAAAAAAATGGACACTTGTCCACATGGCACCATGCTATTACAATTATGCCCTTCCTTGTGTGAGAAAGTAAGAAAGTGGCGTGAGTTTTTGTTGAATTGGGGTGATGATGTGGCATTATGGTGAATGTTGGATCTAAAGGGTGTGTGACTAGGATTGGTTCACACAGTTTTTAGGATAAGAGGGGTTTCTATTAGATTTCTCCTCGTCAAATACATATTAAAACATCACGATCAAAATATATTTTTTTGTCAGTGACAAACAAATAATTAGTGTCCGGATTCAAACTGTTCCACAACAAAACAATAACAAATCGCTATATAAACAAACTATAAACATCCATCAATTCAGATCCAAAAATTATTAGAAAAAGGAAATAATCGCACATTGATTATTACAATATTATTATCAGTATGAAAAATAAGAATTTATACAACCTATTGGGTTAATAAAATCAATAAATAAGATTTTTAAAAAATCAAAGAATTATAACAAATAAGATTTTTTTAGCATATGAAGTACTTTATTGATAGAAAGATAAAAATACAGACATTAAACTAGAATCAACATAAGAAATATGAAGACAAACACTGAAATGAAGGGAAAGGCTGGAGTTGTGAACCATACACGCCTCGATTCTAGTTGACCCGATCATAATCCCAGGCGAGACTGTGCAAGAGTCCTCACTTGGAGTGTGTCCGGGTAAACGACATCCCTAAATCTTGGCCCATCGAGATGTCTGGAGCACACGCGGGGGATCTCCTTGTAAGGCAGGATCATGTATTGTCGCCGCCTCGACTGGTCCTTCATCCTCTAATAGGAGAGATTTTGGTACCGAGCAGAGGCACACGTGTTTCCAGCACCAAGGATGTGCTCTCGGGTAGGTAGGAGGTCTTGTATTGTTGGTATGGTACTTCGCATCCAAGAGCTGGAAAGACGTACATTGGTGGGGTCGATAGGCACCCTCAAAACTTTCAGTTCGCCCCATTGAATCACTGTGGACGGTATCCTTTAGGGAGCCTTGCGTCATGTTGGATCTATGGAGTCCCTAACCCCGACAAGCTTTTTTTCTCGTGTCTCATCTTGTGTGGGGGGGTCTCGGGCGTGGAGATCTAGAAAAAAGCGTCGGTTGTGCGGGTGGTGGACCGTATACGGGGCCAGATCGAGAGCCCCACCAAGGGGTCCATTGCTAGCATGTTAAGGGCTAAGAAGGATGCCTCATTGCTGCCTCCCTTTTGGAAAGAGTATCCCAATCCATGCGTATCAACGAAGGTTGGGTAAGGTTAGGTAAAAGGTAGGTTGAGGGTGTGATGGCCAATGCAGCTCGGGGGATCCCATCGGGATCGGGTATATCGATTTTTTCCAAGGGTTGCTCGATAATCGTGGCACTTATGTAGATTAGAGGGAGGCAGTCTAGTCCGTCCATCCATGCCACGGTGGGGTGAGGCATACGTGGTCGGTAGAGTGGGGTCCGGATAAACGAAGATGGTGGTGATTTGGAGGTGCAAGAGGTGAGCCAGATTGTTATCCGGTAGCATCTTGGGTGCAACCAATGGAGCATCCGTTATACCTTTTAACGAACTATGCAATGGCATTGTGGCAGCCTCGTGTCGTCTCACGCATGAAGCATTGGGTTCAATCACTTTAGAGTAGGTAGGGGAAAGGGATTGATCGATCATGATGGTTACCTGATCTAAACGTGGAGAGAGTAGGGGTGGGCAGTTTCGTCGTTTCTTCTTCCAGACTAGCTTTATAAAGTCCTTCGGTGGAGCTTGGGGCATGCCACGAGATGGGGGCGCATGTAGTGATACGACATGGGTAATAGTTGCAAGAGTTCCAACATGTACCACGTGGTTGACTGGCGTCAGGAGCTTTCTATCGGGAATCAAGATCATGGGACGGAGCACGAGGCGACGTGGATAGAGGGTCTGAGACAACAATGACAGAGGATATAGCATATGGGAGATGAGAACCCTAGAGACCAGTTTTTGGATTTATAGCAAATAAGATTTAAATATTACAAATAGATGCATGAATATAAATAAAACATATATAAATATTTATAGACTTTAGTATTTAGCTCTTAAAATTTTACGATTAAATCAAAACATGCAAATAAAAATCAAAGATTTGCACAATATTTAGATTTAAGGAATAAACTAAGAAAAAAATACAACTATTCCAAAGTATAAAAAAATGTACATGAACTTCAAATAATAAATATATATAAACGAATACTTACAAGAAAATAAAAAAAAGTTGGAGACGAGATAGAAAAGACACCGATGGAACAATTATAGAAATGAGAAAAGTACAAGATCTTTTTTTTGAAACGAGTAAACTGGGGAAGTGCATTACTGCAAAATGTAGGGCGTAAAAGCACTGAGTTCCAGATATATTTCCTGGTTTCCCGTAGCCAACTCGGCGCTCATGGACCCTTAGAAACATACTGCTTTGGATCGCATATATTACCTCAAGACATCCCCTTACCAGCATTTCAAAAGTACAAAACAGAATGAAACACAAACGACCTAAGATCCAAATCCTAAAACAATACATCTAACAAAACCAAACTAACGAACCATAACGATCCTTATTGAAACAGAAGACGTCAACCCAGAGGATCCTGTAGTGGTTCCCTCCTTTCTTCCTCCTTGTGGTAGGATGTCGTGGAGAAAAGCATCCCCTCACCGTCCCGTCCCCCGGATCTCAAACTCACCTGACAACTATCTCCGGATTGTTTTTCAATCGTTGTACTTTAATGGTCGCCGCATAGGAGACACATGCTATAGGAATAGACGAGATTCGTACCTGATATTCTCCGCAGAAGGGGAACATCTGAGCCGAGGGACGGAGTGGAAGCCTCTTCGCTTGATAGGGTGATGGCCCCCGAGGGAGGTGGAGCAATGAAGGCGACGACGAAGACAATCATAACAACTAGCAGTGGTCGGCAACGACAAAAAAAAAAGACGGCTAGATTTTCCTTTGGTAGCTAGGATTTTTCCCTCTCTGCTGCTTCCTTCCTATTGTTTTGAAAAGTACAACATCTAGGAAAAAGAGAAAAAGAATAAGCCCTAAATATTTCTCACGTGAAAAAATCAAACATAAAACATATTAATAAATAAAACTACTAGAAATATGAAGCTTTGTACATGAATTACAATGCTTTGTACAATCCACTTCCACTATTATAACAAAAAATAGAATATAAGAGAAGCTTTGTACAAGAAATATGAAGAAAAAAATTGAAAGTGGAGAGAATAAAGATGAAGGGAGCGGCGGCTAGGTTAGGTGTAGTGTGAATTTAAGTTGAAAGTGTGTGGTTTAGTGGAATATTTACAGAAGGATAATAAAGTAGGGTTTTGGTAATGTTGGTTGGTAGTTGGCTGAAGTATATTGGCTTAACCCAGTAGTTTTAATAAAACAAGAAAAAGGGCTTAGCCCATGTCCAAAAAGTAACAAAAACAAAGATAACATGAAAGATATTAGCTTAACAATCCAAACATCGTGGGACTGAAAGAGAACTAAAAAATGTTCATGTACCAAAATGTTACAGGGTGGATGTCGTAAGAGCGATACTAATATAGAGGCCGAGGCAACCGGTACAACTACACTAAACGATGAACTAGGACAAAGTTGGGTTATTTCCAGAGGTTTGGCGCCGAGGCGGACTAAGTAATCCTTCGAGGATCCGACATGTGTTTTCCTACCTTGATTGATAATGTAAGGCCCCAAGAACGTGAGAGTGTTGGCTCCCGATATAGTAAGGGAATATTGTGTTGGTACTTGGTGGAACCACTACCACCGTACATCCAGTTAGGCGGTAGTACCCGCATACCCCTCAATGGACCACGGATTCCTTATTGGTTGAGGCATGGGTGTTTCTTGCCCCAATCTGCTACTCGTGATGCTCCATCGGAGTGTGTAGATCCCTCGTATCCGATATGTAGGAATTCTCCCGCCAGGCATTTCCTACCAAAGATAGAGCTCGTAACTAAATCGGGATTACCCTCCGGTCTTTCCTTCATACGACTCATCGAGAAATAATGTAACTGGCCCCTGGTCGACACCGACATAGGCTAAGTCCTTTTGCCTTGCAATGGGTCTGTATCAAGAAACTGTAAGTGAGACCCCGACAGGAAAAGATCTTATCCGTGACTAAGATGTTGGGATTGAATGTATAATCCTAATGGGAAAAGACCTAACCTACTCGGCCAGACCAGCCCCATATCCACCATCTTCCCTTTCTTCTTCCGGTCTCTTGGTAAAAGGATTATCGGTACGAACCTCGGGTTTTGGGTGTGGGGAGCTCCCACCAGATGAGAATTTTTCGTCCCTAGGGTCTGTCGTCCACGAAAAGCCAGAGACCGGCCAGCCCGTGGGTTAGCCGGGTTCTTAGGGCCCCTAGCACCTGATCCTGCCAAACATGCGCAACCATGTTCCCAACACAGCTACAACAAAGAAAATGGTTCGTGAGATGTTTATATGTAAGGTTGAGAAGAATATGTACCTCAGATTCGGAGGGACGGAACCACAGTTGGCTTTGGAGAGGAAGTCACGCGTCTAGCCGAACCTGGATCCTCATAAAATCTCCCAGCTCCTCTCAATTGTGTCGTCATCCACAACGAGACAAATGTCCAACGCCCCCCCCCCCCCCCCAAGTAGAAATTCGACTCCACGATTCTAATCCCCAATCAAAAGATTTGAAATTCTAACCCACACAGGGAAGTGAGTGAATTGATTGTCCCGAAAACGCATATGTGGGCGTACGTCAGCAAATAGCAAAAGATATTGGAGAAAAGCCCACGGCTCCTCTGCAAGGACATGATATATGTCCATCGTCGTACATAAAAAGAAACCCACCACCCTGCCCTCAAAGGGACTAGCCACTACATCCGATATATGGTAAATGTCTGCCAATTAATCCACTTGTGACTACTAATGAAACTTCTTGGTGGTCAGAACCCGTGTCGTTACTGCATAAGCAAAATTGAGACCCATGTCATGTATATATGTGAGAGGGAAAACCATCACTAGAATATCCAGGTTGTCAATGCGTAAGACCAACTCGTCCACCCCTAACGGTCGGGACGTAATGTCAGGTCGAATTGCTACCCGCCCTGCTGGAGGCCCTTCGTTGTGCTTTCCGCCTTATCTCGTTCGGACCCTGTCATGCCCCAAATCCGGTTTTGACCGGACTCGAGACGTGAACTAGGAATGGTAATAAAATAATGATAAAATTTAATTTAATTGAGAATCATCTCCAAATCTTTAAGTTACAAATAACGATTACGATAAACAAAAATGAGTCAAATGCTCAGTCCAACAAGTAAGAAAAGTAGTTTGATACAAAAATGGAAAGTACGTCCAACTAAAATAAGCCACCTGGATCCTCCAGGAATTCCCGAATCCCGAACCAATCTCTAAGTCTACTCACCAAGGAAACTTGTACAAACAATAAACATGAGGGGGGTGAGCTTACGCTCAGTAGGAAAAAGTAGTAAAGTGAAAGAAACCCCCGCTTGGCAAGAAAACACAAATTGTACAATTATCCAAAGGTTCCGAATAGTACGATTAACCAAAGAAAACGCATAAACGAATATTAACAAGAATTGCAACGCTTAATAAAACAATACTCAAGGAGATGAAAGGAGCGACAGTTTATTCTTTAATAAAAACAACTAAAGAAAGCATGTATAACGTCACATAGATAAATTAAACCACAATACTCCGATCCACAATTGGTCAATGTATCATATCGGATTACCCCTCGGCCTAGAGGAGACACATATCATCGAGGCTACCGGAAACATCCCTAAGGGGACACATATCATCAGAGCTCTCGGAAATGTCCCCAAAGGACCATAGATCATCGGGGTGAAGTAAGATGTCCTCCCGGAAACGCTCCCGTAGGAACGCATACCCTCGGGGTGAAGCAACAAGTAAACAATCCCCTCAGGGTAAACAAACTCACGTCATACCAGAATTCGCATCGGCCTAGACGTCTTCCCGGGATTCACATCGGGGTAACACAATACCGGAATTCGCATCGATCTTCCCGGGATTCGCATCGTGGTTACCACAATTCATCGACCTAGGTACTACCCCACACCGGCATTCCCCTCGGTGTAGGTACCATACCGGAACACAATCCCTCTTAGAACACACATCAAGGAAATAACACGCAGCATAAGGTCATAGTACAACCACAGCTTAGCAATCCAACAATCTTATCACAACACGTCAGAGAACTCACATTAACCATCACGCTTACCGGCATAACTTACCAACCACGTTCCATAGGTCTATCACTCACCCGATCATACCATTAGGCACAATCAATTCCCAATCAACAATCACTCAATCAATCATAACACGGATCAACCATTCACGTACAATCATCATAGTTCATCTAGTTTAGTATGACTCTTATATTAGCCTAAGATACGGAGCATATATCAATACCAAGGACGAACAATCATCAATAAGTACATTCAACAAGCAATCTTAAGGCTCGACATGACCATTCTACCAGCACGACAATTTCCCAAAGTATTGAAAGCGATTAAACTAGTGAATCACATCCTACATGCATACTAGACTCGTCCGGTTATTAATATAATTGAAAGCGGTTATTCTAGTGAATCACATCCTATACGCAAACTAGGACCTTTCCGGTTATTATTATCCTATAGGCATACTATTAATAATATTTAAAATTGGAGTTACTACTCTTCCCTACCTCAAAAATAAACAACGATCAACTCCTAGCTGCTGACTGAAGGATCGGAAAACATCATATGTTCGCAGTGGAAATAAATCATTCGATCCAAAATTGATCTATTGCATCTAAATCATCGTTAAAATAATAAAGTCACTTACTTGATATGAAGAACAAAATTGATTTAGCTCCGAAACTACGAAGCCTCTAGTGTATCCACACCGAGTAACCTTTGATGCTTTCAACAATTGAGACGGCTACGAGAAGAACGATTCTTCTCTTTGGTTATTTGGGAGAGAATAGAAAAGGAGGCTAGAGAAAATAAATCTGAATAATTATTTTTCTCTTAACCCTAATATGCTCTTATATACATCTAATTATTGGGTCCAAGACTCAATTGGGCTTGAAACCCGATTGGGCCTAGGGCAAAACCCAACAATCTCCCACTTGACCTAGATCCAATCTGTTAAGAACTCCAATATTTATTATATTTCTGTGTTAGCAGAAGATATAACAAATATGTCATCTAGATCATTTCAATAAATTATCTCATAATAAATTAAATGATCTTAAACATCAAACGCCACTCGTAAGTGTGTGACCACATAGGTTCAAGCTAAGCCGGTAGTAATTAATCCCATTAACTACTAATCGAGGTTGGCGTCTAACAACACTCCCCGACGACCGGATAACGTGAATATCAATATTCAATAAAGACGAACCTGGTTTCAGGATGATGAATTGTTTTCCTTCCATCTTTCCAACTCCGGATTATCCTAGGGTATGGTCTGACTGTCAAACCCTAATAGATAACCACTATGTTTCATGTTGATCGTTACTGGTTGTTGAATAACTTTAAGAAACTCTTTTCTTAAATCATTCTTCTGCCTTGGCCAAGGATCCTTTTCAACCATAAGATTCATAACAACATAGAGTTCAAACTCATTACCTTGAGTTGATGGATTCCCTCTTGACTCACCATTGATTATATAGGTACTCAATTATACCCAATGACCTTTCAACTAGCATTTTTACACACTAGGTGTCCGATATCAAAGTATAACAAGCATTCTATTAATCACTATGGTGATCTCAGGTCAAAGGACAAAACAATATACATTTGCTCCTTAAGAAAATTTCCACATTGACAGTATAGGTAAAATCAACCATTTGGAAATCTCACTTTTGGTCAGTTCAATGATCATATCCACTATATGCATCATCTATATTATAACTTAATGAATGAGATCCATTAATACTCATCCAATGAGTACTGTTATACATATATTGGTCTATCTGGATCACCTTAGTCCCAGTAGGATGATCCTATGACCAAGAACACATTTAGATCAAACTCTATAATACTTGACTCTCATTATCATAATCCCTATTATGATGACAAGTATATCAGTTTAATCAAGGACTTATCATATCCAATGTCATTAAACATTCATATATGATAACAATAAAAGCCATTATATTAGTCACTACTAATAAGAAAAAACATGATATGAAATGTGCTAAAAAATGTTTCATGAAGATTAACATTTGACTAGAGCCAAACATTCATGAATTTCAATCCTATATTCCACTTGTGCTTGTCAAACTCCTTTGAACCAAGCATCTTAGTGAAAGGATCTGCATCGTTTTCCTTTCCTTCCAAATTCAAAATTTGAACGTCTCACGTTCGACTATTTCTTTACTTAGAAGAAACTTCCGAGAAATGTGTTTGGATTTTTGGTGTGCTCTTGGCTCCTTGCCTTGTGCAATAACCCCCTTATTGTCACATAATAAAGGAACACTTTCCTTTACTGAAGGAACCACACCAATCTCAATTGAGAACTTCTTTATCCATACACTTTCCCCTACAGCATCACATGCAATTATGTATTTTGCTTAGGTTACTGAAATAGTTACTGTAACTTGTTTGGAACTCTTCCAACTTTCTGTAAATCATAGCCAGAATTAGATTTGCTATCATCCTTACCTGATGCAACATTTGCATTGATGTGGCTTAACAATTTAAGCTCATTATCTCCATATATGAAGAATTGGTCTTTAGTTCTTCTCAAGAACTTAAGAATATGTATGAGAACTTTCCAATGTGCCTCACCCGGATTCCCTTGGTACCTACTTGCTACTCCTAGCGTATAGGCAACATCCGGTCTTGTACATGTCATGGTATACATGATAGCTCCCACTGTGTTAACATATGAGATTCTACTCATGCGTTCGCTTTCCTCTAGGGTCTTAGGACTATACCCTTAGAAAGAGAAACTCCAGTTCCAATAGGTAAGTACCCCTTTTGGATTTATCCATGTGATGCTTTCCTAAGATAGTATCAATGTACATAGATAAGGCGATCCCAAGCAACTTCCATAATCTATATCTATAGACCTTTATTCCAAGAATATAAGTTGCTTCTCCCACATCTATCACGGAGAACTTTTCAGATATCCAAATATTTGTTTCTTGCATGGCTGACATATCATTTCCTATTAGGAATATGTTATCTACATACAACACTAGGAAAATAATAACGCTCCCACTAACCTTCTTGTACACACATGGCTCCTCTTCACAACGCACAAAATCGAACTTTTCGATTGTCGTGTGAAAACGAGTTTTCCAACTTTGAGAAGCTTTCTTTAATCCATAAATGGATCGTTGTTGTCACGCCCCAATTTCAGTAAACCGAACTCGGGACGCGAACATTTAAAATCATAAAAACACTTGAAACCTGTTTTGAATAAATACTTTGAAATTGCCATTTAATTATCAAAAATAATAATTACAATACAAAAACGTCCCAACAAAGGACAAGGTACAAGTATCCGTTACTAGACTCAACAAAATAAAGACCAGACTCCGCTCCTAGCTCCACAAGCTTCAAGAGCTCACCTAGTCCGTCCGGTGATCAGTACCTGTAGGAAAAGCAGCTAGGGGTGAGCGTTCGCTCACCATCACGGATAACAGACTGACTATGGCATAATTAGTAGATAAAGTTAGTAACACCAAAACCAAACCTAACACCGGGACTACAATCCCCAACTCAAGGACTCAACTGACCCACAACCCGTTACCTTCCACAACAGACTCAACCTCAAACTCACAAAGTAAACCCGACACAACCGTTTATGACCTCCTCCAAAGACACGAACACGGATCAGGCTAGCCAAAGAATGCTCAGAACCTGCCGAGACTCGTACACGGATCAGGCCAGCCAAAGAATGCTCGTAACCTGCCGAGACCCGGTCACGGATCAGGCTAGCCAAAGAATGCTCATAACCTTTCGAGATCCGGACACGGAACAGGCTAGCCGAAGAATGCTCAGAACCTGTCGAGACTCGAGTTTGGTCAGGCCAGCTAAAGAATGCTCGTAACTTGCCAAAATCCACACCACTCCCCGACACGAAGTCGGGTTACTAACCCCGGGAAAACACAATCACAATCACAAGCAAGGCTCAACAAACAGGCACTCAATGCCACCCAAGACACCTCAACAGTCAAGACTCGGGTTCAACAACCCCACGGGCACTCACGGTCACCCAAAACACCAACGGTGAAAACACGGGTTCAACAACCCCTCACGGGCACTCATGGCCACTCAAGACACACTAACGGTCAAGACTCGGGTTCAACAACCCCACGGGCACTCATGGCCACCCAAACACCAACAGTACAACACGAGCTCTCATGGTCACCCAAGACACTAACGATAAGACACGAGCTCTCATGGCCACCCAAGACACCAACAATCAAATACGGGCTCTCATGGCCACCCAAGACATAATTTAAACAATCAACCTCCGGGCATGGTCATATGCCTCCAATAATACTAATATCGCTAAGTTCTCTGCTCCTACGACACTACTAAGTGTCACATGCAATTCCGCTATTTGTTACGTTCCCGTATCATGCTTTTCTAATATTTAAATAAACCTACTTTACTCACGACACCCCGGTGTCACATGCAATTCTACTGTTAACTTTCCTCAGTCATGGCCGAGATCCGGCTACTTTTCCCTACCTCGTATAAAACTCCAAAATTGCTCCACTAAGTCTCGATGTGATCCCAGTCACTCGCCGAGCTTTCCCTTGCCTCGGTCCGCAGCACGATCTAAAAGAACACAAATTTAAAGCACTTTCAAACTAGTACGAATGAACCGAAAATCAATAAACTTAACGCCCAAACGTAACCCCGACAATGTCGATCACTCCCAAACTTCCCAATTACTCGACATTGTCGATAAAGGACCCGCAAAGTCCCGATTCGCCCGACATGGCGAATCTGCCCGGGTTTTGTAAATGGCCTTTCGGGGCTCCAAAAGCCCCCGTTTTCGTTTCTACGGTCTTAGAATAGTTCAAGGAACCCAATTTACTTGACGGAATCGAGTTCCGACTTCCGAGTCGATTAATTAACGTTTAAAGTTTCTAAAACCCGTTAATTACAACTTCTCCAATTTAATTCCAATTTTCAATACGGTTAGGGATAAATGGTCCGGGGAAAATTTTAAACCTCTCGAACACTAAACCCGATCACCCGAGCACGTGGGACCCACCCGACCCACTTGGCCGTGAGCCCTAGGTTTAAGGGGGGACTCGGCCACCATGGTGGTGGCTGGTCCCAGCTCCGGCCAGCCACCCCATGGCCGGCCGGCCACCACCCACGATGGCCGGAGCTCCTCCCGAGCTTCCGGTCACCGGAAAAGGTGCAATCACACCTCCAAACACCTCTAAAACGTCTCCATCACTTCCCCAACCTCAATACAACCCTAACCCATTCATTTTAACGAAACCTTAGCCTTTGAAATTAAACCCTAGCCGAAACTTGACGGGCTACAAGGAAACGGCTCAACTAAGACCGCTGCGACGACGGCTAAGCTTTTTGGATCCAAAACGGTCCTCGAATGGACCAAAACGTCGCTCGGTTGACTTTTCCAGCGAAAAGTCAACATTTCCCAAATTGATCAGAAAGTTGCCCTGAGTCCCCCAGAACTCATTTTGGTCGATAACGGGGTCAACTTAAATCCGGTATGACCCTCGGGGTCAATTTAGGTTAAATTAAGTGTCTGTCTTAAATTTTTAAAATTTTCCTGTTTTTCGCAGGTTTGACTGGCGTTGACCAGAAGTGGTTATTACAGTCTACCCCCTTAAAGGAATTTCGTCCGCGAAATTAAAAACAGACGTACCTCGGGAGTAGAACAGGCCGGGATACTTCACGAGAACCTCGTCCTCGCGTTCCCACGTCGACTCAGCCCCGTGATGTTTCCACTGCACTCGGACCAAGCGGATAATCTTGCCTCCCCGTAGGACCTGCTCCTGTGTGTCCATGATCCGAACCGGCTGCTCCTCATAGGAGACATCGTCAGCCACCTCGGTATCGGTCCACTCAATGTCGTAGGAGGGGTCTACGTTGTACTGCCGCAACTGGGATACGTGGAAGACGTTATGGACTCTCCCAAGCTGCGGTGGCAACGCCAGACGATAAGCCACTGCTCCCACTCTGCCCAAGATTTCGAACGGGCCTATGTACCTCGGGGCCAACTTGCCCCCGCTACTTCTGAACCGTACCAGCCCCTTCCTCGGGCTCACCTTCAGGAACACGTGATCCCCGACTGCGAACTCAAGAGGTCGACGTCGTCTGTCGGCATAACTCTTCTACCGGCTCTGCGCGGTCCTCAACCGATCGCGTATCAGTGCGACCTTCTCTGTCGTCTCTCTGACAAGATCTGTCCCCAACAGGCTCTTGTCCCCCACCTCCGCCCAACACACTGGCGATCGACACAGCCTCCCATACAACGCTTCGAACGGTGCCATCCCGATACTGGCCTGGAAGCTGTTGTTGTAGGCGAACTCGGCCAACGGCAGGTGGGTCTCCCATAATCCCCTGAAATCCAGCACATATGCACGCAGCATGTCCTCCAATATCTGAATAGTACGCTCGGACTGACCGTCTGTCTGGGGATGATGTGCCGTACTGAGTTGAACCTCGGTCCCCAATGCCTTCTGCAGACTCGGCCAAAACCTGGACGTGAAACGGGGATCCCTGTCAGACACTATCGACACCGGGACCCCGTGGAGACGCACTATATCCTTAACATACAAGCTGCTCAACTTGTCGACCGGATCAGTCATCCTCATAGCCAGGAAGTGGGCCGACTTGGTCAACCGGTCGACTACCACCCACATGGCGTTGTTTCCCTTTGGCGATCTCGGTAGTCCACACATGAAGTCCATCGTAATGTGCTCCCACTTCCACTGAGCAATCAGTAGTGGCTGTAACAATCCCGCGGGACGTTGATGCTCGGCCTTCACCTGCTGACAGACGAGGCATCTCGACACAAACTCCGCGACTGCTCTCCTCATCCCGTGCCACCAGAAGTGTCGTCTGAGGTCACGGTACATCTTGGTGAACCCCGGGTGCACTGTAAGACGCGAGTGATGTGCCTCTCGCAACACGTCGTCTCTACAGTTAACCGGCACGAACAGCACTCCTCGGTACTATAGTCCCCAATCTGTAATGATCTCCAACCTACTACCTCGTCGCCGTTGACGACCCTCTCTCGGATCTGTGCCGTCTCAACGTCCTCCGTCTGCGCCTCCAACACTTGGGCAAGCAGTGAGGGCTGAGCCACTAAAGAGCACATGGCCATGTCACCCGTAATCTCCTCTAGCTCAAGCCCGAACGTGCTCAGCTCCCCCATCATGTCCCACTCTCGGACTGATATGCTGGCGAGGCTCGGAACCGACTTCCTACTCAAGGCGTCGGCGACCACGTTCGCCTTACCCGGATGGTAGTGTAGCTCGAAATCGTACTCCTCGAGTAGCTCCATCCACCGCCGCTGGCGCATGTTCAGGTCTCGCTGGGAAAATATGTACTTGAGGCTCTTGTGATCCGAGAACACCTGAAACCCCTCGCCATAAAGATAATACCGCCAGCCCTTAAGCGCAAACACGGCTGCTGCTAGCTCCAAGTCGTGGGTAGGATAGTTGCGCTCGTGCGTCTTCAACTGCCTGGAGCCATAAGCCACAACTCTGCCCAACTACATCAGTACGCAGCCCAGTCCCTCTCCGGACGCATCACAGTAGACGTCATAACCGACCCCTCGCTCGGGCACCACTAATACTGGAGCAGTAGTCAGTCGAGTCTTCAACTCCGTGAATGCCCGTTCACAGTCCTCCGTCCACACAAATCCGGTTCCCTTGCGCGTCAGCCGAGTCATCGGCGCGGCTAGTCGTGCAAAATCCTATACGAATCGCCGATAGTAGCCTGCCAACCCCAGAAAGCTACGGATCTCGAAGACACTCGTGGGTCGTGCCCACTTCGAGACCGCGTCGATCTTCGACGGATCGACCAGGATACCGTCACGGGACACGATGTGGCCGAGGAATTTCACCTCAGAGAGCCAGAACTCGCACTTCTCCCGGTTGGCATATAGCTGATGCTCGCGCAATAGTGTCAGAACCGCCCTCAGATGTGACTTATGCGCCGCCTCGTTCTGCGAATATATCAGGATGTCGTCCACGAACACCACCACAAACTGATCTAGGTACGGCCGGAAGATGCTGTTCATCAGGTCCATGAACGCTGCAGGTGCGTTCGTCAGTCCGAATGGCATCACTAGGAACTCGTAATGCCCATAGCGTGTCCGGAATGCATTCTTTGCGACGTCCCCCTCATGGACTCGCAACTGATAATAACCGGATCGCAGATCGATCTTCGAGAAGTAGGTCGCCCCTCTCAACTGCTCGAACAAGTCATCGATCCTCGACATCGGGTATCGGTTCTTCACCGTAACCCTGTTCAGCTTCCGGTAATCTATACACATCCGTAGCTCTCCACTCTTCTTCGTCACGAAGAGTGTTGGTGCTCCCCACGGCGATACACTCGGACAGATAAACCCCTTCTGCTGAAGCTCTTCTAGCTGACGCTTCAGCTCAGTCAACTCTGCCGGCGCAAACCTGTAAGGCGCCAACGATATCGTCGGCGTTCCCGGCACTAGGTCAATCCCAAACTCCACCTCACGAACCGGTGGCAGCCCGCTCAACTCCTCAGGAAAGACCTCGGGGAACTGGCATACCACTCTCGGTAACTCTCGGCTCTGCACAGCCAGTACTTCCTCCTCTGCGGACAACGCCGACAGGAGGACCCTACTCTTACTCCCCAGCACACACGTCACCTTCGTACCACCCACCGAGACTGTCACTCGTCGCTTGTAGCAATCGATGTTGGCTCGGTACCTCGACAACCAATCCATTCCCAAGATCACATCAAAGGACGTCATCCCCAACACGAGAAGATCACCAGGGCAAGGACAGTCTACGACTCTAATCTCGCAGGCACGACACACCCTAGTCAACGATACACCACCCCCAACTGGGGTGTCCAGGCATAGGGGTGGAATCAACGGCTCTAAGCTCAACCCCAACCTCTCAGCACAACCCGACGAAATAAAAGAGTGCGACGCCCCGATATCAAATAAGAATAACGCCCATAAATGATACAATAAACACGTACCATGGATGGTCTCGCGGTACGTGCTAGATCCTGGGGCTCTGGAGTCGGTGATTGCATACACTCTCCCCTGCGAGGCCTGCTGCCTCTGACCCGGCGCGCTGGCTGCTGAATACCCGTGACTCTGCTACTGTCTCGGAATCGGTCCGCTCGTAGACGGCTGTGACGACCTCGGCTGCTGACTCTGTCGAGGGCGACCCCTGGGCGACTGTACTATCTGCGACTGCTGCGGTCGCTGCGCTGATGTCGCTCCCAACGGCTCACGGCACCATGCCATAGTGTGTCCAACCCGGCCGCACCGGAAACAGCCGGTCTCGTCGGCTCTCGACCCCGAATCCTGGCCTGTCCGGCTAGTCGCTGGTAGTGCTGTGTGCCCTCCTCTCGCTCTGCACCCTCGCTGCAAGTGGCCTGTCTCCCCGCAGAGATAGCATGTCGGCCCCCTCTCTGAGGCGGCTGGCCCTATTGATGCTACTGACCCCAGCTATCTCGATCCACCCTGATGAGTCGGTGGTTGGAAGAATCTCGTGGTCCTCTGCCTCCTCGGGTCTCGTGACTCGGACGGCCCTGTAAAGCTGGTCGGCCGCTGTCGAACCTCGCGGGTCCTCGTTGCATCCCTGATACCCTGCTCCACCATCGCTGCGGTGTCCACGAGATCTGTATACTTCCGCAGTCTCAAGGCGAGGACCTTGTCCCGAATTACCGGTCTTAGTCCCCCTTGGACCCGCAGGCAACGGTTCTGCTCGGTAGTCACCATGTCCGGCGCGAATCTGGTCAAGGCCGTGAATCTGGCCTCGTATTCCGCCACTGTCAACCCTCCTTGCTCTAGGTCTAGGAACTGCCGATGTCGCTCCAGCCGAGCCGACTCGGGAAAGTATTGTGCCAGAAACACCTCGTAGAAGATGTTGTAGTCGTATCCGACCATGTCCTTCACACGCCCCCACCAGTGGTAGGCGCTGTCTCTCAGCTGATGGGCCGCGAAGGACACTCTGCGACGGCCATCCTCGATACCTGATGTATCTAGGTCTCGCGTGACCTGCTCTAGCCACCTCTCGGCTAGGTCGGGGTTCGGCTCCCCGACAAATGTAGGTATCCCGAGCTTCAGGAAGTCTAGTAGTGCCCGGGATGTGTGATCCTCTGCCTGAACGGGCCTAACTGGGACCGCGGCTGCCTCTGGAGCTGGTGAAGCCGACTCTCGGCTGGCGATGACCGCCACCAAACTCTGGACTGTCCTGGTCAGCTCATCCAGGGCAGTCATAACTGGAGGGTCCGCGACCGGCGGAACACGGGGTGTGCCTGTAGACGGTCCCGCGTCGCTTCTCCTGTCTTCTCCGACAGGAGTGCCCTGCGCCTCCGCGTACTCGGCGGACTCAACGATTGGCACCCTCCCTGATGTCCCCGCTGACCGTCCCCGCCGGCCTCGCGTGGGCGCCCGACCCCGTGTTCCCGCTGCTCGTTCGCGTCTACCGCGAGCCATAAGTCAGTATCCTCTGCACGGATACACGCAAACGTTCAGTTTGCGAACTCATAAAAAGACCACAAGCTTAAATACACTAACGTTCACACGGTCTACGCTTACTCTAGCATGCTTATCACTGATACGTCACACCGCTCACGCTATTAATTCTTTAAATATTAGTATTAGTATAAGAAACCTCAAAAAGACCGCACCAACGTGCACCAAAACACGCGACGACAACCCTAACCGGACAACGAAACAAAAGATAAAGCCTCGGATTTCTCTGATCTGCTAAAGCCTCGGTCACCAAACTGCCCTCCAGGCCGCGGAGGCCTCGACCACCAGGCCGCCCCCCAGGTCGCGGAGGCCTCGGCCACCAGGCCGCCCCCCATGCCGCGGAGGACTCGGCCACCAGGCCGCCCCCCAGGCCCTCCTGACCCTCTGTTTTGCTAAGGCCCCAGTCACCAGACCGCGGCCCAGGCCCTAGCAACGCTACTGGGCCTTTTCCCCTTCGTTTCAAACTCGAACCTTGCCCCGTTTTAACCCTAAGAAACGCCTTAAACGACACACACACTTGACCACTAATTTAACAACACACGCATAACAAATCAAAACCAACCACGAGTCTTCCAACCTCAGCCAAAACACAAACCGACAAGGCCAACCACAACACAACAACACGACCCCCGCTCACCGGGCCAACCAAAGTCGAACCTTGCCCACCGGGCCAACCAAAATCAAAACATACGCCCACAGGGCCAATCACGTTTAAAACACGCCAACAGGGCCAACAATTTTAAAACTTTCTCCCCTTCATCTTAAAACCTCATTTCTTGACATCACGTAGTTACAACCCGGCCCAGGCGTCCCCGAACTACATTGTAGCCACTTGACATCAACACAGTCACGCTCGACTACAGGAGCGCTCCTGAGTCGAGTCGCGACAGTTTAAAAAACAGTTCCCGCAACCACACACAATCAGTATGCCAGCAACAGAATGCTGCAACATACGCACAAACAGAACAAGACTCAAGACATGACGGGTCTACACTGACTCGACCCTCCCCACCTAATTGACGGACAGTCCGAAGTGTGAAACCTCGAGCTCTGATACCAGGCTGTCACGCCCCAATTTCAGTAAACCGAACTCGGGACGCGAACATTTAAAATCTTAAAAACACTTGAAACCTGTTTTGAATAAATACTTTGAAATTGCCATTTAGTTATCAAAAAAAATAATTACAATACAAAAACGTCGAAACAATGGACAAGGTACAAGTATCTGTCACTAGACTCAACAAAATAAAGACCAGACTCCACTCCTAGCTCCACAAGCTTCAAGAGTTCACTTAGTCCGTCCGGTGATCAGTACCTGTAGGAAAAGCAGCTAGGGGTGAGCGTTCGCTATCCACCACGGATAACAGACTGACTATGGCATAATTAGTAGATAAAGCCAGTAACACCAAAACCAAACCCAACACCGGGACTACAATCCCCAACTCAAGGACTCAACTGACCCACAACCCGTTACCTTCCACAACAGACTCAACCTCAAACTCACAAAGTAAACCCGACACAACCGTTTATGACCTCCTCCAAAGACACGAACACGGATCAGGCTAGCCAAAGAATGCTCAGAACCTGCCGAGACTCGTACACGGATCAGGCCAGCCAAAGAATGCTCGTAACCTGCCGAGACCCGATCACGGATCAGGCTAGGCAAAGAATGCTCATAACCTTTCGAGATCCGGACATAGAACAGGCTAGCCGAAGAATGCTCAGAACCTGTCGAGACTAGAGTTTGGTCAGGCCAGCCAAAGAATGGTCGTAACCTGCCAAAATCCACACCACTCCCCGACACGAAGTTGGGTTACTAACCCCGGGAAAACACAATCACAATCACAAGCAAAGCTCAATAAACAGGCACTCAAGGCCACCCAAGACACCTCAACAGTCAAGACTCGGGTTCAACAACCCCACGGGCACTCACGGTCACCCAAAACACCAACGGTGAAAACACGGGTTCAACAACCCCTCACGGGCACTCATGGCCACTCAAGACACACCAACAGTCAAGACTCGGGTTCAACAACCCCATGGGCACTCATGGCCACCCAAACACCAACAGTACAACACGGGCTCTCATGGCCACCCAAGACACTAACGATAAGACACGGGCTCTCATGACCACCCAAGACACCAACAATCAAATACGGGCTCTCATGGACACCCAAGACACCAACAATCAAATACGGGCTCTCATGGCCACCCAAGACACCAACCATCAAATACGGGCTCTCGTGGCCACCCAAGACATAATTTAAACAATCAACCTCCAGGCATGGTCATATTCCTCCAGTAATTCTAATATCGCTAAGTTCTCTGCTCCTACGACACTACTAAGTGTCACATGCAATTCCGCTATTTGCTACGTTCCCGTATCATGCTTTTCTAATATTTAAATAAACCTACTCAACCCACGACACCCCGGTGTCACATGCAATTCTACTGTTAACTTTCCTCAGTCAGGGCCGAGATCCTGCTACTTTTCCCTACCTCGTATAAAACTCCAAAATTGCTCCACTAAGTCTCGATGTGATCCCAGTCACTCGCCGAGCTTTCCCTTGCCTTGGTCCACAGCACGATCTAAAAGAATACAAATTTAAGGCACTTTTAAACTAGTACGAATAAACCGAAAATCAATAAACTTAACGCCCAAACGTAACCCCGACAATGTCGATCACTCCCAAACTTCCCAATTACTCGACATTGTCGATAAAGGACCCGTAAAGGCCCGATTCGCCCGACATGGAAAATCTGCCCGGGTTTTGTAAATGGCCTTCCGGGGCTCCAAAAGCCCCCGTTTTCGTTTCTACGGTCTTAGAATAGTTCAAGGAACCCAATGTACTTGACGGAATCGAGTTCCGACTTCCGAGTCGATTAATTAACGTTTAAAGTTTCTAAAACCCATTAATTACAACTTCTCCAATTTAATTCCAATTTTCGATTCGGTTAGGGATAAATGGTCCGGGGAACGTTTTAAACCTCTCGAACACTAAACCCGATCACCCGAGCACGTGGGCCCCACCCGACCCACTTGGCCGTGAGCCCTAGGGTTCAAGGGGGGCTCGGCCACCATGGTGGTGGCTGGTCCCAGCTCCGGCCAGCCACCCCATGGCCGGCCGGCCACCACCCACGATGGCCGGAGCTCCTCCCGAGCTTCCGGTCACCGAAAAACGTGCAATCACACCTCCAAACACCTCTAAAACGTCTCCAACACTTCCCCAACCCCAATACAACCCTAACCCATTCATTTTAACGAAACCCTAACCTTTGAAATTAAACAAAACGACGATTGGTTTAGCACAAACCGTAGAGGAGGATGAGGGGAAGACGTTTTCTTCTTGCCTTGAGACGATCCAAGGGTTGGATAAACCCCAAAACCCTAGCTCTTATCCTTCTCTCTTCTTCTCCCTCTCCTTCTCTCTCTAACTCTCTTCTTCTCTTTCTATTTCAAACAACTAACTCATTTTTCCCTCTTTTTTTTCCTTTTTACATGTGTGGCCGGCCACCACTCTCTTCCCTCTTAGTTTCCCCCCAAAACTAACACCACCAAATAATGGACAAGTGTCAAGGTGGGTCCCACACCTTTTGGGAAATATCTACTTGATATTTTCCAATCAGATTCGCGAAAATCGGACGTTTCGGGCCCCAAACGGGCACTTTTCCCAAGAAATTACGAAACTTTACGGGCTACAAGGAAATGGCTCAACTAAGACCGATGCGACGACGGCTAAGCTTTTTGGATCCAAAACGGTCCTCGAATGGACCAAAACGTCGCTCGGTTGACTTTTCCAGCGAAAAGTCAACATTTCCCAAATTGATCATAAAGTTTCCCTGAGTCCCCCGGAACTCATTTTGGTCGATAACGGGGTCAACTTAAGTCCGGTATGACCCTCGGGGTCAATTTAGGTTAAATTAAGTGTCTGTCTTAAAAATTTTAAATTTTCCTGTTTTTCGCAGGTTTGACTGGCGTTGACCGGAAGTGGTTATTACAGTTGTAGCTTACATAATTTAATAGGAGCAGATGACAATGTGAAACCTCCAGGTTGAGTCATATAGACATCCTCATTGAGCTCACAATTAAGGAAAGCCATTTTCACATCCATTTGTAAAATCTCATAATCATAGTATGCAACAATAGCAAGCAAAATCCGAATAGATTTGAGTATTACTACAGGGGAGAACGTTTCTTCATAATCAATACCTTCCTTTTGATTATACCCCTTAGCAACCAGACGGGTTTTAAAGGTTTAAACCTTACCCTCCGCTCCAATCTTTCTCTTAAAACCCTACTTACACCCAATAGGTTTTAAGTCCTTAGAGTCATCAACTAAAGTCCATACTTTATTGATTTTCATTGACTCCATTTCGGATCCCATGGCAGCAAGCCATTTCTCATGGTCTGGAGATAGCCATCGCCTCTTGGAAACACTTAGGATCGTCTTTAATAATAAGGTTATCATCAATATGATTGTCCTCATTATCGCACACTAATAGATTAATCCTATTTTGTGGACGACGTTCTCTAATTGATCTTCTAGGAGGCTCTTGTACTTCTTGATTCTGTTGTTACCATTGTTCCTGAATTGGTTCATTAACCTAATCATTTACCTCAACGTTTGAGGTTGGAACGCTCGGTGGAAACTGTAAGACATGAAGAAAAGGTTGCTCAATATGCATCTCATGCTCTTGAGTCGGCGCTGACTCATTGGTATCTTGTATTTCATCAAGATCTATTTCTACTTCCAGTTCTTCCGATATCAAGGAACTTCTTTTCTAAAAGAAAAGTCGTGTTCCTAGCCACAAACATTTTTTGTTCATAAGGAAGATAGAAATAGTATCCCATAGTCTCCTTGGGATAACTAACAAATCTGCATTTGTTAGACTTAGCCTCAAGCTTGTCTGATTGCAGTCGCTTAACATAGGTTGGAAAACCCTTAAATGTTTAAGGTTAGCTTTCCATCCTTTCCATATCTCATATGGTGTTTCAACAACTGCTTTAGTGGGAACCTTATTTAACAAACATGCAACAGCCTCTAAAGCATATCCCCACAGGAAGATAGAAAGATCTATAAATCCCATCATCGATCATACCATATCTAATAAGATACGAAGTCCACTATGATAGGATCCCTCCTTATGAAAATAATCAATAAAATCGTCTATAAGATACTCACCCCCACGGTCAGATCTTAGTGCCTCGATATTCTTACTGGTTTGTTTCTCAACTTCACTTCTAAATATTTTGAACGTTTCAAAAGATTTTTACTTATGTCTCATGAGATATATAAAATCATATCTCGACATATCGTCAGTGAAGATAACAAAATAAGAATATCCACCTTTAACTCGAACTTTCATTGGCACACATATATCAGTATGTATGAGTCCTAAAAGTTCACTAGCTCTTTCTCCAGTTCCAGTAAAAGGAGAATTTGTCAGTTTCCCAATGAGACAAGATTCACAAGTATCGTATTATTCATAATCATACTACCTAAGACACACTTCCTTATGCAACTTGTTTACTCTTTTCTCATTGATATGACCAAGCTTAAAAAACTAAAGGTAGCCTTGATTTGTTTGATTATTTCCCTTCCAATGTCCTTACTTCTCACAAAAGAAACGTCTAACATCCCATTGATCGATGTTCATCTTTAATTTATTGAATGTGTTCATAAAAACATTCTCAAGTGCAAGCGGTTTTCTCTCAGACGTCCATTTGCCTCTCCACTCACTCTTTAAAGATTCATCAATCAAATGCACAGATCTTGATACTTTCTATTTCTCGATGTGATTTGGTTTTCATAATTGATCAACATATTGAGCAATTCATGAATATCACAATCCACCTTGTTCATGTTAACATTAACATAACAGAAGTATCATCAAGAGACTGCAAGATCAAATCCTACTATAAGTGTGCATCCTTACTTCTCAAGTTGTTCTATAAGATCAATTATCTTTAGAACATTGATGCGCACCAACTAATAGAGCTTTAATTCAGACATGAATAGAGACTTAGATATCTGATATCTAGCATTCATATTCTGAGACTCCTACATCTTCTTAAGATGTTCTATTATCTGTGGTGGATTCATAGTTTCATGTTTCCTCTTAAAGACAAGGCTCATGGAAGCCAAAATGATGCACTGAGTAGTAGTACTTTGTTCCTAGTACTTCAAATATACATCTAATGCAACTACAACAATCATTCCCTCAGTAGGAGCTTCTATGGCGGGGTTATCAATCACATCGATAAGCTTTTCATGCATGAGAACAATTCTAGGGGTTATCGATCACATCGATAAGCTTTTCATGCATGAGAACAATTCTAGGGGTTATCGATCACATAGATCGCATCAAAAGTGTTACCATACATTTTATTAGCATCTAGTATGCCATGCAGAGAAATAGTAGTCATTTCAGAAATTAACCATAAAGGAAAACAACAATAGCACAACCATACATCATTAAGACATGGACTTCATCAAAATGATAACACAAACTTTAAGACATGAATGAGCCCCTTGGTTGTCAAGTCGTTTTTCATACATAATTAAAGTTTTCCCTGATTTCATTACATAAAATCACAATAGGCTATATACTACATAGTCACCTGGTTGTCAGGTCGGTCCTATTAGTATATTTGAGTTTATCCATCCTAATGACATAAAACCAATTAATATTACACCCTCTGGGTAGTCCAGACTATAAGTGTAACATCAAATAATTTTTTCTTCACACTAGCATCATATCCAGTAGAATAAATTAATTTTCTTCAAAAATTAATTAATATCATACCCTCTGGGTAGTCCAGACTATAAGCATAATGTTAAATAATTTTAATTTCACTTGCATCATATGCAACAGAATATACCATTTCCTCCCAAAGTTAATTAATATTATACCCTTTGGGTAGTCCAGACTATAAGTACAATATTAGATAACTTTTCATTTCCATTTGCATCCTATGTAATAAAAAAAAAATATTTATCTTTGAACTACAAGTCCCCTGGTAATCAGGTCGTTTCTTGTAAACAAAAATAAAATTTATACACTTTATACTTGTATCATATACAACGAAGAAAGAAAAAACATTTATCTTTGAACTACAAGTCCCCTGGTAGTCAGGTCGTTCCTTGTAAACAAAAATAAATTTGTATACTTGCATCATATGCAATAGAGAAAAATAACATTTATCTTTGAACTACAAGTCCCCTGGTAGTCAGGTCGTACCTTGTAAACAAAAATAAAATAAAAAATTATTCCGAACTACAAGTCCCCTGGTAGTCAGGTCGTTCCTTGTAAACGAATAACAATTATTTATCTACTTGGATGAAAAAGCCGATGACAAAATATCTCATATTTTATCAATTAAAACTCAATAATTTTTAAAATAATCAACTTTATGTCATTAAAACAAGGGAAAATTTCATTTTACCACCCTGTCAAACATTTAACTTCAGTTTGATACCCTGGCATAAATTTTTATCAGTTTCATACCCAAACCAAACATTTAATTTCACTTTCATACCCAACCGGGTAAAATGTCCAAAATACCCCTAACTATTACTCAAATTTTCATCTCATGCCACTGACTCAGAATTTGAAAAGAAGTGAAATGACAATAATACCCTTCATTGTTTAGGGTGTTAAACTGAAAATTTCACTAATTTTAAAATAAATTCAATTTTTTTTATAAATTCAATTTTTAATTTCAAAAAATCAGATTTTAATTTTAAAAATACATAAAAATATTTTTTTTATTAAAAACAGTTTTATATTTTAAAAAATAATTTTATTTATATTAAAAAAAAAATTCTGGACCAAAACCGAGCTTCGTCTCCGGCCACCCCCACCTCCGGCGTCGTCTCCGGCCACCCCCGCCTCCGCCGGGGTCGTCCCCGACCACCCCCACCTCCCTCTTCCACCGCCAGCGTCGTCCTCGCGATTTGGTTCAGATTTGAACCAAATCGCGAGGACCTGTGACTTGGTACGGTACTCGGCCGATGTGTCTCCAATCCGAAGCTCCCTGAAGTGCCTTCCAATGGGGTTGTAGATGTATATAGGGTCGCCGCCGAGTAAGTTGGACAAGCATATCAATCCATTGCAAGAAGTGAAGATATCGAAATAAGGCAAGGAAGGGAGAAAGGGGATGGTGAGCTCTTTGGTGTAAGGATGAGGGGCTTGTATGTGGACGAGGTCGAGCTTGCTTCTGGGATAGTTGGTGTATAGTATTATGCAGGTGCTGTGATTTGGGGCACGAGAGAGGTGAGCGTCGGCCAGAAGGGGATCTGAACCAAATCACCTCGCGATTTGGTTCAGATCTGAACCGAATCGCGAGGACGACGCCGGCGGTGGAAGAGGGAGGAGGGAAGAGGGGCGACGCTAGAGGAGGAGGCGGAGGTGGGGGTGGCCGGGGACGACGCCGGCGAAGGAGGGGTGGCCGGAGACGACGCCGGAGAGGAGAAGCTCGATCCAGAAATTTTTTTTTTAATAAAATTTTTTTAAAAAAAAATAAAAATGATTTTTTTTATATATAACTGTTTTTAATAAAAAATTATTTTTATAAAAAAAACTTATTTTTATGTATTTTTAAAATTAAAATCTGATTTTTTGAAATTAAAAATTGAAGTTATAAAAAAAACTGATTTTATTTTAAAATTAGTGAAATTTTCAGTTTAACACCCTAAACAATGAAGGGTATTATTGTCATTTCACTTCTTTTCAAATTCTGAGTCAGTGGCATGAGATGAAAATTTGAGTAATAGTTAGGGGTATTTTGGACATTTTACCCGGTTGGGTATGAAAGTGAAATTAAATGTTCGGTTTGGGTATGAAACTGATAAAAATTTATGCCAGGGTATCAAACTGAAGTTAAATGTTTGACAGGGTGGTAAAATGAAATTTTCCCTTAAAACAATTTTAATAACACTAACGACTATATCGTATATAATTGTTAATAATAAAACTGATCATTACCCGATCATCTAACTTGAATCACCCGAAATCACCACGTATTAACATATCATCAAGTATATATCTACAATCATATATATACACGGGTGAAATGCACGATTACCATTTAAATCTTTTGATTCATAAGGTAATAAACATAATTAACTCATTAGTTATATATGTACATCAAGCAATTATATATATATGCATAAATACAAAGTAACCTTTTCCAGTAAAGAATTTATATATACACTGCAATATATATATATATATACTTATACATGTACATGTCATACATGTACATTAACAACATATACATATTATTGACAATAAAATAATCATCACCACATGTATACACAGTCAACAATCAACCCAACATGCTATTCAAGTGTACACGGTATACATCAACCACAATATATACATTCAACCAATGAACATATATGCCAAACACGGTAATGCATACAAGTATGTGAATATTGATTCCACCTCAAATAGCAAAAACATTTATATGACCGGTTGTGTCATACACGGAGTTAATAAAAAAAAATTAACATATGATTCAAAAGCAAAAAAACCATGCTCTGATACCAATTGAGGGATCGGAAAACATCATATGTTCGCAGCGGAAATAAATCATTCGATCCAAAATTGATCTACTGCATCTAAATCATCGTTAAAATAATAAAGTCACTTACTTGATATGAAGAACAAAATTGATTTAGCTCCGAAACTACGAAGCCTCTAGTGTATCCACACCGAGTAACCTTTGATGCTTTCAACAATTGAGACGGCTACGAGAAGAACGATTCTTCTCTTTGGTTATTTGGGAGAGAATAGAAAAGGAGGCTAGAGAAAATAAATCTGAATAATTATTTTTCTCTTAACCCTAATATGCTCTTATATACATCTAATTATTGGGTCCAAGACTCAATTGGGCTTGAAACCCGATTGGGCCTAGGGAAAAACCCAACACTGACGTCCTAGCTCGCTTCCCCTTTCACTTCACGGGATCCAAGTGCCTCCTCCGCCGTCACGCTCGGTTCCAAGGTCTTGGAAATGATGAGTAGACACTAGCGGGGAAAGCTACTTGCCCAACGAACAAAATTTGTTGGGTATGTTATTCTTTTCGTTGGGCAAGCAACTACCAATCGTTGGGTAAGTTGCGTTGGGGTTGAATACCTCAACTTTTTTCATACCCAACGAATATTTCATCGTTTTGAATTCGTTGGGC